>OZ012735.1:934617223-935217223 GCA_963859935.3 Lathyrus sativus
GTGAAGGTGACAATGATATGTTGCAAGTAGGTGAGAATGATTCATCAAGTGAAGGTGAGGATGAATATGTTACAAGTGAGGATGACACTGATTCAATCAATATGGATTGGATCACAGTGCTACAAGATTGTGAAGATGTGTGTCAAGCTGCTAAGAAAAAAGTGTGGCAAGATGGTGATGATGAGTCTGATCAGCTACATACACCTCCTGATAGTGAGGATAATGAAGAAAATGAGAAATTCCTAGCTTTATAGAAGTGGTGAAGGATTAAAATTTCAACTAGGTATGGTTTTTAACAACAAGATTTAGTGAGAGAGGTTGTAAAGGAGTATGCAATGGATATGAAGAAAAATATCTTCATTAAGAAAAATAATGCCAAGAGGATAGTAGTTAAGTGTATGGAAGGTTGTAATTTCTACATGAGACCGAAGGCAAACACTGGTGATATTTGCCCTATAATTCGAAAAGAGCTTATGAATACCTACATTGGTGATATTTTCCTAAAACTCAATTGCTTCTTGAAAAGAAGAAAAACATGCAGAAGGTTGGACAGCCACATGGCATGGTGATAATGATTTGTCTATCTTTGGTGTAACCAATGGCATAGAGACATACTTTGTAGATCTGAAAAAGCAGACATGTGCTTGCAGAAAATGGGATTTGACTGGTATTCCATGTAGTCATGTCATATCATGTATATGGAAAAACAAGAAAAAACCTTAAGATTATGTCTCTGAGTATCACAGGTTTGTGCATTCACCATATAAATATGTTTATTATGTTTGCTTAGTATGACTAAATCTATTTATTATTGGTTATGCATAAAGTATTTTTTCAATAACAATTATTCACATATAATCTACCCTACAAATGGCCCCATCTATGGCCTTTGTTGGAGGGCCAGGTACCAATCAGACCACCACTGCTCAGAAGGGCCATTGGTCGACCCAAGAAGCTGAGGAACAAAGTGAACGATGAACCAAGAAATCCACATGTACTTCCTAGGAAGCTTACAACTATGAGCTGTCATAAATGTGGTGCCATGGGACACAACAAAAGGAGTTGCAAAGGAAAAAGGGCTGCTAAGAGAGTCATTCCCAAAGGTGGTAACAAGAAGAAGGGAAATACATCAAAGGACGGAAAGAGACAGAAACATGAAACAAATGGTAGAAAGAAGACAAAGGCAGCTGTAACAGAAATTGGAAACTCATCACAAGCACCTCAACCTTCTCAAGATTAGTTCAGATTAGGTTCTATATGCTTCATGTCTGATAACGCGAAATCGTATATATATATTGACGTATAATTCAACTAATATTTGACTGGTTTCAATCTGATTTCGGGTTTTTCCATGTTATTTGTCTGATATTTTGCAGGTATTTGAAAATTATGTCCAAACAAAGCAATATGAAGAAAAGAAGTAATTACAGATGAAATATGGACGAAAACCAGATGAAAACAACATGAAAAATAGCAGATGCGCATTTTGCTGCTGTGACGACCGTCACACATCCATGACGACCGTCACACGGGTGACGACCGTCATGCAGGCAAAAACGCAGAACTTCATTTAACGTGCAAAAATCAGTTCCAAGTCCCAAAATGATGGACCACTACTTCTTATTTTCTCTGACTCCAAGTCCACCTTCTGAAAATTATAACCGTTAGCATTTCACCTCTATAAAAGGGGAAGGAGGGGAGCTGAGAAAGAGAGCCGCATTCAGATAACGAAGTGCTGCCCAAATTATTTTCCAGAGCAAATTTAGTTTAAGTCTTGCTTTTGTTTTCCTTTCCTTTTTCCTGTATTCCATTTCTGCAATATTCATTTGTGCGCTCTATTGGCTTGAAGATAGAATCCTGCCGACATCGTTGGGATTTGGCCAAAAGCCAATTGGATACGTTACAGGTTTTTATTATTTCGTTAATTGTAACTTTAATTCTCAGCAGTATGAATGTTCTAAATTTCTGCTTTTATTTATGCTTTACTTATTCCAAATCCATGTCTAGCTAAACCAAAGTAATCGGTATGTAATAATAATTCAGACGAGATTTGATAATAACCGGTTAAAACCTTTCTTTTTCAAAAGTTGTTTATGGCCTGAGTGTTTAAACTTATTTCCTGAATAAACGTTCGTCGCGACAGCGAGAGCTTATTTAAAAGTAGTTTTGCCACGACAGTGGGAAATTAATTAAGGTACGAACCAACAAGCGACAGCTGCGGCTAGGACCGGATAGTAAACACTAGGCATTTGTTTTAATAACAGCGAAAGCACTTTAAAATAAATTAGAACTTAGAGATTTCCAAAAAGCGATTTTAACCCCGAACGGGATAGCGACAACATACGTTCCGCCTTAAAGTTGCGACTAGCGTCAACAACCATCGTGAGACGAAGTTCTTTAGATCACTATTTTCTTCTTAAATAAATTCTGAAAATATTTTATATACCGGTAACCTGTCAAATCCCCGAAGAACATAATTGTTGCATATCGATTCGCGTAATTATAATTCAAGTAACGTTTTTAGTTCCCTTTAGTAATAGCAATTATTCCCTTAAACATTATCTACCTAGCTAAACATAGTAACTCCAGAGAACACTAGTTTGATTACGAGTCCTTGTGGGATCGATATCTTTTATTACTACGCGATAGATTGTGCACTTGCAGTTAAGTTGTATTAGACATAGAAAGTCGCGATCAAGTTTTTGGCGCCGTTGCCGGGGACCCGTTTAGTCAATAGTGTAACCTTCTGTTACACCGTATAGACTAGGTTAACTATTTTTATTTTCCCTTTAATGGTTCTGTCGATTGTATGCCAAGTAATCGCCCACAAGGCGATATCTTAAAACCTTCAATCGCAGAACTAGAGCGCTTCTTACATTTAAGAAGTCGCATCATTGAGTACCAACAAAAACATAACATTCCCGATCCTCTCACTCACATTCCCAAATCTGAAGAAGAACCAAAGATGGCTGAAGGACCTCAAAACAAACCGCTGAAGGCATACGCTACACCCTCTCAGATGGAGCCTAGAAGTAGCATTGATGCCCCAACTATTACTCGAAACGATTTTGAGCTTAAACCGTCATTGCTGTCAGCTGTACAACAAAATCAATTCTCAGGAAATGCAACTGAGGATCCAAATGAACACTTAACGAAGTTTGTACAATACGCAGACACAGTGAAAGCAAATGGAGTAACTCCAGACGCAATAAGACTTCGTCTTTTCCCTTTCTCTCTTAGAGATAGAGCTTGGACATGGTTACAATCCTTACCATCCAACTCCGTTACGACATGGGAACAGTTGAAGAACGTTTTCTTAGCGAGATATTTTCCGCCAAGTAAAACTGCTATGCTTAGAGCTCAAATCAACGGATTTCGACAGAAAGATACTGAATCTCTCTACGAAGCATGGGAACGATTCAAAGATATGATGAGAACATGTCCTCACCACGGTCTAGAAGACTGGGTGACGATCCATACTTTCTATAATGGGCTTTTATACAACACCAGATTAACGGTAGACGCCGCCGCGGGCGGTGCACTTATGGATAAGCCATACGACGAAGCCTATCAACTAATCGAAAACATGTCTCAGAACCACTGCCAATGGGGAGGTGAACGTATTCCGGCAGAGAAACCTGCAGCGAAAGGTGGGATGTGCGAGATCAGCAGCCTTGAAAAGTTCAACGCTAAAGTAGATGCTCTAGCACAAAAGATCGACAGTCTGACCGTTAACCCCACTGCAACCGTCGCTGCCGTAACTCCAAACTGCGAGTTATGCGGAATCGCCACTCATAATGCGCCCGAGTGTCCATTACTAGCCGGAATCCCACCAGACCAAGTAAATTACACTCAAGGAAATCCTTACGCAAATACTTACAACTCAGGTTGGCGAAACCATCCAAACTTTTCTTACAAAAGCGATAATGCATTGCAGATGCCTGCTGCTCCGCCAGGATATCAGAAACCAGCTGCTGCCCAGACTTCCCCTAGGAAATCAAACCTCGAGTTGATGATGGAAAAATTCATAGCTACTCAAGCTCAAACAAACAAAGAATTCCTAAATCAAAACATACACACTAGCGAGCAAATTAAACAGCTGACCGGAAAAGTAGACGCTTTAGCCACCCACAACAAAATGCTAGAAACACAGATATCACAAGTGGCTCAATAACAAGCCTCTGCCACTGCCCCAGCTGGAACATCTCCTGGACAACCCGAACAAAATCCAAAAGGGCAAGCAAATGTTGTCATATTAAGAAGCGGAAAAGAATTGGACGAACCGATCGATCTGAGAACCGAAAACTCAGCCATGCAACAAAAACCAACTAAACAAGCAGAAAAGGAATCCGAGTTAGAGAAGAAGGAAGACAACGAGAAGGAGGACACCGCAAGTGAAAAAACTCAAACACCTCCAGCGCCATATAAACCACTGATTCCTTATCCTCAAAGACTAATGAACTCCAAAACTTCAGGGTAATTTAAGAAATTTGTAGAGCTCCTTAAACAGTTGAATATCACTATTCCTTTTACAGAAGCTATCACTAAAATGCCCTCATACGCTAAATTTCTCAAAGAAATTTTGTCAAATAAGAGAAAGATCGAGGATAACGAAACAGTTACACTTACTGCAGAGTGTAGCGCTATTATTCAAAACCACATGCCTCCTAAATTAAAAGACCCAGGTAGTTTCTCCATACCCTGTGTCATTGGAAAATTTGTAATAGACAAAGCTCTATGCGATTTAAGAGCCAGTATCAGTGTTATGCCTTTATCTATATGCAAAAAGCTGAATATGGGAGAACTAAGACCAACCAAAATGTTTGTACAATTGGCTGACCGATCAGTTAAATATCCTGTCGGTATACTGGAAAACGTTCCAATTCGCATAGGACAATTCTACATCCCAACCGAATTCATAATCATGGACATCAAAGAGGACTCTATTACCCCCATTATCCTAGGAAGACCGTTCCTAGCTACAGCCGGAGCTATTATAGACGTAAAGAAAGGAAGGCTAACATTCGAAGTAGGAGAAGAAAAGATAGAGTTCATTCTCACCAAGTTCTTACAAGCACCAGCCATAGACGATACCTGCTATTTAATAGATGTAATTGACGAATGCATAAGAGAGCTTGAAAATGAAGAGACCACGTATTCAGAAATAATAAAGATTCAAATACCCGATATTTCTGAAGACGATGATTGGCGTAAACCGTATAAAGACGACAGTCTAAGCGAAAGCTTAGCACTAACCCCAAACCATATGCCAGGTCCAAAGAACCCATCTTTAGAACTTAAAACACTACCCAAAAACCTTAGATATGAATTCCTAGACGATGAACTAAAAAGACCAGTGATAGTCAACGCCGACTTAGGACAACTAGAAACCGTAAAGCTATTAGAAGTCCTAAAGAAGTACCCCACCGCGTTAGGCTATAACATAAGCGATCTAAAAGGTATAAGCCCTTCGATCTGTATGCATCGAATTACAATAGAGGAAGACTGTAAAACCTCTAGAGAGCATAAGAGGAGACTGAACCCCATCCTAAGCACTGTAGGCAGAGACGAAGTAAAGAAATTGCTAGATGCAGGAATCATCTATCCAATCTCTGATAGTGAATGGGTCAGCCCAGTTCATGTCGTGCCTAAGAAAGGAGGAGTCACAATAGTTAAGAACGAAAAAGGCGAATCAATAACAAAAAGAGTCGTGACCGGAAGCAGAATGTGCATTGATTATAGAAAGCTTAACAAAGCCACACGAAAAGATCACTTCCTTTTACCCTTCATAGACCAAATGTTGGAAAGATTAGCCAAACATTCATATTTCTGCTATCTAGATGGTTATTCGGGATTTTTCCAAATTCCCATTCATCCTGATGACCAAGAAAAGACTACATTCACATGTCCTTATGGTACTTTTGCTTACCGCCGAATGCCGTTCGGACTTTGTAATGCTCCAGCAACCTTCCAAAGATGCATGATGGCAATCTTCGCAGATTTCATAGACGACATCATGGAAGTATTTATGGACGATTTCTCAGTATGTGGACAAAGTTTCGAAGGATGCCTACAAAACTTAGAAATGGTATTAGAACGTTGTGTAAAAGTGAACCTCGTCCTAAATTGGGAAAAATGTCATTTTATGGTCCGACAAGGAATAGTTCTAGGACATGTCATATCTAATAAAGGGATTGAGGTCGACAAAGCTAAAATAGAAATTATAAAAGATGTCCAACCTCCAAAATCCATACGCGAAATACGGAGTTTTCTAGGACATGCCGGTTTCTACCGCAGATTTATAAAAGATTTTTCAAAAATCACAAAACCTCTGACCGGCCTGTTGATGAAAGATGATGAGTTCGTCTTTGACGACGACTGTCTAAAAGCATTCGAAACATTAAAATCAGCCCTTATCACCGCACCAATTATGCAACCACCCGATTAGCGACTACCGTTCGAAATCATGTGCGATGCGAGTGATTATGCTGTAGGCGCAGTTCTAGGACAAAGGAAGGACAAGAAGCTTCATGCCATATACTATGCCAGTAGAACCTTAGATCCTGCCCAAATGAACTACGCTACAACAGAAAAGGAACTTCTAGCAGTTATATTTGCGCTTGACAAATTCCGTTCTTACTTAGTAGGAGCAAAAATTATCATATACACAGACCACGCTGCCATTAAGTACCTAATAAGCAAAAAGGATGTCAAACCAAGACTATTAAGATGGATCCTATTATTACAAGAGTTTGACTTAGAAATTAAAGATAAGAAAGGAACCGAGAACGTAGTTGCAGATCACTTATCCCGAATAGAAGGCATTAAACATGAACCAGTACCGATAAATGACGATTTTCCTTACGAACATCTGATAGCCAAATTAGAAAGTGACATGCCTAACCTAATCTCGGAAGATCCAGAACTCGAAAAAGCCGTAGAAGCCGTCTATGCCCAAGTTACATTACCTTGATATGCCGACATCGTTAATTACCTAGCTGCAGGCGTGCTTCCACCGAATCTCACTTATCAGCAAAAGAAGAAATTCTTCCACGATCTGAAACACTATTATTGGGACGAACCTCTACTCTTCAAGAGAGGGGCCGACAACATATACCATCGCTGTGTCCCAGAGGAAGAAATAGAAAACATCATTTCCCAATGCCATTCAGCACCATATGGTGGTCATACCAGTACATCCAAGACGTGCGCTAAGATTCTCCAAGCCGGCTTATTCTGGCCTAACCTCTGGAAAGACGTTCACATCGTTGTGCTAAAATGTGATCGATGCCAACGAACTGGCAACATCTCACGACGCGATGAAATGCCTCAGAAAGGAATCTTAGAGGTAGAAATCTTTGACGTATGGGGAATAGATTTCATGGGACCCTTCCCGTCTTCTTTTGGGAATAACTATATACTCGTCGCTGTAGACTATGTGTCTAAATGGATAGAAGTCATTGCTGCTCCAACAAATGACGCACGAGTAGTAATCAAACTCTTCAAAAACACAATCTTTCCTAGATTCGGTGTACCCAGACTCGTCATTAGTGACGGCGGATCACAATTCATATCGCGAATCTTTGACAAACTTCTTTCTAAATATGGAGTCCGACACCGAGTAGCTACACCATATCATCCGCAAACTAGCGGACAAGTAGAGGTCTCGAACAGGGAAATAAAACAAATATTGGAAAAGACTGTCGCTACCTCAAGGAAAGATTGGTCATCAAAGCTGAATGAAGCTTTATGGGCTTATAGGACCACTTTTAAGACACCAATAGGTACTACACCCTTCAAATTAGTTTACGATAAATCCTGCCATCTCCCTGTAGAATTAGAGCATAAAGCCTTCTGGGCCATTAAGACACTTAATTTCAACTACACTGAGGCAGGAGAGAAACGAATCTTGAACTTACACGAATTAGAAGAACTTAGACTGGACGCTTACAAAAATGCCTGTATCTACAAAGAACGAACTAAGAAATGGCATGATAAACGTTCAGTCTGGAAACAATTCAGTGTGGGAGACATCGTACTTCTATTTAATTCAAGACTGAAACTTTTCCCAGGTAAACTAAAATCTAGGTGGTCTGGACCTTTTGAAGTGACTAAAGTACTTCAAAGTGGAGCTGTTGAAATTACCGATAAGACGAATGCACCGTTTATCGTAAACGGGCAACGTTTAAAACATTATAATAAGAACGAAAGCAGCTCTCAAGTCAGCAGTATAACATTGCTCGAGCTTCCTGCTCAAACACCCGAATAGCTTGTCACCAAGCTATCGTCAGGCTTTAGACGTTAAAAACAACGTTTAATGGGAGGCAACCCAATTTTCCCGTATTTCCCTCTTTATTGTATTTCATTCTCATTTTTATTTGAAATCTTACTTTGAAATTTTAACAAAATTTTAAACTTAAATTGCTACTATTTTTTATTCTATTTTGTTTCATTATTTTCTCTTTTGTTTAAACTTTGTTTTTATTTCTACCACCTTTTGTTTCTAAAAAATTCTGACTTAAAATTTATGTTTTAAACCTTTCAGGATTTTAAAAGCCTTCAAACCTTCCTCCTGTTTATCTCCGACTATCCTGCGAGTATGGCCGCGTACGACTTCACAAAGGTTCATTTTCGAGGATTAGCTCAAAAGGCAAGATTTGAAGCATTAACTGAGAGAGACATAGCCTTAACACTGTATTATGATAAGTCTACCATGGAGAAGCTAGGAATTACTGATAGCATTCAATTCATGTTTAATCAATTAGGCTGGGAGAACACCTCCTTGAAAACTCGTTTTGCTACCTATAAGGACCTCACCTACGAATTCCTTAGTTCCTCCAGGTACTTACCCAACTATGGTTTTGGATCAAACACAGAGCTGATCACCTTTAGGATGTTTGGAATGGACCAAACCCATAGCCGGGTGTCATTAGCTAACCTCCTAGGATTTCCTAGCGGACCACATGTGTTCATCAATGCCGAAGATGACGATCTTGATTTTGAACTAAACCAGTTCTGGGGTAAAATCACAGGCGACTATCACCTGACCCAAATGGCATGTATAACGATGAGATTTATAACCCCGCTTTCAGATACTTTCATAAGATCCTAGCTCACACCCTTTTCGGAAAGGAAGAAAACATTACTATAGTATCTAAAGAAGAGTTGTTTATCTTGTTCTGTGCATCTCAGGGCCGTCCGGTGAATGTCGTGCCTTTTATGATGAGATCCTTCCTACGCCTCACTCAGGAACCACAATCACCCATTCTAATAGGAGGCCTTGTGACAATGATTGCCCACGAGCTTGGCCTTAGATTCCACCTAAATGCAAGCACTAGTTTTGGCACCGTCCGTCCCATGAATATCCAGTTTTGCTTTAACAGGCGCATTTTAAGAACCATGGGACCTGGACCTTACGAGTACCTTATCAATGACAAACCTGTTCAGCTATTCACATTGACAAATCATCAGATGACTAGTATCCATAACACGGACAATTGGGTTTATGAATTGGATGAGCCTATGGGACCTCCTTCACCTCAATCCACACCACAAGATTACATGTACGACAGTGATCACATCTCTGAAGCACACGATTATCTGTATTATGAGGATGCTGTATCCGAAGCTGAGGTCGACCCTGAGACCCCTCCACATTACAACACCTACCCTGAGCCCATTCCTGAAGAAACCAATGACAAAATGGATATTGTTCTGCACCGATTAGACAACTTCGACGCAGCTCTGACCACTGTA
This sequence comes from Lathyrus sativus, assembly GCA_963859935.3. Taxonomy (NCBI): domain Eukaryota; kingdom Viridiplantae; phylum Streptophyta; class Magnoliopsida; order Fabales; family Fabaceae; genus Lathyrus; species Lathyrus sativus. Next base: position 934,626,980 of record OZ012735.1, read on the forward strand.
AGAGAAGAAATAACAAGCATACACAGCGAATTAGCAGTTTTCATGGACTTAGTTTGTGACCAGCTCGATTACTACGCCCGGAAGTTTGACGAATTGAAGGCCCAAAAGGACTGAGATTTTAGCCTTAATTTAGTTTATTTTTCCTGTTTTCCGTACATTTTCAATTATTTTGATTTTTGCATTGTTTCATTTCACTTATGTATTACATTAAAAACAATCATTTTAAATTAAATGTTATTTCAATTTTATTCATTATTCCTTTATTCTATTTTTTTATGTTATCATATGCTTCTTGGCTGATTTATTACATTGTGATATCCTGTACAAGCCTTAAAACCATGTTAAAAGCACCCCTGTAGCAAAATTCTGCGTTCTGCAGAATTTGCTGGTGTGACGACCGTCACAGAAGCCTGAAGCCCGTCACACGGGTGACGACCGTCACAGATGTGTGACGATCGTCACGAGTTCAAAACCTGATATCTGCTATAACAGAGGTTATGTTTCTTCCCCCACTCCTATCTTATCAACTTCCCATCACCACACATCCAAACCCCACTTCAAAATTTCGTTTTCCCTCCTTACTACATATAATCCCAACTCCCATTTCATCTTCATTAACCACTTTTGTGCAAATTCTCACTCTGCAGAAACCGCATTCTTCCCCCAATTCAACAGCATCATCCAACAATGGCAAGAAACAATGAAACCCCTGACCTTAGCAATATCATTTTCGGCAACGGCGACTCCGGCGAGAAACAGAGAGCAAACTACATCGCCTTCCATCAACGGTCGCTACAACCGACCCACTATCCGCACATACCATCTCTCACGGAACTCGGCCTCCTTGACGGCGTCACTTGGATGCTCCAGAGATCCGACATTTGGCATTTGTGCACCAATCCGCAACCCACTTATGAATAACTCACCCTTGAGTTCCTCAGTTCGTTCAGTTACTTCACCTCTAGCGGCGACCTTAGCCAACATTCCGGCGCCGCTTGCTTCCGTATGTTCGGCACGAACTACCAATTGAATCAAAATCAGATTGCCGACATCCTACATTTCCCTCGCGGCGAAGATGCTCACCGCCGCATTACCGAACAATTTCAACATGAAGCTTTTGCGCTTTGGTTCCAATTGATCGGAATCAATGCCGACGGCTGGGATTCTCTGCACGCAACACACATCCACAACCCAACCATCCGGTATTTCCACCGAGCGCTGAGCAATACCATCTTCGCAAGGGATAGCAACCACAAGGTGAACTCTAAAGAACTTTTCTTTCTCCACTGCGTGTTCAATTCCGAGCCCATCAACGCCGCTCCGTTCCTCCTGGCCCACATTCAGGCCAATTGCAACCGTGGCTCTAAGCCGTTTTACTTTGGCGGGATTGTTACCTCCATTGCACTAGGCCTGAACCTCGGTAACCAACTCCAGAATCTCCATACAATTCCTTCGGTATTTCTCGACACCGACCATTGCAGAGCTTCTCACCTCATCCGCTCCAGGTCCGATGGCAAATACCATCCGGTCGTGCGTGGCAAAACCATCAGAAGTATCATCATGTCGTCACGTACCCGGATGCACCCACAGGATCGTGCCAACTGGCTTTTTGACCTCAATGCCCCTGATGTTACCGCTGCCTCAACTCAAACCAACACCCAAGGTTCTGTTGACGAAATGCAAGATGAGTTGGACAGAACTGAGCAACCTGAGGCATCGCAACCACTTCCTTCTGAAGGCACATCCTACCGTCGCCGCCGCCACCGTCCAGAGCCCGACTTCTCTGAAGAAGACCTCCACTGATCCCTCGACCAACAAGCACAGATACTCGCCATGATGCAGCAACAAAATCAGCGAGCAGAGCAATTCGAAGCTTGGCAGAGGACCACGATGCAACAGCTCCAAACTGGCCAGGAAGCCATCACTGAGAACTTGGCAAATCTTACCTTGCAATTCGAAGGACTCCGAGATTATGTCTATCACACTGGAGCTCTGAACTTTGAGGCCCGAGTCGACCAAGCCAGAGGTAGAGGACGAGACAGAGGACGTGACCGAGGCAGAGGCCGTGACTAGTCTTTTCTTTCTTTATTTGTTTCCTGTATTTTTCCGTTTCCTGTATTTTCATTTCCCTTGTATTTCCCTCTCGCATACTTTCAAATCAGTGAGGACACTGATTGAGATAGTGTGGGAGCAGAGCGTTTATTTCCCGTTTCCTTGTACTTTCAATTCAGTAATTTCAATTCAAACATTTTCCCACTTTAGCAAATAACAGCTCATTTATATGTCTTTTTCCGTTATGCAAATTTCCCCACTTTATTCGACATAAACAAAATTTTTTCAGTTGTTCCTCAAAAGCATCACGAGAATGCGCCAAAGTTCAAACCAAGTTTTGAAACTCCGAGACGAAAATTCTAACAAAACCAGTACCGTCCTGACACCTTAGACCTCCGGTTTATGCGAGTCGGTTTCACTACCTACTTGTACCAAAGTTTCAAGTTTCTACGCAAGCTCAGCCCCAAGTAGTTTATACAAGCAGTCAGCACCATCCTAAACACTTCTAAGCGAGCGACCAATGCAAATAAGTGTATGATCTCTAAAAAGATGAAAAATCATGAAAAGAAAGCCATATAGCCCAAGTATAGAGACATGTTCCCTCTAAGTTAGGTGCTCCTCACCCGAGCATTTAGCCTAACGGTACAAAAACTCATTGAAAAATTAATAGTATAAGCTTATGAGCAATGAAAAGATCAAAACAGCTATGAGATCATATTCACTAACAGGTTGACTTGCCATGAAAGTGTATGGATAACGGGCTTAATGTGATTGCGCTAGAACAAACAGGGTAAACTTGACGCAAGAACCTTGATACCGACCTGCAGTAGCATGATTGGGACCGATTTGCATAAAAAGGAGACCTCCAAAGACTTATAGTCCAGTGTCGCCACCGTACTCATTTTGTTCCTATTTAGAATCCCGGTTTTTCCCAACTTTCTGAACGAGGAAGCTGCCTCATGCTTGCCGACTTTTATTCTTCCTGTTTTTACTTGAGGACAAGCAAAGATTCAAGCTTAGGGGAGTTTGATAACGCGAAATCGTATATATATATTGACGTATAATTCAACTAATATTTGACTGGTTTCAATCCGATTTTGGGTTTTTCCATGTTATTTGTCTGATATTTTGCAGGTATTTGAAGATCATGTCCAAACAAAGCAATATGACGACCGTCACACACCATGACGACCGTCATGCAGGCAAAAACGCAGAACTTCATTTAACGTGCAAAAATCAGTTCCAAGTCCCAAAATGATGGACCACTACTTCCTATTTTCTATGACTCCAAGTCCACCTTCTGAAAATTATAACCGTTAGCATTTCACCTCTATAAAAGGGGAAGGAGGGGAGCTGAGAAAGAGAGCCGCATTCAGATAACGAAGTGCTGCCCAAATTATTTTCCAGAGCAAATTTAGTTTAAGTCTTGCTTTTGTTTTCCTTTCCTTTTTCCTGTATTCCATTTCTGCAATATTTATTTGTGCGCTCTATTGGCTTGAAGACAGAATCCTGCCGACATCGTTGGGATTTGGCCAAAATCCAATTGGATACGTTACAGGTTTTTATTATTTCGTTAATTGTAACTTTAATTCCCAGCAGTATGAATGTTCTAAATTTCTGCTTTTATTTATGCTTTACTTATTCCAAATCCATGTCTAGCTAAACCAAAGTAATCGGTATGTAATAATAATTCAGACGGGATTTGATAATAACCGGTTAAAACCTTTCTTTTTCAAAAGTTGTTTATGGCCTGAGTGTTTAAACTTATTTCCTGAATAAACGTTTGTCGCGACAACGAGAACTTATTTAAAAGTAGTTTCGCTACGACAGTGGGAAATTAATTAAGGTACGAACCAACAAGCGACAGCTGCGGCTAGGACCGGATAGTAAACACTAGGCATTTATTTTAATAACAACGAAAGCACTTTAAAATAAATTAGAACTTAGAGATTTCCAAAAAGCGATTTTAACCCCGAACGGGATAGCGACAACATACGTTCCGCCTTAAAGTTGCGACTAGCGTCAACAACCATCGTGAGACGAAGGTCTTTAGATCACTATTTTCTTCTTAAATAAATTCTGAAAATATTTTATATACCGGTAACCTGTCAAATCCCCGAAGAACATAATTGTTGCATATCGATTCGCGTAATTATAATTCAAGTAACGTTTTTAGTTCCCTTTAGTAATAGCAATTATTCCCTTAAACATTATCTACCTAGCTAAACATAGTAACTCCAGAGAACACTAGTTTGATTACGAGTCCTTGTGGGAGCGATATCTTTTATTACTACGCGATAGACTGTGCACTTGCAGTTAAGTTGTATTAGACATAGAAAGTCGCGATCAATGTAAGTTTTTAATAGTTAGGTTTCATGTTATTTTGTGGTTTGTGTCATTTTGTAATCACTTAGTTATACATTATTATGGTTTGTTGTTTGTAATTTCAAGTATTAGAACAAGTTATTGTCTATGTAATGACTTTAATGATATCTCTATGAAGTAATGCTTACTTTCAAGTTATTTTCTATGTAATTTCAAGTTATTGTTTATGTAATGACTTTTTGGAACAAGTTATTGTCTATGTAATGACTTTAATGATATCTCTATGAAATAATCTGCTATAATAATCTAAGATAATAATTTGCTATAAGCAACATCTGCTATAAACAACATATAACCATTATACCATATAATAATTTGCTATAAAACTTTTGTTGGGGAGTTTTTTTAGAAGAATTGAGTAAAAGAGATTGGTTGAAGAACATGATGTATTTTATTAGGGATGATTCTAGTTACACAAGATGACTGTCTACTGGGGAATAGATTTCCAGGCGAGGTTACCTAAAGAGCGTGATTGTTGGGGAAGGTTTAAGAAATCCCACAAGGATCTGCTGAGGGAATGGTATACCATTAGGGCATACTGGGGATAGTTTTTCTTAGTATTCCTTGATTGAGGAGCGAATTTCGTGGTGAGAATCAAAGACTAAACTATTGATTAGTTTGACTCGTAAGACTAGATGTCACCATCGAACTTTTATTTTATCCAAGGGAAGGGGAAAAGATCAAATAACCCAAAGTATGTATGCAAAGCTAAAGATAAGACTAAAGGCTAAGCAAATAAGATATCAAAGGTATGGGGGTTGATTATACTAAGGAAAGGTACTAGAACCCTAAGCATCTATAATATCATATAGGAACTTCTTAAAATATTTGTTTTTTCTTGGCTAAAGTTGTTTTCTATTGATTGGGAAACTATGGGAGATTTTTTATTATTTTGTTTGAAAAGAGAGAAAAGAAAAAGGTAGCTCGCCTGAATTTCGCAATCATGTGCCTACGTATCCTTAATAGAAAGTTAGAGCAATCGTAGTTCGGCTAACTACGGGTGAAAGCAAGTTTGTTTGTTGGTTTTAGGAGAAGAGACAAGTTTTCATCTTAAGAGGAAATGCTCAACTATACCACCACAAACATAAGAAAGTATATTTTTGCATCATATTAAGAGAAGGGCTCCAACTTGGATGTTGAATCAACAAGTATGCCACATACCTCTCTTAAATGGAAAAGTATCTCAAAGGTTTGATTATGTTAAGGAATAGAAGAGACATCTCTTCTATAGAGATAACTCATGTATAATCTCTGGGAAGGTTTTTAAGTGAAAATCCAAAGTGGCAAAGGTTCAAAATTAAGAGAATCCTAAGGTTTGAACTAGGTCTAAGCAATGGGTGTGTAGGGAATCTAATAACTATATACATGCATATGACAATAAGTCAACAAGAAGTTCCTTTCCCTTGGATTTAAGCAACAATGGAATAAGATTAACACGGGTACACAAGCAATACATGACATTCAACAATTAGGTTAAGTATAGGAACATGATACACAACATCAACATGATTTACATAACTAAACAAGGACAGTCACAAGGCAAAGATATACATAGGACATAGCTCAAACAAGGACAATATTTAACCATGAATCAACAAACACAAGCATGGAACATTGAAACATTAATACATTTTATCAAGACATATTCATGACAAAGACAAGATAACATCTACATGTGAATAAGAGACATGAATACATGATCAGCACATGGTCATAATAAAAACAACACAACATCCACATAAGACATTAAAAAAGGGAAAGACATGGATTCAACATTAACCAATGCATATTTATGTTCTGGCCTGGGCCTCCGCTTGGCCGGGAAGGCCCAACCCACTTATGCTTGATGAAAGGCCCAAATGAGTTCTCCTCATCTGTGTCGAGCACGAGACTCCCGTCGGCCAGGATTCCCCGCCGGGCAGGACGCTTCCCCCTGTCGGGTAGAAAGACGTGCACCCCACACGTTCTCCACGTACTCCCATCCGCGGGGACACGTCACTAACCAGCTGCCCACCTCTAAAAGAGCAGGTCAAACCCAGTTTTCGGAAATCACGGGACAGTTGAACTAGGGCGAAGACCATGTTCTGGTCTTCACTACGCCACGTAAGTCCTAGCAGTCACTGGTGGACGAGCATTAAGTCAAGCACGTGTGGCAGTCCTGCGATTCCCTTCTGATCAGATCATATCAGTGGCGCCGTTTGTGGGAACACAAACTTCCCCGTTCCTCCGAGCAGAGAACCAAAGTTTCACCTCAACCCTTCTGAATCATGACTAGCCCACGCCATGACGACGCTGCCCACAACTCCTCCGTCGTTCCGCCCACCAACGGTAATGGTCACATTGGGACATCTCGACCATATGAGACCGACGCCAGGGATAGCCAGCATGCCTCACCTTCCCCCGAAGGCTCCCCGCTCCGCGATTCCCCGAAGCCACGAAGCCCGACAGTGTTCCAGCCTATCCCTACTACGGCCATCAACCAGAAATATCAGATGTTGTTCCAGCAGAATCAACGTATCGGCGCACTCGAGCGCAGAGTCTCGTCCAGCTCCCCTCCGCGGGAAGAGCATCACGAAAACTCAAGGAGCCCGTCACCCCGTCCGCGAAATCGCCGACCACAGCTGGAGATGCCCCAACCCGTTGCCTCTAAGAAGCGGGCAAGGTCGCCAGCCCGGAAAGAGAAGCGAACCCAGGAGCCAAGGGAGACGGGAATAGACCCCCGGTGAGGCAGCTGAGGGTACGAAATTAACCCCACCCGCAGCACGGACCCTCACCTCCTCCGTCCCCGATTCTCAGCGACGAGGATGACTACTGGACCCCCTTTTCTCGGGAGATCATGGCAGCTCCCATCCCCCACGGGATGGAAAATCCACCGACTCTCTCAACATACGATGGCACCTCGGACCTGAATGACCACTTGGAAGATATCGAGGCTATGCTCAATTACCGTAATGTCCGGGAAGCCATCAAATGTCGGGTCTTCCTGAAGACCCTACGGAAAGGCACCATGACATGGTACAAGAGCCTAGAGCCAGAGTCCGTCACATCGTGGAGGGTCCTAAAGGACCTCTTTTCGAGACACTTCACGGCGTCCAGACGCCACCCGAAGACAGAAGCTGCACTCGGCGCGATCATTCAGGCCCCCGACGAACCCCTCAGGAACTACATCGAGAGGTTCACAAGGGAGGCAGTACAAGTAACGACTTTGGACGAGATGAAGCGTTACCTGGTGGAGCAAGGCATGCGTCGAGACTCCAAATTCTACGAGGCCGTGGCTATTCACCGACCAGACTCCCTCCAAGATTTCCTCGACCGTGCTCGCCATTACATTTGGTTCGAAGAAACGCAAGCTGCCAACCCCGCCCGGGATACCCGAGACAAAAAGATCCCCCGCGGATCCAGAGACGACGCAGCCTCGAGCCACCGATGAAGGGGATACCGACGACGGGATGACCGCCCCAGAGGGCCCCGTGAGCAGCGAGGCCCAGCTGGATGGTTCACAGAATACACCGCCCTAATCGCTTCCCGTGAGCGCATACTGGCGGAGTGCGCCAAAACAGAGTTTGTCCAGGGAGGGGTCTGTTTTCCGAAACCGACACCCACTAAAGCCAACGTGGAAAAATCGAAATAATGTCGATTCCACCGAAGCCACAACCATGTAACCGAGGAATGCATCCACCTAAAGGATGCAATCGAGATTCTGATCAAGGACGGGAACCTTAAAAGATACACCCGAGGAGGAGAGCCCCCGTGGCTAAAAGAGTCGAGGACCTCTCTCCCCCAGAAGGCGAATTTGGTCTATAGGTGGCCCTCAGTGTCAGCCGACCTGAGGACTGGTTCGCTCTCAGGGAGTTTGGCCTCCCCGCCAAGCTTGAGTATTTCCCGAGGACAATGTGTTGCACCCTAAAATTTGACCAACCTTTTTCTTAATCTTTGGCTTATGTTTCATTGCATTTTAGCATTTTGCATTTGCATAGCATAGTTCTTACAAGGGATCAAGTGTTTTTTTGTGTTTCATATCCAAGAGGAGAGCCTTATTGACCACAAGCTCAAGCAGAGGCATTGGAAGAGGTTGTTGTGTGGTTGTCATCATCATGAAGATATCTGAGCTCCTAGAGAGGAGGCGTGTGCCACAACATTATCAAGGAATCATCGGAAGGTTGTCAGGGGGTCGATTAAGATTTATCATTGGTGTAAACATGAGGTAGAAGCTTTTTGAGTGCCTCAGAGGTCCTTATGAAATTGGAATAGTCACTCAGTTCATTTGAACAATGCCTAGGCAAAATGGTGAAATTAGGGTTTCATTTTTAATCAGGCTAAATTTGTTTTTGAGAGAAATACTTGTTTCCATGGTCTTCCATATGTCCTAAGGTGTTTGGGGATGGGATATTGACCATCAATTTTAATCAGAAGAACTTCAATTGATCAGCTGATTGAAAATCAAGAAATTTGGAGAAAAAGTCAACTGTGCAGTGAAAAAGTCAACTCCTGACTTTTTGAGGTCAAGATCGTGATCCTTAATTTCAATATGACCAATGGATGGAATTAGATCAAGAAAAGTCAAGGGAATCATGAAAAAACAAGAGTTGTTGAAAGTTGCTATTTTGGGATTTAGGGTTTTAGAAACTTTCTATTTTTGGAATGTTTCATGGTTAAGGCAGCCATCTTCAAGGCCATTTTTCTTCATGATCAAGATTTCAAATGAACCTTTGGCCAACATCAAAGTTGTTCCTTGTATTTCAATATTTCTTTTGAGTACTAATTCATAATCATATGATATTTGGAGCTCAAGTTATGAATAATCAAAGTTGAGGATTTCAATGATTTCAAACTGTTAAGTTTGGACAGATTTTTGCACCACTTTGCAAGCCAATTTTCATCAGCTCTTGATGTCAAATGAAACTTTGTCCCAAATTAAAGTTGTATAGAATGTTACAAGCTTTCCAAAAAGTCCAAGAAGTCCTCAATATGATTTGTGAAGCTCAGGTTATGGATGTGCAAAGTTAGAGAAAAATAAGCCAAATCCATAACTTAGAATTTTTCTAAGTTATTTCTGGACAGCTTGCTTAGTATGATTTTCAACATCATTTTTCATGGTATTCCAATCTTCAAATCAAGATGACTCCAACATAAAATTGTTCTGCTCCATGCCCTCTTTCATTTGAGCACAAGAAGTAAGCAAATGGAGTTGTGTGCACAAAGTTATCATTGCCCAAAGTTGGTATGTTGAACACTTTTCTTTCAAAAGATGAAATATGTGCCATTCTGATTTTTTTTTTGTTTATCAGCCCTAGAACTCTTCCATGCGCATGGGATTTTGTGTTTGTTGCTCCCAAACTTTGCCAAAACCAGCCAAACATCCATTTTGCCATTTTGCTCATTTTCAAATAAATTGCCTAAACAAGCTATGAGTCAAAATCTGCCACAACCCAATGCCCCTCCCCATGCTGTGCTAGCAGACCCAGAAAGCAACTGATGCATAACCCTAGCAGCAGCTGCTGTACAATCTCTATATCCACCATTGATTCAAAAAATTACCATGGAAATGCAAATCTTTCCATTAATCTTTCACCATGGTAAAACCCCTCCAATCTTGTTTTCACTGCATATTTAAGCAATAGAGTAGTTGAGAAGAAACCCTAGCCACCACTTTGTGCAAAAATCAAAAGAGGAGCTTTTGACACTTTCTCTCAAACTGCCCTAAAAACCAACCGTTGCTTCAAAAGGGAAAGAAACTTCAAAGCTTGCTAAAAGGAGGGATAGCTTGATGTTAGCTTACTTTGGGAAGTCTACAAGAGGTAAGTATTTCTGAACTCTCTATTTCATATGCATGAGTTTCATTAAAACATGTTTGAGTTTGTTTGTGTTCTTGGAGTTGGTTAACTTTCATTTGAAGTGTTGATGTGTATTGTGATGACAAGTATGTGGCTTTGAATGTACAATCTTGTTGTGTTAATTTTTGCAAGATGTTTCCATGAGAAATACTAAATTTTGTTGTTAACTTGACATTATTATGGCAAGTTTTCCTTTGTCCATGTGAACTATACTTGGTGTTTATGTTTTGCTGCAAATGTGTGTTTGCTTGAGAATAGAGTTTATCAGCTCAGGTTTAGTTGCTAGCAGGTTGGTATTGTCATGAGTATTCTTAGACTGTTAGATCTAGGAGAGCAGTTTTGGTTTTGGTTTGACTGTCTAGGTCTTGTTGACATTTCAGTTATGTTGGTGGGTTTATCATTTAAGACTTGTTTAGAAGCAGTTCAGGTTTAGGCTGAGGTATTGGTGAGTGGAAATTTTGCTCTTACAGTTGTGAAACCTTTTTTTGAGTAAGTCGATTTATCAATTGGATGCCAACTCATAGTAGCTGCTTAGGTCTCTTACCTATGCTAATTTGGTTGTATTTTGTTGAGAGCACTCATCTAACAGTGTTTGAACCAGTGTATTGAGCCTTGGCAAGTTGGTTTAAGGTTGTTGTATGTTGGCTAGATTTTTGGAGGACATTTTGTTTGGTTGGATTGTTCAGCTTAAATTTGGATTTGATTTGTGTGGAACTCATGTATTCTTTTTGCTGCCCATATCTGTGCTTAAGAGCTAGGCCCCCCAACTCAGTTGATAGCAGTTCTAAGTAGGAGTTTGGTTATGTTATAGTTGCTGTTAAGAGGTTGGATTCTTCACCTCTGTGTGGATGCTTTGTAGGGTGGTTGACCCTTTTGTATTGGCCTGCATTCACTCAACCTTGGCATCTAAATGTCGGAGCCTTATTTTTGTTTAGTACCAGTCCTACACCCTTAAAATGTGGCATTAGGCAGTTGATTTTTAGTTGTTTGGTTCAAGTTGGTTGTTGGCATGGTCATGTCAAGGATTTGACAGTCCAACGCTTTTTAGGTTGTGCTGACAGTTCTAGCTGGTGGAAGTTAAGACTTCAGTATAGGTTCTCTACTGCCTATGACCATGCTTGAGTTTTTGAGTTTGTTAACTCAAATATTAGACTCTTGTCAGGTTATAAGAATTTAGGTTCATGTTGTTTGTTTGTTGGAATAGATTTGGAGGATCAAGTAAAGGCATGTCTTGAGGACTTAAGTATGTTTTGCTCAAAGGATGTTACCATATTTCTGGTGGAGTTTTTGATGTTAGGTTGTCCAACTAGACTTTAGAGGTGCATTATTGTCATTGTTATGTACCTCTCTTTTGGAAACTTAACTTTGTTCATGTTTCCAGTTTTGTTTAGCATAATTAGGCTTGTGTTGTGGACTGTCTTTGGTTTTGCTTTATGCTACTATCCTAGGTCTTACATTAGGATTGCTTTTGGTCTTTCACATGTCCTTTGACATTGATTGGATTCAACTGTACCATTGAAGTACGAGTTTATCAATTCCTGATGGATGGCTGTTAACTTGGACATCTTGTTAAGTCTAGTTAGTGACTGTTATTTGGACAGTTTGTGGATATGTTGTTTGTTTAAGAAATACCACGTTGTTGGAACATTGGTTCATTTTTTATGCTGAGTATTGAACCTTTTACTGAAATCATGAGAACTTGATGGCATAACGTCTCATTTGGAGAAAATCACTTGAATTGATAGAATGCTTTGGTTCTGAAAAAGCCATTTTGAGTTGGTTAACTCATAGCTGCTAAAAGAATATCACTTGATAAGAGGAGATTGGATTTCATTATATGAATTAATCATTGTCATAACTCTTGGCTATTAGAACCTAGCTCACACTGATGTTGCTGCTGTGACTGTTGTTCAACTGGGCCTTTAAGAGCATTAGCATGGTTGATTTGCTTTGTTTTGCCAGGGATTGTTGTTGGTTTAAGTAGGCAGATTCATATTTGGTTATCAATGTATTTGGGGGCTGGTTAGCATAATTATATCAAAGTATGTTTGTTGCAGTCTTAACAGCACATTATTGGCAGATTCAGGTTTGTTTAAGAGGTGGTTCATCTTTGAACTTTGGCTTTGAAGTCTGATTGTTTAAATTTGTTGATGTTGAGGTTTGCCAACTTAACCTTTCATCCAATCTCAGTTGGTGGTATGATCTCATCCATGTCATATTTTTCTGCCTAGGTCAGTTTGAATTTGGTTGGTGTGTTGTGACCATGTGAAATATTGGCCCTTGTTTCTGTCAACTTCTTGCTTTGAGTTTGTTCAACTTGTGCTTGCTTGCAATATATTGAACTAATGTTTGCATTGTGATAACAATTTGTTGTTGTTCCTGTTTTAAACAAAAACTCATTTGGTTATGGTTTTGTTGTGGAAAAATATTGTTAATCATGATGAATATGTGGCTGTTTGAATTCATGTCAAGTTTGAGTTGCAAACATTGAGTTTTAGTGTGGTTGATGCTGAGCCCTTATTGTTGTTGGCCATTAGTATCTATGCTGGTGTAATTGGCTTCTGCTGATGTAGTGAACAGAGGGTTGTTTCCCCTAGAACTGTTTGGTTTTAGGATAGGATTATGTCAATTGGTGGACCTTTTGTATTAGTGTTATGCCTACTGTCTAGGCAAGTTGGAGGGTTTGACCAGTTTAGTCCCATCAGGTTTTGGTTGTTGCTGTAGAGCTGTCTAAGTTCATAACAGATTAGAGTTTCTTCTATGTTGGCACATTTGAGTTGTTGATGAGCCTGTTGTCCCAACTTTTGTTATTGAGGTCATTGCTTTGTTCCTTTTATCAGGCTTGCATTTAGTCTTTAGAGCTTATTTAGGCTTACTCCATGTCTTGGTTGAGATGGTCAGATTGCAAGGCATGCCTTCACTTTGTGTTGTTGTGAAGCCAATGTAGTATAGATTGCAGTTGCTATCTTGGTCTGTTGATTAAGCATTGTTGACACACAAAACTTCAAATTTCACTAACTTGCAACTCATATATCTTTTTCTTGGTCTGAGTTTTGTTAAGTGAATTTCCTGTCATGAACCACTGTTGAACATATACCACAAAGATCAGGTTTTGGCTCAGTCATTTTGCATTGGCTGCAATTATTGATAAAGTTATTTTTTGGATTATGTGGCAACAGCTTTGAGAGTGCCTTTGCAGCCTTACTTTTCTGGAATCTGTTGTGTTGGATTCATGTTGTGCTTAACTAATGATATGTTTGAATGAGTATTATTTGAAGTTTTGATAGTGTTGGTTCTGTCACAACCAATCTTGCACTTTCAGTCCCAAATGCCATTTGCAACTCAACATCCATTTTGTGATTCAGTGAGAATTTGAGTTTTATCTTTGGACATAATCCATGAACAATGTATTTAGAACATGTGCACCTCTTTCATTGGTCTTAATTGCATCTGTTTTAACCCATGAATTTCAAAATGCATTTCAAAGCACCATACTTGCATGTACCATCGTGTTTTAATCTGTGAGCATAATTTCAAATTTTGGTTGGCACCATTGTAATCCTCACGAAAAATTATGTGAGATAGACTTTTATTTCACTAAAATTGGTGAAGATTTGGGTAAGTTGTGATCAAATTGTTTTTGAGGTTTTGACTAGTTTGCCTTGCATTCTTGCCCAGAAAAACTTGCTTTATTAAGTATAAGTTTTAATGGGGTGGCTTGATACAACGGATGTATCGCCACCCTAGTGGTTGTAACCTTGCCTTGCCATGCCTTGAGCCTCTGTTCGACCCCCAACGGGCGCGTTTTTATTCTTTTTGTGATTTCTTATGCTTTTAATTTTTTTTCTTTTTATTTCCATTTATTATCACATACGTTTAGTGGTTGACTTGGTTAGATTTTGAGCCTATGACCCCAAGGTCTTGGATTCAAGCCTTGGGGGGGCACTTTCTTATTTTTTTTTAGTGTTTTGTTTATTTTATTTCTTTTATTTTTATTTATTTATTATTTAACTTTTTTTTCTTTTCTTTTTAAAAATAGTTTTAAATATAAAAAAAATCATATTCTCATATTTTAATGTGTGGAATTATTTTGTTATCATTTTTATTTTATTTTCATTTCATTTTATCATTTTATTTTTCATGTGCGTAGGGGTTTATCTTTTATTCCAATTAATTTCTTTTCTTTCTCATTTCACTTGTGAGTGAATTATTTAGTGTTTACTTGGCCTTTGTTCATGATCCCCTTAGGATTCCTAGTCCCTCCGTTTAGGATGGGAGTAGGAGAGACATTACGTGTTCAATCCTATGCATGACAACATTAGGTTAGTTCTCCCCTTTCATCCCAACTTTAGGAGCATTGTGTATGACAACTTTAGGGTCCACTTTCCCCTTAGTTTGAGTCTTTCTCTTCTCATCTCCTAAATAATTCAAAACACCTAATAAAGAAAGATTTGTATCGTACGATACGAGCCTTAAGTACTTGAGAAATGATGGTTGGGGGGCCTTCTCTCAACTGTCTAGAGTGTTTAGCGTATGCCCTTTAGGCGATATGCGACGCATTCACTCTCGAGTCATAGTCTTTAGTGCGACATGAGTTTCAAACCATAACTCAATCCACTTCTTGTCTTAAAAAACAAAAAACAAAAACGTCAAACCTTTTTATCCTTCGGGATTAATGAAAATCGTTTTCATAAAGAGAATTTCATTAACTCTTGGTTCTACCGCAAATAGGTAACGCCTAAGTCTCCAATGGTTGAGTTGCATACACCTAACTTCTAGAACTAAGGTTTAACCCTACTCGGTTTAAAACACTTAACCAATATGTGGTCGTGTCAGCCCAAACTACGTTTGCTATGATTTCTTGTACCAGACAAGGATACTTAGGCACAAGACGGCGATGTCTTGGCGAGCAACCTTCCCCCCATCACCCGTAGTTTTCCGAACTACATTGACTCTGACTTTCCCATTACACGAGGGAATACGTAGGCATAGAGCGGCGATGCTCTATCGAGTCTCTTTTCTTTTCTTTTTGCCCTGTGGCCTGTAGCTTAGATAGTTTAACACCCTTTAGATAGATAACAAGCATGGATCCTATCGAGTACGACGGACGTGAGGGGTGCTAATACATTCCCCTTGTGTAACCGACTCCCGAACCCGAGATATGGTTGCGATGACCTGTCTTATTCCTCTTTCGTTAGGTTTTCTCTGATCGTTTCCTTTCCCTCTCTTTGGGATAAATAACGAACGGTGGCGACTCTTCTGTCTTCTGCCAGCCCTCTTTACAGCGATGCGACACAATGGTTATCACCGGTGGACACCCGAGCAAACTGTCTGTGGGGTCTGTTAAATGGAAGTTCGAAGAGCTTATCAGCAGCAGCTCCGATAAGATGAGCACGCTCGACAAATTCTGAGGACGTTCCAACCCGATTACCTTCTACCTCGAGGAACTCCCCGGGGGAGCCCCAAACTCCAATATCCCCTTACTAATCCAGGCGCAGATGGCTAACTTTGACGTCCAGCGCATTTTGGTCAGCGGTGGGAGTTCGGTGGACATCATGTACACCCATCTCTTCGCGACACTTCAGCTCGACGAATCCAACTTGTCCCCGTACCTAGGCTCGGATCTACAAGGCTTTAACGGGACGACCACAAGACCATGGGAGTACGTGGAGCTCAAGGTCACATTCGGGGAGAAGGAAACAGCCAGGGAAATCAATGTCCATTTTCTGGTCGTCGAATTCCCTTCGCTATACAACTGCATCATGGGCAGAACGACCATGGCCGAACTCACCGCGGTGCCATCAACCGTCCACCTAAAGATGAAGTACTACACCAGACTCGGAGCCGTTGTCGCTCTTAACGGAAATATCGAAGCCGCCCGACGATGCTTCGACGCAGCAATGAAGGGTCTCAGCATAATCGGCCCCCCGATAAAAACGACCAAGACACCTCCTGCCTCGGAGATCAAACCAAAGGATCACGTTGATACTGTGGACCTCGACTGCCGCTTCGCCGAAGAGCCGGCCCACGAGGGAGAATCCGGCGAAACCAACGGGCAACCTTTCCACCCAACGTGCCCCATTCCAGATGGAGACTTCGAAATTGTAACCCTCAGGGCAGACACAACAAAGACCGTGAAGATTGGGGCGGGGCTGCCCGACATTGCGAGGAAACAACTAGAAGCATGCCTCCGGGAGAATGCCGATATCTTCGCTTGAAGCGCCACGGAGATGCCCGGCCTCGACCCCGAGTTCGCCTGCCACCAGCTCTCCGTCAACCCGACCGCTAGGGCCGTAGTTCAACGTAGGCGTAGACAGTCCCCCGAAAAGTCGGCGATGGCTGAAAAAGCTGTAAAAGACCTCATAGAGGAAAATTTTATTTTGGAAGCCCGATATTCAACCTGGCTGTCCAACGTTGTACTCGTTAAGAAAAATAATGGAAAATGGAGAATGTGTATCGACTACACGGATCTTAACCGGGCATGTCCCAAGGACGCCTACCCCCTTCCCAACATAGACAAGCTCGTCGACAACTCGGCGGGCTTCAAACTCCTGTCCTTTATGGACGTGTACTCAGGGTACAACCAGATACCCATGGCCGAGGCTAACAAACAGAGCACGGCTTTCATGACTGAGTTGGGAAATTACTATTACAACGTAATGCCTTTAGGCCTGAAGAACGCCGGCGCCACATACCAACGGATGATGAACAAAGTCTTCCGAGGAGAAATCGGCGACATGCTCAAAGTCTATATGAACGACATGATCGTCAAATCGTGCTCGGAGGTCGATCACACATCTCACCTCAGGAAAGTATTCGAGACCGCAAGGGGATGCAGGATGCGGTTCAACCCGGAAAAAAGCACCTTCGGGGTACGCGCGGGGAAGTTCCTCGGGTTCTACCTTACCGAGCGAGGGATCGAAGCAAACCCAGACAAGTGTCGGGCATTTTCCGAGATCACAACACCAAGATCGAAAAAAGCAATATAGTCTCTCAACGGGATGCTCGCGTCACTTTCCCGCTTCATCGCCAAATCCGTGCAGCACGCCCTTCCCTTTTTCAAACTGCTAAGAAACGAAGTCGCGTTCGAGTGGACAGAGGATTGCGAGCAAGCTCTCCTCCACCTCAAATGCATCCTATTGGAGCTACCCATGCTGACACGGCCGGAAGCCGAGGAGACCCTGTACCTGTACCTGGCCGTAGCAAACGAAGTCGTCAGCGCCGTATTGATCCGAGAAAACCCCGAGGGGCAGAAACCGATCTACTTCACGAGCAAAGCTCTCCACGGCCCGGAAACAAGGTGCCAACAGATCGAGAAAGTCGCCTTAGCTCTCATCAACACGTCCAAACGACTTCGACACTATTTCCTGGCCCACACTATCGTAGTTAGAATCGAGAAACCTATTAAACAACTGCTCGGCCGACCCGACATGGCGGGGAGCATGCTGAAATGGTCGTTGGAACTTTCCGAGTTCGACATCATCTACGAAGGCTGAAAATCCCTGAAGGCCCAAGTCATGGCTGACTTCGTTGCTGAGATGACACCCGCGCCCGAATCCACCACGGGCACTCACAAGTGGACTATCTTCGTCGATGGCGCCTCAAGCCCCTCAGGAAGTGGCGCAGGCATCATCCTCGAAAACGAGGAAGCCACTATCGTGGAGGTCTCCCTAACGCTGGCCTTCCCAACAATAAATAACCAGGCAGAATACGAGGCTTTCTTGGCCGGTCTCCGCCTAGCAGAAGATCTCGGAGCCAAGGAGATAAAAAATTTCACGGACTCCCAACTGGTCGCCTCACAAGTACGGGGAGAATACCAAGCAAAGAAAGACAACCTGGCCGAATACTTAGCCCTCATTAGAGAGCGGATGAGGAATTTCGATTCTGCGGAGGTCCAGCACACGCCGCATAAGCAGAACACGCGGGATGACATCCTATCAAAATTGGCAAGCACCAAGAAGAAGGGCGGGCACAAATCTGTCATCCAGGAGATCCTCGCGCAGCCAAGCACGGAGGTAGCGAAAATGCCACTCGACGTCAATGCCATCGGGGACGCCAATTGTTGGATGACCCCCATACACGCCTACCTCGACAGGGGGAACCTCCCCCCCCCCAATGCGAAGGAAGCTAGCACCGTCAAGAGACGATCCTGCTCATACGTCCTGCTCGACGAAAAACTCTACCGCAGAGGCTTCTTGATCCCACTCATCAAGTGCGTCGACCAGGCCCAAGCCTCGGCCATCTTATAGGAGGTCCACGAGGGCATCAACGCACAACACCTCGGAGGATGATCCTTGGCAAGGAAAGCCCTCCGGGATGGGTATTACTGGCCGACGATGCAGGAAGACACAAAAGAGCATGTCAAGAAGTGCGACAGGTGCCAGCGGCACGGGGACATGCACCTCGCTCCCCCGAGCGAACTCAAATCCCTCTCCTCGCCCTGGACGTTCGCCTGGTGGGAGATGGATATCCTCGGCCCGTTCACCTTAAGCTCATATCAGAACAAGTACCTGATAGTGGGCGTCGACTACTTCACTAAGTGGGTCGAAGCCGAAGCTTTAGCTAAAATCACGGTACACAACATAATCCAGTTCTACAAAAGGAACATCCTCGCCAGGTTCGGCGTCCCGCTCGCCATAGTCACCGACAACGGGACACAATTCACCGACAGAAACTTCCGGGACTTCATCACCAAATTAGAACCATACATCACTTCACCTCGGTCGAACACCCACAGACAAACGGCCAAGCCAAGGCTGCAAACAGAGTAATCCTCCGAGGATTAAAACGAAGACTCAGCGACGCCAAAAGAGGGTGGGTCGAGGAGCTCCACGGCGTGCTCTGGGTATACCGAACGATGCCTCACTCAACCACCGGGGAAACCCTGTTCCGCCTCACGTACGGAACCAAGGTCGTGATCCCAGTCGAAATCAGGTAACCATCCAGAAGGACTGAAGCGCCTCTCGAAGAGGAAGCCAACAACGAAGCTCTTCGGGAGGAGCTCGACCTAGTCGAAGAGATTTGGTCAGGAGCGGCCCTCCATGAGTCCAGGTTAAAACAGAAAATAACTCAACGCTACAACAGCAGAGTCAGGAGGCGCGAGTTCCAGATTGGCGACCTGGTCCTACGAAGAAACCAAAAAGACTCGCACGAGGGCAAGCTCGCCACAAATTGGGAAGGTCCCTATCGTGTGCGAGATAAAACGGAACACGGGGCCTATTACCTCGAAAACCTCCACGGGGACCAACTAGCTCGACCATGGAACACTGAGAAGCTAAAAAAATACTACAGTTAAAATACTGCCCACAGTGACAACCGCGGCGACCATAAGGGAGCGACATGGTACCTTCGCGCCTCCTCGCGTCCCCCGAGACCAACGAAATAGCAAGCTCTACCCTTGTGTACGTGGGTATAAGGCTTTGCTTGGCGGAGATTCCCTCGACCGAGGCTCCCCGCCGCTGTACCAGAATAGGAAGAACACCTAGCTCGCGATGGGACGTTCATGCCGCGGGGACCAAACTACCCCCACCACGACCAGGTAACGAAACCGATCTGCCGGCCAGTTCTCCACACTACCGGGTACAACTATCGTCGAGCTACTTCCCCCAGACATACCAAAAGGCACAATAAACATGCATTTTAAACATGCATATCATCATGCAAAAACAAAACGAGCACACACTTGAACAAAATATCATCTTATAAAATCGGGCACCAGCCCAGTAGTCAGGTTACAAAATCAAATGAGGCGCGCAGACCCAACAAAAACACTTAAACAAAAATACCTAAACGTTGGCGCGCAGGCCCATAAGCCACATGCACGCAGGCCTGGAAAAATTTACACATCTTCAACATCCACATCATGCTCTTCCATCGGGGCAAAGTCATCGGCAGTTTCAGCGGCAGGGTCGACCACCCGTCAGTCGACTATCTGATGGAAAGGCCCGATTCCATCCACGACAGGCTGCCCGCAGGGTTAACCACTTTGAGCTGGTCCATAGCGCTGGAAAAGCCAATCCTAAACGCCTCCAAGCAATCACCCTCCAACTCACGGATCTTCCTCATCAAATTCGAAGGGGTGACCATGAGCTTGTCCTCGTCTGTCTCGTCATCGGCAGGACGGAGATATCCGTCCAGCTCCCCCACACGGGCCTTCAACGCCTGCACCTCCGCTTCTCCTCGATGCTTTCCCTCCCCTTGTGCTCCGTAGTTATATCTTCCTGGCCCTTCGCCAGCTCCTCGGTCAGTTTGTTCAGCCGCGACTGCGCGAAGGTAAGGTCACCTTGCAGCTTAGCTAGCTCAGTTGAGGAGCAGCTCTCGTCACTCGAGACCAAAGCCGTCGAGAACACCCGCATCATGACCGCCAAATCCTCAGTCAAAACCTGCCTCCGAGCAGCCCGGTCTAAACCGAGGACCTTCCTAGCCTCCCCGACCGGTACGGCTGGCGATCGCGCACCGTGAAAAAAGCCATGATGCTGGTAGCACGACAGGATTAAGAAGCCCTCGTCTGCGAACCCTGCCGTCAAGTCGACGAGGCCCTCCTACTGATGAACCTTGGCCCGTTTGGCAGCACCTTGAGATGAGGGGAACTGGCTGCCCTGGGGTGACGATGAGGAACCCCTACCTCCCTGATTAGAAGCAGCTTGCCCGGCCACCTAGGCAACCCGCGTTTTACCAACTTTAACCAGAGCTCTGGTCGAAGCCAACCTCTTCACCCTCTCCTTGGTAGTGGACATACTTCCTACAAAACAAAAGAAAAATATCAGCAAAAGAGTAAATAGTTGAGTGGGCAGGGGAAAGAGAGACGACCACCATCTAGATAACTAAGGGCCTCCTCCTCCGTCAAGCACTTGGGCAGAGCCTTCGTGCTGATCAGCCTCAGTTTCTGGCAAACACGCCCCTCCATATCGCGGATGTACCTACCGTCAGGCGTCACGAGGTTTGCCGGAGGTAGGCTAGCCACGAACCCGACTGTCCTCTGATAACCGGCCAGGTCATCCTCACCGAGGGTCCCTGCCCACACGATATACCAATTAGTACCCCTCGCAAAGTGCTCCTCAGTCCATTCCAAGGGCACCTTCGGGATCAAGACTTCCTCCCGCTTCCCGTTCACCACTCGTTCCTCTCGCATATACAACGAGGAGCACGCCCCATGGGATATCAGCTTCACAACGAAGAATCGGGATTTGAAATCCCGGATAGAATCCATATATGTCCGAAAACGTTTCTTCGGATGCTTTAACGAGACCCACCTGTGCCGACCATCTACTGTCTGCCGTTGTAGGTGAAAAATTCAGAAGAACAGCAGCAACGTCGCCTCGATCTCAAGATACC
This sequence comes from Lathyrus sativus, assembly GCA_963859935.3. Lineage (NCBI taxonomy): Eukaryota > Viridiplantae > Streptophyta > Magnoliopsida > Fabales > Fabaceae > Lathyrus > Lathyrus sativus. The sequence goes on from OZ012735.1 coordinate 934,648,585, forward strand.
GGTAGCCAACCTCAAACGCACGGACAAAGGCTATGGCGTTAGGGTGCAGCTGTGAGGGGGCTAACTGTAACCAATCGAAGACCCCCTGTTGAAAATCCGAGAACGGCATCCTGATCCCGGCTTCCCGAAAACAAAACTCATACATAGGAAAGCGCATCTTCCCGAACAACGAGAAAATACGGTGGTGCTCGCACGGACGATACGCCTGCCAATTTTTGGGGTCATCCCGACATATATCCTCGACAGTGGCGAAGGCGCCATTCTTGCCATCCACGAAGTACGAAGGGGTAGTCAGAGGTTCCTCAGCCACCCATTCCTCGACTGGCCGGACTGCATTTTCAACGGTGGGCACCTCTAGCTCGTCATCCACATCCATAGTCCCCGAGACCAACAATGTCATTAACACCTGAAAAGCAGAAGGAAACGGTGAATTCGATGTCCGTGATCAAATTCACCCTTGCACCGCAGACCAAGTGAAAGGGCGATGGGGACAACCTCGACAACGGGGAAAACTTATCCAGACGAGCGCCCCGGGGAGTTTGTTCTACGATCCTCGACCTCTCGGGGAACACTCCTTAACCTACCAATCTCCCCGGGGGACTCATAGAATACCATTACCCGTCCCAGGGGCGCTCATCTAAAACTAGCATCCGTCCTCTGGAATTTCAAAACCTCACCACTCACGTCCTCGGCGTACTCATCCCACTCCTAGAAAACACCGCCTATTGCGGCGGACTTCCGCATCCCTACTCGGACGGAACGACGGAGATTCACCTCAGTCCTCAGGGCACTCAACATGCTCCGGTGGCAATTCAAAGACACAAAATGATAAAAGGCAGGGAGATGAGACTTAGTGTTTTATAGGTAGCGACGGAGTGTGCAGCGGTTGGTGCGACGAAGATGTCAAGCAGGCACAAACGAAGCAGTCGTCATGAGAGAAAGGAAGCAGAAGCGAAAAATATGGAATGGACAGGGGCTTACGTACTTATACCCCTAGCACGGGACTCGAAGCCCTAGGTTAGCCGCCCCACCTGGCTCGTCCAACGCTTGACACATGGCTAAGGCTGTCAGTCGCATCCCTTCACATCTCCCCAACAACAACCTTACACCTCCCCAACAATGACGTCAGGGGAGCTTCCTCTGCATGAACGCCCGACGGACCGAACTTTCCCGTGCTCGCAGTACATCCACGTCAGGCGGGGACATTTCCCCGTTACCGGTCCCTGACACGCTCTCCCACCTAAGCACGATGTCATCAAGTCCTCGCTCCCCCACCATAGAGCTACGACTTGGGGGGTTCCTGTTCTGGCCTGGGCCCCCGCTTGGCCGGGAAGGCCCAGCCCACTTATGCTTAATGAAAGGCCGAAATGAGTTCTCCTCATCTGTGTCGAGCACGAGACTCCCGTCGGCCAGGATTCCCCGCCGGGCAGGACGCTTCCCCCCGTCGGGCATAAAGACGTGCACCCCACACGTTCTCCACGTACTCCCCTCCACGGGGACACATCACCAACCAGCTGCCCACCTCCGAAAGAGCAGGTCAAACCCACTTTCCGGAGATCATTGGACAGTTGAACTAGGGCGAAGACCATGTTCTGGTCTTCACTACACCACGTAAGCCCTAACAGTCACTTGGGTTGGGCCTGACCATCCAGCCCAACTCAAATGACTGTTGACCCTGCGCTGGGGTCTCTCTATAAATACCCTCTTTCACAAGAGGGTCAGGTATTCAATTCTCATCCCCTTTTCTGTATTTTCTCCCACTCTGTCCAAATTTCTCACTTTGGCATCAGAGTGTCTTGCAGGTACACCCCCCTTCTCCTCTTCAACACTGGAAGACGGGCATTAAGTCAAGCACGCATGGTAGTCCTACGATTCCCTTTTGATCAGGTCAGATCATAACAACAATACATGGACATTACAAGAAGCAAAAGACATACATTCAAAATTTTTGCCATCAAGATGAACATCAAAAAAGCTATAAACATGGATTAAGAACATCAAGCATCAAGCATTATAAATAATTCATAGATGGGTCAAAGATTAAGTCAAGAGTGAAATCATACAAACATTTGAAGCAACTATGAACACAACATGGATAATGAAGAAAAAGAAGTGGCATAGATTAATCATCAAGCATGGAGTATTAAAGCATACATAAGACATTTGGAACAAAACATGGACACGAGATGACTATCATAATCAAAGAAAGAAATTGCACAAAGTATACAATTTAATCAAAGATGATTAAAGGTAAAATAAAATCAAAAGGTAAAAAATAAATAAATAAAAGGCCTAATAAGTGAAAGAGATTATGAATATATTTTTTTAGATTTTTTTAAGTATGAGGAATGAAGTAAACAAGAAAAGAATTAAAAAAAAAATTATTTTTTAATTTTTTTTAAAGTTTAAGTTAAATTAAGAAAATAAATAATTAAAAGAGATAATTAATATTCTTGATTTTTTAGTGTAAATAATAAAATAATAAGAAATTAAATAAATATTTTTTTTTTGTTTTTTAGATATTAAAATAAAAATGAAATTAAGATAAAATAAATTTTAAAAAAATAAAAGAAATAAAATAAAAAAGGAGAAGGAAGAAAAAAAAAAGTGAAAAAGAAGAAAAATGGACAAAAGACATTTGGGTCTACGAGGGTTTGAGCCCAGGACCCTTCTTTACCACTGCACCAAAGCTAGCTTGCTAGTAATAAATTTCATCTAATAAAATAAATAAATAAACAACAAAAGGAAAATATGGTTCCTATAGCTTTTTCAGTTTTTAAAAAATACAACTTTTCTATTTTTGAACCAAACAAGGAATGTGTATATAGTATCTTGATCATAATTTTGCAAGGATTTCAAATATGCCGTTAGTTTTTATTTATTTTATCTCAAACTCACAAATTTTAAGTAAAACCAGAAAAAACCTAAAATTTCAAACTAAAATTTAATTTCATATACTATCAACCAATTCCTATTTTCATGGGGTTTTCACTCAACATGTCAAGGAAAACACAATGATAACTTGAATGGATAAAAATGAAGCCTTAAAGAGGGAGTTTGAAATCAAGAAAATTTACCTATTGGAGTGTGTCCAATGCACCTTCTAAAGTACTTTCAAATGAGAAATTTTAATCTCTTTAGCTTCCTTGAACCTCCATGAGTGTTATGGTGTATTTACTTTGTCTTGAAACCTTTCAAATTGTTCTGTTCAAATCAACTTGCAAGTGAAGAAAGTGAAAAATGGTTATGGAGTTTAAGGTGTTTCAGGTCATGTTTGATGCATACAAAAGCTTATGTGTGATCTACGGAATGTGTTTGAAGTGTGAAAGTGGAAGGAAAGTGCAAGAATAATGACTTTCAAATTTCTTGCTTTTGGACAACAATTGAGGTTTGGAATATGTGATTTCTGGTTCAAGAGGGAAAGGTGAGCATTTATGTGTTTCAGTGATTCATTTATGGTGTGTGAAATGATTTGTGAATGCAGAAAGGGTTCGATAATGGTTGGAATTATTTGGAACTCAAAATGGTTTGAGAAGTGTAAGAATGCTTCAAGAATGACTCTTAAAGATTTCTTACTTAATGAAGGATGTTTTAATGATGTTTTGGTGTGTTTTCTGTGTGTTTGAAGCAATGCCATGAGGTTTGCTTAAATAGAGGATTCAATTTTCATGAAGGAACAAGTTTTGGATAAAGGAAAAGCAATGTTCAATGAATAATGCATCTTTTCCAAAAAGTTGGTGAAAGGTACACATACCCTTTGCTTTCTAGTGTGACTACAAATTGACTTTCTCTTGGTTATACAAGCTACCTCTAATGTTTAGATCATTTCTCACGGCTTATGGATAAGCAACGGCCAAAAGCAACTTTTCACAAATTGTCCATAATGCAATTCAAGTTGGTCCATTGAACCATGCTTTTCTCTCTTATATTGAGATTAATCTCCCACGAATTTGGCACCACTTTGAAGATATCATGGGATACTACAATTTTCATGTTGATAGTATCTTGGGAAAAGGTTTAGAAAGTGTTCAAAAGTGGCTCCAAATTCGTGTGAACCAAACTGACCCATAACTTAGAAAAATTCAGGTTCATTTGTAATTGGTCACCATGAATGAAATCTCAACTTTGATCATCAATATCTCTCAATTGGTAAAAGCTTTTTGGACCAATTTTTCCACTAATATGAAGTATTAAATGTGATATTTAATTATATCTCTTAAGCATCAAAAGTGGTGGCTTTGATTGTTCACAAAGAATCCACAAAGTCATGCACTTAGCAAAGTTTAAAATTTAGAAAAACTTCTAAGTGTTTTGGATTTTGTAACAACTTGAACTCTCAACTTTTGCCACCTATTTCTTCCACTTCAAGAAAGTTTTTGGCCACCAATTTTCATAAACTCATAGTATAAATTCTTGCACTTGATTGTTGATGAAAGGAATCTCTTGACCATGTGTCATTAATTGGAGGACTTGAGATATTGAGGGTCACACAAATTTTTGATTGGTCATCTGATTGAACTTCTTGATGCAAAACCCTAACTCGTGGACAAAGCAAGCAAGGCATATATTTTTTGCATTTTCAATGGGATTATTAATGCATAAAAGACACGCATATGAAATGCTTGATGCTATGCAAATGATGGAAATGTGATGGGATCTTATGGGTAAAAATTAGGGTATGATAATGAGTTCCAAGGATTCTTGCTGGGGACTATCTTTAAGACCGACTCACCGTGAGAAAAGTGTTCGTGATAAGCTTGGATGGGTAGCTTTTACCGACTTAGTTACAGATTGATCTGGACTTTCTTTATGATGATTCCTGAGTCTTTAGCCTATGTTATGTATACATGTTATGCTATGTGATATATGCATATTATGCTATGTTATGTATGTATGTTTGAGTTTTATGACGTAACACTCCATTTTCGTGGATATGCTATGAGTGATATGATGCATGAATGCGATGTTTGATTTCCAGACGAGAACTGGACATGAAAATAGTTCGCCAGATAGGGACTAAGCTTTGAAACAGAGGCCGCTAGATGGGTACCAAATTTGAGATGATTTTCCAAATGAAAACTAGGCTTTTGGAAATGATTTTCCAGACAGGAACTGGACTTTGAAATGATTTTCCAGACATAAATTTAGCTTTGAAATGATTTCCAAACGAGAAATGGGCTTTGGATATGATTTTCCAAACATGAACTAGAATTTGGGGTTCCAAATGAAAATTGGGCTTTGAAAGACCTGAACGGCATAGTACTGACGATAGTCGGTCATTGAGAATGAGGGGGAACACCACACATGACTCATGATATGCTGATTATTGTTGCACCCCAAAATTTTACCAACATTTCTTTACCTAGCTTATGTTGCATTTCATTCACATTAGCATTATCGTTTGCATTTCATTAACATGTATGCAGGAGATCAAGAGGTATGACTACCAATCAAGAGCTATACAAGAGTTTGAAGCTAGCTAGGAAGGCTATTTAAGTGTTCAAGGGTTGATATCCTTGTCAGAGAAGTTCAAAGATCCTCAGAGAGAGTGGTTGAAACCAAGAGAGTGTGCCTCCTAACTTGAGAGTTGTGGGAGCTCCTCAGATGATTCTGAAGCCATGAATGTAGACTTGAAGCCTTGAGAGAGCTTATGAGATGTCTTGGAAGCCATCATGAAGCCTATATAGGTCATTGGGGCAAGATTAAGAAGCCTCAGCCATGAGTGGTGTAATTAGGGTTTGACTGGGTCAACCCTAAGTCAACTGATGATTTGGAGAAGGTTGAGACCTAATTCAAGAGCCATGTGATCATGGATTGATGCATTGAGATGCCATAAGGATGATTCCAAGGTCAACTCATCATGATTGAAGAGTTTGAGAAGTTTCAAACTAGGGTTTCTAAGGCTTGACAGTGTAAAATCCCCTAGTTTGACCCCTATCTTCAAGGCAGTTTAGCTCAAGATGTGATTGTCATCTCATCGTACCCCCAACATGAATGTTGTAGAGCTTGTTCTTAGCTTTAATTTGAGTACTAGAAGTCCTTGATAGGATTTATAGAACTCAAGTTATGACTTTGACAAGTTACAGGTCATCTGAGGTATGTGAATCTGGGGCCTTGAAAGTTACCCAACTTGCATCAAACTTTTGCCCAAGAAGGATGATTCCTATGAACTTTAGGTCAACATGAATTTTGTTCCTTATACTCTTAGCTTTCTAGAGAGTACTAGAATTCCTTTATAGGATTTGTAGAACTCAAGTTATGGCTTTGACAAGTCAAGGGCATTTTGGTCATTTGGAGATTACAGGTCATTTCAACCATAAGGCCATAACTCCTATTTCCAAGCTTCAAATGGAAAAATCTTCAACATCAAACTTGTTCAAAATGATGTTTTAAGGCTAGTAAAGAGGTCATGAGATGATGGAAAGACTTGTAGCTCAAAGTTGCAAAAATGACCTAAAATAAAGGCATAAGTTAAATAAATCAAAGTTGGAAATAGTTCAACCTACACATCCAAACCATGGCATGTAATATATCATTTTGACTCTAGAAAACATTCTAAGAACACTGGTTTAGCCACATTTTTGATTTAAGGTCTAAATTGTGGACTTGCTTTGAAAAGTGGTGACTTGCATATTAAGTAACACTTGCAAAACTCAAAATCAAGGCATGAGCAAGGCTTTTTGCAAGCTAAACACCTCTAATATCTCACTAGGGGAGAAATTGAAAGTGAATGGGATGAATTCCAAGCTGTTTGCAAGGATTTTACATGTCATGATACATGATTGGAAATCTCATGACATGAGAAGTGGAAAATCTCATTGGAAGGATCTAGAGGATTCTAGATCATCCAAACTTCATCTATATAAGGAGTAGAGTGGATCCTTTGAAGAGGTTGGTGATCATTGAAGGATTGAGCATAGCTTGAGATTGAGTTTTCTTGGATTGCAATTGAAATCGGTTTCACCAAATTCCTCAATTTCCATTCATTTTCTTGATTGATACTTCTTCCATGGATGTCAATGAGTGATTCCAGATCATTTCCAAGAAGAATTGGTGGCTAAATCGTGTATGAGCAAGTGATTTTCAGCACCTGCAACTCACCATCGGGTTTCAAGATTCAAGCACTTTCCATTGGTTCTTTTGCATACAGAAGCAAGAGGAAGGTTCATTGATCGTGTCTGCAAGATTGTAGAGCTTGAAGTGGAGGATTAGTGCATCTGTTCAACCAAGATTTTCAGGTTGGTACCTTTCTTCCTATAGCATGATTTAGGTAGAATTAGATTGAATTAAGGTGCTAGATTGATTGTAGAATGGTGTAGGGTGGATTTCAGATAGTTAATTGATGAATTAGAGACAAATTAGGTGAATCACCATTTCCGGTTGAGATTGGGAGATGGTGAATCTTGAGGTTTCAGAAGAAACTATGGGTATGGTTGAGTTCGTGGCAAGATTTGGGATAAGATTCGTGTTTTGACCTCTTGGATTGGAGGCCTCTAGGGAGAATTAGGGTTGAGGAAGATGATCGGAGCTCCACCGGCGGTGGCCGGAGCTGGGCGCGAAATTGCAGAGGTTTGAATGGAGAAGATGACTCTGGGACCATCAGATCTTGTTTTGACCTTTGACTGGGAGCTGATCCAATGGTCACGTTTTAAAGTTGATTTGTGAAGGATTCTGATGAATGAAACGCACCGTTTCATTTATTCAGGCGTTTTAGGCTTAATGAATTAAGTGCTATCCACACCCCCTAATGGCCCAACCCAGATTTTTAACTGAGTCTGATTTCTATTGGCACTGTGTGTTTATTCTTTTAATTGGATTTTCTTCATTTTTTCATTTTTGTTTATGGTTCTTGAAAAAATCATAATTAATTGAAAATTAATCCAATTAAACCCATTATTTTTGCATAATACTCATGATAAAGTCTATTATTGTTTAGAGAAAAAATATTTTCATTTCATGTAATTTATGATTTAATTGGAATTTTGTATTTTAATTGATATTAAAATGATTATGTTTGATACATATTTTTGTGGAATTTTGTGTGATCTCATGATGATGATTCTTGGCCTAATATTTTGTGTGTGATTAGGCTAGACGTGTATGATCCCATAGAATTTTTCTCACATTTTTGTGATGAAAATAAGTGTGCTTTCTAGATTGATATTTAGAGGCTTCCTTTTTAGGGTTTAGGTTTGATACCTTGTAATGTAGAATTTAGTTCTAGGTCTAATTTGATGATTTGATCTTTGAAATTAATGTGGTAGAGTCATGATTGACCTAGCTTCCCATAGTAATTTTTGTAGGGTTTTACAATTGATTTTTGTATTTTAGTTAGGACTAACTTTAGTACTAGGTTTTAGGTGATCCTAATTCACTAATTCAACTAGTTTAACTTCTCTAGTTCCCTTAGATTAGGGATTGTGCTTGGTTTGCCTTTGGTTGAGATTGAAGACAAGTTGAAGACAAGGTGAGGATGCTTGAAGTTGCTTGAAGTTGCTTGGAGCTTTGGATTTGTCTGTGCCTGAAGGTGTCTGATGAAGTTTAGGAGATAGGACATAGGGAGAGCCTTGTAGTTAGATTGATTTCTTTCACAAACATGGAAAGCATCTTGTGCCTCCATTCCTCCCAATGACTAAAAGTCCTTCTCAGATATTCACATCCCTCCTTTGGAAGGATGAGTGGCTTTATCTGGGAAGTAGAACTTTGAGGGAACCAGTCTCTCATAATGATGAACCCTTACAGGCTTCCCTTGGTTGTCAGTAAGCTGTTTATCATTTCCACTCATCATGTTCAATCAATTGTCTTCTGGTTTGAGTATCTTGGAGGATGTTGGGCTTGAGTCTGAAGATGAGAACTTCATTGAAGAGTGTGGAAGAGGATGATTCCTTGAGCATTGCCACTGCAGCTGAAGCTTGAAGAGCAAGGAGAACAGGTTGATACTTGAAGATCCAATGGAGAGTGAATGAAGAGCTGAGGCTTGGAGAGGAAGATTGAAGGATGAAGTTGACACTTCTAAGTGATTGAAGACTACTCTGAGCAGTTGAAGCTTGTAGGAGGAAAAGACCAAGTTGATACTGGTAAAGCAAAGAGAGCTGAAGCTTGAAGACTAAGTTGATGCTTATGAAGAGGATTCAATTGAGATTGAGTGTAGAGCTGAGGCTTGAGGAACAGAGGATGAGTTGATACTTACACTGATGCATTGAGAGCCTGAAGGAATCAAGTTGACACTTGTGGTTAAGAGCAAAGCCTGAAGGTAGAATTGACTGAGGAGCTGAAGCTTGAAGAAGAAAGGACAAGTTGATACTTGTGTTTGATGGATTGAAACCCTGGAGAGGCAAATTGATATTTGTCATGAAAGATGATAGCCTTGAAGGGTGATTGAAGTCTAAAGACTGAATTGCTGTCAGAAGAGCTGAAGCTTGGAATTGGAAGAGAGGGGTTGATCTGCTTTCTTGTCTGTTTTCTTTTCTGTATTGCTGATGTGCCTTGTTTGACTTGCTTGATGCATTAGAATAAGTCCATGATTAGACTGACTTTAATTAGGAGCATGATTGCACTAGAGGCTGAGTTGCTCCCTCTGCTTGTATTGTTATTGTATGGCTTTGCTTGCGGGTATTCGGTAGAGCCCAGCTCCCTTGCCCATGTGGTTTGTCTTGCTTGATAACATTCCATTTTATCTGTATGATTACAGTTTACTGTATTTTGCTTGACAACACTTTATTTTATCTCTTCAGTATGATTGTTGTTATTCATATCTGGCTTGAGGTTGAGATGAGCTTGTGGAGGCTGACACCCCACACACATTTCCTCTTTCACTTGCATTGCATGCATTTTACAGTCGTTTACTGTTTACTGTTTAAGCTGATGCTTTATCTGTTTCTGTTTATTATTGACATGATCCCTTAGGACTCTCGTTTCCTTTGACAAGGAAATGATGATAGAACTTTAGGTTGAAACCTATGCATGATAACTTCTAGGAGTTCCCTGTTTCAAACTTCAACTATAGGATGAATCCTTGGCATGACAACAGTAGGACTTGATAGTCTCCCAGTAGTTGAGCCTGTTCTCTTCTCATCTTAAAACAGCTTAAGATACAGTAATCATGAATGATTTCTTTCATACGTTACGAGCCTTAAGCTATCTGAGAAAGGATTGTTGGAGAGCTTCTTTTCAACAGTCTGGATGTCTAGTATGGCACCCTTTGGGTGACATGCGACGCATTCACTCTCAGGTCATAGTCTTTAGTGCGATTGAAATTGCAAACACAATAAAAAACACTTCTTCCGTAAAAGACAGAAAACAAACTTCAAACCTTTTTGCCCCGTGGGCCCATAATTCAAAGGAAGCTTTTCTGAAGAAAAGAGTGTCATTAAACTTCAGCGCCAACACAAACAGGCTTTGTCCCTAACTGCTGGAACTGCTGTTTAACCCTACTCGATAAAACAGATGAATCTGAATCCCCGTAATCCGTAATATCCCAAACTACGTAAGCTCTGATCTCTCAAGCCTGTTGAGAGTACGTAGGCACAATACTGACGTATTGGCGAGCCACCTTCCCCGTAACCCGTAGTAGGTCGAACTACGTTGACTCTGATTTCTCATTCTCTGATGAGAATACGTAGGCATAAAGCGCGACGCTTTGCCGAGTCGTTTTTCTTTTCTTTTTCAGCCAGCCTTGATAGGTAGATAGATAAACCAACTCGTCCAGTAAACACAACAAGTGTGGATCCCTTCAAGTACGACGGACGTGAGGGGTGCTAATACCTTCCCCTTGCGTAACCGACTCCCGAACCCAGACAATGGTTGCGATGACCTTGTTTTATACCTTTTTCGTCAGGTTTTTCCGATCGTTCCCTTTCCCGTTCTGAGGGATAAATAACGAAAGGTGACGACTCTTCTGTTTTGCCGGCACCTTATTTTCGCGGAAGCGACAATTATGAAGGTAGAGAAAAAGACAAGAAAGGGGAGTTTGAATTGGATTTTTACCAAATTTAAACTTTTAAAACTATCAGCACAAAGGTTAACAAGAAAATATGAATAAGAAGACACAAATATTTGTATCCTAGTTCACTGTTAACAAAGTTACTCCAGTCCATCCGCCAAGGTAATTTTTCCTTCAAAAAGGATTTAATACACTAATCTAGAAAGATTACAACAAGTTCGTCTAAGTGTTTAGAAAAATACCTTATCCCTTTCAAGTCTACAGGCTAACACTTAGTCCCTTGAGAAAAATGATATCAAAGAAGATACAAAGAAATCGTTTACAAAGGTGCTTCTATAAAGAAGATGAAACAACTTTAAGAACAAAGTATTACACAAATATGAGCAACAATTCTTTGTGTTTTGATAGAATTTCTAGACTGAGCGTATTTTCACTTGATATTGATCATTATTGTTCTACTTGAGAAATGAGGTAGAAACTTCTTTATATAGCTGAATGTTTGAACATTGAAGGGTACAAACGTAAATATTGATGTCAGCTGTTGTAACGGTAATAACAAGACCGTGAGAGATAATAATGGTAAAGTCTCACCATATCTTATATAGCAGTATTGAAGTGAAATCAATTTATACCAAAATGGGAATGATATTTTGTACGGATTCTTTCATCACACATTTCTGTCTTTAACCCTATCTTCTGATCAACTTTATCTAAGAGATGAATCCAGAAGATGAACGACTGAGTGAAATTAGAGTCTTCAAAGTATTTAGAAGTAATGTCTTCAGAATCTTTAAAAATTGTTTAATAGAACCTTGTCTTTAGAGTCTTCAGAGCTAGATATCATAGTTAGAAGCAGAACTTCTTATAAACACATAACTTTATTTTTTCTTCAAAGGCATTCAACATTCATCAGAACTGCTGATGTTTCTTCAGAGACAAACGAAGTAAATTCTTGAGGCGTGCCAAAAGGATTATGATGAAACTTCTTGAGAATTATTCAGAATCAATTTTGTATTGATAACTTCACACTTAAGAAACTCATTAGAGTATAGAATTGTTACATATAAAATATATGCATTGTTATCATCAAAACTTAGAGGTTATATGCAGAACCAAAATCTTGTTCTAACAGTTTCCCCCTTTTAGATGATGACAAAATCATGTATTTTGATGGAACAATGTGTATGAAAATATATGCAAGAGATATCATAACCTAGAAAAAATTATCATAGTTAAGTTATAACACTCCCCTTGAGATAAACAAGCTCCCCCTGAGTTCGAACCTGATTGTCTTATAACAGTCTTATCATCAGAACCTGGTTGACTTATCAGAGCTTGAATCATCAGATCCTTTTGAAATGCTTCTATCAGGCTTGATCCATTCAGAAAGTTCCTGAAAGAGACATAATGGTTCAAGCACTGATGAACTTCTTAAGGTGGAAGTCATTTACTCCCGTTTATAAGTTTGTTTCCCTTTTTCTTTTTTGATTTTAATCCCTATTTCTGCATAGACCGATTATTTTGAATTTGTGGTCCACCGGGATGACCTAACTTTTGACTAAGTCAAGTTTTTCAGGTTTTTTGACCTAGCTGGATCTTTTTTATAAATAATTCTTGTGAGATTTTGCTTTTGATTTGGAAAGGTTGTGATTGCCATGTTGACTATTATGAGTTTTATCTTCTCACTTCTTCCTCGATGTTGGATGATGTATGTGAGGGAGAAGATATGCTTTGAAAATCTTATTGAGGTTATTAGATGGAATGGTTCTCCTGAGACTAGAATGCATAATCAAATTAATTGAAATATACCCCGCCCTGGGCTAAAATTAATGTTTTTTTATAGATAGAGAGAACATGTACTTCAATCCCGAGGGGGTTGACTATATATTATCTCCTTGTTTCTCCAGTGTTATGGAAGTGAAACAAGGCCTTACATGGTCAACTAGGTCTTACTGATAAAAGCATACGTCAGCAAATTCAGTTATTTCATTTACATAATTCTCCTCCTAAGTTTGTTAACAGGCGAAAAGTGAAATGGAAAAGCGTTTGATATTTATATATATGATGAGTGATGGCATAAGAAAGAGTGATTACAAAATATTTTATTCCAAAAACATGCATGCTCAATTTATTAAAATTACTAGTCAAAGAGTACAAATTTTAAATATAAACAATACTTAACAAGAAAGAAATCACAACTAGAAAAAGCCTAATGATCCCGAATTACAAACAATACAAACAATAATTAACAAGAAAGAAATTACAATTGAAAAGTAGGAAATAAGAGAATATGAGGGAAGTTGTAACATAAGTTGGGGCTTAATATAATTATTAAGAGTTGGAATAATTATGTTAGGGATAAATAGTGTTTAGTAGAGTTTGGGAGAAAACACAGTACGTAAAAATAGAATTGGGAGAAAATAGAAAAAGACAAGGATAAGGCTTGAAAAGGAAAGAGCAACTTTGGCCAATTCTGAAATTTGCAAGGAGCCTAAGGTAAGGGGGGAAATGGATTTCTCTATGGGTGTATAACATGAAAAGGGTAGAGAAGAGAAGTCTTTACTCTCTTTAGGAATTGTGTGAGTTAATTATGAATTGTTTTTGTTGTATGTAATTCTGGATTTTGATGATTAAAGGTGTATTCATATAATTTTTATAGCTGGATTTGTGTATATGTGGTTCTATTTATGTGTGTAAACGTGTGTAGCATTGTTGGAGTTGTTAAAATCATGACCATCAATATGAATTGATGAAATTGAATGAATTAAATGGTGTGATTATGTGATTTAACATGTCCTAATGATGTTATAACATGTGATATAATTTTTTGGATGTTTGGGACTGAATTGAGAAAAATTTGGAGGTTCTGCAATGCAAAATTATGTTTCTGGTGCTGCAGGTATAAGAGACCTCTCCCACTGAGCTCACCAGGTGAGCTTGACCTAGGGCTAGAAATGAGTCGAGTCGAGTCGAACTCACCTCAGCTCGGCTCGACTCGTTAAGAATTGTTCGAATTCGAGTTCGAGTTCGAGTTCGACACAAACTTTTTTTTAAGCTCAAACTCGACTCGTTATAAGTTCACGAACAGTTCGGCTCGACTCGTTAGGTTCATCTCATTAGGTTCAGCTCACATGGTTCACGAACTTAAAAACTATTTTTTTAAATATATATATTTTTTAGTATATTTGACATTTTAAATAAATATATATTTTTAAAATAAAATATTAAAATAAAATAAAAGTTATCATATTGAAATTTAACTTTATCTTCGAAATCTACTACTTCAAAACCTACACAACTTTCAAGAGATACATTTGAGAGTCTAATTCAAAAACTAATAAATTGAAGATTAAATTTGTCTAAGATTTGAAGTAAATATTTAAACCTAATCTTAAAGACAGTATAATTCTTTTCATATGTAATCGAGTTGACTCATGAACCTAACGAGTCGAACTATGTATAGTTCAAGTTCAGCTCATTTAGTTAACGAACTTAATTTTTCGCTCATACTCAACTCATTTGGTTCATGAACCTAGTTCAACGATTTAATTGTCGAGTCGAATTCCGAACTATCTTCGAGTTGGTTTGGTTCATTGCCAGCCCTAGCTTGACCCTATGAACTTCACCCAGGGAGCTGATGTGCTCACATGGCGAGGATGATATCACAAAGTTCCTGATCACGACTCGGAGTGAGGCACGATTCAAGGTGTTGAAAAGCTAACACATAGAGCTACATTATAATAGCGCCTTGAGACTTATATGTTGGGAAGTGTATGTATAATTGTGTGATTTATTGTATTCATTTAATGATGAGTTAATGTTAAAATGATTTAACATGATGAAACGTTGTATATGAATATATACTTGATGTGGTGCTACAGTTTTGTCATTATTTGGAGGTATTGTTGTGATGTTTATTATTTATTATGGAATTAGTTAATTATTGTGTATTGAGAATGATTTTGTTCATAACTGTGGTAAATGAATGGTGATAATTTTGGTGATATTGCATGTTGTTGAAAATCATGCATCATGGTGTATGGACTTTGGTCCAGTCTTGGTGTGCTCTGTGTTGTCCATAATGGTATTGCATGCATAAGTGTCACGTTGTGTCGTAAGTCGCATTACGCACACACGCACGCACGCACACACGCGCATACACACACACGCGCGCGCGCGCACACACACACGTGTGTGTGTGTGTGTGTGTGTGTGTGTGTGTGTGTGTGTGTGTGTGTGTGTGTGTGTGTGTGCGCGCGCGCGCGTGCGTGTCTGTGGGGGGGGTGCATTATGTGCATGTTGTTGTGAATGCGTGTGAGATTATGGTAATGTTAGTTTTCTATCCAATGTGTATCATGTTGTATGTTTCTTTACCTTTTCATTCTTTACACTGTTCATATTGAATGTTGTTTCTCACCCCTTTGCTTCATGTTGTCCACCGTGGACATCTTCCAGATAACCAGGAGTGAGTGTTGTTATTGTGTGTGGAAGGTGGCTTCTTGGAGCTACACTTCATTTTTTATTTATCGCTTTATTGAACTTTAGTGGTTTTAGTACTCTGATATTGTAACATCGAGGACAAGAGTTTGTTATGTTTTTGCGTTAACATTGACTTTGGTGTTTAAAAAGTTTATCAACTATTTATGAAGTTTTATTAAGGTTTTTATAATATGATTTCCGCTGCATATTGATAATTGTTGAATTTTGTTTTTGGGTTGTCGTCGGTGACACCTTAAATTGTCAATTAATGTTTTATACATAAGTTTCAGGATTTAAGGTGTTATATAAGAGACCGATATTCGTCAATAAATTCCATCTTCACAGTGGAGAAAGGGATGACTGGGATTATTTGAGCTTCATTTATAGGTTTTCTTTTCTTTGCAGCTCGAGTTGTCAAGCAGTAAAGGTCGCTCTTTGGATAGGTGGACAACATCTCGCCTCACCCAACTCTTCTCTTCTCTAACAAAGCCTTTTTCTCTAAAATTGTAACATGAACCATATGTTAAGTTGTAAAGGTCGTTCTTCGGATAGGTGGACCACACCTCGCCTTGCCTCAATCTTATATTCTCTAACAAATCCCTTTTCTCTAAAAATGGAATAGGAACCACCCTCTTTGTAAGAGTATCAAATATTTAACAAAAACAACCACACTAATAAAAACATGTTTAGAAGGTACACTTACGTAAATATTCATCGAGCGCTTTGTCATCCTATTGATAACCCAACACCTTTCTCACATTCATAATGTAACAATATCCTAAGAAGTTGACGATGTATTTCTTCATCTCACTCAGCCTTTCATGATTAAAGTTGTTTATTGGCATAAGATCACTATTCCAATATAAAGGGATTCAATACTCTCTGTTTTTTCAAAGACTATCATTTAGCACTCTTTGTTAGCTCATAATCATACAAATATATTATTTCAATTCTTTTAGTTGTACAAAAATGGAGTGAGAAAACCCTTATTGGTGAGGGCACTTATAGAGATCCAATCACCCTTATCGACACCTTTGGTCCAGTAGAAAGAGAAAAAAATGCCTATAGTGGGTATAATCTTCAAATCTTTACACATGATCTTGAACCCTCTAATGAAAGCCCAACTATTTTGGTGAACTTGGTATGAGAGAGACATAGATTGTTCACATACCTCATATTCAAACATGGTAAATAGGATTCACATTTCCATGTCAAAAATGACACTTGTGTACATATAGAAAAACTCTCCCCATAGCCCTACGACATAGTCAGACAAAACCTATCTCCCTCGTTGCACAACTCCAATAAGACGCCACATTTATCTCCAGTGGCATATATGAATATATTCTTATGAAACTAAGCCAATGTGGTCGTACTAATGATAAACAAGCTAATGGTGTCAGCCCGGTTACTCAATATGGAAGTACTTGTAGTCGCCATAAACGGTCACACTTGTCTTAGGAAATATGATGACAAAACAAGGTCATTATCATTGCTCTCTAGTTGTATAAGATTCCAATCAACTCTCCCATCATGCTTCCTTGAGTTATCTAAATAACAACTTCATATCCTACACCTTTACTTATGTGTTCTAGTCTTAAATTGATCATCGTTCTCATCACTCTCTCGCATAAATACCATCACCTAGTCGCGTAAAATGGAAAAGAGATAAGGGAAGTAAAACCCAATACCTATGATGAATATTTTCTTGAGGAAGTGTTAGAGAGACAGACTTGTAAGAGGAAAATGTGATTCGTTTTTTTTTAAAATCACGGTATCCGGCCTTACAACCGACTAATCCAAGAGGATCAATCCCACTGCCCACTAGCGGAGGCCCCGTTTAAAGCCAGAAAAAAGATCAGTATGGACTGACCTACACAAGTATTGACTATACTCAACAGGATTCAAACCTGAGACTTTAAGAGGAGCATACTTTAAAGACCCAAGCCTCCACCACTAGGCCAACCCTTGAGGGTTAGGAAAATGCGATTCTTAAAGTAAGGAGAAATAAGGTAAAAGTAAATGATGAAAAAGGAAATACCATGGGTCGTATATTTAAAGAGGATAATTTTCCTCTAGACCGAAAAGGTATCTAGTGGGTCATCATCAATGTGGTTTGTACAATCATAGCCATCATAACTATGGCAGAACATCAATGAACCTTATCACAAGAATGAAAATAGACGAATGACCCAAATCGTTTAATAATTACCAAGTCTATTTTTATCATTGCATTGCATTAATTACACCACTAATACAAAAGTTCGTTCGTCCCTCTTACACGAATCATAACTTAACTCTCATGAAACATCATAGCTAAACATCAATCAATATCATTGGCATCAAGGAACATGCCTAAATTGTTTAGCCGTTAGAGGCCTCATGCTGGAGGGACTATGGATTAAGATATTTTGGCTTTATAAGTTCTCCCTTATAAGTCTCATTCTTAAGGGACTATAGATTGGGATATCTTCGATAGAGTTCCAAAGAGCTCGGAAATCTAACTCTCAAACATTTAAATAACATGGCGAGTACATGTGTAGTAAATGGATAAGTTAGATGGATAGAATGTGATATAACCCAACCCACTTCCTCTCGTGGGAGGACATTGTAAACCTCTTGTTAAGCGAGTGAATATGACTCCTTTAAAAGATAATTGAATTATTCATTGGAATGATCCCATTTCACACATAATAGGATAACTCACCCTCTTAATAAGTCAAACATGGGAGACGTGTAACCGATTTTGTAGGCAGAAGGATCAGTCTCCCTATTACATCCTGCATTAAAGATCCCATCTATAAATACTCAACTAGGCAATTGAGTACATTCATTCACTTTTTACACATAAGAATCAAATAAGTTATCTAACACATGTAGAGTCCTTACTCTTTGACTCACTGCAAGTACGTTGAAAGAGATCGCTACTTTATCTATGAAAAATTTGTATGAAAATGTTTACAATTTTTGAATTTTTTTAGAATAACCTATTATTTTAAAAAAACAAAAATATTCATATTTTCAAATAATTTACCAAAGTAACGTAGTTTGAGTTTACAAAAACACAGATACGCCAAATGAAATGGCGCATTCTTTAAATTTTCTTACTATGCGCCATTTCAAATACATGTCCGCCAAGCCATATGAAATGGTGCCTCCCTTTAATGTTAGTACACATGCGCCATTTTGTATGGCGTCTCCATTTAATGTTAGTATACATGCGCCATCTCATATGGCGCCTCCCTTTGTATTTTCTTTTTTTTCTTTTTTTAAACCATATGCGTATACACCATTTCAATTGGCTACTACTACACATTTCCCTTATAAATACTAATCACCTTGTCTTCATTTTTCTCTGCACCAACCTCTCCTTATTTTTCTCCGATACAACTTCTTTTCATTCCTCTGTTAAAATGACTTCCTCTTCTTAGTCCAAATATCTCTATCAGGTTCCATATATCCACAAGAGAAATGCCAATTTAATTTTCTCGCCAGTCAAACCTTAAATGAAGATTCGCCTCTGGAATACACTGACGTTAGAACATCTTAACAGGAGTCTGATCCACTTGTTAGATGGAGACATTCCAGAGGGTGAAAAGATCAAAAGAATTCAAAGACTTGTTACCACGTTCAACCAAAATGAAGAAGTTCGTTTCTGGGAGAATGTTACAACCAACAATGACGTTCATATGTTGATGTATAGTTCTTAGGAAATTGTCTTGATGGTTGTAATCGCTTAGTTATGTTGTTTAGCCGTTATATTTGTTTTTTTTGTTATTTTAATTGTTATTTTTAAACTATTGTTGTTGAATGTTATGATATTCATGAAATGAAAGTTGTTGTTGATATAAAAAGACAAAGTTCATTTAAAATTATGATGTTGTGGTTGATCCAACATTGGGACATTTTATATGATTGTACCTGGGCTGACGAAACGAGCTACATAATTTGACCATTTTGTTTGTCGTGTCCATCTTCATTCGAATACGCATACTATTAGGGTGATCCTTTTTCTTTCTTCGTATAATTTCATTGTGCCTGACAATTTCGCCTTCGTATGCAGGCCAATAGTCCTCCTTTGCTACTACTTGAAAGCTAGTGCTATAGACATTGCATAGACTAATCACATGGTAAACAACGAACAAAAAGTTGGAAGGGTCCTGGTGAGCCTTTGAACATGCTGCTATTACAAGGGAGCAAGGCATACAAAAGACTTGAAACTTTCCGCAGTCACACCAACTCCTATCTAAATCTGTAACACCCCAAATTTATTGGAATATTTATTTAATTTATTAAGTATGAATATTCGTATTTTTGGTGATTTTCGATGGTTGGTATGAAATATTGAGAATTATGGAGTTTTGGGTTATTTATTTAAATAATAGTATATAATATGAATATATTGGTATTATTATTAATTTAAATCAATATAAGTGAATTGAGGGCAAAATGGACATTTGAGGAGGAGTTAGTGAGGGTGAAGTTGGAAAGCCCAATTTTAAGGCCCAAAGTTAGGTTTAACAAAAAGGAATTTTGAGGGAATTAGGATTCATTCTTGTTAGACCGTGAAAAGAGAAGAAATATAGGCCAGAGCTCTGAGGAAGAGGATTGAGGCAAAGCTTCGCGAGGTTTCTAAGAATCAAGGAGAAAGGCTTAGAGTCGGCAATAAAGGTGTGAGGAGTATTGCCTTCATTGTTTTCAATATGTGATTCAAAGTGTTTAAAGCTGATTTAAGGGTTTAGGGATTTTGAGTATTGAATTGTTGTTGCCTTTTTGGTAAGTTATGAGTATGAGGGATTTGAACTGATGGTCTGATAGGTCTGACGCTGATTTGGGAGTAAGGGAAATTAGGCCTTCGTGACCAAAATCTGTTGTTGAGGTTGTTTAACCGTATAGGGTAAGTGATTGTGAGAACTTTAATGACTGTGGGGTATTTGTAAGAAATTATGGGAATTTGAGGCGTAAATATAATACGGGATTGGCCTAATAAGTCGTAGATTTTGTGCCTTTATCACCGTAATACCTTAGGAATGATTTAGGGATGTTTTAAGGCATCGGGAAAGGAAATCATAGAGGTTTTTGGGCTGGTTTTGCTACTGGTGCGTAACATCTATTTGCTGTAATCGCGAGTTTGCACAACGAAGAATCCTTCGCATGGAGAACATTCGCCTCAGACTCACACGGCGAACTTGCTAGCGAACGTAGCAGAGTTTCACAAATTATATTTTGGTTCTGTGATGTCCTGATGTTTTGATGTTGTGATTTTCCTGATAAATTACCATGAGTGTAACTGTGATTCCTATGTGATTAAATGAATGTATGATGAATTACTATGAGTATAGCTGTGATTCCTATGTGATTAAATGAATGTATGATGAATTACTATGAGTATAGTTGTAATTCCTATGTGATTAATACATGATCGTATGATGAGTACCCATGAGTATAATTGTGATTCTTATGAGATTAATACATGATTGCATGATGAATCCCCATGAGGAACTGTGATGATTTACGATGTTGATTCCATGAGGTTTTGATGATTCTATGATGACATGATTCTTATGATTATTTTGATGGATGATGATGCACCTAATGAGTTTATTATGAGGATGATATTGACGTGCGCATCATGCATTCATTAGCATTCTGGACTTCAGTCTAGGACCTTGATTCTTGTGGCTTCAGTCTCACTGTGCGGATGTGAGGTATTTTGTTGTGCTCCGGTTCTTGTGTAGAATTGATCCTACTGTTGTTGATCGATGGAGGGTTGATGGTCCAGTGTCCATCAAATTTTGTTGATTGGTACCACATGCATGAGTCTTGTCGCATTTGCATTTATGTGACAATTTGGTGTAAATTATAATGTTGTGGCCTTTGATGTTTCCTTGATGATTATGATGATGTTGGATATGAAAATGACACTATTTTATATATTTATTATTACGAATCATTTTACTCACCCTGCCTATTTAAATGTTGCCTCCACGTGGGTAACGTGCAAATAATCAGGTTTAGCCGTGGATGTCATCGAGGACTTTTTGGATTTTTTGACTTTTGGTTGACTTAGAGGGTCTTGCTCTGATAGTGTAACATCGGGTTGAGGTATTTGAGTTAAACCATATTTTATTGATTTTTTTATTTTGATTATGTTGTTTTGCAAGGAAAACTTTGGATTTGCCTTTTTGAGTTCCGCTGCCATTTGAGCAATTTTTGAGTAATTTTGGGAAAACCCATTGTTTACGGAGCATTGACTTTGATTTGAATTATTGAGAAATGTACGCCCTTTGAGGTGATTTTTATTATGTTTAAAATATTACTCTAATAAATGTGAATGATTTTCCATTACAGTTTTTGGGTAGAAAAAGGTGTTACATTAGTGGTATCAGAGCAGGTTGGTTCGTCCGGCCAAGTTGTCTAATGTTACTTGTTCCCTAGTATGCAACATGTGTGTGAAAACACTGTCGGTATATGTTTGTTTTCTAACCTTTGTTTGCAGAAGTGGGAATGAAGCAAGTGAGGGAGAAACTTGTGCTTCTTCAGGATGCTTCAAGTATGGAGTGGTGGCTCAGTGTGTCGATGAACGCTCTTATAGTTTGGTAAAGATGGTTTATGCCACATCATGATTTTCGACTGTCTATTGAAAAATTGAGGAACTGATCACCCTTAATCTCTTGTTGATAGTAGACTGAGTCATGTTGGATGGGATAGATGTGTCTTGCAAGCTTAGATGTCGTGTGCATTGAATTGTTTTGAGTTAAGTTAAGTGCTTACAGATTATTTTGGTGAGTCGGTGTAGGACGGCGCTGAGATGCTTATTCTGATGGAAACTTTAATTGTTAATAAAATGGGGAAGTTGGTGGTGTGTCAATTATTTGTGATTATCCAAAAGTTTTTCTTGATGCGATAAGTGATTTACCGTCGGAACGTAAAGTGGAGTTTACGATCGACCTAGTTTTTGGAACTAGTTTGGTAGCGATGGCTCCATATCGTATGTCCACACCAGAATCAAAGAAGTTGAAGAATCAACTTGAAGATATGCTTGAGGAAAGGTTCTTTTGTTTGAGTGTGTCACCGTGGGGTGCACCAATTTTGTTAGTTAAGAAGAAAGAAGGTTCTGTGAGGCTTTGTGTGGGTTATAGACAATTGAACAAGGTGACTATTGATCAGTGCATTTTAATGCACCTTTCTTTATGCTTAGACTTAGGCATTTCTATAGTTTAGTTTCTTTAATTTCCTATTTTATGATGTTTTTACAATTTAATTTATTTTCATCTTTATTTAATTTTCGTTTGTCATTTTCAGCATTAGCAACTTTTAATAAAAAATTCATAACTGGAGCTACATGAATCAGATCGAGGCATTCTACTAGTTGTTGGAAAGATAAGGAAAATATCTATAACTTTCATGTTGCACGAAGAAGCTGATTCGGATTTATTGAGTCTCGAATAATTCGTTGAAGTTTCTGACTTGTGATAATGTAGTTTGTATCTCTTTTGGATATGGTTTAGGTTTCTGGCCCAGTTGAGTGTTTATAAGGTTGTTGTTGTGATGAAAACGGCTACTCTAGTTTTATTTTGAAAATTATTTGCTTTTTACAATTGTAATGGAGAACTAATTTCCTTAGGTTAATCTGTTGTAATCGGTTTCTGCCGACACTTTGAGGTTCCTTTAATTTCCAATAAAAACTTTTCCTTTCAATTCTCCTCTGTGATATCGTGTTTGCTTAATTCGATTTATCTTAGGGGTGATTGATTTATTTCAATGATTTCATGTTCTTATGCTTTAATTGCGTTTGCTTAATTCGCGTATGTTCCCATGTTTGCTTAATTCACGGTTACTGTATCTAATTCGTTTGCTTAATTCGGAAATTAAGAATATGTGTCGTATAATAAAAATTGCGCTTGTTTGATTGTTATTATAATCAAGAAGGAGATAGAGTCCGCTTAGGAATTGGGAATTAGTTGGATCGATGATAAGTTAGGAAACCGAAACAGCAGATTAACTATTTCAATTTATAATTTTAATCACTTTTTATTTTTAATCACTTTTTTTTAATCCAAACCGACCCCCCATCATATTCCATTACTGTAATTGGTTAATTACAACAAGAATCCTTCTGATACGATACTCGAGTCATTGTTGTTAAACTACTATTTTTCAAACTACTCGCTTTTGATCCGCGCGCGACAGCGGATCAAATTGGCGCCGTTGCCGGGGATTCTTGTTAATTTTAGCCAATTTTAGAATTTTACTTTAGAGTTTTGTTAGACTTTTTTTTGTTTTTTTTTTGTGTTTGCTTGTTGATTTTTCAGGGTTGCAGTATAGAAGTACGCGTTTCAGCCTATCAGGTAAGTTGGAAGCTACTGTTTCGATTTGCTCCAAAAAAAATTCAGAAAATCAGAAAAAAATCGACGAACAATACTCTTTTAGAATAAAATTCTAAAAGATTTTGACCCTGAAAATTGCAAATTCCTTATTTTTCTATTTTATTTGATTTATTTTTTATTTTCATATTTTCAAAAAAATCCGAAATTTTTTGTAAATATTTATTCTGATTTGATTTGATTTTTAGTTATATTTTGATAATTTTTAGATTTTATTTTATTTGGTTTTCTATTTTTCCATTCTTTTTCTTAATAGGGATATTGTTGTTATTTTTCTAAATTGTTGCTACATTGCTGAAGTAGTTATGGGTTTTCTTTTTCTTTGTTGATTTTTTCCCTATAAAATTTAATATGACAAATCAAAGAACTCTTAGAGAGCTTGTTGTTGCCCATGATATGAATTATAATGCTTTATGTACGGAATATCCTGTTGTTACAGTATCTTTCGAATTGGAATCTGGTTTAATACATTTGTTGCCAATGTTTAATGGACTTGCAGGTGAGGATCCGAATAAGCATATGAGTGAATTCCAAATTGTGTGCTCTACACTTTTGAACCATCATTAGAGGATCTTGTCAAGTAAATGGCTATAAATGATCTCTAATTCCAACAACGGACATAATCCTTCCAACAACTGACAGAATCCTCCATCCTAGCCTTGCAAACACAAATTGGACAGCTTGCCACTATAGTGAATGCCATGCAGGAAGCTCAAGAATCGAACCAACTACCTGCCCAAACAGTAGTGAATCCAAAAGAGTTACTATCTGATTTAGTTAATGATA
Organism: Lathyrus sativus; assembly: GCA_963859935.3. Taxonomy (NCBI): domain Eukaryota; kingdom Viridiplantae; phylum Streptophyta; class Magnoliopsida; order Fabales; family Fabaceae; genus Lathyrus; species Lathyrus sativus. The sequence continues at coordinate 934,673,179 of OZ012735.1, forward strand.
CTTATCTTGAGTTGTTATCTGATTTTCCATCTTTATTAGATTATGATGATACTTACTCTTATGATTCATGTACCGACACTAACATTTGCTCTGTTTGTGCTGAGATTAATATTGTCATGCAGGGTAATGTTTTTCATGCAGATGAAGTTGTTTATACAGCTGAAACTCGTGACATCACGACTGCCTCAACCTCACCATCCATTGAACAACCCCCCCTTGGAGCTTAAACCACTTCATAACAATCTGAATTATGCTTATTTAGATATGAATAAAAAGCTTCCAGTTATAATTTCTTCTAACCTTGATTTTGATGAAGATAATAAACTTTTGCAGGTTTTAAAGAAATATAAGAAGGGAATTGGATGGACCTCGATGGAAGATAGAAGAAAATTAGTGAGGCAGCCCTTTAATCCTCTAATTCTTGATGTTATGAAAAAAGCGATTACATTCACGTGTCAATGCAACACTTTTACTTATTGAAGATTATTATTTGATCCTGGAATAAAAAGCAAAGACACTAATACAAATTTCAAGGGCGATGGATGCTACCCAAAGTTACTCCCCACTTTGGAAGATGAGATTGCAGGAAATCTCTCTTTGGGAAAGGTTGCTTATGTGATCACCTATCCACCTTGAATACTCGGGTGTGTTATTTCCTTTCTCTCACTCTTATTTATATTTATGTTCTTTCATTGAGGACAATGCATGTTTTAAGTGTGGGGGAGGGAACCATTTTTTTATTTTGTTTTCTTTGTTTTGTTTTAGTTTTGTTCTTAAATAATTAAATTTTTTTTACTTAGAACACAATGCATTTTTTGAAATTTTTGGGCTATAGATCAATTTGAGGTTAGATTGTGGAGACTTGGGAATAATTGATAAGATCAGTATCGTTTTAACACCTTAAGTCTCACGAATATAGGAATCTATTTAAATACTTGTTATGACATACTCTTGAGTTCTCATCCTTTAATAGCTCTTAAGTAGTTTATCTAGCAATCAGCACCATCTAGAAATCACACGCTAAGTAATTGAGTTGATGCAAATAAGTGAATAATCTCGTGCTTAATAAGAATTCAAAATAGGAATCCTCCTTTTAAGTTAGGTGACCCTCACCCGGTCACTTAGGCTAACGGTTGTGAAACCTTCAAAAAAAAGAGAGAAAAAGAAAAAAAGACAAAAACTGTCTAATTTTGAATGGTTGAAATTATATGGATCATAGTCACTAACAAGCTCAGTTAACATGTGTGTGAATAGATAAAGGGCTTAATGTGATTGCACTAGAATGAAAGAGAGCAAAAAGGAGGATGAGTAGGTTAGACTTAGACATAACGACATGATTTGGATTGGTTTGTATAGGAGGGAGCCTTATGACCGCATAATTGCGGATTTGTGTTCTTACGATATCCTTAGTATGCAAAACTAGTACCTATCAATGCAATCTTGATCGAAGAAGAGTTCACAGCCTAGAATGAGTATCTGAATGTATTTGTGTTTCATGAGTTTTGATTATACTTTGCTCGGAGTGCAAAGGTTCAAGTGTGGGGGAATTTGATCAGTGCATTTTAATGCACCTTCTTCTATGCTTAGACTTAGGCATTTCTATAGTTTAGTTTGTTTAATTTCCTATTTTATGATGTTTTTACAATTTAATTTATTTTCAGCTTTATTTAATTTTCGTTTATCATTTTCAGCATTAGCAGCTTTTGATAAAAAAATTCATAACTAGAGCTATAAGAATCAGATCGAGGCGTTCTACCATTCGTTGGAAAGCTAAGGAAAATATCTACAACTTTCATGTTGCACGAAGAAGCTGATTAGGATTGCTTGAGTCTCAAATAATTCGTTGAAGTTTCTGACTTGTGATAATGTAGTTTGTATCCCTTTCAGGCTTGGTTTAGGTTTCTGACCCAGTTGAGTGTTTATAAGGTTGCTGCTGTGATGCAAAACAGAATGCTACTTTATTTTCCGAATTTCTCTTTGTTTTTCATTGTTTTCGTGACGAACTAATCCTAAGAGAAAATCCACCGGTTTCGAATCCCGTAATTCTTTGAGGTTTATTTCAATTTCAATTTATTTTATTTAATCCCGTTCAAAATTGTTTTATAACTTCGTTTGCTTAATTCGTTATTATAAGATAAATTGGATTTAATTCGATCGATCAATATTCCTTAACTTAATCACGGATTAACTTAGCTTTTTCGTTAATTTGTGCCATCTTTAACCGTCTGCTTAATTCGGTAATTAGGAAAAAAAGTCATGCGGTGGTCTCGACGCTTGTTCGTCGATATTGCAATCGAATAGAAATTGGAACCGTTTGGAAATATTGAATTGTAATAACCGATGATAAGTTGGGAGTCGAACCGGTGGATTTACCTGTTTTTAATCACTTATTTCAAAATCACTTATTTTTTCCTTTTACTTTCTTAATCGAATTCTTAATCAAAACAACCCCTCAAATCGTCTTAATTGGCTATTATAAATAATAATCCTTGTGAATCGATATCCGAGTTACCGTCGCTTTTACTACGTTTTTCAAATCACTCAGTTTTGATTCGCAAGCGACCGCGGATCAACTATCAAGAATAAGTGTCCACTTCCAAGGATGAATGATTTAATGGATCAGTTGGTTGTTGCAAGTGTTTTCAGTAAGATAGATTTGAGATCTGGGTATCATCAGATTCGTGAACATTATGAGTATTTCGTGATGCCATTTGGTGTGAGTAATGCACCATGTGTATTTATGGAGTATATGAACAGGATTTTCCATCCTTATTTGGACAAGTTTGTGGTTGTGTTCATTGATGATATTTTGATGCATTCGAAGAGTGAAAGGGATCATGCTGAGCAGCTGAAGATTGTGTTATCAGCGCTAAAAGAGAAGCAATTGTATGCAAAACTGTCAAAGTGTGATTTTTGGTTGAAGGAAGTGAGTTTCCTTGGTCATGTGATCTCGAGTAGAGTTATTGTGGTTGATATGTCAAAGGTTGAAGTTGTATCACAATGAGAAACTCCAAAACCTGTTTTTGAGATTAGAAGTTTTCTTGGGTTGGCAGGTTATTATCGAAAATTCATTGAAGTATTTTTCCAAGTTATCTTTTCCATTGACGCGGTAGACTAGGAAGTTTCAAGCTTTTGTTTTGGATGCAAAGTGTGAAGAAAGTTTCAAGAGCTTTTGAGAAGGCTGACAACAGCTCATGTTTTGATTTTTCCGAATCTGGCAAAACCATTGTTGGATATTATGATGCTTCGTTGATGGGATGGGGAGGTGTATTAATGCAATATCAACAAGTTTTAGCTTATGCTTCAAGGCAACTTAAAGTGCATAAGAGGAATTATCGGACGCATGATTTAGAGTTGGTTGTTGTTGTGTTTGTGTCGAAGCTTTGGAGGCATTATTTGTTTGGTTCGAGATTTGAGATGTTTAGTGATCATAAGAGTTTGAAGTATTTCTTTGATCAGAAAGAATTGAATGCAAGGCAAAGGAGATTATTGGGACTTCTGAAGGATTATGGTTTTGGTTTGAATTACCATTCGAATAAAGCAAGCATGGTAGTTGACACATTGAGTAGGAAATCTTCGCATATATCGATGATGATGGTAAAAGAGTTAGAACTGATTAAGCAATTTTGTGATATAGTTTAGTTTTTGAAGAGACTTCTTATAGATTTAAGCTTGGTATGTTGAAGCTTACTAGTGGTATTCTTGATGAGATTCGAGAAGGTCAGAAATCTGATTTGAGTTGGTAGATCGGTTGGATTTGATGAATCAAAGTTGAAGAGCTGATTTTCGGATTAATGAAAATGGTATCATGAGATGTCGTGATAGAGTTTATGTTCCAGATATCGTTGAGTTGAAAAATAGTATTCTTAAGGAAGGACATCAAATTTTCAGAAGTCAAAGATTGAACATCAAAGATCATTGGGTCTGATGCAACCGTTGAATATTCCAGAGTAGAAATGGGATAGCATTTCTATGGATTTTGTGACAGGTCTACCAAATAATTTGAAGGGATATGATTCAATTTGGGGGATTGTCGATAGATTGACTAGATCAACTCATTTCTTACCAATGATGATTAATCGTTTTATGCTGAAGCTAGTTGAGATGCATATTCATGGAATTATGAAGTTGTATGGGATACCATCGAGTATTATGTCCGAAGAGATCCAAGATCTTCATCGAGGTTTTGGGAGAGTTTGCAGACAACTTTGGATACCATGTTGAGATTGATTTCTGCCTATCATCCGCAGACGGATGAACCGACAGAGAGAACTATCCAATCCTTAGAGGATTTGCTGAGAGCTTGTGTGTTGGATCAAGGTGGATCATGGGATAGTTATTTCCCGTTGATTGAGTTTACCTACAACAACAATTATCATTCTAGTATTGGGATGGCATCGTATGAGGCATTGCATGATAGGAGATGTATGACTCCTTTATGTTGGTATGAGTCAAGCGAGAGTGTTATGCTCGAACCTGAGATTGTGCAAGAGACGACTGAAAAGATCAAGATGATCCGAGAAAAGATGAAAGCGTTGCAGATTCGTCAGAAAATTTATCACGACAAGAGGAGGAAAGCACTTGAGTTCCAGAAAGGAGATCACGTGTTTTTGAGAGTTAAGCCGGTAACTGGTGTTGGCCGAGCTTTAAAGTATTGAAAGTTCACATCGCGTTTTGTTGGTCCGTATCAGATTTTGCAGAAGGTGGGAAGAGTAGCATACCTGATTGTTTTACTGTCGTCGCTTGCGAATTTGCATGATATGTTTCATGTTTCTCAATTGAGGAAGTACATTCCAGATCCATCACATGTGATTCAGATGGATGATGTACAAGTGAGAGATAATTTAACGGTTGGGGCATTGCTAGTTCGAATTGATGAACGAGAAGTGAAGCAACTGCGAGGTAAAGAGATTTCCTTAGTAAAGGTAGTTTGGGGAGGACCAACTGGATGGGGTATGACTTGAGAGCGTGAGGATTAGATGAGGGAGTCGTATCCGACTCTGTTTCCTTGAGGTAATTTTCGAGGGAGAAAATTCTTTTAAGTGGGGGAGAGTTGTAACATCCCAAATTTATTGAAATGTTTATTTAATTTATTTAAATATGAATATTCGTATTTTCGGTGATTTTTGGTGGTTGGTATGAAATATTGAGAATTATGGAGTTTTGGGTTATTTATTTAAATAATAATATATAATATGAATATATTGGTATTATTATTAATTTAAATAAATATAAGTGAATTGAGGGCAAAATGGACATTTGAGGAAGAGTTAGTGAGGGTGAAGTCGGAAAGCCCAATTTTAAGGTCCAAAGTTAGGTTTAACAAAAATGAATTTTGAGGGAATTAGAATTCATTCTTGTTAGACCGTGAAAAGAGAAGAAATAGAGGCCAGAGCTCCAAGGAAGAGGATTAAGGCAAAGCTTCGCGAGGTTTCCAAGAATCAAGGAGAAAGGCTTAGAGTCAGCAATTAAGGTATGGGGAGTATTGCCTTCATTGTTTTCAATATGTGATTCAATGTGTTTAAAGCTGACTTAAGGGTTTAGAGATTTTGAGTATTGAATTGTTGTTGCCTTCCTGGTGAGTTAAATGAGTTTGAGAGATTTGAACTGATGGTCTGATAGGTTTGAGGCTGATTTGGGAGTAAGGTAAATTAGGCCTTCGTGGCCAAAATCTGTTGTTGAGGTTGTTTTACCGTATAGGGTAAGTGATTGTGAGAACTTTAATGACTGTGGGGGTATTTGTAAGAAATTATGGGAATTGGAGGTGTAAATATGATACAAGACTGACCTAATAAGTCGTAGATTTTGTGCCTTTATCGTCGTAATACCTTAGGAATGATTTATGGATGTTTTTAGGGCACTGGGGAAGGAAATCGTAGAGGTTTTTGGGCTGGTTTTGCTACTGGTGCATAACAGCGATTTGCTGTAATCGCGAGTTCACATAGCAAAGAATCCTTCGCATGGCGAACATTCGCCCCAGACTCGCACGACGAACTTGCCAGCGAATGTAGCAGAGTTTCGCGAATTATGTTTTGGTTCAATGACGTCTTGATATTTTGATGCTGTGATTTTCCTGATGAATTACCATGAGTGTAACTGTGATTCCTATGTAATTAAATGAATGTATGATGAATTACTATGAGTATAGTTGTGATTCCTATGTGATTAAATGAATGTATGATGAATTACTATGAGTATAGCTGTGATTTCTATGTGATTAATACATGATTGTATGATGAGTACCCATGAGTATAATTGTGATTCTTATGAGATTAATACATGATTGCATGATGAATCCCCATGAGGAACTGTGATGATTTGCGGTGTTGATTCCATGAGGTTTTGATGATTCTATGATGATGTGATTCTTATGATTATTTTGGTGAATGATGAAGCACCTAATGGGTTTATTATGAGGATGATGTTGACGTGTGCATCATGCATTCATATGCATTCTGGACTTCGGTCTAGGACCTTGATTCTTGTGGCTTCAGTCCCATTGTGCGGATGTGAGGTATTTTATTATGCTCCGGTTCTCGTGTATAATCGATCCTACTGTTGTGGATCTATAGAGGGTTGATGGCCTAGTGTCCGTCGAATTTTGTTGATTGGTACCACATGCATGAGTCTTGTTGCATTTGCATTAATGTGACAATTTGGTGTAATTTGTAATGTTGTGGCCTTTGATGTTTCCTTGATGATTATGATGATGTTGGATATGAAAATGACGCTATTTTATATATTGATTCTTATATTGATTATTATGAATCGTTTTACTCACCCTGCCTGTTTAAATGTTGCCTCCACATGGGTAATGTGCAGATGACCAAGTTTAGCCGTGGATGCCGTCGAGGATTTTTTGGATTTTTTGACTTTTGGTTGACTTAGAGGGTCTTGCTCTGATAGTGTAACATCGGGTTGAGGTCTTTGAGTTAAGTCATGTTTTATTGATTTTTGTTATTTTGATCATGTTATTGTGCAAGGAAAACTTTGGATTTGCCTTTTTGAGTTTTGCTGTCATTTGAGCAATTTTTGAGTAATTTTTGGAAAACCCGTTGTTTACGGAGCATTGACTTTGATTTGAATTATTGAGAAATGTACGCCCTTTGAGGTGATTTTTATTATGTTTAAAATATTACTTTGATAAATGTGAATGACTTGCCATTATATTTTTGGGGTAGAAAAGGGTGTTACAAGTTCTACTCAGTAGCATCCCCTCGTCCTCCCTTCATTGTGATCCATTGACTCAGCAACACTGAACCAACATTTATTACGTTCAAACACTGTTACCATATGTGTGTTAGCTTTGGCAGCTCCGTCCTTAATGAATTTCATCGAACTATTACTGAACAGTTGCCTAGATTGTAAGGCGGAACTCCATTTTAAACGTTTGATATCAAAAAGTACCCCGAGCCTAAAATATGTTAGCCTTACCAAAGCGGTTATCGGTAAGTTTCGGATGCCCTTGAATATAAAATTCATTGATTCAACGAGGTTTGTTGTCATGTGGCCCTATCATTGGCCATTGTTGTATACCCTGGTCCACTTCTCCAACTGAATATTGTCGATCCATCTTAATGTATATGCATTTGTCAATCTGATTTATTCACGATAGTGTTTGAAAGAGATTCTTGTAAGAGATGTCGTACACGATGTAAGAGATGCCTTACACAATGATTCCTCTCATGCAAAGGAGAGAAAGCGCTATTTCATTTGGCTCACCTTCTTACTTTCAAAGCATGCGCCATATGGTATGACGTGTATGTACAAATGACACAAAGCATGCATAATATGGTATGGCGTGTATGTCCAATAACCCATGCAAATCCTAATATCCTAACCTAACACGTGAAGAGAGGACTTGCACTATAAATATGTTACTCACAACTTTCAACTTTCAGTAAGAAAACTTTCAACTTTTGGCAAGTAAACTTTTCTTCTCACAACCTACCCTCATTCCAAGCCACAAAAATGTCTCTACTTACTATGGACGATGAACACAGAGGAACAATTGAGAATATTGCAGCATTTGTAAGTTTTTTGGTTTATTTGTTTTGTCTCCCCTTACTTATTTGTTTTTTCTTTCTAACTTAGTTTCATTATATCTTTTGTCAGGATGTAAGGAGATTTCGATGTCGTGTACATAACTATATACCACATGACCCAATCATAGAACCATACCTTGAATCACCCGGTTTCAGTCATTTGATAAACATGACTTCTTACTCAATTGACACTAAATTTATTCTAGCTTTGCTAGAACAATGGAGACCCGAGACCCACACATTTCACATTCCATTTGGTGAATGCACCGTCACATTGGAAGGTGTGTATATGTTGATGGGCCTACACATTGATGGTAAGGCTGTTAACGACAAAGTTGGGGTTGATAACCAAATTTACGAAGATTTGTTGGGTGCCCCTCTTTGTGAAGAGACAAATCAGACACAACGTGCAGGTCAACCCAGAGGTCAAGGTATACATTTAAAATACCTTAGAGAACATTATCAACGTATCACATTAGACGAAGAATTTACCGAGTATGATAAGATAATTAAAACTCGGTGTTATATTATGATTTTATTTTGACATTTTTTATTTCTTGAAAGTACTGAAAATACTGTAAATATTATGTATTTGCCATTGTTACGCAACATTCATAAAGTATGCACCTATAGTTGGGGTTCAGCTGTTTTGACCCATCTATATAGTGCCTTATGTAAAAATGAAAAAAAGATACTTGTACATTTTATAGTTGTGCCTTTCTAATTGAAGCATGGGGTTGGTCAAGAATGCCGACACTCGCTCCGGTCAACCCTAATCCACACACATTCCCTTACGCAAACAAGTAAGTTTATTTGAAAATATCAATCATGTATACTTTAATGAAAGGTTTATTTGTAACTAATTCATATATCTCACTTTTTGTTTTAGGTGGTAAGTTCTGGGAATGAATTACAACTGGTGTCCCAGAAACACAATAATCGTGTACCACAATCTTTTAGACCATAATGAACCAAGCGATGTAAATTATCCTACGATATTATACATTTGGCTATAAAATTAACACACTGCAATTTTCTCATTATGTATTTTGATTATGCAGTTTGTCTTGAGGTCGTATCTGGGTCTCGACCATCAGCCTAACCCCGATGACCTTGCAGTCTGGACAGCAAACACACAAATCATTTGGTTCACCACAGTGGATGCACCAAAGTGATCAAGTGAAACTGCAGTTCGACATGCAACAAGATATTCTAGTTGATCTGACGTGTTTGGGAGACTGACATCAATTGAGAGTAGATGCACAATGGGGTTACGATGATTGGAGAGACTTTGCTAAAGAGATGTGTAGACATTGGAAGAATCGACGTCGCCACATCTTAAATGAGCCTGTCATGGAAGGGGCTAGACCAAGTCATCAATATATGATTTGGTTAGGTCCGTTACAACACAAAAATTTGTGTCTGAGTTAACATATTTGATAGATCCGCGCCAACGTGCTTCGTCCTCATACACACATTAGTCAACAACAAACACCTGCCCAACAACCAATCCTACACCACACCTAACAATATCTACCCACCCAATCAAACATCCAAACCCACAACTTATTCATGCCACCCACCCAATCACAATAATAAGAGTCTGACCCTTACCGCCAACATCCACACAGCGACACCACATCTACCTATAGCCCCATGACTCATTCGACTCCATTCTAGCCCACCATAGCCCCCCACAAATGAATACACAGACATCCTACCACAAAACACCCAACCATTATTTGACTACCTTACCCCACAGTAGTCATTGCATCGTTTCTAAAACGATTCAATGTACCAATTCGGCCAACCATACCGTCCTCACCTAACCCAACCATTGTGTCCCAACTTCGAAAACATAGGCACGAAACTAAATTACAATACAAAAATTTGTGTCTAAGTTAACATATTTGATAGATCCGCGCCAACGTGCTTCGTCCTCATACACACAACAACAAACACCTGCCCAACAACCAATCATACACCACACCTAACAATATCTACCCACCCAATCAAACATCCAAACCCGCAACTCATTCATGCCACCCACCCAATCACAATAATAAGAGTCTGACCCTTACCGCCAACATCCACACAGCGACACCACATCTACCTATAGCCCCATGACTCATTCGACTCCATCCTAGCCCACCATAGCCCCCACAAATGAATACACAGACATCCTACCACAAAAACACCCAACCATTATTTGACTACCTTACCCCACAGTAGTCATTGCATTGTTTCTAAAACGATTCAATGTACCAATTTGGCCAACCATACCGTCCTCACCTAACCCAACCACTGTGTCCCAACTTCGAAAACATAGGCACGAAACTAAATTACGGCAACCCTGTTGGCAACAAAAAATAAAAATAAAAATAAAAATTTAGAGAAAATACGCCATTTGATATGACGAATGCATTTTAAATTAAGGCATGTGGTGTGTAGGCGCCATTTGATTTGCTATATATATATATATATATATATATATATATATATATATATATATATATATATATATATATATATATATATATATATATATATATATATATATATATATATATATATATATATATATATATATATATATATATATATATATATATATATATATATATATATATATATATATATATATATATATATATATATATATATATATATATATATATATATATATATATATATATATATATATATATATATATATATATATATATATATATATATATATATATATATATATATATATATATATATATATATATATATATATATATAATCAAATAATGCACGAGCTTTCATTTATGCACATGCGGCAAATGAAATAAATTCTTTTTAAAATTATGTTATTTTGATAAATAAATTAAAACTGATATTATTTTGGTGTTTAAAATGAATTCATATGTTATTCTTAAAAAAATTCACAATTTTTCCTTAAGAAAAATGAAGGCTGAGTAATAACATTTTTTTTAATAAATATTATACATGCAAGTATAACATAAACATAATAGATTTGTGAGGTAAACTTTTTGTTTCTTTTACTTATTTTGTGAGTGTGCTTCTACTTAGCTAGAGATTTCTTCTTAGTGTTTTCTTAATAATGGTATTAAAATTTGGTTCAATTTGTTGGAGTAGCGGGACTGGTTCTTGGTGTTGGTTCAAGAGTGAAGAGTTTCACACTTGAGGTTGATGGAGAGAATTTTGCAACTATACATTTACAAGATATAGTTATTAAATTGTATCCTACTCTTTCCAAAATATGATATAAATAAAATGATATGTTACAAATTAGTATATTAATTAAAATTTGTTATTAAAAATATAAAATATATATTTTTTATACTTTATTTCGAAGCATATATAAAATAAATAAAAGTTATATATAGATAAAAACTATACATTTTCATCTACCGTAAAGTAACAAATCAAAACAACTAGTAATTTTTACAAAAAAAAAAAAAAAGTTTTAATATGCAAATGAAACTATATAATATTTTAAGAAAATTTAATTAGTATTTAGTCTGCAAGTTCAAACTTGATTAACAAAAACTAATATTATATAAAGTTGGATATGTTAATTGAAATTTTAATTGAGAATGAAAGTTGTGTGTGCGAATTTGTAATAATATTTATTTATTATCACTTCTTCTATCATTCCTTTTTACATCTTGACTTTTTCTTAACACAAACATGTACTCTACTAATTTCCTACCCTTCAAATATTAAACTCGATTCCTTTTTAAAATTTGATGCAATTGTTTTTGGTATATTTTCTTATTCATTTGTCAACTAACTAAGGGAATATCAATGCAAGCCTTGAGCCAGCTCATGCCAACAAATCCTCACCCAAATTACCTTATTAATAATATTCCTCCCTAAATAAAAACCATCTCTTCTCACCTTTACACACAAACCTCATCTTCAATTCTTCTTCACTAACTCATCAAAATGGCCACTACTTTACCTCTTGTTCTCATTCTTCTCACTCTCATTCCCCTCCTAACTCAAGCCCAAAAAGCACCCGCACCAGCACCTTCCGGCCCAATCAACATCACCGAAATCCTCGATCAAGGTAGCCAATTCACCTTCCTCATTCGTCTCCTCAATGAAACTCAACAACTCAATCAAATTCAATCCCAACTCAACTCAACTTCACAAGGCTTCACTATCTTCGCCCCAACCGACAACGCCTTCCAGAATCTTCCATCAGGTAAGATCTATATATTGTCCAGATACATTATCTTGAGACAGCTCTGTAACTAACTAGAATAACTAACTTTTATATTGAATATCAGGAGCGATCAACAATCTCTCTGACGAACAAAAAGTTCAACTCATTCTCTACCATGTGACACCAAAATACTACACTCTATCCGATTTTTTAACCGTTAGTAACCCGGTTAGAACACAAGCTTCTGATAAAGATGGACCATGGGGTCTTCACTTCACTTCACAAGGTAACCAAGTTAATGTTTCCTCTGGAGTTGTTAGTGAACCTATTAACAACTCTTTGAGACAGAAGTTTCCTTTGGCTGTTTATCAATTGGACAAGGTTTTGTTACCTACCGAGCTTTTCGGTCCTAAGCCTCCAGCTTCTTCTCCGGCTCCTAAGTCGTCGAAAACTCCTTCTAAAACTCCAAGCAGCGCCGCCGTTGAAGGTGATGCTCCGGCTCCGGCGTCTAGCAAGAAGGATGATAGTGCGGCTGGAAGGAATGGTGGGTTTGGATTTGTTGTTGGGTTTGGTTTGATTTGCATGGCAGTTCTTACTTGATGAGCAAGTTTTTTATTTTTTATTTATTTTCAGTTTTATGTACTTTTTTTTTTTTTTTTGTTCTTCTTTGTCTTGGGTTTGATTTGATATGAACCTGGCTTATTCTTTGTATTTAATTTATGTTTTTTTTTCTTCTACATGTATATGTAATGCTTGTCTTACATGTTTTGAAGGATTTAAATGGCATTTTTGTGAGTATAAATAAGTTAACATTATAATATGCAATATTGTTTCTATTGATTAAGTGTTTGGTAGAATATTTAATTTCTTTTATCAGTAAAGTTTAATCACAAGAGGTGGAGGTATAGCGGTGCAAATCTACACCGTCGTCTAATTCCAATCAACCCTCCATTTTCTTGTTTTTTTTTTAATACTTTTGGGTCTTCCTCTCTCTTCAATAATTGGTTCACATTCTATAATAGGGAGTTTTCACATGAAAGAATCTTCTTCCCATTTTATACATATGTGAGACCAACTACTTGCGTCAATTTTGTTTTGTTTTTCTAATTTTTTTTTCTTTCTGTTTTGTGGTTTTTTTTTGTCCAACTCACTATTATTAGATTATATTTTGTTTAAGACCGGTCACATGCCCAACACCGCATATGCCCAATGATAGTCTAGTGTATGTATAATATACGACTGCGCCAACAAAAATAAGTGTATGATTGTGTTTATTATTCATTGATGACTCCACCTCTTTATTTATAGAATGACTTAGATTTTAATGTTAACTTTGTATGCCAATCCCACGCAATCACATTGAAATTGTTAAGTTGTTATTTTCATTATCACAACTTCAATCACATTGAAATTGTTAAGTTGTTATTTTCATTATCACAACTTCCACACGTAAAAGATAAAAAATAGAGAAATAAAATGGATTTCAATAATATTGATTGAATACTATGAGAAAAATATATAAATTAAATAACAAACTAATAACAATCTATATTAATTAAAGGGTTATTTATATAGTTTAACTAACCCCAATCTCAAAATATGAAATTCAATTTAGAAATCAGAATTAAGAAATAGCCTATATGCGTAAATATGTCAGCAGTTTGGTTTGAAGAGTTGATGGATTGAAGATAGACTATTTGGTTTTGGACTTGTCTCATACTAAATGGTAAACCATTTCAATATGTCTCGTTCGCTCGTGGAACATTGGATTTGTTGCTATGTAGATGACACTTTGGTTGTCGAAAAAAATGGTGATTAGGCGTTGTTGCAAGATGGAGAAGTTTTGAAGAAGATGTATTAACCATTGTGCTTCGCAAGTGGTGTTGGTGAGGGCTATGTCTTCTGCCTCGAATGTATTATCTCAAATTTTTGACACAAGTCTTGATTGTCAAGATTTAATAATATCAAAGATTGTTTAATGACTTAAGTTTTTTACTTAGATCGAAATGGTCATTCGACTATAAAGTTAGAGAAAGCATTCTTCAACGAGGTGTTTCCATCGAATGATTTTGATGATCTTGGCCGAGATTTGAATCAGTTAGTTAAAGTCCAAGAATTTCGTTAGTTTTAGGATTTAGTGAAATTTAGAGTTTGAAAATTGTTTATTCTCCACGCGGTCAAACGAGGCGTAAATAAAGAAGACCAGACAGTTATCTAAAGACATGTGGAAGTTTGTCGATAATGAACATTGCATGGAGACGGAAACGTGACATATTTTGCTTTGTCGACTGTTGCAGACGGTTATGTCAGGACTAGTATATAAGTAGCGTTCACTTATAGTTTTAAGGATCCGCATTGCTACACAAATTCTGTAAACTCAAAGTATCCATGTTCAGTGAGAAAAGAGTTGTGAGAATGTATGTATTTGCGTTCCACTTTATGAATTGAATTCTTTACTTTCAAGTCATTTATTACTTTCAAAGTTATTTTTACGTTTATTTCAATTTCAACTTTGATGTCAAATTTATTTCAAACTTATGATTTTCACACAATATGTCTTGCGATCTTTTCGAGTTTAATCCATTAAGTGAAATGAAACTTGTTTTTATTTACTAAATTTCACACTAAACAACTTAGCATGCCCAGTGGGACTCGATGTGTGAAAATTTACGTTTTTTAATTTTGCATAAGTTATTCATTTATGAGACTTCTCAAATTAGAGTGTGCATGAGTTTGAAGAGTGGTAAGATAACCACAAAAGACGTTAGAAAACAAACAAGGGATACATTATGAGAATGGTTAATCCCAGAAACAACAACAATGGAGAACAACCATCTAATAGCACGAGAGCAGGCACGATCGTTGCAAGTTCGACTATGGAAACTGACTTCAGCCCTTTTGCCACAAGTTTCATACTGCCTATGCTTGGTCGAGAACAATCTTATGGAATGCAAACATCAATGATGACAAACTTACATACAATTGCTTCAACATTTTCCGACAAGGCGGCGACTACATATTTTCCACTATTGGCATCAGAATCGGCTATAGGTAACCCTGGTTGAACTATGCATCCTCAATTGGGGATGGGATTCAGTTCTCAAGCAATGCCGACTTTCACCATAAATTTTGTGATGACGATGAGACAACAAATCTATGAAACGAGGGAATAGTCCTTGAAGAAAATACATTTAACCAGGACCAACCGTTTGTGCCTCATGTAGTCGAACAACAAAGGCTTGAGGAAGCTAATCGTTTGCTAGTTTTAGTGGTTAACCGAAATCAGGATGTCGACCAAGTGGTCCATCAAGTTCGACAAACCTGGTAGGATAGAATAATCTTGCAGCCATAGTCAAAAAAGTAATGGCATGAATGGTATATGTATTTGAAAGTATATTGAGCCTATGGGAAGAGAAACTTAAGGTTAAGGATACTAATAAAGTTTGATAAACCAACTTTTTCTAACACCTAAAGGCTCCTAATTAAATATCGATTTAACTTAATTTAACTTGTAGTCTTTAATTACATGTGAGTACTTTCTGAATAATACTAATTTGCATAATTCAATCTGACATTAAGTTTTAATGTGCAGTATGTGTTGGTTGGCCTGGAAAATAAATATGAGAGAGTAATTTGATATGTTAAAAAGATAAAGTGAGAATTTTTAAAAATATTTTGTAGGGGTGTAAGAATAAGTGAAGGGTGTAGGATAAAACTTTCGGTTTAAAAAATGTAAAATACTATTTGGGCCTATAACATTTGTTTGAGTATATTGGGCATCTCAGTGAATAGGCCCATTAAGAAAATCTCATTTTCTTTTTTCCAACGACCAAATGAAGATTTTACCCCATACTCCTACACTTATACCCATACCCCTACATTAAAAAATATTGAACCAAAATACCCTTGTATAAATAGTTATAATGTGAGAAATTTTACACTTTCATTTCATTTGCACTTCAACACTTCCGGAACACCCTTTTTTCACATACAAACCGGAAGTCTTCCAGCAAGTCATCTGTAACTACATTTTTCACCAACATATACCGGAACTCCAATAGTAAGTCTTCCGGTTTGTTGTATTTTTTTGTTTGTTCACCGGAAGACTTTATGTATGTCTTCTGGTTCATATTTTTTTTTGTTCACCGGAAGTCTTTGATCAAGTCTTCCGGTACATGGTTTTTTACGTTTGTTCACCGGAAGTCTTTGATCAAGTCTTCTAGTTCATGCTTTTTTTTTAATTTTTAATTTTTAATTTTATTTATTTATTTATTTTGGCAGTGGTGCGCACACGAGGCATAGATGGTAGGATCCCTTCTCGCGGACTAGGACGGGGCGAGTCATCTAGAATGGCTGAAGAATAGCATTTTGATGCATCTACATCAGCATCCGAGCCTGTTGGATATCCAGGAGGACCGTACGATACCTCTGTTTTAGTTAAGTACGAACATCATGTTGCTAGACATATATGGTTCGGTGAGGTAAGTAAACAAAAATTATTTAATATTGAATAAAATTCGAATTTTTAATATTGAATTTTATAATATATTTACTTTTAATTGTTTTTAGGAGAGAGGGTCGAAGAAAGAGTTAAAGGTAGCGGGACATGGATTGAAGTTGATTCAGAGGATTCCACTACAGCTACCCAGAGAGAGATGGAGGGTTGGATATCTAGGTCTGGTCTAGCTTCACTCCAGAGAACCAGTTTAACAAAGATAGACACGAACCTGGTTTCCGCATTTGCAGAGAGATGGCATCTAGAGACATCTTCATTTCACATGTCGTTTGGTTTGATGATGATTACTCTAGATGACGTATCTTGCCTGCTTCACTTGCCCATCAGGGGAGTCTTCTGGAGCCCTCAAGATATCAGTGAAGCGCTTGCTATTGAGTGGGCTGTTGATTATTTAGGAGTGTCACGGAGAGTGGCACAACAACAAGTTTATGACTGCAGGGGTTCCTACTATAAGTTGGAGTGGTTATATGATCGATTCGTAGAGCATAGAGCTTCATCTAGATGAGATTATGCCACTAGAGCTTATTTGTTGATGTTAGTGGGTTCCACTATTTTTGCGGACAAGACATTTACGCTTGTCAAGGCACGATACCTCTCACTATTTATAGACTTGGATGACTTATCAGGATACAGTTAGGGAGCAGCTGCGTTGGTTACTCTTTATAGATATCTCGGAGATGCTTCCATGTTTAGTTGTAAGCAGCTTGGTGGTTATCCGACTCTCCTACAGGTATTTATTTTAATTTAGTATATTTTGTTTTAATTAATTTTATCTAGTATATTAATTTTATTTATCTAGTTTATTATGTTATAATTAATTATTTTAAATTTAGTAACAATATTAATTTTGTGACAGTGCTGGATTCATGAGTATTTTCCAACACTTGGAAAAAAGGAGAGAACTGGATACCAACTAATAATGTGGGTCTCCCTCGAGCGATGAGATGGTCCTATAGGCAAGGTGCCTTGAAGGTGGATGACTTGCGACCTATTTTGGACGAGTTGACACCTGCCGATGTCATATGGTGCCCATTCGAAAATCATAGAGTATGGCGTCAGTTTGATGAGTTATGCCTATATAGGGGGTGTCTGAGGTGGGGTGACACTATTGTTCCATACTTTCCTGATAGATGTATGCGTCAATTTGGATATAGGCAGTATGTTCCACATCCACCTCTTGATTATACGATGGCTAGTGATATTGATGTTGACTGGATTAGTTACCATCAGAGCGTTCAGGATGTGATTCATCCGACAGCACCGGCCACCACCCCGTATGAGGCAGATGATGGATATCTTCAGTGGTATTATCGTGTTTCGCATCCTCTTCTGGTACCGCTCAATCGTGATGAGACAACAGAGATGCCAGTTCCTATATATGAAGCAGGACCATCTGATCCTATCTTGGATCGTGTGTCTTCATTGATTCATCGTTATCTTCAACAGGCTGGTGCTGAAGAGGATGACCCACAGTTTTCTGATTTGTTCGAAGCTTTACATATTGCTCGATCACAGTGACTTATATTTATATTTATGGTTATATGTTAACTTTTAGACTGATTTGACCTAATTGGTTCATGTTCATGTGTTAACTTTTAGACTCATTTGACCTAGTTGGTTTATGTTTATGTGTTAACTTTTAGACTCATTTGACCTAGTTGGTTTATGTTTATGTGTTAACTTGTAGCCTGGAATAAAAAATGAATAACATAATTCACAATTCATGTTTTGAAATTAAAAATGAATAACATAATTCACGATTCATGTTTTAAAATAAAAAATGAATAACATAATTCATGATTCATGTTTTGAAATTAAAAATGAGTAACATAATTTATAATTCATAATGCGTTGGTAATATAGGCGTAAGTTGTTGCCAATGTTGTAGACGTCCTGCAAATCCTAGCATCCAAGATGTTGCTGCTGGAGAACGAAACTTCTTCCAATCTACTATCACTGGTGGCAATGGAAACCCTTCTTTCATGTTTACCTAAATAAAAAAATAATCAAAATATTAAGTAAAAATAACGAAAAAGAATTAGGTTTAATTGCATTATCTAAAAACAACTAAGTACCTGAACCCAATGATTTATGTTTACAAAACCAATGCAGTAAATTGCTACATTTGGTGAAAATGAAGTTGTCATACGGAAGAAAGTCCAGCATTCAATTCTTAAACAAACAAGTACAACATTATAACGATTCACTATCACGTAACTCATATCTGGTAGAGTTAACCATTTATGTGGTGGTTGAGGACCAAACTCCTCTATCATCAAAGACTCTCTCACTACTGCTAACTGATCAGTAATTAAATTGGCATACAAACTTGATCTTTCATTATGCATTATTTCCAACCCCAAGTCTCGACGAACCATTGGCCAACCATCTTCACCATATCCATGCAATGAAGAAATGACTCTAAATCCACAATTACCATCTGATACAACATTAACTACATCATCAATATATGACCTGATGTGATTAGGAAACTGAAGGATGAACTGCTTAGATGACTGTGAAGATTGTGATAATTTCAACTTCTTCGAAGCCTGTGATGGTTGAGATTTCTTTTGTGAAGACTGTGATAATTTCAACTTCTTCGAAGTTTGTGATGGTTGAGATTGCCTCTGTGAAGATTGAGATGCTTGATCAACATACTCATGATACGAATGGTCTCTATAAACATCATAACCTACTGGTTTTTTGTCTTTCTTCTTGACTCCCCCTTTAGTTTTTATTTTCTCAGGTGGTGGACACATAAAAGTCATTGTGGGGAAAACAAGTTCAAAAACCCTACTTTTTAATGCCCTTTTTCCAACAACATCCAATGACTTAAACCTTTTCCATAACTCATCTATTGCACTACTTATATCCACCTCTAATCCATCATCTACGTCTTCGTCCAACTTAACTTCCATACTTAGTTTTCTCCAATGAACATGCACAACATCTATTGGTATCAGTATACCGTCAATTCTATATCCTGTCAACTTACAAGCACAAGGTAATCCGTAGGTTGTTCTAAGAGTACAACGACATATTTCCTTGTTAGTTCCAACATAATCAACTCGTTTTAACTCTTCAGCAATGCGTCTCAATGCATCTCGAGACACTGAACCACGTAAATTATTGTAAAATGAACTTACGTGGGCGTGCTCAACTTCATAAAAACTCTTTTGAAAAGAAGCTCTAATATTGCTCAATTGTAACTTTAAGTTGTCATTCATAGCCTCCCAGCATTTGACCATGTCACCAATATTGTTCCCCAACATTTGCTTTAACTTCCAATGAGCAGACTCAACCCTAAAATTAATACATATTAAAAATATTTTTAAAAAATTCAAAAAGTATACAATTTAGAAATACTAAAAATAAATACATACCGATTAGTCGTGGTGTTACCCAAATGTAGCACTCGATTAATCCATGCTCCAACAAATCTTTGTCTATGTGGTGTCAACCATGTGTCCTTCACATAATCAATAAATTCATTACAATCAACACACGCCTGCTCAAGTTGGTTTAACCTTTGATCATACTCAACCTCATCACTAGCCCATACAACATCCGTCCATAATTCGTCAATTTTCTTTTGCATGTCACTAGCCACATATTGTTTCCGTTTTGCACTAACATTCTTGTTAATATGAAATCGACATAGCAAATTGATCGACCTTGGAAACACAATTTCAATGGCTTTAATCAAAACAAGATCTCTATCTGTCAAAATTACTTGTGGACACAACTCTTTCTTCACAAACAATTGTTTAAGCTTATCTAGCACCCAACAAAAAGTCTCAGTCTGCTCAGACTCAATATAGGCAAATGCGACAGCAAAAGTCAACTCAGTTGATGTCATGCCAACAATTTCAAACAGAGGTTGCCTATATTTGTTTGTCTTGTAAGTGTTGTCCATAACTAACACAATAGGAAAAATATTCAACAACTTAACTGAATCTGGATGAGCCCAAAATATGTCTCTAATAACTTCAGAGTCATCTCTTTTTCTACCCCAATAAACATAATCTGCATCCTCAATAAGCTTAAACAAATGTTGTATCTCACTTCTAGGACCTCTTATATTTTTTCTATCATACTCTTCTGCTTGTATATTTGTGTGATCCGAGTGACATTATCTGGATCTTACTCTTGCAATGAAAGCAATATATGTCTAGGTGGAACCTTTCTCTTTGTCAAATCAACAACATGTTGCTTCTGATCCGCTGTCAACCTACCAACAAATGCACGACCTTCTAATCTATCAGGTAAATCATGGTTATGAACTCCACATTTTACATCAATCTTCCATCCAGATCCATCAGTCGCTGGAATTGATCTAATTCTAAATGGACATCCACATTTTTTCGTCACACCCTGGGTTCCACTATCAATATCTTTGTGTTTTTCTCCTTTATCACATCCAAATATTAATTTGTTACTTCTTCCTCTCTTGCCTGTTTCAATATCTGAACGAGTGATGATAACCGTTACTTTATTTCGGATTGCGATCTCTTTAATCCATCTTATCACCTCTTCTCATGTACCAAATCTTTGAGTAGTTGAAAAAACATCAGACGTATCTACACATATCTGATCTTTATCGCATATTTGTAAAAGAATTTCTGTAGCTGCATAAAAAAAATTATAAAAAAAAAATTACAAATGCAAATCGGAAGACTCAGGAAAAGAGTTCTGGTAGCCAACGTTATCACATCGGAAGACTTGTAAAGAGTGTTCCGGTACACTTTTTACAAGTACCAGAACTCTTAAGAAAAGGGTTCCGGTAAAATTCTACGAAAAACACAAATCGAAAGTCTTTGATAAACTCTTCCGATACATATTATGTATAAACCGAAACTCTTTGCCAAAGTCTTCTGGTTTGAAAAAAACACCATACCAAAAGTCATTTTAAAAGTGTTTCGGAAAACACGATTGATAATTTCTCGAAATTCTAAAAATATGACATTACACATTAAAAAGTAAATAAAAAATAATATAATAAAAAATATACCAGAATAAAATTTATATTTTTTTAAAATTGCAGGAGTATGGGTATAATTGCAGGGGTATGTGGTAAAATCTCCGACCAAATCAATTAGTTATCTTGTTTAGAAAAGTTTACCCAAGTTTAAACCCTACTAAAAATTTGGTTAAACCCCATAACCGTATTTCTTTCGTCTCATCGTTGATCAGAATTTCCAAGGTACGTTCTCTTCCATTTCTTCCATTTCCATAATCTTCTAGGTTATAAATTCAACTAACTCTGGTTTTATTTTTTTCAATCAACTTGATATTTCAATTCTATTCTTGTTCCAATTATTGTGAAAATTCGGTGAAATCATACATTTTCTCCATCGGTGTGCTCTGCATGTTTGTGTGAAATTTTTTGTAGTTGATTTTGTTCCTTGTTTTTGGTTCATTCATTGAGAAAAATCTGAAACTGTAATTGTTTGATTTGTAATTTGTTACCAATGAAGAACATGAAAGTTCCAAACGTACCTGGTAGCGGTGCTGCCTCTGCACTGATGAAATTGGGAGTTATTGGTGGAATTGGTTTGTATGCTGCTGCCAACAGTTTTTACAATGTTGAAGGTGGTCACCGAGCTATTGTTTTCAACCGTCTTATTGGTGTCAAAGACAAGGTCATTTTTTGCCTGTTTTTAGCTAAGACAATTCATTGAAAGAGTGGTTATAGTGCTTGTGTTGTGATTGTATCTTGATATTGGTTGAATCTATTGATTTTGTTACTCCAGATTATGTTTTCTTGCTGGAAATTGAATTGTTAGGTTATTTCGTATGCAGGTTTATCCTGAAGGAACACATTTTGTAATTCCTTGGTTTGAGAGGCCAGTCATCTATGATGTCCGGGCGCGTCCCCATCTGGTCGAGAGTACATCTGGGAGTCGTGATCTCCAGATGGTATGTAATAAATATCATTCATGGAATTGAAATTTTATATCATTGGTTCTTTATATCTACTCTTTAATTCATCATGATCTACAAAATTTTCTTAGGCTATGTTTGGATTGATGGATTAGAACAGAGTGGAATGGAACCTAATGGAACGGAGTAGAATGAATTGGATATTTCATTCCATTGTTTGGATATTTTTGTTAATATGATGGAATGAAACATAACTAATTAGTTCAATCCGTTGCATGCGCCCCAAATCGGGCGGAATGAAAATTGAAGGATTTGATGGGATAGGATGGAATGGATTCCATCATGTTCCATTCCGCTCTATCAATTATTTACAAATCCAAACAATGGAACTTGATTACTTACCACTCCATTCCATTCCATTACATGCCATCAGTTCAAACATACCCTTAGGAGGATTTAGGCATTCCATTGCATCCTTTCTTTGTGATGGTTTACCTGTCTGGACATCATTCTGTGTCTCTGTTACATACGCCATTCATACTGGACCACTATCTAGTTAGTGAAGTAGTGTTCTGAATCCTCTACTGTTCCATTATGTTTGAGTGTTTGACCAGTGACGCAATTTCCATTAATGTGAAACAGAAATAGAACTGCATCCAGATTGTAGAAAGTGTACTCACAATTTCATTTGAATTTTTTTAGAAGAGCTTATCGAAGTAGATTTTACGTAGTTTATAGAGTTTACTTTCATTACCTCTCCTGTCGTAGAAATAGCTTTTACATAAACTCTTAACTGACAAGTGTTTATTGAATAAACATTTAAGTGCGCTTCTATCTCAGCATCCCTTTATATTTAGGAATGTTTATACTTGTTAAGCCTATTCCCATTTGCAATAGCTTTGTTAATATTTTGAACAACTGCTAGTGAGCTATTTTGTTTTTGCATGAAATGGCCATTTTGGATATATCATGTTCAAAAGGTAAGATTTTAATGATTAATGATATAATAATATCTGGTGGTATTTTGATTTTTCTCATCAATTGTAGACATTTCAATCCTGTACTCTTGGCATCGGAACTTAAATGCCTCATCAACATCTCATATTCTGAGCTACTAGTTGCCTTTTCATGTTTAGCCTCTGTATTGGAATCCATACTTTCTCACATAATATCTGCTAAATGTCCTTTCTCCCACTTTCCCAGGGTTGCTTGATGCCTTATTTATAATTTATTTGGATGACAATGTTAGAAGTTTTGATTAATACTTTATAGGTTGAAAAGGTGTTTGGTGTCATCAAACCACTTTCCAGTACTTCATGTTTATAGACTAGTATACTATAGATGTTTTGTAAATTTAAACATGTGAGATAGTGATCTTTTCTATAAATTGTTTATACACACTTTACAGGTGAAAATTGGGCTTCGAGTTCTTACACGTCCCTTGCCTAGCCAGTTACCTACAGTTTATCGGACTCTTGGCGAGAATTATAATGAAAGGGTTTTACCTTCAATCATACATGAAACTTTGAAAGCTGTGGTTGCCCAGTACAATGCCAGCCAGCTTATTACTCAGCGAGAGGTAAGGAGAAAACACTTGTTGGCGTGAATCATGAAACCTAAGGTTAATTTATATGAACGAAGTTGCTTATTACTGGGCTGTCTATTTTCTTTTGCGAGTCATGTTAAATCATTTTTGTTTCTATATTTGTTAGAAGCCCAACAGATACACACATGATTTGTGCTTTAAAATATTATAGATAAGTTCATATGTCGTTATCTACTTGCACATACAATTATTTTTATAAAATTAAAATCAAAACCTAATAGTTGTTTATTGTTTTAATGTCATGTGAACTGGGGAAGTAATATTGTTTCGTTTGTTTTATTTACATCACCCTAAATTTTGATTATCAACTAAGAAATACCTGTTTTAACTGACCTATTCTTTGTAGGCTGTTAGTCGTGAAATCCGAAAGGTCCTGACTGAGAGGGCAGCCAATTTTAATATTGCTCTTGATGATGTGTCAATTACTACTCTGACCTTTGGCAAGGAGTTTACTGCTGCAATTGAGGCCAAGCAAGTGGCTGCACAGGAAGCTGAGAGGGCAAAATTTGTTGTGGAAAAAGCTGAGCAAGACAAAAGAAGTGCTGTAATCAGAGCACAGGTAAGAAGAAACTGTTAATACTTATGCAATTACTAGTGTGGTGCTTGGTACAAGTTTTTGCTATTTTTATATTTTCAAAGCATATTACAATTGGAAAGTGTTGGTTGTTATTCTATCTAGCCCTAAAATTCAAACTGTCTTACTTGTTTCCTTGATCATCATCTTGGATTATTCTGAGGTAATGACTAACAAATGTCTTTGTTTTGTTCACAAATCTGCTTGTCAAGTTTAATGTGTTTTTAAATTGAATAATATTTTGGCAATTGCCAGTTTTACACCTCAGACCATTATTGACTTTTCTTACAAATCAACAGGGTGAGGCTAAAAGTGCCCAACTGATTGGACAAGCCATTTCCAACAATCCAGCTTTCATCACACTTAGGAAGATTGAAGCTGCAAGAGAGATTGCACATACTATATCAAATGCAGCAAACAAGGTTTTCCTGAATTCAGATGATCTTTTGCTGAATCTTCAGGAGATGAGTTTGGAGCCTGGCAGAAATTGAGCCGGTTAATCTATTTATGGTTCTTAATAATTTTCAAGTATGAAAAGGATCGATTTAAGGATGTAGTTTTTCTTTAGAAGTCTCCTGGCATTCTGAATTTTTTTGGCTGCCTGAAATAAGCTAGATTCTTTACCAACAAGTTAGTATTCAACTACTAAGATGGGTTGTTCATCAGAATCATCGAAACATTTTACATTAGGTCATGTTTTGCCCGCACTATTTGGCCTATTCATGGCAGGGCTTTTACCCTATGATTTGAAATAGCACGGTTATAATGTGCAACAAACTGCAAAGGACATGTCCAGACATCTATGTAGTTGTATTTAGGGAGTGTTTGGCTGTTTCTATAATAAAGTAAAAAACAACTCCAATGAATGACATTAAATAAAGCAGTAAATTTCATGAATATTAGAATGTTTCAATTAAGGAAACATAAAAAGAAAAAGGAACGCAGACTCACATGTTATTTACAAATTGTTTCACACTTTGATTTAGATGTTCTAGTTTATAGAGAGAGTATGAATTTTGCAATCTCGATTACAACGTTGAATCTTCTATAGATAATTGTCTCCGACAGCTAATTCCTAGAAAGTATACACGTCTTCAAGAACATGCAACTCGATCTTTTGATGCACTACCACATTGTTAGTATTTGAGAACTGTTAAAAATCATTATCTCACGTTTGTAACTGATTAGTGACTAATAATTGTATGTTCGTTGAAAGTGCTCAGATCATTCTCAAGTCTTTTGTTTCCAAATTCTTTTAAGTCTTTGTAGTCTGTCGAATGCTTTAACTTTGACATGGTGTCGAGAAATCAATTAGATTTTTTTCTAAGGCTTCTCCAAACCATGTTTCAAGATCTAGTCTTGAGATTCTTCCAAATCATGTTTTAAAATGCTAGTCGAAACGTTTTAGTTGACGTATTCACTTCTGTCGGCTTTAGTCAATCAATGCTAACACTTAACATTTTCCAAATGAAACATTCAATTGATTCTTTCCCAAATAGAAATTCTAAGTTAACCGATGTCTCTCAAAAATGTCACTACGATCATATGTGTCAGATGGAAGAAATGTGACATTTTTGAAACTCTTCAACACTATTTTTCCAATTTGTACACGTTACATCAGCTAGACTTTTTATTTAATTTATTATTTTTTCTTTGGTTATCATGACTACTTTCTACCAAAATGTCCCATCAAAGACGCACATGCGGGTGATCATCATCATTATCCCCTATTTCCTAGAAGATTTAACTAAAATGAAATGAAGACAAAAACCCTTTTATTCAATTTTTTCATCTTTTTCCATGATCTTTTAGTGCCAACTGTCGATTTGAGTGCGCTACATGTCCAAAATTATTTGGAGGGAAAAACTGAAATGTTTTCTTCAATTTGGCTATTTAACACGTTCTCACTCAGCCCTATTCACTTTCACCATTTTCTTCTTCTGAAACACGAATGGAGAAAAAAATCCTAGAGAGTTTTATGCAATCTATGGTCTACGTCACCACATTTCTTCTTAAGAAAACATTTAAGATCAACAATAGCTCCAAAATTTTAATCACGTCCTTCTTTGGCGACTGATAATGGAGAACCACTCAACATTAAATATCACAACTACATTCCTAAACCTCCCATGGAGGAAGAAAGAAGAAACATCTAATAGAGTAATGTTATTATTACCTACTCCATCGGAGATACAATATATGCTTTCATAGGTCGTCTCCCTATAGATATTAAGAAACCTCAATGCTGAGAGATTTCTTTCTCTACTTCCCTAGCTATGAACCCTTGGTGTTTATGGATGCACCATTGGATCTTAGCTTCTTCAAGAATATGGTCTTTTGTTCTTTTCCTCTGACTGAGGATGCCTCATACATCCAGCGGTTAAATAAGGTTCAAGAAAAGAAGAAACACTTTTGGAAGGATTTAGGCATTTTTGACCTAATTCAACTGTCACGAGTTGGTCTCAAATACAACTCTCACATTCTCATTACAACCATGTGTTTCTGGGATAGTTCAACCAACACCTTTCACCTTCCTTGTGGGATGATAACCCCCACACTTTTCGACATTGTTGTTATCGCTGGCCTTTAACCAACTAGAGATCCTTTGAGCCTTCAACCAAAATTAAAACCAATCTTGGGTTTACATTCACCATAATATCTTATAGCTCCTTCATTGAAGTTCATCAGGCTTTGACAAATCGTGTAAATGCTTATGAACACATCGCTTTTCTGATTTGCTGGCTTTTCTGGTATGTTTTTTGTGATCGATCTGCTCAGGTGGCTAAAAAAATTGTCCCCTTGGCCACCCAACTCCATGAAGGAATAAAAGTCCACCTCAATAGACTCATTATATATGTCTTGTATGAATCTCTAGGGTTGACCTCTTAAGACATGAAGAAAAGAACAAATCCTGAGAGCTTTCAGGTAGGTGACCCCATCTGGTTTTTGTAATTGTGGCTCAATGCCATTTTCAAGCCTTCACTAAAAACCAGAATTCCTCCTAACTCAGAGGTAGGGGTCGAAGGTTTGAGGCTCGCCCAACTTACTCCTGACGATGGCAAAGCTATGTCTCAGGAGGTCTTTAAGTCTTACATCAACATGTTCTACAAGTGCAAGTCGTTTACTTTGACTATGAGACCGTTCGCCAGTTGACAGTGTGAACATGAATGGTTCAGGAAACCATTTTCCAATCCATCCCACTAAGAATAAAAGGAAATACATGCTACTTTTCTTGCATGCTTACAACCCACCGCTCTACAGATAAAGCTTACATCTTCTAAATCATGAATAAGAGCGGCTGTTTACCAGCCAAACTTGAAGGCGAGGCAGTTTGGTTTGAGCGAACTACTTCCTAAAAGGTTAGTTGCCACAAATTTTGTAAAAGGAAAGAGGTTTTCCTCAATTCCTTCTAATTCTTGCTCTGTTATCAATGCACCCAAGAATTTGAGGATTGATGGGGCCTTCATTACACCAATGTGCCAGATCCTACGCTTATGGCCCAACACGTGTTCAATGCTTTCTCCTTTTTGCAGGACTTAGAGAAGAATAAAAATCGATCAACTAGGTCTAAAGTTAAACTCTTATTATCTTGCTTTAACTTCCTCTTGGGTTCTAATGCATTTTTATCTACCTTTTATTGGCATTCCCTCTAATCCAAAATCAACAACCGTTGGCTCTCAAGGCACCAACACTACATGAATTTTGTTGGTAAAAAAGGGTAACCAACCTTCTTTTGATTTAGAATTTTCTTTTCGATGTCCTAATTTGTTTTGTTTCTTTGGGTTCAAAAGAAAGTGAATACCTCTTCTGTTGCAGTGCATTAGAGGACTAACCCACTAAACAAGGATGTCGATGATTCTTCCAATGAAGAACACTGGTTTGTACCTCCTTTCTCTCCAACTCCTATTTGACTTCATTTGTTAAATTTTAACATTGTCGAACCATGTTAGTCTCCTTAGAAAGTGAGTTTCACATCAATGATGAAAGCATGCAATATCCTCAGTCTATCCCCCTAAACATCAGCAAGATGCGACTATAAGAGTTAATGATGTTTGTCATATCCCAAATTTTACCCTTATATTCTTTGATCTTTTACATATCATTCTAGGTCAACCATTCATGCATAGCTAACAAAAATATCAGCCTTTGCTTAGTTTAGTTTCACTTATGAATTATGGTTTGTTTCAAGAGGCTTCAAGGGTTGATCAATCAAGGTTTTGGATAGATCCTCAACCAAGAAAGTTATCATACTCTCAAGAGGCCTCCCTTCCTCAATAATCCAATGTAATTTGGGTTCATCACAAGTTCTTCGAGGCTCAGGTCTTGCAAGACTGAATCAAAGATCAAGAAAGGTTATTAGGTCAAGGATGTGCGCGGTGTGGTCTGAGATTCAGTGGAAGTTTGACCTAATCTTGGTTAAATAAGTGGTTTGTCTCAGTATCAGGTTATCAAGTTGTGGCAAAGATTCTGAATTAGGGTTTTGGTTCTAATCAAGTCATTGTTTCATTAGGGTGCACTCAAGGCAAGCGGATTAGGGTTTCTCACCCTTTCTGTTCAAGATGGGCATTTGTCGTACAATTCAGATTCGCTTGAGGTTAGCAGTTTAAATGTGTGTAGAATTGTTCACTTCAAATGGATGTGATCTTGATCTTGGTTAAGAAAGAGAAGATTGTTTCATTCTAAAGTGGGATTGGGCATAAACATTTCTTTACATCTGAAGATCATCAAACTAGGGTTTCCATGTCAATTCAAGTTCGTCAGGTGGATTCAAGTACCAGAGCCATTCAAGGTCAAAACAGTTGGTATACTTTCAGGATTTATGGCGATTAAGTGCAATTGTCAAAGTTTTTAAGTGTGGTTCAAAGGTGGAGGCATGTCACAAAAAACGATCATATTTTATTTCAATTACTCATTTCACTTCTAAATTTCAAAACCATATCCATTCATAAGCCACTTTCTTAGTCCATTTCGTTCATATTCAATTCAATTATCCATATTTTAATAATCCATATCATTTTCAAATCCACTTCTTTCATCTAATTCATGTCCATATATCCATTTTAACATCCATGTATCCATTTAAACCATATCCATTTTTTAACTTTTTAATTTCTATTTAATATCAATTCCAATTTTCCATTTTTTTTGTTACAATATTTCACCAAAAATTCTAAACCAAGTCCAATACATGTTTCAATTTACAAGTCCATTAAGCTACACTAAAAAAATTTCAAAGCCCAATACAATTTCTTAACATCAAAAAATGAAAAAAGGTATACAAGCCACATGCCTAAACCACTTTCTCAAGCATCTAACATCAGAGGCCAAAAGCAAAACCTTATGCCATTTCCACATCCAAACCTCCTGCACAACAACAATGGTACCACGACTCACCCCATACCACTCCAAAACCTGCGACAAACCTGCCAAACTTACAACCCTGCAGAACAAAGCAAAAACCTGCAATACTCTGCTACACTTTAAAACAAACCAAAACCTGCTACCACAAGACAAACAACACAAGCTGCCATGGAAAATGACTTATCAGATATCAACAAAACAAAATTTGAATAAAAACAAGTTTGATGGAAAAGAGAGAGAGACAACACGGATTGGTAAAAGGAGGAGAAATAGCAAGAACAGAATTTTTTACACAATTGCCACAAGCTGAAATAAAATACACCAAATTGCCACTAGCTGAAAAAAAATTACACAATTGCCACAAACCCAGAAAGGGTTCGTCCAACCATTGGACGACCCAATGGAGAGCATTTTGGCGCAGCAAGGGTTCGGCCAATGGATGGCCGACCCTGCTCTATGTCTTTTTTTTTTTTTTTTTAATTTCAGAATTAAAATGAATTTTTTTTATTATTTTTTGTTTTTAATAGATTTTTTTATATTTAAATGATTTAAATAATATTATATAATAATAAAAAAATAATTTAATTATTTTAAAAATAATTTAATATAAATAATATAAATTTTACATTATATAATTAATTATTAAATATTAATAATTGTTTTTTACATTATATAATTAAGTATTAAATATTAATAATTGTTTTTTACATTATCTAATTAATTGTTTTTTATATATTAAAATTAGTTAAATGATATTTTATATTACCTAATAAGTAATTTAATTATTTCAAATTATTTTTTAATATTTTTATATATACAAAATGATAAATAATTATATAAAATAATAAATTATATAATTAATTGTTTAACTAAATAATTAGATAAAATAAAAAAAGATATTTTATTAATATTGATGAGTGGAGAAAATACATCATATTTATCTACGCAAATGACCGCCAGTTCCACACAATGTACTCTTTTTCACACGTTTCCCCCTGCCTAACTCTTGAGTTTGCCGTATTGGAGGTGATGTTGGAGGTGATGGGGTAGAGTCGGAAGTCAACTCTTCATTTTCAGGTTGACGTGATGTATCAAGCATGTCCACATCAGTAACCGAAAAACCTGGCCATTCCATGAGTTGATCATCCGTTAGGGTAAAGTTAGGGGCTGACTGGAATGGTTGGGTGAAAGTGGTTGGAGGGTTTTGTTGGATGGGAGGGTAATAAACATTGTCGGTGCGACCGGATGAACTTGGATGAGACATTGAAGGGTTAAATGTTTGGTGTTGTGGTTGGGGGTAAGAGAAATCAAAATTAGGCTGAGGGATCGGAGTGAATTGAAAAGAAGGTTGAAATGTGGCTTGTTCCTGATATTGTTGTCGATAGTAGTAGTTTGGTTGTGGGGTTGGGGTGTACGGTGTTGGTTGTTGAGAGGAGGTGGCAAAGAATGTAGTATGAGTGCGTTGATATGTTGGTTGTGGTTGTGGTTGTGTTGGTTGTTGAGAGGAGGCGGCAAAGAATGTTGGCTGGTTGAATGAAGATGTCTGTGTTTCAAATTGTGAAGGGTTCACCTGAGGCATTTCTTGAGGCATGGGCGAAGAGGATCTTTGTTGTGATGAAGACGTTGCATACTGACGGGGGTCCTCTAGGAACTGACCTTGAGAAGCGTGCATAAATGGAATGGATAAAAACCATTGCATATATTCAGCACTATGAACACAGTTACCGTTAACCATGTTACCTCGTAGGGTCAAATTTGTTCTGTTTCTCCACTCGTTATTTTCTTCTTTATTTATATTGCGCCAATGATCTCCCCATGTATTAGGCATATCAGTCTCATGTTGTTGACGTAGACATCTAGGCTGAGGAGGGATATCTTGTTGAAATCCAAACTGCAATTTGACCCTATCAGCCTGATGCATTTCAACGATATGGAAACTGATAATTGATGTTGTAGCGCTCCAAATCTGGCTATCTTGAAGGACGCATTCGGGGTAGCTTGGGTATGGCCTCCAAATAAACTGTTACAGAAAATATAAGTGTTAGAGTTTTAATACAATGGGTGACACATATTTAGAGAATGTTGCGTTAACAAACTTACATCGTTAGCCCTTAATCTGTCTAGTGCGAATCTAAATCCTCGGACGTAGTGCCGAGGATTATTTTGATAAGCCATGCCTCTTCGAACAAATCTTGCAATGTTAAAAAAAAAGATAAATAATTTAGGGATGGAAACAAAAAGAAAATAAATGATAAAGAAAATGTAAACAAAATTTACCTTGTTGCATAAGGATGGTGTGCAGTGGCGGGAGACTCTGGAGCTATTAGTGGTATACGCCAATATGTCCAAACACTTAGTAGTAGAACACACCCACCAATACTTTTGACCCCTACCATACATGCTTTACACATATGTTTATATAATGTAGCCAAACAAGCAGAACCCCAACTATATCTTCTGCATTTATCTAAATCTCCAACTAGGGGTATCCAAGAAGAATGCATATAGTTATGGCTCTTGTCTGGCATTAATACCTTAGCGATTAGTAATAAAATATATATTTTTGCATGTAAAAGATTTTCCTCATCGGTTGGTCTTGCTTTTTGTCGTAATCGTGCTAATGTAGTTTGTAGCCAAACAATTTTAACGTACCCTTTATGTTTATCAGATGTTGTAGGTTCTATGCCTAAATGTTCCATATATACATCACCTCCTACCTGAGTAGGACCATTCACGGCCTTACCATTCACGCGAAGACCCAATAACATACTCACATCCTCCAAAGTGATGGTACATTCACCTGTTGGTAGATGGAAAGTATGTGTTTCTGGTCTCCACCTCTCCAACATAGCGATTACAAGCTTTGAATCAACTTTGATCGAGGAGATTTCTGCAACTTTTGCGAAACCAGCTCGTTCCAAAAACGGTTTAATTTCTTTGCTTGGTGCATCGATAGCATGAGAATGTAGTCTGAATCTCTCGCTATCGGACTGTTACAAATATAAAAACAAATAAATACAAACTTGTTGAATGATTGAAAATAAATACAAATCAATAAATTCAAATAGATAAATAACAGAAATGTGAATAAAAATAACATACAAATGCGGCAATATTGGCCGGTGTTCCCCGATGATTTTCTCCCAACCACAACATTGCAATTTAAAAATATTGAATTATTGATTTAGATTCTGTTTTATGGTTGCCGAATGCATTAACCAACGCGATGGCCGACCATTAGGTACTTTTAGCGTTGATCTCAGGAGAGGGTGGTGCGATTGTGGGAGGTTTCAGGCATTTCATTTACCTTGCTCTCATGTAATCGCAGCATGTGCCAGTATACGACAGGACCATAACATGCACATACCAGATGTTTTCAAAGTTCTAAGTGTATTCAAAGTATACAGCCAAAGCTTCCTTGGACTACCACACCAGCAAAATTGGCCAACATATGAAGGATTCACTCTTTGCCATGACGAGACAATGCGACGAAATAAGAAAGGGCGTCCAAATAGTACAAGAATTACAACTGAAATGGACGATTTTGAGAAAGAAAAGAGAAGATGTGGGATTTGTCGAGAAATCGGTCATATGCGGAGAAAATGTCCAAACGTGGCAGACCCATCAAATCGGCCCGTCTAAAAATGTATTTTATCCACTCTTAAATATTAATAATATTTTCTTTTTTTATGATTCAATTTATTATTTTATATACTTATTAGGTAATATAAAATATCATTTAACTAATTTTAATACATAATAAACAATTAATTAGATAATGTAAAAAACAATTATTTATATTTAATAATTAATTATATAATATGAAATTAATATTATTTATATTAAATTATTTTTAAAATAACTAAATTATTTTTTTATTATTATATAATATTATTTAAATAATTTTAATATATCAAAAACAATTAAAAACACAAAATTATTAAAAAAAATAATATAATAATTTCTGAAATAAAAAAAAAAAAAACAAAAAAAAAAGCAGCTAGCTAAGGGTCGGCCATCCATTGGCCGAACCCATGCTGCGCCCAGAAGACCTTCAATGGGTCGTCCAACCATAGGACGAACCCTTAAAGAAGTAGTGGCATTTGTGAAATTTTTTTTCAGCTAGTGGCACTTTAGTGTATTTGATTTCAGCTTGTGGCAAATTGGTAAAAAATTCGCAAGAACAAGGAAAAATAAACTCTCTCTGCAGTAAAAACAAAAACGACATAACAACAACAAGACAAATTCGAGGTTTAGCATACACAATTTGTTTGTTTTACAAAAAAATTAAGAAACTAAGTTCACCCTGATGCTTAAAGCCACACGCATAACATCTTTCTTCCCACTATTCATCTTCATCAATCTTCCAACACAAAAACTTCTTTCACTCCCATCATCATATAACAACAGCTTCAACATCACACTGTAACCCCCATCGTCACGTATTCTTCTTCAATTTTCCTCTTATCACTTTCAATCTTCATCACTAACTCACAGACTATCCAACAATTCAAAGCAACATAAAAAAAATCAGATGCAGCATCACATTCTCACCACTGTGAATGTTGTGATTCAACCTTGAAACTCCATCCGCAACCAACAAACCACATTTCAATCGCACACCCACGTCCTTGTCGGATCCACCACGCACAACTGCTCCTTTCGGCGAACCAGAATCAAAGAATTGACACGCGGAGTCTGACTAAACCACCACTGCAAGGGAGAGAGGAACAGAACCGAGAGAGAGACGTTTTCGCAGCGAAATGAGTTGAATGAGGAAAAGGAGA
Source organism: Lathyrus sativus (assembly GCA_963859935.3). Classification (NCBI taxonomy): domain Eukaryota; kingdom Viridiplantae; phylum Streptophyta; class Magnoliopsida; order Fabales; family Fabaceae; genus Lathyrus; species Lathyrus sativus. The sequence continues at coordinate 934,708,134 of OZ012735.1, forward strand.
TCGTGTGATAAGAAGAAGGAAAAGGTTGTTCGCATGTTTGATCTCTGAACCATTTTTCATTATTCTTTATTTTCATTTTTATTTTTTAATGTTTTTATTAAAATTAGGTAAACACAGATTTGGGTTTTGGGTTTAAGCCCATTCAAGGGTACTTACTTCTTAATCAGTTCGCACCCTCCCCATGTTTTCTATAAAAAAAAGAGAATCTATACTAATATTCAAATACTTTTTTACGTTCATTTAAATAAATTTAAAACCAACTTCAAGTTTTTTTTCTTAAGTATGTTTTTTAAAATTATTTCTTTGAATTTTAATTTGTGTTTAAGTTTAAATATTTAGATTGTTTTAATCCTTGATTTTCAATTTTTATTAACTCATTTAACTCCTAGTTTTGTGAGTTTGCGATTTAGGTTCTTTCTGTTTGAGCTCGATTTCGATTATTTCCTTGACCATGACGTTCCTCATTATCTTGTGTTTATCATCATTCATTTAACTCATGTATTTTTTTGTCGTATTATTTCTCTTTTTCTGATTTTATTTTGTGTCTTGTACTTTCATGACTTGATCCCATTTTCTCTTATTGATTCATCTAAATGCTTATATATATTGTTGCAGTGGGAATCGTGATACCAAACTATTGATTAACTTGCATCTTAATTCTTAAAATTCACAACTGGACTTTAATTTATCCAAAGGAAAGGTTAAAGAAAGAAAAACCTTTTGCGCGATGTAACAACAATGCTAAAAGATTCGGGGATCGGGGGTTGGTTATGCCTAGGGTAGGTATTTCACATCCTAAACATCTGTAGTACTCTACAGGAACCTTTTGTTTATTTGCATGCTAATACTTGCTAAATGTTTGCTATGGTTTGGGATTGGGTATTAAGTGTAGGTAAAGACCTAATGATAGTTTCTAAGTTTGCTCGCAAAAATATCACATCCTCTGCCTACGTATCCTAACTAGGATAGAATCAGAGCAACCGTAGTTCACCTTACTAGGGATAGATGAACACTTGATTGTGATCAAGGTTCAAAGGGGAACAAGCATAACAATGCTTGTGTAAAGTTTAATAAAACTCTCTAATCTAAGTTGAACACTCAAGAAAAGGGATTAAGTAATCATATCTATGATTCTTACATATAGTTAACAAACTCTATCTTTAAAGTTCTAATTGAAAGATACTCCTAACAAGGGGTAGGTCTTTTAGACTTTAAGCAAAGTCTAGTGGCTTGGTTCTAACTTAACTAAGATGTAGATGACTTAACAAAGTCAAGGGGAGTGTTATGAGCTAATTATGACCTTGAGGATCAAATAGAAAGGCTTTCCTTTGGAATGGGAAAAGAGGAGGCAACTTGGATGAGAACTAAAGAATTCCATCACTTGGGGGGATAAACTTAACAAAACAATAATCACTCAAACATGATGAATACAAGAAATATGGTTACAACCAAGAATAAACAAGCATATTACAATATCAAGCCATGATTTCAATCAAGATAAATGGTTACAACCAAAGTTAACATCAAGATATTACAATATCATGAAGGGGGAAGTTCTTACAAGACTAAAAAAAGAAAGGTAAAAACCAATGGCATATCTTAACAAAGATGAGGATATTTCTTAACTAAGATGGAAGTGAATCTTAATAAAGATGAAGGATATCTTAACAAAGATGGAAGTTTTTTGAATTTTACAAAATGTCATGTGTAATTACAAACATCAGGCATAAGCAAACAATGTCACAACAATGTAAATGAGAAATTCAATATTTCATGGGGATTTCAAGAGTTTAAGAAATGATTCACTTAGATGTTTACAAACAAGATTTAAAATTCAAACTCAAGTATAAAAGGAATATAACAAGCCAATCCCATAATTTCAATTTTCAACTTACAAACTCAAAGAGAAGGAAATCCAATTTTGAAATGAAAAAGGAAAGATAGGAGGGTGAAAACCCTAAAACGAATCGCAATTTCCTTATAATGCAAAGTGTTTATAAAATAAGAATTTTAGAATTCTTTAAGAATTATATGAAAATACACATTAATATAAGAATTTTTCAAAAAGAATCATTAAAAAATGATTAAGAATGAAGGAGTTATGGTGATTTGAAAATTAACGATAATTAAATGAAACTAAATAAAATCATTTGCTAAAAAGTAAGAAGTGCCTCACCCAAGGCTTGAACCCAAGACCTTGGAGTCATGGGCACAAAACATGACCAACCCAACCATTTCATGCACATGTTAAAGTGATGGAAAAAGAAAGTAAAATATTAAAATGGTGAAAAATCATGAAAACGCGCAAAAATGCCCTTGCTGAGGGTCGAGCTCGCGCGCTTGGGTATGGAAAAATTTTTATGGGCAAGGTTACAACCACTAGGGTGGAGATACATCCAATGTATCAAGCCACCCCAGTTTAACATATACCAAAAATGGCACGCAGGCTGGGCGTTCTTTAAGGCAAAACCAAGTGAAAGTGTCAAAAACAATTTCAACATAACTCTTTCAAATCTTACTCAATTCTGATGAAATTTGAGTCAAAATCACTTGATTTTTCAAGAGGATTACAATGGTCCAATCCAAAATTTGAAAATATGCACACAGTTGAAAACACGATGGCTTATGCATAATGGAGCTTGAAATGCATTTTGGAGTTCAAAGATTAAAATTGATGCATTTAGGATCAATTAAGGGTTTGAGCAAGTTTTAAATATGATGTACAATAATCATGTTCAAAGAGGAATCTTAAATCCTACTGAATCAAAATATGACATATGAGTAGCAAACAAAACTCATGACTTGCAAGAGGGATCCCTTTTAAAAACAGTTGGGATGTTATCAATCTTCAAGTAGTTCAAACTCATTCACAACAATTTGACTTTAAAATTTAGCAAGACATACATCTCAGGAAATCAAGACTTCCTTTAAAAGTTCAAACATGACAACTGATGGATCAAGCTTCCAACTGAAATGGCCAATGATACTAATATGTCAAATCTTCAAACCTATATGGTAAGGGCATTATGGTATGCACAAAAGAAAGCTTGACATAATTAGGGTACCTCTGCAAAACCAACATGCTATGAGTTTTATCCAAATGATCTCTTAAGAAAAAAAGGAATCCTTGATGCAGAATTCAGTTGACAATACCCTTATCAAATGCAAGCAGTTAGCAGAACCAGTTTTGAAAAACTCAAATAAATGCAAGCAGTTATGAAGGTTGGACAGTTCTTACTTGCTAACAAAAATTGATCCAACCTCAAGATAATGAGCTGATTAACCTACTCATCATTGGCTTTTCAGCCATCCGAAGTAAAGGTAAAAGTCTTACCTCAACCAAAACAAATGAGTCAAATCCAAATGAGTTCCTAAAGGTCTAATGCAAACTGAGATCACCAAGCTCCAAGTACTAAAGGCATAATAATGTCTTAGTAAACTTACCAATGGCTTGACAGCAACAACCTATATGGAACCCAACTGTTCAACTAGAAAACCAACTATAAACCTAGACTATGAATCCTAATAGACTGACTGAGATGGAGATAGGATGCTGCCAAACCAATGATGATTGGTTCTCAGCAGAATGTTAACACAAACCTTCAAGTCAATGTGGCCAATGACACCAACTGGTACACCATGGCAGATATGATTGTAAGGGCATACTACTACTTGACAGTTATCAAAATGCTGAACCTAAACCCAACCAACAAATCCTAACAGGTCCAAACCTAATCCTACTCTTCATCATGCACTAGCCAAAAAGAGATTTAACAAGGTTCTTGTGGGAACTGTATTGGTTTACCTCTCAACAATTTGGACAGCAGGCTAAATATCAAAACAAGTTATGACAAATAAAACTGAAATCTTAATCTGTTGGTGAATCCACACAGGCTTATGAAAACAACCTTCTCCTTATCTCATGACAATAACAACTTGTGCTATCATAATGTCAAACTCACACACTAGTTCAAAAGTTGTTTTAGATGAAAGCCACTAATCTCTCCATCTAAAAGAAATGCTCCAAATGAGACGCCATCATAACTCTTAGCATAACAATGCCCCAACATCCTAACAGCAGCAAAACTCCACAGACAAAACCTAAACCCTGGTGATAGCTCTCACTCCAATGACAAATCTATGCACCTCTTAAATCTGTTTGGACCAACTAACACCCAAAACTCTATTAGAATTGAGGTAACAACCTCCACACCAACACAAAAACAACCTTAAGCCTTAATGCTCTGGACAGTTCTTACTTGCTACTCAATTCTAGTTCAAACCAAAGTCACAGCAGCAAAAACTGCTCTCAAAAGTTTAGCAGTCCAAAATCCTCATGATCACCAACCTGGTTACAACCTTGCCACAGATGAAAATCCAAACAAAACTACCTTCTAGAATGAGAGGCTATACCTAACAACTAATAGGCCTGATGTGAAACACTCAACCTTTCTTCAACAGTCATGAACAAAAGAACATAAACTAAGCATTGCTCATATCCCAACTAAACCAACCTCAACATGAAGTTACAACTTCACCAAAGCAGCAAGGATACCAACTAGACCTAGGCAACTTCACAAACTAACATTACAATGCTAGAGAAACTAACACAAAGAGTTATAAACTCTAAGCACCTCAAACCTAAATTGATGAATCCAACCTCAACTTAAACTCTAACAACAGCCCTCTAAAACAAGAACCTAAAGACAGTTCAAAATGCAAACTAAACTATGCTAGGTAGATCCAAACTATGAACAAAGTTGAAGTTCACAAGCAAAAAACAACAACATGACAATGTTTAACAATTTCCAGAAACAGTTCTTGGTGGTTTTTCAACATAATAATGTCAAAATTAATAAACTCATCAAGTGGTCAACAACATACCTTCACAAAGGCAATAAACACACATAACAACCTAAGGCATTCTAACAGCAACTACTCATGGTATTAGTCTCATATATTTTGGCAGCATATTTAATAAGCTTCAACATGATAATGTACAAACTATCTCAACCATAAAACAACACATGATGATGCATACTAGTGAATGAGTTCAAAATAACATACCTCTTGTAGTCCTCACTATGCTAGCTGCAAAAATCAAGAATCCCTTCCTTTTGAGCAAGCTTGTGAAGTTACTTCTTTTTGAAGTAACTAGGAAGTCTTTAGGACATATCTCACAAATGAGTTTCCAATTGTTGTTTGATGTTATGGACAGTTAAAATATCATAAACATGAAGTGCTCCAAGTGTTATATTGATGGAAAAAGATTTGTGTGGTGATTTGGCTTGAAACTTGCATAAAAGTCAAATTATGGTGTGTGGACAGTTGACTTTTTGATCTATGGTGTTTTTGATGAAAGTGATGATGGGAACATCTTCAAATGGGAATTTCAACGGTGTGTATGGGGTCTTTGAAATGGTTTTGTGTTTGGAACAAGGACTGGTGTGAAAAATGCAAAGTGGTGAATTTTGGTGGTTTTGTGACTTTTCTTCACTTATAAGTAAAGAGGGAAAGAAGGAGAGCCATGTGTTTATGATGTTTTGGATAGCTCAAGTGTGTAGAATAGAGTGGAATGGACCATCTATTTATAGGCCATGAGAGGTGTTTGGGGCAGATTTGGATTTTGGCCTTTGGAGGGAGATTTTGAAAGGAAAATTTGTCCAAGATTTGGTACAACTGCACACTCAAGTTTCTTGGCTCAATGTGATGCATATATCAAGTAGGATGAAGTACATGGAGGTGACTGAAATGAGGTTAGAGTGTAGGGAGCTACAACTGCAGTTTTCATCATAAAGTTTCTCTTTCCTCTTGTTTTTTTATTAAAATAATGCCACTTGCTTGGCCAACTTGCAATGCCTACCAAATCCTTCTTTCTTATGTATTTTAAACCATAAACCTCTCTACTTATCAGATGAAGACATGATCCAATAGTTGAGAATGATTCAAGTGGCTGAAAAGTGAATTTGTAAAAAAGTTGAAATGGTGCATTCAAGTGTTGAGACCCCAACTTGCTGGATTCATAACTCTCAACTCACAAGGGCTATGGAGGATTTCTAGTACTTTTTGGAAATACCTTATGGAGATATACAAATTTTATGTTTTCATGATCTTCAGATTCCAAGTGGAACTAGGTCAAAAAACCCTTCAAAGTTGGCTGAAAACATGCCTAAAAAGGCCAAAAACTTAGAATTTTTCCAAGTGTTTTCTCTCTCTTGTGATGATTTTGGCTATAACTCCAAATCTATGCATTTTTTGCCCATGGGTTAGTTTTACACTTTTGTAGGGCTTGCCGAGACTTTCCAACAAGCTCTAAACCACCTCATTTGGATGTGAGGTTAAGAAGTTATGGTCTTGCCCTTTTCAAAATCCTAATTCCCGATTTTTTCGATTACTCCTCAATCCTTGATCCAATGGTCATGAAACTTCATGGATATGTGTAATATGATATTAGGAACGTTTTTGCTTCACACTTTGAGGTCAAATTCCTTATGGTTGAAGAGTTGACTTTTCGGTCAACGAAACGATCGATCGATGACTACCGAGTCGGCTGTTGATGTTCTGGGTCTTCTGAGACCTTGAAACTTCTTGAGTGGACTTCAATAAGCCATATGAGCTTCATGGGCCATAATTCCATCATTGGAATACCCTTTAAATCAAAAGTCAAACTATAGTTGACTTTTCTTGATCGGAAACCCTAATCGGGTGTCCTGAACTGCAATGTCTTTAATCTTTGGGTGACAACCTCAAATTGGGTTCATGCTTGACCCAATGGAGTATCTTTGATTATGTGGAGACTTGTTTCATGGAGACTCGATCCAATACATTGGCCGATTAAACCAACGAAACCTCGATTCTGGATTGTACGGAACCCTAATTCACCTGTATCTTAACAAAGACAAACTTGAAATAGGTTATGGTTAGATAATCAAATGAAAATGATCCTAAAATGATGAAGATCTAATGGGTCAAAATTTGGGGTGCAACAGTTGCCCCTATTTAAATATCTTCACCAGATGGAAATGAGAGATGACAATCCTCATAGAATCACAGTGAAAGGTATTTAAATATAGCAAACCAAAATTTTTGTCCCTTAGATCCGATGGTATGCAAAAGGACAAATGCTGAAATGCAATGACTCTAAATGATCCTTTATGATGCTTGAGTACAAGACAAATGCAGATACACGAGCAAAAATAAAAGAATGACAATACGACGAGTAACTACTCACAGGGGACCCGACGCACTGGGGAAAGATCCAGGGCATAACAAGAAATAGTTCAAACATGACTAATGATGCTACCTCAAGGGGAATCTTCCACACAGGGACACAAACTTCACCGAGGAGGACAAATCTTCACTAAGGGAAAGGGAACAGACTCCACTGGGGAAGAAGGCAAATTTCCATCGGGGAAGCGAAAGATCAGAGACGCGAACCTCACTAGGGATAACCAAATGAGGGATTTCCTACAACGAAGAGTTCGAACGGGATTTTTAGGAAAAAACTAAAAACAAGACCAGACGCACCGGGGATGCTAGTATTAACTAGATCTCCGAGATTTGAATGGGGAAATCAACGACTTCGCTAGGGATACTGGTGTCAACCAGATTTAATAAACTGTTCAAGCGGTGCTAGTAACTATTAGATTTCCTGGGAGTGAGGGTGACGACCAAACCAAAGTTCCAATAACGATTGGGGGATTTCCAAACAACATTGGTAAAATACATGACTTTAACTGAAGAAGTTGTTAACAACTAACTCACGGTACCGATGACAATTAGCTTTCAAGCAATGTCAGTAACCACTGGACTTAGAAAGGACTGGTGACGACCAAATTGGGGTATACCAATAGAAATTGGTTATGATAGTGCTAGTAATCACTAGACTTAACTGGGGAGATTGGTAATGACCAACTCAAATACCAATAACCATTGATTTGAGCAATACCAGTCATTACTGAATTTTTGAAGGGTTTGGTGACAACCAGATCAAAGTACCAATAACAATTGGGTTAAGAGGTGCCTGTAACTACCGGACTTCGATGGGAAAATTGGTAATAACCAATCTCAGAGTGCCGATAACAACAGACTTTAAGCGATGCCAATAACCATTGGACTTAGACAAACTGGTGACGACCCAAATCAAAGGTATACCAATAACAACTGGTTTTGACAATGCTAGTAACCACTAGACTTTCTGAGAAAATCAGTAACAACTAAATCAAGTACCAATAACCATTGGATTTTCAAACAATGCTAGTAACTACTAGACTTAGAATGAGTAGTAACAACCGAGTCCAAAAGTACCAATAACGATTGGGTTTGAGCGATGCCAATAACCATTGGACTTATTGGGAAAATCGGTAACAACCAACTCAAATACCAATGACCATTGGATTTAAAGGCGATACTAGTAACCACTAGATTTCAATAAAGATCGGTAATAACCGAATCAAAGGGATTCTAATAACGATTGGTTTTAAACAGAGCCAGTAACTACTGGATTTTGAAAGATTATTGGTGACGACCAAACCAAGGTACCGATCACAATTGGTATCAAACAATGCTAGTGACTACTAGACTTTCAAAGATTATCGGTGACAACCAAATCAGAGATAAACATTAGTAACAACTAACCATCTTGGTAATTCAGATATTGCTAGTCACAACTAGCTTTCTAGAGAAAAACTAATAATCCTAGGATCACTAATAACGTTGGAGTATCCACCGTAAAGCGAAAACCGTGGCAACGAATCAAAGAGAAAGGTAACGACTAAAGGATCTCAAAGGCAACAACCAAGCAAACAGAAACCAAAGCAAAATGCAAAAAAATGCGCATGCTGATATGATGTTGTATGTAAAATGTAGACTGACCCACGAGGGAGAAGGAAAGAGCAAAAATGAGGAAAACAAAGAGGGAACCCATCACGCTGAGTCCAAATGCTTCAAGCTGGATGGCTCTTCTTTCGGGATAGATAACAATCTTCCAAAATAAATCAATACTGTTACAAACTTACAGAGGAGAAGTCCTAACTTAAGAGCGAGGATTGCTGTTGGACGCATCTCTTTCGGTTGAAGGCGACAACAAGCTTTTACGGTTCTGAGAACTGTGTAACACCATCGTATTACCTATAGAGCTCTTCGATATGCTTTGTCAAATTAGTTTTCTTTAAAACAAAATTTAATTTTTCAAAACACTTTGTTTTTTGAAAGAATCCTTATTAACAAATAAGTGAAATTGCATAACAAAAACAGAAGATCATAACAATGGTTGGCTCAAAAATTCTGATTTCATTAATAGACAAGAACTTTACAAAGGTTAAAGTCTCGGGAACGAATACATTTTGGAAAAATGACAACAAAAGGGGTTACAAAATCCCACAATGATCCAGTCCTACTAACTAGCAGTCCATTCACTTCGTTGCTTCTGACGAGAATGACAAACGTTGATTTTGAACTAACACTTTGCACCTGGCTTTTCCCCTGCGTTTTTCGGCTTTTACTTTTCAGGCTTTTGCCTAGCTGAAGTGATGATCCATCTTTCTAGGCTTCCCATTTAGGCGTAGTACTTTCTCACTGCATCTGAGTTGACAGGGTACTTGAGCTGTTCGCCATCCATGGTCTCAAGAACTAGAGATCCTCCGGAAAAGACGGTCTTTACAATGAAAGGTCCATCATACTGCTAAGAAACCAGCGTCTAACTGCTTCTGGGCTTCCTCTTTGATTTCGAAGGACATCTCTGGTTTTGTTCTTCTTAGTTTCTGTTTCATGGGTGGGCAATCTTCCTTGAGGGGCAACTTGTGCACTACAATATCCTCATCCAGACCGGGCATGTCTTTGTAGGACCAAGCAAACACATCAACGTACTCTCTTTGGCGTGACCAACTTTACCTTTACCTCTGCTTCCAAGGTGGCCCCTATCTTGATCTCTTTGGCATCCTCTTCGATTCCAACCTTGACGACTTCAATCTCTTCTTGATACAGTTAAATGACCTTTAAATCTTGCTTTAACAGTCTAGCCAATTCCTCTGGGAGATCTCAATCTTCCTCGCAGTCTTCGTCAGCATGGTAAATTGGGTTATCAAAGTCATATCGGACCATAGCAGAATCATTATCAACAGGATCAAGGGAAGATCTGCATGATGAATGATTTCATGATTTTATTTTAACAAAATAAGGAAGAATAAAAATAAAACATTACCCTTTTAAAAATATTTTTATGTGCAAAAAGTAAAAATGAAAGAAAGGGAGCGTAATTGGATGCAAAAGTTATTTATTGATGATAAGTCTATGCTTTAAAAAGTAAAAAGAGCCCTACAACATGATCCATATGCCTTGGGCAGAGCATAGGATTTTAGGAAAAAACAGAAAAATAGGGAATTACTCGTCTACTAGAATAACTTTGGGAATTTCCACAATACTCCAGTTGCTTAGTGTTTGATTGGGTGTTATGGGGTACACCATACACAACTCTTCATGCCTGCTAGCTTCAGTTTCCAGAAATGTGACTTGACCATCATCGAGATGGCCTCCACTAGTAAAAACTAATGGAGTTGCAAGTCCATTACCTCTGTCAGAGGTGTTCTTCTCTTGCGCTTTCTGCTTGTTAGTATAACCCATACCGACTCCATTTTTGTTGACAAGCTGCTCCAACACTCTTCCCCATCCTCGAGGGTGTCCTTCTTCAATAACCGTCTTTGTGTCCTTCCAGGTTACAATTGAAGACACAAGCTTCTCATGAATCATCTCAATGTTAATCACTTCAAAGGCTTGGGATGGAGTCTCATGCACTTCACCTCCTACCTCAACATACCGAAAAGAAGCAAGATGGCTCACAAGAACATCTTCTTCTCCTTCAATGATAACCATTTGGTTGTTAATCATGAACTTGAGTCTTTGATGAAGGGTTGACGTTACAGCACTAGCCGAATGGATCCACGGTCGGCCGAGAAGGCAACTGTTGGCAAGATATATGTCCATCACATAAAATGTGATAATAAACGTATGTGGCCCAATCTTAATTGGGAGATCAACCTTGCCAATTACAATTCGCCTGGCTCCATTAAAAGCCTTCACAATAGTCTGACTTGGCTTCATCACAAGCCCTTCAATTGACAACTTACACAATGAATTTTTAGGTGACACGTTCAATGATGACCCAGTATCGACTAGAACTCGAGAGAACACAACATCTACATATTCCATAGAGATGTGCAAGGCCTTGTTATAATTCTTACCTTTAGGGGGGTAGTTCACCATCATAGAAACTCAGAATATGGCCTGAAGTTATGTTCCCTACCACCTCTTTAAACTGTACCACTGATATTTCTTGAGGCACATGAGCGACCTTCAAGAATTTCAATAATGCTTCTTGGTGAGATTTCAAACACATCAACAATGACAACATGGAGATTTTTGAAGGAGTTTGATTGAGTTGATCAATCACTTTGTAATCACTTTTTTTGTATGATCCTTAGAAACTCCTCTTCTTCATCATTAGAGACAACCTTCTGTTTGGAGGACTGCCCCTGTTCAATGGTGCCCTATTTTCCAGTATCTTTGTTAGCATTACCATTGTTATTGACGAGTGATATTGTTGGTGCAAAAATTCTACCGCTTCTGGTGACGCCACCAGTCCCCACAATGTTCTCAACTGTCTTCTTCTCCTCTAGAATATCCTCCTCTCTAACCTTCTGTCCATTAAGAAAAACAGCTTGGTCGTATAACCAAGGAGCAACTTTTGTGCTCTCGTAAGGAAACAGAGCTGGAGTTGAGATGACAAGCTGGTTCATCGAGGGTGGAGATATACGTATTTCAATTGGATCATAAGGTATACTTAGAGGATTTCCATCTTGACCACAAGGGAACACATATGATTCATCATAAGGGATCTGTAAAGGGATATGAATTTGTCCATATATATTATCCCAATCTTCTTCATCACAAGGAATTCTTAACGGAATACAAGCCAAATTATTGAGAAGGTTCCATGATTCACCTTCATCATCATACGGTATATCCAATGCCTCAAAAGGAATATCAAGAGTGGCAATTTATTCATCCTTTGAGATTTGTTCTACCACTAATATGCCCTGATCAATCAAGCATTGGATACCTTTCTTTAGCTCAGTACATTCTTGAGGATTACTCGCACAAATGTGACAATCAGCTGGACAACCAGGATAAATATTTTTCAACAAGAGATGCTCTTTAACAGTAGAGAGATGTGTCTCCAGTGAATCAATGTTTGAAATCAATTTAATCCCTCTAGAGCCCTCGATCATATTTGTGGAGTGATGATGAGACAACATCAGATTTGTTTTGTTATTTGGAGTGTTTCTGGTAAAATTAATCACTTTTAAGTCGATAAGGTCTTGGACAACATACTTCAGGGTTTTGCAATTTTCGATGTTGTGGCCTGGGGCGCCAAAGTGAAATTCACAACATGCATTAGCATCATAACCAGGGGGAAGGACAGCTGGAGGGTCCCTCATTTCCCTTAATTGCACTAACCCTCTTTTCAAAAGGTATAGAAGTAATCTTGCATACGTCGATGGAATCAAATCAAATCTTTTCTATGGCCTTCTTTGTCTCTGTTGGCCTTGATACTAGTTCTGACGTGGTTGATATGGTTGTTGTTGTTGAACTTGTTTTGAGCCACTGGTTAGCTAGCGGGGATAGAAAGTGATTGTTAAGGTGTAACAGCAACAATATGGTGGTAACCCTAATGAGTTTTTCCTCTTTCCATAGAAGCAGCACTGACTTCTCCTTCCTTCTTCTTTATGAATCCTTAATACAGTTTTTTGGGCCCGCTCGAGGATCCACCAACATTTTGAATTTTCCCAGCTTTCATCAAGCTCTCTAATCTTTCACCGGCCATGACGAATTTGGAGAATACCGTAGAAGTGGTAGACACTAGACGTTCAAGAATTGGACCTTGCAAAGTCTCCATGAAGATATCAGTCAGTTCTCTTTCCAGCAATGGGGGTTGCACCCTTGCAGCTAACCCTCTCCACCTTTGTGCGAAATCTTTGAAAGATTTATTAGGCTTCTGGGTGAGATTTTGTAGTTGCGTACGATTTGGATCCATATCAGTATTGTATTGATAGTTCTTTACAAAAGCATTTTCCAACTCTTTCCAGCTCTTAACGTGAGAGTGTTCAAGCTGCATATACCACTCTAGGGAAGCCTCAGTCATACTGTCTTGGAAGAAATGAATCAGGAGCTTCTCATCGTCTGAGTAAGCGACCATTTTCCTACAATAAGACCTTATGTGGGTCTTGGGACAACTATTACCCTTATACTTCTCGAAAGTTGGAATGGTAAACTTTGGAGGTATTTTGACTCCCAGTATAAGGCAGATCTCAGCAGCGTCCAATCCTAGGACATCAGAACCTTGCATTACTCTAACAGTTTCTTGCAGAGCATTGAATTTCTTCTCCAAATCAGTATTTAGTGGCCCATAAGCATCCACCATCGAATCCTCATGGGGGCTGTAGAAATCCTCATGGTCATCGTAATGAACTAGAGGCGGAAGCGTACCGCCAGGAGGATGAACTGCACCAACTGGTGTATGAACTGCGCCAGTAGGGATGATGATTGCACCACCTGTGTTTGGGATTGCACCAATAGGAGTATGAGGGTTATTAGCATTTCTTTCTGCTACTTGTCTCATTTCTTCTTAGCCTATAGCCATATTCTGAATCACCTTCATCAGCTGGGTGATCTGAGTCCTCATGTTCTAAATATCCTCTCTCATAGCAGCTTGATTATGTTCTAGCTGATCCATGATTCTTCTTTGATTACTCCTTGTGTTATATGAACGTCGAGAAGTCAGCGTGTCCTACTGCAGAAGGGGAAGTGGTTGTGAGATCGGGTTTCCGAGAATGCAGAATGATGCGTATGTATATGTAATGCTTCAAATGATATTCAAGAGACTCTCGGGACCTTGTGATTATCATTAGTACTATAGAAATGTGAATGAACAGTAAAATGCATAGTTTTGAAACCAAAAGCAGCCTTTCATTAATTCAAGGATAGATCCAATAGAAATGATTTAATCATTGTTCAACAAGCTGAATACAAAAGTTTATGAAACAGAAGAAAGGACTAAACAACTAAAAGGTCTTCTTTCGGAGGCACTCCTCAAGTTTCTTCGACTCAAATATGAATCTGCCAACCATCTGGTCATAGAGCTGGATGCAGTGATGGACGGAAGGAGGGGCATTGTTTCCATCTAGGTCTAGAATTGCGCTTTCCGACCTCCATGGGATATCACGAATCATGAGATTGCAATGCTCTATCAGATCATTATACTTAGCACGATACATGTCTAGAGCTGGCTGATAATACCCGAGGGACTCCACATGTGTGTCCAACAATTTGTTGAGTTGAGCCTCTTTCTTGAGCCATTATGAATTATCCCTCTTCAGAGCGTCAAAGTGGCCCCTACAAAGAATGGCTGTTTCTTGAGCAGTCTCCAACTCTAAGCACTTATTGTTCCACATACTAGGAGTGATATATGAAACCCTCATTGCTTCTTCTTTGAGTTGACACTCATCTTCAGCTAGAGTCAAGGAACCTCTCAACTGTTCTTCTAGATTATGAATGTCAACCTCAAGTTTTTCCTTAGTCCTCTTTTTTTCAGCAGAAGCTAGCTTACAAAAATTCCATGCCCTTTCACAAGATTCTTTGGCCTCTTTCAAGCACTCTCGAAGAGTCTTCACTAACGCATCAGCCCCTTGAAAACCATTTTGATACATGATCCTTAAATCCGTCTCTAGCTTCAACTTCTTGCTTCTTTCGGCTACTTGATCTTGCTCAACTTCCATCTTTTTCTTGAATTAGCCATTTTCCACACCAGCTTGGTGGACTTTGTCTTGAAGATCTTGACTTTCTTTAGTCAACCTTTCCACTACCAGCTTTAGCTTCTCATATTCTTCAATGGACACATGGGTGGGAACAGGAGATTTCACTTGCATGGGAGGTTCTGGAGGAAACGGTTATACTTTTTCTGCCACCCTAGCCAGCAACCATCTATTGTATGGTTCTTTAGCCACACAATTTTTTGCTTTCAGCTCTTTTCTTCCTATTGCATAGATCTTGGTCCATGCCCTAGCAACTTTCCTGATAAATCCAGGATCTTCTGCTTTATTGAGCAAGAAATTTTTTTGGATCTTCTCTGCCTCAGGCTCATCTTCCATAGCATAACCCAATTGATGCAATGTTATAACTGGATTGTAATTAATGCAATCAACTCTTCCAATTAGAGGCACATTACCAAATTCCCCACAACTGAAAATAATCTTCACATCATAGTACTCATGGGAATACCAAGCAATGTCGTCGGCTATCAATGACATGATGCGCTTAGACCACTTCAGCTTCTCCTTGTTGTCCATAAATGGTCCTTCCTTTGGCAATGAGAGACATACCATTTGAACAACAGATGAGAACAACATTGAACTATCCCTATCTTCTTCTCACTCCTCCAATGAATGGAGTGGTAGGTGTCAACAAGAAGGGTAGGAATAGGGTTCTTCTGAATGAAGAGAGTAATGGAAGTGATATCTATGAAATGGTCTATGTTTGGAAAAAGAACAATCCCGTAGATTATCAAAGCAACAGAGACACCAAACCTTTCCCAATCCTCATTAGTCTTATAATGGACAGCCTTGTCAAGCAGAAAATTCAAAGGGAATCCATGAGTACCTCCTTTGTTGGTTAAACCAGTATCCACCTCTTCCTTAGTCATACAGAGAGCAAGAGCAATAACATGATACTTTGGTTCTTCCTCCAAACCGGTATAGATGGGTTGGTCCTTAATCTTGATGTTCAACAGGCGGGAATATTCTTCAAGAGTAGGGGCAAATTGATAATTCTGGAAAGTGAAACATCTGAGTGGAGCATCATAGAATTGGGCCATAGCAAACAAAGCCCAAGTGTCCACTCCAAAATAGAGGAGATCAAGTAATTTCCCATGCTTTCCTTGAAAGTTGATTTTGATAGCTTTTGGCACATCAATCAGAAGATCTTGGATGACTCCTAATTTTGGTTCCCTAAACTTCAAGGAGTTGATGCTTCTTTTCCTTTGATTAGTCATTATTCAACAATACTTGAGATAATCACAGTCTCTTAAGTCCCTTGATATGCAAAAATGTTATGCAATGCTTATGAATGCACACTAGAACATATCAGCAGCATAGGGATCAAGGTCACAGATCCTACAGGTTAACATAAAAAGGTATCTTTCACCTTGGGTAGGCAATCTATTGGTTTACAACAGGGCATCCCAAAGGTTTTAAACAATGTCCCATGCACTAACCCTCAAAAGTTTTCCATCATGATGACGATTCATAAGACGGTAATCCCTTCAAAGGATGAGTACAGAGTTATGTCTTAGTAACCTTTAGAATAGGGTTCTACAAAAGGTCCTCAGAATACGAACTCTCAGGTCGGAAATAAAGACGCCATTACGACTACTCATAAGACATAATCATCCCAAAGGGGCCTCATCTGAGTGGTGGAAGTCAAACCAACTCAACGAGTCCTAAGTCTCGCAAATTAGAAAGCAACCACCTCCTAACTTAGTGTATACTGGAAAAGCTCGGGTAAAAAGCCTTTATCCTTACAAACCATCCCTAATAAACCCAACAGATTAGAGAACAAAGCACAATAAATCAACAAGAGCAAATAAATCACACATGCGACAAACAAATTAGGTTTGGCTTGCTAGGTAGTCCCCAGCAGAGTCGCCAAGTTGTCGCTACTCGAAAAAATGCAACGATGGAGAGGCGAAAATGAAACAACAGAAGAGTAGCCATCGAACTTTATTTATCCCTAAAGGGGAAGGGAAAACATTGGGAAAACCCCAATAAGGAAATGTATGAGATAGTCTCGCAACCAAGAGAAAGGGTTCGAAAGCCGGTTATGCGAAGGGAAGGTATTAGCACCCCTCGCATCGATGGGAACCATTTTCTTGTCTATGTGTGAGGGTATTTGCTAAAAGATACTGCTATAAAGAGTGTTCTATGGGGAGGTAGAAAAGGTATAAAGAGAATAGAGAAAAGAGAAGGTGGAAAGAGGGAGAAGACTCGGTAGGACTTCGCAGTCCTATGCCTACGTATTCTCAACGGGTATGAGAAAGTCAGAGTCAACGTAGTTTGAAAGACTGCGGATAAAAGACGGGAATGTGCTTGCCAAGGATTGGGGCCCTTGTGCCTACGTATCTTTACTTAAAAGAAGTAAAGAATCAGAGCGTCCGTAGTTCGGACTACGGTTTGTTGGTGTTTTTTATGGATGATGCTAACGTACGCGTTCTAGTAGATAGGTGTATTGCAGCTCACTTGTGGAGTCTTAGGCGTTACCTGTTTGCGATAGAACGGACGTAACATGTCCTTTTTGGAAAGATTAGTTTTTGCCATCAAGGCAAGATGTCACATTTGATTTGTGAAAGTTATTTTCAGGGTGAAATAAGTTCTTGGATAGTAACCCCTTGCGGGTAGTATCCAATTCTTTATCTCAAAAGATTTATTGTAAAAATGGTGTGGCGAATATAGTCACATCTCCATATTGAAAGACAAGTGTCGAGACCACAAACTCTAAAGTGAGAATCCTAATACTCGGAGAGGAAGAAGTCTTAAATCAACCCTCTCTCTTTAGTTCAATACAAAGAAAAAGTTATCCTCTTATTAAAGATGTTTTGGTTTTAAATGGTAAGTGTAACACCCTTTTCTACCCCATAAAATAAAAGGCAAAGTATTCCCATTTATCAGAGTAAAATACTAAATTCAATAAAAATCACCTCAAAGGGCGTACATTTTCCAATAAATCAAATATAAGTCAAAGCTTCGTAAACAATGGGTTTTCTCAAGAGATATCAAAAATTGCAGCGGAACTCAAAAAGGCATAATCTAAAGTTTGCCTTATACGGGAGCATAAGCAAAATAAACCAAATCAAATCAAATAAGGTTTAACTCAAAGACCCCAACCCGATGTTACACTATCAGAGCATGACCCTCTATGTCAACCACCATGGCCAACGACCTAAAACTTCAAAAGCCCTCAATGGCATCCACGGCTAAACCTGGTCATCTGCACGTTACCCACGTGGATGCAACATTCAAACATGCAGGGTGAGTAAAACAATTCATGATAATCAATGTAGGAAATCAACATATAAAATGGCGTCATTTTCATATTCAACATCGTCATATTCACCAAGGAACATCAAAGGCCCCAACATCATAATTTACTCAAGATCATCTCATAAATGCAAATGCAACAAGACTCAATGCATGTGGTACCAATCATCACAGCTCGATGGACACTGGACCATCAACCCTCCATAGATCCCCACCAATAGGATCGATTCTACTTGAGAACCGGAGCACATTAAAATACCTGACATCCGCACAATGCGATTGAAGCCAAAGAAATCAAGGTCCTGAACCGAAGTCCAGATGCACATGAATGCATGATGCACACGTCAATAATCATCCTCATCAAAATCATCATCATCAACTCATCATAAGTTTATCATCATTCATCATAATCATCATCATCATCAAAATCATCATCATAACTCATGTTTTCATAAAAAATCATGGAAATATCATCATGGCTCATCAATCATTACATCATTAGAATAATCATATGATCATGTACAAATCACATAGAAATCACAGCCATACTCATATTAATTCTTCAAAGAAATCACAACATCAAAACATCAAGGCATCACTGCACAAAATCAGAATTCACGAAACTCTGCTGTATTTGCTAGCAAGTTCGCTGTCTGAGTCTGGGGCGAGTTTCTTTGCTGTGCGAAGGATTCTTCGTAGTGCGAGTCTGAGACGAGCTTGGTTCGCTGTGCGAAGGATTCTTCGATGTGCAAACACGCGATGACAACAAAATGCTATTACGCACCAGAACTTAAAATCAACCTAAAAGTCCCACGGTTCACTTCCCCAATAACCCAAAAACATCCATAAATTATTCCTAAGGTCTTACAGCGATAAAGGCACAAAATCTACGACTTATTAGGCCAATCCCGTATCATATTCACGATCTAAATCCCTTAAATCCTTACAACTACACCACAATCATTAGAGTTCCTCATTATCCAATTTCCCTACAGGGTTAGACAAATGTCAAATCAGAGCTTTGGCCACGAAGGCCTAATTTCCTTTAACCCAAATAAATCCCTACGGTTAAAATCTCAATAATAGATTTAGGCCACGAAGGCCAAATTCCCTTTATCCCATAATCAATCTCAAACCCTTTAAACTCTTGAATCGGTCTTAAATACATTGAAATTACACATTGAAAACAATGAAGGCAATACTCCCCATACCTTAATTGCCGACTCTAAGCCTTATCAAATATTTCAGAAAACCTTTCAAAGCTTTTGCCTCAAACCTCCTCCTCAGAGCTCTGACCTCAATTCTTTTAACGGTCTAACAAAATGAATCCTAATCCCATCATAATTCCCTTTTTGTTAAACCTAACCTTGGGCCTTAAAATTGGGCATTCCAATATTACCCTCACTATATCCCCCTCAATTGTCCAATTTGCCTTTAATTAACTTATATTTATTTAAATTAATAATAATACCAATATATTCATATTATATACTATTATTTAAATAAATAACTTAAAATCCATAATTCTCAATATTTCACAACAACCACCGAAAATTACTAAAATGCTAATATTCTTATTTAAATAAATGAAATGAATATTCCAATAAATTTGGGGTGTTACAACTCTCCCCCACTTAAAAGAATTTTCGCCTTCGAAAATTACCTCAAGGAAACCGAGTCAGATACGACTCCCTCATCTGATCTTCATGTTCCCAAGTCCAACTTTCTCCAGCTAGTCCTCCCCAAACTACCTTTACCAAGGAAATCTCTTTACCTCGCAGCTGCTTCACTTCTCGTTCATCAATCCGAACTAGCAACGCCTCAACAGTCAAATCATCTCTCACTTGTACATCATCCATCTGAATCACATGCGACAGATTTGGAATGTACTTCCTCAACTGAGACACATGAAACACATCATGTAAATTCGCAAGCGACGATGGTAAAGCAATCCGATATTCTACTTCCTCCACCCTTTGCGAAATATGATATGGACCAATAAGACACAATGTGAGCTTTTGAGACTTCAAAGCTCGGCCAACACCAGTTATCGACGTAACCCTTAAAAACACGTGATCCCCTCTTGGAATTCAAGTGTTTTCCTCCTCTTATCATGGTAACTCTTCTGACGACTCTGCGACGCTTTCATCTTTTCTTGGATCACCTTGATCTTTTCAGTCGTATCTTGCATAATCTCAGGTCCGAGTACAACACTCTCGCCTGACTCATACCAGCACAAAGGAGTCCTATGCCTCATACCATACAAAGCCTTATATGGTGCCATTCCGATACTAGAATGATAAATGTTATTGTAGGTAAACTCAATCAATGAAAAATGACTATCCCATGATCTACCTTGATCCAACACACAAACTCTCAGTAAATCCTCTAAAGATTGGATAGTTCTCTCTGTCTGTCCATCCGTTTGCAGATGATAGGCAGAACCCAACCTCAACTTAGTACCCAAAGCTGTCTACAAACTTTCCCAGAACCTCGATATAAATCTCGGATCTCTATCAGACACAATACTTGAAGGAATACCATGCAGTTTCACAATCTGATCAATATATAATTCGGCAAGCTTCTGCAATGAATAATTGATCCTCATCGGTATTAAATGAGCCGATTTGGTCAATCTATCAACAATAACCCAAATTGAATCATATCCCTTCAAAGTCTTAGATAAACCTATCACAAAATCCATAGAAATGATATCCCATTTCTATTCTGGAATATCCAACGGTTGCATCAGACCCGATGATCTCTGATGTTCAATATTTGACTTCTGACAAGTCAAACAAGCATACACAAACTTTGCGATTCCCTTGTTCATACTCGGCCATCAAAACAACTCCTTCAAATCTTGATACATCTTTGTGGCACCAGGATGAATACTTAGCCCGCTTCTGTGACCTTCCTCAAGAATGCTCTTCTTGATTTCTGGCACATCAGGAACACACACTCTATCTCTGAACCTCATCACACCATTCTCATTGATCCGAAAATCACCCCTGTTACCTTGATTGATTAACGAGAGACGATCCACTAAACTCAAATAAGACTTTTGACCTTCTCTGATTTCTTGGAGAATACCACTAGTCAACTTCAGCATACCCAACTTCACACTGTTAGGAGTCTCTTTACAAACCAAACTCATATCTCTGAATTGCTCAATCAATCCTAACTCTTGAACCATAAGCATCGACATATGTAAGGACTTCCTACTTAACGCATCAACCACAATATTAGCCTTACCAGGATGGTAACTCATTTCAAAATCATAATCCTTCAGAAGTTCAAGCCATCTTCTCTGCCTCATGTTCAACTCTTTCTGATCAAACAAATACTTCAGGCTCTTGTGATCACTGAACACTTCGAATCTAGACCCAAAAAGATAATGTCTCCAAACCTTCAACATAAACACCACAACGACCAACTCTAAGTCATGTGTAGGATAATTCCTTTCATGAACCTTCAGTTATCTGGAAGCATAAGCAACGACCTGACCATTTTGCATCAATACGCCTCCAAGACCCATCTTCGATGCATCACAATACACTACAAAAGACTCACTCGGATTTGGCAAAATCAACACTGGAGAAGTCGTCAACTTCTTCTTGAGTTATACAAAACTCCTCTTACAAGCAACATCCCACACATAAGCTTGACCCTTTTGAGTCAACTGAGTCAATGGAAGTTCCAACTTTGAAAAGCCTTCTATAAACTTACGATAATAACCAGCCAATCCAAGGAAGCTTCGAATCTTAGTACCAGACTTTGGAGTCTCCCACTGCAACACAACATCAACTTTCGACGGATCAACCGCAATTCCTCCACTAGAAATCACATGGCCAAGGAAACTCACTTCCTTCAACCAAAACTCACACTTGGACAACTTGGCGTAAAGTGTCTTGTCTCTTAAAACCTGCAATACCATTCTTAGATGTTGCACATGCTCTTCCTCGGACTCAGAATATATCAAGATATCGTCAATAAACACTACCACAAACTGACCCAAATAAGGATGAAAAATCCTATTCATATAATCCATGAATAACCAGGTGTATTAGATACACCAAACGTCATCACAGTATATTCATAGTGTCCATACCTCGTCCTGAAAGCTGTCTTCGGAATATCATCAGGCTTAACGCGAATCTGATGATAATCAGACCTCAAATCAATCTTGCTAAACACATAAACACCCACCAATTGATCCATCAAATCATCAATCTTCGAAAGTGGATACTTATTCTTGATTGTTACTTTATTCAATTGCCGATAATCCACACACAATCTCATACTACCAGCTTTTTTCTTCACCAACAGCACATGAGCACCCCACGGAGAAACACTCGGTCGAATAAACTTCTTCTCAAGTAGCTCTTCCAACTGTTTCTTCAATTCCCTTAACTCAGATGCAGACATCCGATAAGGAGCCATCGACACAGGACTAGTGCCTGATATCACATCAACAGTAAACTCCATCTCATGCTCAGGAGGTAAGTCACTCACATCATCTGGAAACACTTTTGGAAATTCCCGAACAACTGGTAGTTCTACGCTCATTGCTTCATAATCAACTTGAAGTGATGCAAACAATGCAAACATATGAGCCTCATCTTCCAAGAGTTCTTCTACTTGTTTGGCAGATACATACATCCGCTCTCCATCATCACCAAACTCTGGGAACCTCACAGTCTTGTTGTAGCAATCGATATGAACATAGTTGTACTCCAACCAGTTCATTCCGAGAATAAAATTGATTTGATGCAAAGGTAGACAGACGAAGTCCATCACAAAATTCTTATCATAAATGGTCAAAGGGCAGCTCAAACAGACTAACGCAGTAGTCACAGAACCATTAGTCGGGGTATCAATAACCATACTCCCAATCATAGAAGATAATTTCAAATTCAACCTCTTAGCACTTTCAAGAGAAATAAACGAGTGAGTAGCACCAGTATCAATCATAACAATCAATTCAACATCATTAATAAAGCAAGTACCTCTGATCAAGTTATCTGTCTTGGATTCTCCTGCACCGCTCAAAGCAAACACTCTGCCATTTGTCTGAGCAGCAGTAGCAGTCTTCTTTGGCTGTTGGCACTGGGTACTGATATGACCCTTCTCTCCACAGTTGAAGCAAGTCGGAGCTTCGTCTTTACAGTCAATAGCTCTATGACCTCTCTTGCCACAATGATGACATCTCAGCATCCTATAAACCTTAACACGGTGACCTTGCTCGCAACACTTATAACACTTGCCTGGAGCAGTAGCTGCTCCCCCACTTGACTTTTTCCCATATGAAGCCTTCTGCTTCCCTTTATCACCAGAAGTCACATACGGTTTCCCTCTATACTGACCTTTCTCTTTCTTCTCACTCAGCTGCTTGTAGTGAGTAGATCGAGCTCAGCTATCCTCATCATAAATTCTGCTCATGTCCACCAGTTCCGCAAACCGACGAATCTGCTGGTACCCAATTCTTTGCTTAATCTCTGGTCTCAATCCATTCTCAAACTTGACACACTTTGACATCTCTGCGTCAGCACGATTGTAATGCGGAAAAAACTTTACTAAAGACTCAAACTTTGCCGCATACTCCACCATGGTCATATTCCCTTGTTTCAGCTCAAGGAATTCCACCACTTTCTTGCCTCGAACATCTTCAGGAAAATAATTCCTCAAAAATTCTTTCTCTTAAACACATCCCAAGTTATTGCAATGCCAGCACCTCCCAATCTCTGACGAGTGTTATCCCACCAGTCCTCAACTTCCTCTGCTAGCATATGCGTACCAAACTGCACCTGCTGAGCATCAGTGCATACCATAACTCAGAAAATCTTCTCAATTACCTTCAGCGACTTCTGCGCATCATCAGGAGCATGAGTGCCCACAAAAGTCGGCAGATTGTTCCTCTGGAACTTTCCCAAAGCATGAAACTCATCTGGAGGTCCACCATTCTAGGCCATCACTTGGGCAAGTGATTCTAGCACTTCAGCAATAGCACGATCATTTCTTCCAGCCATCCGCAACCACCAACAGGGTTACAAGAAAACAACTCATCCAATAGTTTTCTCACACCATTGACTGAAAGGGGACTAACAACATAAAAACTTGGCCGGACGGACCGACCTGCTCTGATACCACTAATCTAACACCCTTTTCTACCCCACAAAATAAAAGGCAAAATATTCACATTTATCAGAGTAAAATATTAATAAAAATCACCTCAAAGGGCGTACATTTCCCAATAAATCAAATATAAGTCAAAGCTCCATAAACAACGGGTTTTCTCAAAACATATCAAAAATTGCAACGGAACTAAAAAAGGCATAATCCAAAGTTTTCCTTATACGAGAACATAAGCAAAATAACCAAATCAAATAAAATAAGGTTTGACTCAAAGACCCCAACCCAATGTTACACTATCAGAGCATGACCCTCGAAGTCAACCACCACGGCCAACGACCCAAAACTTTAAAAGCCCTCGATGACATCCACGACTAAACCTGGTCATCTGCACGTTACCTACGTGGAGGCAACATTCAAATAGACAGGGTGAGTAAAACAATTCATGATAATCAATGTAGGAAATCAACATATAAAATGGTGTCATTTTCATATTCAACATCGTCCTATTCATCAAGGAACATCAAAGGCCATAACATCATAATTTAATCAAGATCATATCATAAATGCAAATGCAACAAGACTCAATGCATGTGGTATCAATCATCACAACTCGATAGACACTGGGCCATCAACCCTCCATAGATCCCCATCAATAGGATCAATTCTACTTGAGAACCGAAGCACATAAAAATACCTCACATCCGCACAATGGGATTGAAGCCAAAGAAATCAAGGTCCTGAACCGAAGTTCGGATGCACATGAATGCATGATGCACACATCAATAATCATCCTCATAATAACATCATAGGTGCATCATCATTCATCATAATTATCATCATCAAAATCATCATCATAACTCACGTCTTTATCAAAACTCATGGAAATATCATCATGGCTCATCAATCATTACATCATAAGAATCATCATATGATAATGTACAAATCACATAGAAATCACAGTCATAATCATATTAATTCGTCAAAGAAATCACAACATCAAAACATCAAGGCATCACTGCACAGAATCATAATTCACGAAACTCTGCTATGTTCGCTAGCAAGTTCGCTGTGCGAGTCTGGGGCGAGTTTCTTTGTTGTGTGAAGGATTCTTCACAGTGAGAGTCTGGGACGAGCTTTGTTCGCTGTGCGAACACGCGATGACATCAAAACAGTATTATGCACCAGAACCTAAAATCAACCCAAAAGTCCCACAATTCACTTTCCCAATAACCCAAAAATATCCATAAATCATCCCTAAGGTCTTACGGCGATAAAGACACAAAATCTACGACTTATTGGACCAATCCCGTATCATATTCACACTCTAAATCCCATAAATCCTTACAACTACACCACAATCATTAGAGTTCCTCATTATCCAATTTCCCTACAGGGTTAGACAAATGTCAAATCAGAGCTTTGGCCACGAAGGCCTAATTTCCTTTAACCCAAATAAATCCCTACGGTTAAAATCTCAATAATAGATTTAGGCCACGAACGCCAAATTCCCTTTATCCCATAATCAACCTCAAACCCTTTAAACCCTTAAATTGACCTTAAATACATTGAAATTACACATTGAAAACAATGAAGGCAATACTCCCCATACCTTAATTGCCGACTCTAAGCCTTCTCAAATCTTTCAGAAAACCTTTCGAAGCTTTTGCCTCAAATCTCCTCCTCAGAGCTCTGACCTCAATTCTTTTAATGGTCTAACAAAATGAATCCTAATCCCATCACAATTCCCTTTTTGTTAAACCTAACCTTGGGCCTTAATATTGGGCTTTCCAATATTACCCTCACTAACTCCTCCTCAATTGTCCAATTTGCCCTTAGTTAACTTATATTTATTTAAATTAATAATAATACTAATATATTTATATTATATACTATTATTTAAATAAATAACTTAAAATCCATAATTCTCAATATTTCACAACAACCACCGAAAATTACCAAAATGCGAATATTCTTATTTAAATAAGTTAAATGAATATTCTAATAAATTTGGGGTGTTACAGTAAGTACTTTATGACAGTGAATCCTAAAGGTAATGCCAAGCACTCGGGATAGAAAAAGGTCTTCACATAACCATTCCACAACCATCCAAGTTTATTGGGAAAGAAATTTTGATAATGCATTTGGTACAAGACCAAGGTTTTTGGACTCAAAGAGTCAAAGGAAATAAGGAAAAGTTTTTGGAAAAAAAGGGTGGTGAATAAATTAAGGTAGGTTGATGGCGATGCACGAGGCAATCGACTTACAAAGGTGGAATCAATACAAGGTTAGGATAGGTCAATACCAAGAAATGAGAGATGAGAAATGGTGGAACCCCAAGATACATACCAAGTTAAATAAGTTTAAAAATGACTTGAAATTGGATCAAGCCTTATTTATCTTTTTATTGAAAATGGGTTCTAATCCTAATTTTATTTTATCTTTCTTAAACAATAAAGCAAACACAAATAAAAAGTTAAAAGAACTAAGTTATTACATTGTAATGGGGAGAGGGAAACATAGTACCCTCCTAGGGGGGTGTTGATATATGAAAAATGAAAGAGGAATGGGTAGGAATGAATGGAGCAAATAATCAAAAAATCAATCCAGACTACCCCAGAAGAAAGACACAGTCAAATCAATTAGGAATGAAACAAGCAAGTATGCAAGATGATATGCTTCAAATTTGAATCATAAAAAATAAGAGACATACCCATGAAGAAGTATACACATTCAAATTATATAAACAAGTTCAAAAAAGTCACACAACACAACTCAAACAACTAGACAAAGTCAAAAGAGTCAAGGTACAAATACCCATACTTTAGGGGATCAACCCATCATACAAGAGTAAACAAACCAAAGCAATGTCAGTCTATTAAGTTGGAAGACAAATGAGGTCAGAAGTAAATCCAAGCATTTTAAGGTGTATTCAATCATAAAGACATCAAAGTAAATTAATGGGAATCACCCTCAAAACATGAGCAAAGAACTAGGTCAAGGACAATAAGGAAGCATAGTCAAAACATCATCAACTCGATATAGCATCCAAAAATAGAAAAATTATCAAATAAATTCCAATAAAAGACTCAAACTCATGCTAACATACTCAAATGTATGTGTGCAAAAGGTAGCTACAAGCTAGGCACAAGAACTTGCACAAAAGCAACCAACAAGCTAGGGTACTCTAATAGCTGAACATAAATTGAGGGTCACAAATTATCAAGTGAAAAGCATGCCAAAACATATTATCAAATCTCAACAAAAGCACCCAAACATCCTCCATTAGATGCCAAAACATAGCAAAAAATTAGCTCAAGAAAAAGTGTTTAAGGCACCAAAATTCAAAACCCTAATCTAGGGGAAAATATGGAAACACCTATCACAATAAATCCAAATAAAATACTAAAAATAAATGGAAAAAAATTAAAAAAAATAAAAAATAACTTAACATGTTAAAGAAACCGAAACTTATTTTTTGGAATTTTTATCAAGCTTGGAACAAATAAAATTAAATAAAAAATGAGAAAATAAGAAAAGTAAAATAAAAGAAATAAAATGACAAAGGGGGGGGGGGGGGTGCGTGAGCAATTATGAGTTGAACTGAACTGGTGCTACATGCGTTTGGGCTAGCAATTGGTGGGGTGTACATAATAATATGGGTCAAGCCCAAACCAAATCAGAAACCAGGTAATAAAAAAATGCCACACAAGCATCACTAAATGATGTGGCTGACACTTAGCGCCACATGGGCGCACACTCAGACAGTTAAAGATTCAAACCTCAGAGACACATTAGACGCCAGAGCTAGGGCTCCGGTCGTCTTCTCCAGTGACCTTCACCGGAGTTCTCTGAAAACTTCACCAAAATAACACAACGAAGACACTACCTTGCTCGGTTTTTAACGTAGATCCTATTTCCACCATTTTTTTCTCCATATTTAAGACCTCTAACACCATTAAAATCAAACACAAAAACCAAACACAAATTTTGTAACTTAAGTAAACAAGAACAACATGTATGCTAATGTGTTCTACATGATCTCAGAAGTTCAAAGATTGAAGCAACAGGTTCAAACACATGTAAAATGCAAGAGAAACATAGTGAAGAAAGTTTACCAAAATGAAAGGCTTTGGTGCCCTCTGAACTTGCTCAAACCTTCCACAACTCTTTTCCTTTAGCTCCAAGAGTCCTTAGGAATGAAATTGGAAACCAAAAATAAGAGAACAAGTGTTGGCCAGTGGTTACTCGAAGGGATGAATTTTTGATTAAGAGAGCTCTATGGTTTTTGTTCTGAGCATAATAAGTAGTCATCACTAGGTTTTTCTCTTTTTTAGATTATATAGTGAAGCTTCAGTGAGTGAAAGTAAAGTTACCGTGGTTAATGATTTTTGGTAAAGATTTATGTGAAAATTCTGAAAAAATGTGGAATGTAGGAGGATTGGCATGAAATGTACATTTCTTGGTGATGTTTTATTGTCCTTTTGGTGGCTGTAAAGATGTGGTATGGCAGAGTGAGTGGATGGCAGGTTTTGCAACAAATTCTTCCTTTCATTGTTTTTGCAAAACATGGTATATGGGGTGCATGGTATGTAAGACTTTGTTGTCTCCAAATGACTTAGAAAAATTCTAAGTCATGATCCTTTGCCAACATTAAAATATCAATTTTGATGCCACATATCTTAGGGAATTTTGATCCAATGGGAATGATCTTGTAATGGTTGGAAAGCTTGAAGGAAGCTCTTCAACTTTCACATTTGAATGAGATTAATATGCCTCTTGAATCAATGAGAAAAAATGGGTGGAATATGTGTCCCCAAAACTGTCCAAAGTAACTTAGAAAAATTCCAAGTTATTTCATTTTTTACATAATTGAAACCTCATCTTTAAACCCTCATAACTTGAGGAGTTTTGATCCAATGGAGAAGTCATATTAATGGATGGAAAGCTTGAAGAATGATCTTCAACTTTCATCTTGTAGGAAAACTCAATTGAAGTCAAGAACTTGGTGAAACATGTCTTGGAAATTGGGTTGAAAAATCTGTCTAAACACCTACCACTTTTGACAACTTTGAAACCCTAAGTTGGGAGCATCATAACTTTAGCTCTACACATCCAATGGAGATGTTCTTGTACTCAAATGAAATCTTAGAGGATACTCTACAACTTTTATGTTGTAGGGAAATTCAAATGAAGCTTGTATCACCATGAAAAATGGGCTTGAAAATAGGTATTTCAAATTGAATTTCTATACTTAGAAAATTTTCTAAGTGTAGAAATGTCATAATCTTCTTATTCTCAACTTTGACTCATCATATCTATTAAACCATGAGTCTTTTAGACATTCTTACTTCTACAAACTTGTAGTTCATGATGTCTTCTTCAATTTGATAGCTAGTTTGCCTTCATTGGATCAAAAATGAAAAAGTTATGGAAGTTGCAAGATGACTAAAATAGGGTTTTTCACACTTAGAAAAATTTCTATTAAAACCCTAATTCAGTCAAACTCTTGATTTTATGTTTCTCCTTGATTCTTCTTATTCCAAAATCATGAAATCATTTAAAAAAATTATCATGCCCTTGATTGGCCTTGAAATTCAAGATCTTGACTTAATTGAATCCTAGTTGACTTTTGTTGACCAAATGAAAATCTAAGACCAATTTCATTGACTGAGGCTCTTGTGATGGCTTATGATAACACATAACTCATGTCAGAAACCCTCAAGGTGTGTGTTGAAATTTAGAATCATGTCTTGCCCAAGGAACTGGCCACAAGCCTCCTTTGAACCAAACTCTTGACTTGTTGTCCATGATAGGAGGAGAAGAATCACTACTTGCATTCTTGATTCAAGTGGTTGAGTGACATGCCTTGATGATGGAGGATTCCTTGTGACTTAAAATTGCCACAAATTTGAACTTGATCTCTTCATTGAGCTTTGAAGATGAAACTCTTCCCTTGATTGTTGAGTGAGATTCCTTGATCCCTTGTCTAAGATCAATGCTAGGTGCTAATGCCAATGCAAATGATAATGATATGGGGTTAAAGGTTATGGTGAAAAGAGGGTGTGATAATGATAACCTTAAACGTCACCAACAACATATTAACATATGACCAAAATACCATTTCCACCACCGTTGATAGTAATTTCTTCTTAAAGTGTCCTTAATAGTACATTTCATGTCAGTCCCTTACTCATTGGTTTTAAACCACAAGTCCTTATTACTATTATCTAGTACGAGGGGTGCCTTTCACCTTCTATACATAATTCTACTCACCCTGGAGTCCTTGATCTTAGTGACCATCTTATGCTGACAAGGGCCAAAATAAGTCATTACTCACACATGTAAAACTTGAATTTATCAAGAAAGCTTTGTCACAACCTAATTGGATTCAAGCTATGCAACTTGAATATGAGGCTTTCTTGGAAAATCAAACTTGGACCTTAACATCTCTTCCACCTCAGATAAAACCTTTTAGATGAAAATGGGTCTTCAAAGTAATATAAAATTCAGATGGCACAATGAATAAGTACAAAGCTAGATTTGTAGCCAAAGACAATCATTAATAGTAGGGATTTGGTTTAAATGAAACTTTCTCTCAATTTATGAACCCTACCACATCATAGTTATACTCACTCTTGCCCTGACCAACAAATGAGAACTTCAACTAATTGATAACAACAATGCTTTTCTGAATGGTTCTCTTCAAGAAGAGGTTTTTTAGGTCTCAACCATCCGAATTTGAAAAGTAAGATTCCACTATGGTTTATAAACTGAATAAAACATTATATGGACTTAAGTAGGCTCCAAAGGCCTGGTATGAAAAGGTAGCTCAAACACTAATTCAATTTGGATTAATTTATAGTGAATGCGACCATTATATATATTGATGTACTCTCATCAAGGAGTCACCATCTATGTTTTGGTCTATGTTGATGACATTATGCTTATAAGGGCCTCTTCTACCTTAATTCATAAACTCATTGGCGCTCTTCATGCCACTTTTGCTCTCAAGAAACTTGGGAAACTTGAATAATTTTTAGGCATTGAAATGAATCACCTTCCTACTAGTTGTATGCTTCTCACACAGACCAAATACATTCTCGACTTACTCACTCAAGCCAAAATGTGCAATGCAAATAGAGTTACTACACATATGCTCAGTACTTGCAAACTTAGCAAACATGGTTCTCCAACATTTCTAGATCCTCATTAGTATAGATCAATGAACTTTTTATGTCATTCTATCCCCCTACCCTTGTTTGTGACAACCTCAGTGTACACTTGTCACACCCTCTTTTTCACCCTAATCTTTAACCTCCATATCATTATCATTGGCATTAGCATTACATCTTCATGAGTGCATGGTTCAAGCTCTAGACAAGAGAATTCAAAGGATTTTGCCTTGGCTAAAGAGTTCATTTTTCTCAAGGTAAGTTGATTTTATTTTTCAAGCTTTTGGCTTCCTCAAGTTTTAAGGCATTCATGTCATCTTATCATACTTGAAGTTCATTTGGATCATCACCAAACATTTGAATCAACAACCTATTCCTTGAAGTTGTGGAATTGGGTTTTTTGTCAATTGAGTATAAAAATCCCATATGGATAAGATCAATCAAGCAATATCATCATCATGGATCATATTCTATCTTTGGTGAAAGGATCCTACATCATACTCAGAGGAATTTAAATTTAGAGCTTGGGACATTTCCTCTTATCTTTTGGGGCTAACATTAGGGTTTTCCAATTGGTCAGTTTATTTCTGCTTCTTGAAGCAAGATTTGAGCTCAGGGTTGTATACATGTTCTAAGTTACCTTGATGTATAAGATTGGCCATCAATTTGATGTGGAAGGTTTTCAATTGATCAATGAATTGAAAATTAGGAATTTGGGGAAAGGTCAACTGAGCAAGGAAAAAGTCAACTATTGACTTTTTGAGGTCAAATTCCTAATCCTCATGTTAAACATCATCAATGGACTAAATTTTATCAAGAAATGATAAAGGGATCATCAAAAAATCAAGATGTGCAAAGTTGCCAAATTTAAAAACTAGGGTTTTAGAGACTTTCTATTTCAGGAAATTTTTCATCCATTTTCAGCCATCTTACAAGGAAGTTTTCATCATGTTACAAGCTTCATTTTATTTTTGGCCATACTTGAAAGTTGTATTACTCATCCTAAGCTTTCCAACCATATGAAGTATGGGTCATTTGAATCAAAACTCTTCAAGTTATATGAGTTCAAAAATGGTGATATCAAAGATGTCAAAGTTCTAAGTTTTTTGGGACAGTTTTGTGCATCCAACTTCCACTCAATTTTTCTCTTGCTTCCAAGCCTTTTTTCAATTTGTTTTGAACATATAACTTGTTCATCACACTCCTAGATTTCATTTGAGCCAAAACTCTCTCAATTTGGACCAAAATCCATCAAGATATCATGCCTCAAAGTTGGCTATTTGGATGATTCTTAAGCATGACCTATTATTGATTTGTACACAAGTGTGAATCAACATTTACAACATTCTTCTTCTATCCAAGTCACACGTACCAAAACCTTACCAAAGCTGATAGTCTGAGTTGCACCTAAGAGGGGGGGGGGGTGAATTAGGTTCTTTGAAATTTTCTGGTTTTATCGACTGAGTTATTACTTTCTTGAGGTATGATGAGGTTATGAAAGCAGTAAAGTGCAGAAAGTAAATAACACTGAGAAGTATCCTGGTTCCCTTCACACTCCGAAGGTACTCCAGTCCCCTTTCACACGAAAGAGATTTCACTATAGTTAGGATCAGTGTACAATACTTTCTAACCTATAGGTATATTAAAGGCTCATAAATACCTTTAATTCACACACTTGTGTCGCAATTGCGAAAACACCCGGCGAAAAAATAGAAGAGTCGCCACTGTTTGTTATTTATCCCAAAGAGAGGGAAAGGAAACTATCAGAGAAAACCTACGAAAAGGGAAAAGACAAGGTCATCGCAACCAAATCTTGGGTTCGGGAGTCGGTTACGCAAGGGGAAGGTATTAGCACCCCTCACGTCCGTTATACTCAACGGGATCCATGCTTGTTGTCTAATCAAAGGGTGTTTATCTATCAAAGGCTGGCTCACAAGGACAAAAGAAAAGGAAAGAGACTCGATAGAGCATCGCCGATCTATGCCTATGTATTCCCTCGTGCAATGGGAAAGTCAGAGTCAATGTAGTTCGGGAAACTACGGGTGAAGGTGGGGAACGTTGCTCGCCAAGACATCATCGTCTTATGCCTACGTATCCTCGTATGGTACGAGAAATCAGAGCAAACGTAGTTCGGGTTGACACGACCACAAGTTGGTTCAAGTGTTTTAACCGAGTAGGGTTAAACCTCTGTTCTAGCAGTTAGGGACGACGCCTGTTTACGGTAGAACTAAAGCTTAACAACACTCTTTTTGAAAATGATTGGCAATTAATCCCGAAGGATAAAAAAAGGTTTGACGTTTTTTTGTGTGTTTTTTAGTGAAGTGAATTGATTTGATTTGTGACTCACGATGCACTAAAGACTATGACATAGGAACGAATGCGTCGCATATCGCCTCCAAACGGGACGTACACTAAACACTCTAGACAAGCAAGAGGAGACCCCTCACTCATCATTTCCCATGTACTTAAGGTTCGTAGCGTACAACGTTCATCGTATTTATTAGATGAGTTAGCATGTATTTTGAGATGAGAAGTGAGACGCACAGAAGGTCTAAGGGAAACTTCGCCCTAACGCTGTCATGCAAAATGGACCTAAAGTTGGGATTGAAAGGGAAATCTACCCTAATGTTAGCATGCTTGGATTGAACATCTAATGTCTCTCCTACTCCTTAAAGGGACTAGGAATCCTAAGGGGTCATGGCAAAAGACAAAAAAAAACACAAGATAAATCAATCACAAGTAGAAAGAAATGGAGGATAAAATGCAACATGTAATGCAAACACCAATGAAAAGTGGGAGGAAAAAGTGTGGGGCAGCAGCCACCACAAGCACATCTCAACCAAGCAATGCAAGCAAAGGAAAGAATGCAAATGATCATCACTTTGGACCACATCCATAAGCATGCATTCAAGTGGAAATCAAACACGCGTGTCGAAGAAATCGTGATTAAACAATGAAGAACAACAACACAATATCTAAAACATCTCACTCCAAATGCATCATATCGATTCATGAAGATTCAAAGTGAGAGAGCACCAAAACAACCTCGAAAAACAGCAAAACAGGCCTGCTGGCACAGTGTTAATCGGTTAACACCAGGGGTTAACCGATTAACCTGATGAAAATGTTTGAAAATTTGAATATTCGCACTGGTTAATCGACTAACCAGTTTGCACTGCATCTGGTTAACCGATTAACACTGTACCAGAAGTAGAAAACAACAACTCAAAAGCACTTTTCAGCAATTAATCACTTTTCCAATAATCCAGATGATCACATAATCAATTAAGCACAAAATTAACACCAAAAAATAGTGATCCAACGACATGTAAACATATTCAAACATCAAGATCACAAATCACATGGATCAAAATTGACCAAATTAATCAAATATGAAGATCGACATGATGATTATGCAAATAAGCTCAAAAATAGAATCAGATCTAGAATTTCGAACCTACAAAGCGGAGATTTGCTTTGGTAATTGTTGATTTAACCTCAATTGATCAGATCCAAGCAAGAAATCCGGAAATACTTCAAGATCCAAGTGATTACTTGTAGTAAAAATGAAGATCCACCAAAATTAAGCAAGAATAATCCAAATAAGCTTTTCCAAACCAGCTTCCATGATCAGATCCAAACTAGCACGAAATTTGAATGGAGAATTGGAGATGATAAGGATGAAGGATGAAGGTTTAGCTCTAGAATTCAATGATTCCAATGGAGAATCAAAGAATTCAAGGTGAGAAGAGCTTTAATGGAGTTTGGGAGTGAAAAAGTTGAGAGAAAATTGAGAGAATTGGAGTGAATTCTGAAAATGAAATTATGAGGATTGTGTGTGAGGTTTGGAGCAAATCATTTAAATATGCTCTTGGTTTGGATCCAAATGTGGTTTGGAGTGTGGTTTGTGAAAATTGGTTTGGGATTAGGAGTGGGAAATTGGAGGGAATTTGAATTAATTTGAAAATTAATCAAAATTCAAAGTGATTCTAGATCCTTCCTCTGGTGTAAAATCAACTTCTCAAGTGTTCAAAATGGATCCCAAAGTGGCTGCCTTTGAAAATTCACGTGCAGAGCTGAAATTGCCTTGGTTAATCGGTTAACCATATGAGTTAATCGATTAACTCCTTTAAAAATTCAAATTTGACCTGATTTTGACTTGGTTAATCGGTTAACCATTTGGGTTAATCGATTAACACCTTGAAAATTTGAATTTTGGCGCCTTTTGGAGGGAAATATGCACATTTGCCCGTTTTCAACCGTTTTAAACCCTGTTCAGCCTCTGAAACTTTCTCTTGAATAATATAACTGTGAGAATGCTTGAGATAGCCTGAATGCTGCCTTTTGATCTGAAAATAACCTGTAAAATAAAATCGACCGCTCGATCGCCGGATAAATAAATGCTGCACTAAAAAGACCTGAGCCACAGAAAACCCTTGGTCCTATGCCTCAAGAACAGATGCTATGATATGCAGAAATGCGAAAATGCAAAGAAACAAAAGCCAGTCCAGGTTAAAACAGAAGGGCAAATTTTGGGGTGCAACAACTTGCTTTCAACAATCCTGAACAGCAAGGGGAAAGAAATTCAATCTGATTTTTACAATGAATTTTGTAACAACGTACACAATGTTGTATCAATGTTGTGATTGATCTTCTTTCTCAATGAGAATTTCCACAAATATCTAAGACTTGTTGCTCAAGAATTTTCTTTCAAAGAATATGAAAATATGCAGAAAATTCTTTATGAAAAGTGGTTTGAACTTAGATGTGGAAAGATGAAAAATATGTTAAAGATTTTTGAAAGAGGATTGAAAGTGATGTGTTTTTGAAAATTTGAAAGATTAGGTATTTATATTACACAAACACCTCTTGAAATAATATGCAAATCCTCAGAAAAAATTAATGAACAATTGCCATGTTTCAATGGAAACATTTCACAGAAGATTGGTTGAAGAGATGCAATTTTTCAGAATGATTTTTCAAAAATGTTCATGGAGCAACCGATTGCACATATAGACCAATCGATTGCACCTTCACAAAAAACACTTGAAATTTGAATTTTGAACAGAGCAATCGATTGCACCAAAGCACCAATCGATTGCACTAAGAAACAGAAGCAAAAAATACAAAGATTTTTAAGTATGCAATCAATTGCACTAAGAAACAAAAGCAAAACAAAAGTAAAATTTTTTGATCATGCAATCGATTGCTCTAAGAGTGCAATCGATTGCACTTACAAAAACTTAGAAAAATTATGTTTCAAAAAAACTTGTGTTAGTGCGAAAAAGTAATGCAAATAGTTTTTCATGGTTTGAGCAACTGGGACTTAAATACTTGATGAAGATTCTCATTATACCTTCTGATGAAAACGTTCTTCATGTCAAGTCTTTGTCCTGATATTGATGTCTTGAAAAAGGTTAAACATCTTTTCCTTCTTGTCAAGTGATTTGTCTTCATCAAAACATAAGTTGATCCTTGAGAATCTTGATTTCACATTCTCCCCTTTTTGACGATGACAAAGCCTCCTCTTTTGTTGCGAAGTTCTTTTCAAAAATTTTTCTCCCCCTCAATGTATAAAGTACTGAGAAGATCTGAATTTGTATTGAGGTTGAAGTAACCTTGTACTTGTACCTTAAAAATCAAGGAAAGAAAACAAACAACGAAAGAGTAACATCCTTCTCCCCTTTTTGACATTATCAAATAGAAGGGAAAGATGGACAAGAGATATATAGAATAAATTGAAAGTAACATAATAATTAGCCATAAATTGAAAGGACAAATTCCAAGAGTACATAGAGAAATTGAGAGTGCAGAATTTAAAAACTACATAAAAACTGAGAGAAACATAAAAAAACATGTAAACAATTTATGACAGGTCCATGTTGGGATCAAAAGTTTGCTGGTTTAGAAATGTTTGTTGGAGAGGTGATGGACGAGTTGGGGGAACAGCCGGGTTGGAATGGTCGTATGGAGGAATGTATAGGTGAGAGTAGAGATATGAAAATTGGTGATTGACGGCCTCTTGGAAATTGTTGATCCTAGTGGTTGTTGACTCTTGAATTGCATTATATTGATTGTTTATGGATGTGTTTAGATTTCCAAGCTGTTGAGTCATGTAGTCCATCAGTTGTTGGTTACTAGGGCCATGTTGAGTTGGAGGAGGAGGAACATCACCATCTTCTTCATTCTCTTGCTCGTCATTTTCAGCCATACCTTCACCAAGGTAAACAATTGTCTTTGTTTCCGGGTTATATTTTACACCCATCCTAGAGTCCACATTCTTGATGGAGATTTTGTTGATGTTGGAGTCCATAAGACACATATCAAAGCCTTCAAAATATACTTCAAAATGTTCCATAATCTTAGTGATGAACCATGCATAGGGAAAAAATTTGGATTTTTCGTTGACTGGCCTCATATGGACCAGAATTAAGTAAGTCCGACTTATGTTAATTCCATTTTTGAGAGTGTACAAAATTTGCATTTCTAAATCAGCCACAATGCAGTGGTTTCCAGCCCTTGGAAACATTATGTATACCATAAAGTAGTGAAACAACCGATCATCAATGTTAAAGATACATGCTGACCAAGAGGTCCGGGAAGGTTCCATGCCACCTAAGGATCTGACACGTTTTGCATGAAATTCTGCTTCAGACATTCGGCCAAGGCTCCAATAAAATTATCTTTTGTTATATGCTTCCCAAACATCTTCGTTTTCTTCACAAAGTCTCTCACCGGAGGTTGGAATATCCAGAATTCTACCAATTTTATTTGAGGCGAGGAGGATTCTTTTTCCTCTAACATATGTGACCATTCTGCCTTCTTCCATGTGTAAGTTGTTGTAGAACAATCTTACTAAGTTCGGATAGTATGGCCCAGATGAAGAAATCAAGGATTCCAAGCCGCATGCAATCAATGAGTTTTGAAAAGAAAAACATTCCTCAGGAAAGGATGAGAGAATACCATACTTTGGTGTTTGCACAACCTTTTTCTGAAAGAATTTAGTGAATCTTTCTTGCTGTTCATCGGTCAAATATTGAATAACAAGTGGAGTCTCTGAGGATGAAGAGGCTGGAGCTTTGCCTTTGCTTTGAGCTGAAATCTTTCTTTTTGAACGAGAAGCCATGAGAGATGATGAAGGGTTGTTATTTTAGGGTTTTTGAGGTAGAGTGAGTTTTGTAGAGTTTAGGTTTTGGGAGAGATGATGAAATTTGGTTTAGAGGTAGGTTTTTATAATGATTGAAGGAAGATAGAATATGTAGATAGTAATTGTGGGAGTTGAGTGGTTGATGGTTATTGAATGATTAAGGACTTTGGGAATATGTGAAATGATGGTCAAAGTCTTGAAAATAAGGCTAAGGATTAAAGATAGCATAGTTAGGTCAAAAGTATAATGATAGGGTAGATGGAAAGTTTAAAATACCATGAACCAATTAAAAAAACAAAAAAAAACAGATATCACAGTAGGTGCAATTGATTGGCACAGTGGTGCAATCGATTGCACTACAAAACAGAAACGAAATAAACCAAAAGCTACAGGGTGCAATAAATTGACATAAGGATGCAATCGATTGCATGCTTAAAAATTTAAATCTTTTTAGAAGACTTACAGTGAGAAATCGATTGACACAAGGGTGCAATTGATTTCCGGCAGTGAAATTTGAGAAAAATACCATTTTTGAAGTTCTTTCATGATTCAATGTCAGTTTCATCCAATATTCCAAGTTCTCTTCGAATTTTGAAGAATGGTTCCTTTGCCAAAGGCTTTTTGAATATATCGTCAAGTTGATTATGAGTATCTATAAAGGTTATCTCGACATCTCCTTGAAGTACATGATCTCGTGGAAAGTGATGTCGTATGTCGATATGCTTGGTTCTTGAGTGCATGACCAGATTCTTTGTAATGTTGATCGCACTTGTGTTGTCACAACGAAGAGGGATGCTTCCGAGATCGAGTCCGTAGTCACGAAGTTGTTGCTTAAGCCAAAGTATCTGTACACAGCAGCTACCCACGGCTATGTATTCTGCTTCAGCCGTACTAAGTGTTATGCATGCTTGTTTCTTGCATGCCTACGAGACTAGTGCATTTCCCAAAATGTGACATGTTCCACTTGTGCTTTTTCTATCTGTTTTACAGCCTGCATAATCTGCGTCAGAATATCCAATTAAGTTGCAAATACTACCTTTAGGGTACCATAAGCTGACATTTGTTGTTCCTTTGAGATACTTCATGATCCGCTTGACTGCCATGAAATGAGATTCCTTTGGGTTTGCTTGAAAGCAAGCACAGAGAAAAACACTGAACATAATGCTAGGGTGACTTGCTGTCAAGTATAGTAAGGAGCCAATCATACCTTTATATTTCATGATATCAACCGACACACTGGATTCACCTTGATCTACATATGTACCGGATCCCATAGGTGTAGATAATATTTTACAATTATCCATATCAAACTTCTTCAATAATTCTTTGCAGTATTTGGATTGATTAATAAAAATCCCATTCTTGAGTTGCTTGATCTGAAGTCTTAGAAAGTAGTTCATTTTTCCCATCATAGACATTTCAAATTCTTCTTGCATCATGGATGAGAATTCTTCACATAACTTTGTGTTTGTTGAACCAAAGATTATGTCATCAACATATACTTGTACCAAGAGAGTATCTTCTTTAATTTTCTTGATGAACAAAGTCTTGTCAACCTTTCCTTTTTCAAAGCCTTTGTTACATAAGAAATTGTTAAGACGATCGTACCATGCTCTTGGTGCTTGTTTCAATCCATAGAGAGCTTTCTTTAGTTTGAAGACATGAGAGGGATATTTCTAGTCTTCAAATCCAGGCGGTTGCTTGACATAAACTTCTTCATTTATGAATCCATTCAAGAATGCACTTTTGACGTCCATCTGGAAAAGTTGAAAATTCATAGAACACACATAAGCCAATAAAAGTCTAAATGCTTCTGTAACAGCCCAATTTTCACTAATTAATTATTCATATTAGTTAATGATTTATTTGGATGATTTTAATTATTGGAATTATTGATAGATATTTGAGAGGAGAAAGATAATGGAAAGAAATAGAATGGAAAGAATATAAAGAAAAGTGGAAGAAAAGGAAAAGATAGAGACATAAGAGAAAGAGGAGAGAAAGAAAGGAGGAGATGAGAAAAGAGAAGGAAAAGGAGGAAAAGCTTAGAATCATCAAGAACAACTCTTAGATTTCGATTTAATCAAGATAAGGGTGTGAAATATCATTATATTGTCAATGTATATGATTATGTATGATTGGTTTAGATTGTTTGGATGTTTTCTCCATTTTCCATTCTAGGGCATAGATGAGTTGAATCGATAGAATCAAGGTTTTAACGGTTGGAATCCGTAATAAGTGGTGTAGATTAGTCGAGGATTGTTAGACTAAGAGTACTGGAACTCGTTGGAATTGAATCGGGTGATTTTGGGAGTTTTGGAGAGTTTTGACAGTGAGGGTTTTGAACATCGCAGACGTTCGCTAGCACCTTCGCTAGGCGAGCAGGTCGCGAGTGTTCGCTAGCAACTCGCTAAGCGAGTGGTCCCAGACTTGGATAGAATGTATTTGATCTTGTTCGCTGGAAGCGAGTGAGGTAGCGAAGGATTCGCTAGGACCTCGCTGCAATGAGTGGGTAGCGAATGAAGTCAGTAGCTTCTGTTTGCCTTCGCGAGCTTGTTTGCTAGGCGAACAGGTAGCGAGTATTCGCTAGGGACTCGCTAGGCGAGCAAGCAAGCGAGCATGACAACATTTCATTTTATTTGTGATTCCATCCGATGTTGATTGTTTGGTTCGATTGTGCTCGATCCTTATCGGAATGAATAGTTTGTGTACTATGGTGTGATATGTTGTGGGTAGGCGTATGGCGTGAATCCTAGATTGTGGAATCAGTTATGAATGTGGTCTTTTGACAAATATATGCATTGTTTTAATTGACTAAAAAGTGCATGATGATTGTGATTGAGTTCGTTGCCGTTGGCACGATGTTATTAAGAATGCATGAGAACATATTGTAAATATGTGTGCATTGCTTGTAATTGTATGTGAAGAATGCATGAGAACATATTAGTGAATATGTGTGCATCACATGATAAATATGGTGATGATGATTTAAAGTATGAATACTTTGATTATGTGAAGTAGGTTGTGTGTGCAATCATGTTATAATTCTTATGTGACGAATTATTGAGAATGCGTGAGATTAAGATGCGAGAATGGTCTTAAGTGCATTTGGTTGTTGATTGCATATGCATCATTTAGTCAAGAGGCAATGCTTGCTAGTTTCGTGGAGACTAGTGACTTGTCCCAAGCCTAGAAGAGTGGGTTTGAAAGCTTAGAGGACGGGCTTTTGTTGTTATCGGTCTAGAGGAAGGACCCGGCTTAAATGTAAAAACCGAAAAATGATAACAAGTGTTGGTACCACATGACATGAGTTTCATTGAGTCACATGGCATAGAGATAAATGTTGTGTGAATGTATGCATATGTGTATGTTATGTGAATTGATGAGGATTATGGATGTGTGCATGATAAATAGGCTTGATGATCATTCCATATTTGTTTATATATACATATATTGTGATGTATATGATGGTGATAATGAATTGTGGTGAGAAATGTGGAATATGTGTATTCTATGCTTGTGTATATATATGTGATTATATGCATTAATTATTATGATAATATTTCTCACCCTTCTGCTGTTTTATAATGCTCTATGAGGCATTGCAAATTAGGTTTTGCTGGAGGTATTTTGTGAAGTATAGCTTCATTCTTTTGGTCGGTTAAGCTCTGATATGTAGCACCGGGTAGTTAGGATTGTATAGTATTCTTTTGAGATACATTTGTATATGTATCTGATGACAAATGTTTATGTAAACATGATTGATGTGGTGAATCAAACTGAATGATACGTATTTATATGATTAGCATGTTTAAAGTGATTCAATGTTTAGATTTTCCGCTTTTAATTCTAAATATTGAGATGTGGGTGTAAGGACTAAGTTCCTCTGTTGAAACTACCCCACTTTTGCATGTCTTTTATCAAGCAGGTATTGTATGTTAATTTCGTGATGATGTGACATACTTATTTTATACCATGTTTTATTTATACTCTAATGAAATTTTAATATGTGCTTATATGATTTATTGTTTATTTGGGGGTATAGAAGGGGGTGTTACAGCTTCTAACCTTGCAACTGGAGCGAATGTTTCATCAAAATCGGTTCCTTCTTCTTGGTTGTATCCTTGTGCGACCAATCTTGCTTTATTTCAAACTATTATTCCATTTTCATCAAGTTTGTTTTTGAAGACCCATCTTGTTCCTATGATGTGCTTGTTGTTTGGTCTTGGGACAAGACTCCCAAACTTGATTTCTTTCAAACTGGTTTAGTTCTTCTTGCATAGCTATTATCCATTGATCATCGCCTAAGGCTTCATCAATTTTGGCTGGTTCAATTTGCGAAACAAATGCCATGTTCAGACAAGCATCCTTGAGATTTAATCTTGTTGCAACACCTTGACTAATATCACCAATGACTTTGTCGATCAGGTGATCTCTATGAGTTCTCCATTCTTTAGGTAGATCATTATGTTCTTCATTGTGTTGTGAATCATCTTGTTGTTGTTTTGGTTGATCACTTGGAATATCATTGAGAGCATCATCTTGAGAGGTTTCTACTACATTATCATCATCATCAACAATAATATCATCCTTCTTAGAGGGGTTAGATTCATCAAAAGAGACATGCATAGATTCTTCAATAGTTAAAGTTCTTTTATTAAAAATTCTAAATGCTTTACTAGAGAGAGAGTAGCCGAGAAAAATACCTTCATCGAATTTCTCGTCAAACTTACCGAGGTTATCTTTGTCATTTTTCAAGATAAAGCATTTACACCCAAAGATGTGAAAGAATGATATGTTTGGTTTTCTCCCTTTGAAGAGTTCATATGGGGTTTTCTTGAGAATGGGTCTGATGTTGACACGATTACTAACAAAACACGCCGTTCTTACCGCATCTGCCCAAAAATATTTAGGAAGGTTTGAATCACTCAGCATAGTTCTTGCAAGTTCTACCAACGACCGATTCTTTCTTTCTACGACACCATTTTGTTGTGGAGTTCTTGGTGTGGAGAAGTTGTGTGAGAT
Source organism: Lathyrus sativus (assembly GCA_963859935.3). NCBI lineage: Eukaryota > Viridiplantae > Streptophyta > Magnoliopsida > Fabales > Fabaceae > Lathyrus > Lathyrus sativus. The sequence goes on from OZ012735.1 coordinate 934,751,756, forward strand.
TTCATTTTCTTCGCAAAATTCTTCAAATAAGGCGTTCTGGAATTCTCCACCATGGTCACTTCTAATGGAGACAATTGAGAATGACTTCTCATTCTGAATTTGTTTTGCATACTTCTTGAATGCCTTGAAAGCTTCACTTTTCTGCACTAAGAAGAAAGTCCATGTATATCTATAGAAGTCATCAACAATTACTAATGCATAAACATTACCTCCAAAACTTTTTGTTCTTGATGGTCCGAAGAGATCCATGTGTAACAATTGTAGTGGCCTTGTTGTGGACACCACATTCTTGGATATGAAAGTTGATTTGGTCTGTTTCCCTTTTTGGTATGCGCCACACAATCTATCTTTAATGAATTTGATCTTTGGAAGACCAACAACTAAGTCATGTTTGATCAATTTGTTCAGATGCTCCATATGAATGTGATCAAATCTTTTGTGCCATAACCAAAAGTCGTTGTTCTCCATAAGACACTTAACCTTCAAAGACATGTTATCAAGGGAAATCATAAAAATGTTGTTAATTCTATTACCTTTTAACATTACCTCATGAATGACTTCATTTTCTATCAAACATTCATCTTTAGTGAAGTTGATTCTGAAACCTCTATCACAAAGTTGGCTAATGCTAAGTAGGTTATGCTTTAGGCCTTCTACATAGAGGACATCTTCTATAGTTGTAAAAGGTGGTGCACCAATGCTGCCTATGCCAAGGATCTTCCCTTTGTTGTTATCACCATAGGTTATGAATCCTTTGGCCTTAAGCGTTAGATGTGAAAATTTGGTAAGGTCACCCGTCATATGCCTTGAACACCCACTATCAAGATACCACTGATATGAAGAGGTCTTCAAGCATACCTACAAAACAGGATTTAAGTTTCATTAGGTACCCAAATTGCCTTGGGTCCTTCATAGTCAGTGCCTTTCTTGACCCACACATAATTCTCCTTTGCAACACTGAAGTTTCTTACATAATAGGCATTAGGTGTATGGCCTTTGATACCACAATAAAAATAGGTGGGCTCAAAATTACTTTTGTATCTAGGAGGATAAGACTTTTTCTTACTAGATACTTTCTTCTTGGGGCATTGATGAACCACTTTAGGCTTGACGACTTTCTCTTTAAGAGTTTGTTCACTAGTCTTAACAAAGATGATTTTGTTGGAACTTGGTTTAGAAAATTTTGAGTAACCAAGTCCACTTTTATCATTTGAGAATCTTTGTTGATTAAGAATAACCTCTAATCCAATATGTCCTTTCTCATACCTTTCGAGGACTCTTTTTAATTGGACAATTTGAAATGAAAGTGACTCACACTTTGTGCATACAGAATTCTATTTTTGATCACTAATTAATTTCTGTTTTTCATCTTTGAAATTATTTTCCATTATCTTAATACTTTTTTCTAAAGTTGAGATTTGATTCTTTTGTGATGAAATAGTTTTGTACAAAATTTTGCATTCACCCAGAAGTTCATCAATTGCCCCTTGAGCATCATTATCATAAATTGAAAAATTATTACTAACCTTGTCATCTTCATCATCAGAATGATGTGAGGCCATTAGTGCTAGATTTTTGCTTTAATCACTATTTGAATCTGATGAGGAACTTATCTCATTATCCTTCCATGCTACGTAAACCTTATTTTTCTTGAAACCCTTTTTGCTTTTATAGGCGTCATTCTTGGAGAGTTTATGTCAGTTTGGTTTGATGTGTCCTTGTTTTCCATATTCATAGGATTTGACATCTTGTGTGGATGTTGACGCCTCCTTCTCTTTGTTCTTTGAAAACTTCTTCCTTTTCATATAGTCAGAATTTCCAATATTATTTTTAGAACCAAAATATTTTCCTAACCTTTTTACGAGAAGCATGAAGTTTTCATCTTCAGTCGGATCATCTGCCATTTCTAATTCTTTGGAATCAACCTTTAATGCGATGCTTTTAGATTTCTTCTCTTGATTCTCATGTTTTTCAAATCGCCCAAGTTCCGTCTCATATTCTTGAAGTTTTCCAAACAGTGTAGCGGAATTCATCGTGGATAGAATTTTCTTTTTCAGAAATTGCTGTCACCTTGGGATGCCATTCTTTGGACAAGGATCTAAGCACTTTAAGATTTAATTCATCATTAGTTAATGTCTTACGGAGTGCTCTGAGATGATTTGTCAAGTGCACAAATCTTTTCTGCAGATCAAGAATTGATTCTCTTGGCTGCACTCTGAATAACTCGTATTCTTGACTCAACGTGTTCAATCTCGATCTTTTAACTTCAGTGGTTCCTTCATGGGTTTCCACTAAAGTATTCCAGATTTCTTTTGTTGATGTACATGTTGAGATGCGAAAGAATTCTTCCATGATTAGTTCACTTTGCATAATATTAATTGCCTTTTTGCCATAGAGAACCTTTTTCTTATCATCGTCATCCTATGAGCCGTTAGGTTTTGTTGATCCAACACCATTAACGACTGTTGTAGGAACGAAGGGACCATTTTGGACAGCATCCCATATTTCATCTCCTTGTGAATCTAAGTGAGCCTTCATGCGAATCTTCCAGAAGTCAAAGTATTCACCACAAAACAGTGGAGGCTTATTGCTACTACCACCGTCTTTAAACACACCTTTGTTGTTTGCAGAAGCCATACTAGATTGAATAGGAACGGGTTACCTAAACCTGCTATGGTACCAATTGATAGTCTGAGCTGCACTTAAGAGGGGGTGAATTAGGTTCTTTGAAATGTTTTGGTTTTATCGACTGAGTTATTACTTTCTTGAGATATGATGAGGTTATGAAAGCAGTAAAGTGCAGAAAGTAAATAACACAGAGAAGTATCTTGGTTCCCTTCACACTCCGAAGGTACTCCAGTCCCCTTTCACACGAAAGAGGTTTCACTATAGTTAGGATCAGTGTACAATACTTTCTAACCTATAGGTAGATCATAGGCTCTTAAACACCTTTAAGATCTAAATGCTAAGTGCAAGAAGAACAGTCCTCTTAAATGCACACATTTGCTTTCAACAATCCTGAACAGCAAGGGGAAATAAATTCAATCTGATTTTCACAATGAGTTTGTAACAGTGTATACAATGTTGTATCAATGTTGTGATTGATCTTCTCTTTCAATGAGAATTTCCACAAACATCTAAGACTTGTTGCTCAAGAATTTTCTTTCAAAGAATATGAAAATATGCAGAAAATTCTTTATTAAAAGTGGTTTGAACTTAGATGTGGAAAGATGAAAAGTATGTTAAAGATTTTTGAAAGAGGATTGAAAGAGATGTGTTTTTGAAAATTTGAAAGATTAGGTATTTATATTACACAAACACCTCTTGAAATAATATGCAAATCCTTAGAAAAAATTAATAAACAATTGCCATGTTTCAATGGAAACATTTCATAGAAGATTGGTTGAAGAGATGCAATTTTTCCAAATGATTTTTCAAAACATTCAGGGAGCAATCGATTGCACCTTCACAAAAAACACTTGAAATTTGAATTTTGAACAGAGCAATCGATTGCACCAAAGCACCAATCGATTGCACTAAGAAACAAAAGCAAAAAATACAAAGATTTTTAAGTATGCAATTGATTGCACCAAAGCACCAATCGATTGCACTAAGAAACAGAAGTAAAATTTTGATCATGCAATCGATTGCTCTAAGAGTGCAATCGATTGCACTTACAAAAACTTAGAAAAATTCTGTTTTAATAAAACTTGTGTTAGTGCGAAAAAGTAATGCAAATAGTTTTTCATGGTTTGAGCAACTAGGACTTATATACTTGATGAAGATTTTCATTATACCTTCTAATGAAAACATTCTTCATGTCAAGTCTTTGTCTTGATACTGATGTCTTGAAAAAGGTTGAACATCTTTGCCTTCTTGTCAAGTGGTTTGTTTTCACCAAAACATAAGTTGATCCTTGAGAATCTTGATTTCACAAAAGCATCACAAGACATTTCCTAAAAGATGTCAACAATACCTTGTACTCTCTTGTACCATTTGCTCTACTTTTTACTAAAACAAGGAAAGTTTGTAAAACTTGCATAACAAGAATGTTTCCACTCACATTCTGATTCTAGCACCCTCAACATGACACACAAGGCAACTACAACAGACCTCATGCAAGGTGAAATTTGTGAGACTCCATCATCCACCATTCATCTCCAAAATCATAACTTTCTATTTTAACCACAGTTAATGTTTTTTAACCTCACTCAAGCCTCCTACAAAAGCTAAAAACCCTAGAGAGAGAGCAGTCGGACACTCTATTCTACAGCCAAAACAGAACCCTAAACACTTTCATTCTAAAAATTTCCAACTTTGAATCCCACTCTAAGAAGCTGGTTCCTCTGTTCTCTCATCGCTATCATCACTCTCCAAGCTTAAAGGAAGAAAGAGGAGGAGTTTTATGAAAGGTTCAAGCAATTTCAGAGGTTGCGGATCTCAAGTTTTGGTAACCTTCTTCTTACGTTTTCTCTCATTCTAAAGGCCATGTCAGGTTCATATTGTGTACATCTGAAGCCCTACTCATGGTATGCACTGTCTGCATAGCTTGTGTTGTTGTTTTGTTGAGTTTCAGGTTTTGAGTTCAAACTTTTTTTCTTCGATTCACCATGAAAACATGATCATTTTTAAAAACTAAGGGTGCATTTGGAACCTGCGTGAAATTCTGGGTGGAGGGGTAGTCTTATTTCTCATTTCTGGGTTTTTTGTGGTGGCTCCGGTGAGATGTCCACCGGAGCTAGGGTTCCAACGTCTGAAGGTGAGAGGAAAGGTTACATGGCCCTGGCGATTTTTTTTTATAATTTAAATGAATTGAGGTGGACAAATCTAGACCGTTTGTCATGGTGAGCCAGTGCCACCTTGTCACACCCTCATTTTCACCTTTAGCCTTTCATACCTTACATTCGTCATATCATACATCATTCTATTGCATATCAAGCATGTGGGTTGATAAGGTAAGGATTGAGTCGGTTTGTTGCTTTCCATTTCAAATAATAAAATTTTCCAATCATGGGCTATATGGAAGAAAAGGTTCATCATCTAAGGTTTGGTTCAAGTTGGAAAGTCTACTCATGTAGATTCCTTCAAGGACAAGTTAGTTGAAAAAATATTAGAATATTCAAGATCAATATTCCTAATGAACATGAAATGCAAGGCCTAATTTAAGATTATTTCATCCAATTTTGTTTCAAATTCTTGATCAAGTGGAGTTCAAATTTGCAAAGCATGAGCCAAGATCACAAGTTCATAATTCAAGACTTCATTCATTTCAAATTCAATGGCATAAGGGAGACCCATTTTTCCAAATCCAAGATTCATGAATTCTAGATTCAAGAATATTACAAAGAGAAATTTGATGACATTTGCAAGAATGTCACATTTGTTACAAAATTTCCAACTCTAAATGATGTTTAGAAATTAATCTATTTCTAATATTCATTCAAGTTTCTAGTCAAATTCATGCTATGGTACCCTTCATGTCCCAACAAGTTTACATTATGCTTGCAAACATCCAAGGAAAAAAATTAAGGATTGATGCAACATTAGAACATTTCAAAATCAAAAGCATTTATGCTTATTCATGGGCAATTTCAAGGCATTTTTAAATTGATCCAAAACAGCACCATGACCAACTAATTCCCAACCAAACAAACCATGTTACAAAACTTGAGGAACTAGATAATTTCTCGCTGTCGCGACGAAGGTTTATTTAGAAATTAAGATTAAAAACTACGGCCAGAAAGGTTGTTTGTAAAAAGGGAAGGTACCGGTTACTATCGAATCCTGTCCTACTAATTCGGTTAAATACCGATAAAACTAATTTAGCTAGACATGATAATTAATGCAAACATAAATAAACAATGGCAGCAGAATAATATAACATGCATACTGACAAAAATAAAATAATAATTCAATTAATAAAAACCTGTAAATCATACTGATCTCGAATCCTTGAGTAGTCCTCCACAATGTCGGCAGGATTCTACCTTGGCGAGAATTAAAAGGTACAGGAACAAATAAAGCGATACAAATGAAATAAAAGAAAAAGAAATGGAAAATAATGCAGGAAAGTAAAATTGGCTTCAATGGGAATTTTGGCAGCACTTCGATACATCGAAGGTTCCCCTAAAATTGTGAATCTAAGGCCTATTTATAGGAGATAATTCACTCTTCAACTTCCAGAGATCATGGGTGAGTTATGGAGGGAGTGGGAGTAACTTCCAGTAGTGGACAGTGAGTGGAGAAAGTGTAGGAAGAAATTAGGTTGAGATTGATCGTGGCTGCTTCTGATTTGAACGTACTGATATTTTGTCTGCGTGACGGTCGTCACACGCATGACGGTCGTAATGGACCTGTGACGACCGTCATATCAGCAAAATCCGTATCTGTTGTTTTTCATCTATTTTTCATCTCTTTTCCTTCCATTTCTTCTCATTTTCTTTCTTTAGTCTAAATTCTCCCCAATCTGCAAAACGAAGTAAATTAATCATATAATAGAACATAAATCAAGATAAATTAATAATAGTCACAAATAAATATATGTAAATCAAGCCAAATAAACGATATGATTTCGCGTTATCAATTACCTCACACACACTTCACATGATCCTTTGTTCATTGTGAGATTACTTGACTTGTGTTTTGTACATGCTTTGGAGATTATTCTCATGTCTTGATTTGTTGATCTTTGATGAGTTGTGGATGGATTTGATTTCTGCCCATATTGTTTTCATCTTATATATTACATGTCTTGATAATTTGCTTCATGTTTTACATATTTATGCACTTATGATCATCTATTGCTTCTTGTTGAATTTGACCTTTTGTCTTGTCTTAATGTTTCTCTTTGAGTGCATCTTTGTACATTCTTACTCATACCTTCCATGTATCATATATCATCTCCCCCTTGGTGGGTACTATGTTTCCCTCTCCCCATTTACAATGTAATAGCTTAGTTTTCTTTTATGCTTGCTTGCTTGATTGTTAAGAAAGATAAAATGAATCTAGGTTAGAGCATATTTTCAATAAAAGAGACAAATAAGACTTGATCTAATGTCAAGTCATTTTCAAACTTATTTAACTTGGTTTGTATCTTAGGGTTTCTCTTCTCTTTTTAATTCTCATCTCACATTTCTTGGTTTTAACCTATCCTAACCTTGTATGGATTTCACCTTTGTAAGTCGATTGCTTCGCGCATCACCAACAACCTACCTTGATCTATTCACTGCCCTTTCTTTTCAAAATCTTTCTCTATTTCTTTTTGTCTCCTTAAGACTAAAAACCTTGGTCTTGTATCAAGTGCATTTTCAAATTTCTTTTCCTAAATAAACTTAGATGGTTGTGGAGTGGTTAGGTGAAGGCCTTGTCCTATCCCGAGTGTTTGACACTACCTTTAGGATTCACTGTCATAGAGCACTTACTATTCAAAATCGAAACAATTTAAATAAGAGAATAAGATTCTCTTTGTATAGAACTAAAAAGAGAGGATTGAGTGAAGATTTCTTCCTCTTCGAGTATTAGGATACTCACTTTAGAGTGTGTGGTCTGGATGCTCGTCTTTTAATATGAAGACATGACTATATTCGCCACACCATTTTTACAATTAATCTTTTGAGATAAAGAATTAGGTACTACCTGCAAGGGGTTACTATCCGAAGACTTATTTCACCCATAAAAATAACTTTCACAAATCAAATGTGACATCTTGCCTTGATGGCAAAAAATATTTCTTTTCAAAAAGGATATGTTACGTCCGTTCTATCACAAACAGGTAACGCCTAAGACTCCACAAGCGAGCTGCAATACACCTAACTGCTAAAATATGCACGTTGGCATCGTCTATAAAAAACACCAACAAACCTTAGTCTGAAATACGGACACTCTGATTTTTTACTTCTTTTAAGTGAAGAAACGTAGGCACAAGGGCCCCAATCCTTGTCGAGCACACTTCCATCTTTTTCATCCGTAGTCCTCTGAACTACGTTGACTTTGACTTTCTCATACCTGTTGAGAATACGTAGGCATAAGACCACGAGGTCCTACCGAGTCTCCTCCCCCTCTACACCTTCTTTTTTTTCTCTATATCTTTGTTTCATACCCTTCTATCTCCCTTTATAACACTTTTAGAAAGCAATCCCTTAGCAACATCCTTACACATAAGACAAGCAAATGGTTCCCATCGAGTACGATGGATGTGAGGGGTGGTAATACTTTTACTTTGCATAACCGGCTTCCGAACCCTTTCTCTTGGTTGTGAGACCATCTTATCCACTTCCTTCTTGGGGTTTTCTCGATGTTTTCCCTTCCCCTTTTAGGATAAATAAAGTTCGATGGTGACTCTTCTGTTTTTTCACTTTCGCCTCTCCGTTGTTGCATTTTTCGAGTAGTGACAACACTTGTCACACAACTCGATTCTTCATGCTAGGACAAAACACATTGAGCTGGACATCTATTTTTCTCGAGAAAGAGCTATTGCATAAAGAATAAAATTCAAACAAGTTTATAGTATTATGTAAGTTGAAGACACCCTTACAAAGAAGCTTGGTTTGGTTGTGTTTCAAGACCTTCAAACTAAGCTCAAAGTCACGATATACATCCTTCCTTAATCTTGTAGGAGAGTAATGCAAGGTAGGACATGATATTTTTGCATGAGATGTATTACACCGTGCACTTGTATGATTGTGTAAGCTTAGATCACCATGCACATGTATAGAAATATGATACATGGTGACATGAACACTTCATGCATTCCATGCATGAATCTCTATAAATATAAGTGTCATGCATTGAAACTTTTAACTATTATTCATATTGCTAAATGGATTCATGCATATATTTTATTAACAATTCATATGTAAGGTCACTCCATACAAAATTTTACTTTGACTTTAACTAGAAAGGTTACAAATGAACAAAATGATTGATCTCTTTTAAATTATTCAATCATAGAATTTGATACCGAGTTAAAAAAAATGGCATAACTTATGCAAAAAAACTTAAAATTTTATCAAGTGAAAAACAATTTTTTAATACTTATTAAGATTTAACCACAATTAAATAAAAATCATGATGGAATGAAATTGTTTTAAATTAAAATTCTTATACAACATTCCAAACATTTAAGACCGTGAAGCGTATATGTATACAAATGCCTTGTTAACTCTACTATAGTTAAGCCAGTCACAAATGCCTTGTTCAAGTATGTGTGCATTTGAAAAAGTATGCCTTTTCCTCTTAGGTTGCTAATTTATATATTGTCTCACGTGATCAGTGTCCATAATACCAATTCATGGGTCATAGTCATCTATGTCTCCTTGTTTTCCTGAGATGAATCAATAGGATCAATTCCCTTGCTTTTGCATTCAGAACACACACTTTATGGCTATTCAAATGTATTTAAGGCTGTGTTTGAGCATCAAATTATATTATTAATAAACCAAATACGCCGTCTTTATGCCGACCTATTTGACTTGACCTATTTATGTTAATCCAAATAGTCCTTGCCCCGTGGTATGCCTTAAATATGTAACATGCTCTATTGAATATGGGTTTAGATCCGACCTAAATTTCCAGACATGTAAACAGTCTCTCAAGCATGAAGCATATACGAGCGAGATGCTTTACCCCAAAAATCGGGTTGTACACAGTCCCTTAAACATGAGGTTTGTACAAGCGAGATGTTTTATGTGAAAAACCATATTGTACAAAGTCTCTAAAGTATCATGCTTGTAAGAGCGAGATTTTTTATGTGTGAAACCATACTGTACATAGTCACTCAAGCATGAAGCCTCTAAGGGCAAGATGTTTTATGTGAGAAACTAGGTTTTGCATAATTTGTCAATGGATGTTTCCCATTTGTGAAAAACTTCTCACTTTTTGATTTGTTTCAAACTTCTTTGTTTGATGATGTTTATGATTTTTTTGGTATTTTCTCTGTCATCATAAAAACCTTTGATATACATTTCTAACACATGGAACTACAAGAACATGGTTCCTATAACATTTACCATTAATGCATATAACATACTACACACATCTTACAAAAGGGGAAATTTCTACCAAAACATTATTAAGCGTATAGGATGAGACATTGAACAAAATTTAGGATCCTCCATTCTCGAAGACGATGAAACACCACGAGTGTATTAGAAACCACCATATATCACTACTATAAAAATAACCTTTTGTAACACCACCGAATTTCATTTCACCATGACCAAAGGATTCACCGTTGTAGAATCTATTCAATAGACGCTTTCCTTTTATTTTTATTTTTAAGGTCACTTTTCACCACGGTTGGAACTTCTAACCATGGTAAAAAGTGGCGTCTGGTCATGAGTTCGAATCCTAGCACATAAAGGTTTGTTTTTTATTTATTTTTAAGCCACTTTTTACCACGGTTGGAACTTCCAATCGTGGTGAAAAATGGTGCATGGTCATGAGTTCGAATCTTGTTGTTGTTGTTGTTGTTGTTCTATGCTGCATTTTATTTTATGTTATTAAAAGACATACAACAATGATTATTTAATACAATTGTTGTATGTAGCGTGTTATTCACGGTTTTGTTTTTCCAACCTGTACTAACATTTTATTTTATTAAAAGACATACAACAATGGTTATTTAATACAACCGTTGTTGTATGTAACGTGCCGTTCACAATTTTATTTTTCCAAGTTGTACTAACATTGCACGTTATTTAATATAAATCTTTCTCATCCATAAACAAACCTTTGTCGTTCATTTAGTGATTATCAACATTCAAAACACTACCATTTGTGATCCGCGTTGTTCTTGCATGGTCATGAGTTCGAATCTTGTTGTTATTGTTGTTCTATGCTACATTTTATTTTATTTTATTAAAAGACATACAACAACGGTTATTTAATACAACTTTTATTGTATGTAGCGCGTTATTCACAATTTTGTTTTTTCAACCTTTACTAACATTTTATTTTATTTTATTAAAAGACATACAACAATGGTTATTTAATACAACCATTGTTGTATGTAGCACGTTGTTCACAATTTTGTTTTTCCAAGTTGTACTAACATTGTGTGTTATTTAATATAAATCTTTGTCGTCCATAAACAAATCTTTTCCATCCATTTAGTGATTATCAACGCTTAAAACATTATCATTAGTGATCCGCGTGAAACCTAAAACTTAGACGAACTTCCAACTTATACGAACTTTATCTTCTACCTCCAAACATCATCTTTCATTTATGACACTCTATTTCTCCACTAAAGCAAACTCAAAAATATTATTTCTTCCATAAACAAAACTCGAAAACATTATTTCTTTCATTAACAAATTTCAGAACTCCATCATCTTTTCTCTAACTTTAATGAGACAGAGAAAGTATGGATTCAAGTTAGCAGTGTTAGTTGTTGTGTTCTTTTTTTTTTTGTTATTGTTGTTGTTGTTTTTGTTGTTCTTATTGTTATCATGGTTCTTGTTTTTTTGATGTTGCTATTGTTGTTGTTTTTGTTTTTGTTGTTGTTGTTGTTGTTGTTGTTGTTATTGTTGTTCTTGTTGTTGTTCTTCTTGCTCTTCTTGTTGATGTTGTTATTGTTGTTATTCTTCTTGTTTTTGTTGCTGTTGTTGTTCTTGCTGCTCTTGTTGTTCTACTACTGCATTTTTTTATTTTATTAAAAGACATACAATAATGATTTTTTTAATACAATTGTGGTTGTATGTAGCGCGCTATCTAGTTTACTACCACGGGCAATAAACCGTGATTGTAAATAACCCACTTACAACCAGACCCTATCTTACAACGATTGTTCAACCGTTATTATAGATCTTTCACAACCGTTTTTAAATAAATTTTTTGTAGTAGTGTATAAACATAATAATGGGGACTTTTAGTTCAAACTTAAGGTTTACCTTTGAGCCTCATTCTTCGTTTAGCTTCAATTTTTAAAAACTATGCAAGAAAATAATTGCAACTCTACGCTTCGTTTAACTTTATTTATCTTCGCTTTTGGATTTGAAACTTTGAGTTTTGTTCCATGTTTATATCCATTTTGAACTTCATTCTTTGAGCTTCATTCACTACCGCTGACAAGGGCCTAAATAAGTCATTCCAAGCCTAAGTCATTACTCACACATGTGAAACCTGAATCTATCAAGTAAGCTTTGTCACAACCTAATTGGATTTAGGCTATGCAACTTGAATATGAAGCTCTCTTGGAAAATTAGACTTGGACCTTAACATCGCTTCCAACTTATATAAAACCTTTTGGATGAAAAAGGATCTTCAAAGTAAAATAAAATCCAGACGGCACAGTGAATAAATACAAAGCCAGATTTGTAGCCAAATACAATCATTAACAATTCAGATTTGACTTAAATGAAACTTTCTCTCCATTTGTGAACCCTACCACATCAGAGTTATTCTCACTCTTGTCCTGACCAGCAAATGAGAACTTCAACAAATTGACATCAACAATGTTTTTCTGAATGGTTCCCTTCAAGAAGAGAGTTTTATGTCTTAACCACCTGGCTTTGAAAAGTAAGATCCCACTATGGTTTATAAACTAAATAAAGCATTATATGGACTTAAATAGGCTCCAAGGGTCTGGTATGAAAAGGTGGCTCAAACACTAATTCAATTTAGCTTATTCATAGTAAATGTGACCACTATATATTCATGTACTCTCGTCAAGGAGACACCATGTATGTTTTGGTCTATGTTGATGACATCCTGCTTACAAGGACCTCTTCTACCTTAATTCACAAACTCATTGAATCTCTTCATGTCATTTTTGCTCTCAAGAAACTTGGGAAACTTGAATAATTTTTAGGCATTGAAGCTAATCACCTTCCCACTGGCTGTATGCTTCTCACACGAACCAAATACATTCGAGACTTACTCACTCAAGCCAAAATATGTAATACAAATAGAGTTACTACACTTATGATCAGTACTTGCAAACTTAGAAACATGGTTCTCCAACATTTCCATATCCTCATCAATATACATCAATGAACTTTCCATACAGTTCTATCCACCTACATTTTTTTCTGACAACCTCAATACTCTTGTCACACAACCCGATTCCTCATACTAGGACAAAACACATTTAGTTGGACATCCATTTTATTCGAGAAAGAGTCATTGCAGAGAGAATCACTAGTAGAAAAAATACTTTATAGTAGAGGTTGTTAAGTCAGTTCACCTGCCACCTAACTTAAGAAGTTATGCGGTGGCAATTTCGTAAATATTTGTAACATTGTTAAGTCAGTTAGATTTAGAACTGACTTAAAAAAAACAAAAAAAAACTATATAATTTGTATTAAATTTCTTAAGTCGCTTGTGTTTATTAACTGACTTAAAAAACATATTTATTAAGTCAGGTATTCTCTACCTGACTTAAGAAGTTTTATTCAAACCCTTTTCTCACTACAAACCCTTCTTCTTCACAACAAACCCTTCTTCTCCACCGTGACAACAACCCACGCCTCTCTTCACTTCTCTGTCGAAAATCAACTACCATCATATTTTCCCCACCAAAACCAAAATCAGAGTAGCCATCATCTTCCTTTTTCTCAAAGAATAGATGTATATGCTTTTGGAGTTGTTCTTTATGAACTAATATCTGCAAAGAATGATGTTCTGAAGACAGGTGAAAAAAATTTTAAAAAAAAATCCCTTCCTTTCCTCGGTTCGGTTGTTCAATCCCGTGTTTAAAGTAAAATCTCGGATTTTTTAAACTAAATTAACCCTATTTTATTCTCTATATATATGCTAGGTTTTCATTTCTGGTTCACTAAGGGATTGAGCAGTTTCTTTTGTGATTGTTAATGTTATTCTCTGAAACAGGTCTTCGGATTTGCAAAAGCTGAGAGGAAACATGTTCAAGGTAATTCCATTAACTCTAATTTGCTTTTGATTTAGTTATTTTAATTTTAATAGGTTTTGTTCTGTTAAGTCAGTTCTGTTAATAGAAAGAATAAATTAAAGGGTGCCATGAATTTTTGGAAAGAAGGTTGTGAGAGTGGTAAAGTTAATAACTTTGAATCTTGAGGTTAGAGGGTTGTTAAGAATTGGCAAAAACATGGCTTTTTGATGGTTTAGGAGTGAAAGATGGGAAATTTAAGAGACCCATGTGATGAAAGATGAATGGTTGGTTAGTTGAGAGAGTTATTGTAAATTGGTTTGTGGAATCGAGGACAGGCAACTATGAATGGATACGTAGCTAAGAGGGATTGATTGGTGTTGGAATTTAGGTTTAGAACGTTTATGTGATGTTGACCTTTCCAAAAGAAGAAACGCAAATAAGTTGATGTTGAATTATGACGGCAGAGATCAATGAGTAGTGTGTGAGCTCGAGAACCACTAAACGCACACTAGCGGTGGTGGCGGCTGGCTTTAGAACGGATTGTTGTTAATGTTCATGCTAATGTTTGGATATTATAAAATAAACTGAATAGAATGTACTTGTTTGTCTTGGATGCTTTGAATTTTTGCTTCTGGCCTGGTATGTTTTGAATCATCTTTTGTGTTTCTTTGGTTTTTGGGTGTTAATGGTGCCTGTATAAAGTGTTGTTGGAACTTTCTTATGGTTAAGGATTTTACAATTTAAGAATTTGAACTTGAATAAATTTGAATTATGAATCTTTCTGTATAAAGAAGTAGTTACTCTTATGAGCAAAACATGAGATCCTTTATCACACTCTAAATGTTTGATAAAATGCCTCAGTGTGTTTTTAATATTTTTTCTATAATTTCTTTATTGCACTCTAAATGTTTGATAAAATGCCTCTTGGTGTTTTTAATATTTGATTTAGCGTTTCTGATAATTAGTGTGTTTCGAAGTACTGATAAATGATTGTTACTGCAAGCAAAATCCCTATCCCTGAACCTATTGCCCCCATAAAATCTGCCAATACTGTTAGGGCACCAATACATATGCCTTCAAATGCTGCAGCAGTCGGGATGTATCGGTTCAGCTCTTTCTGTAAGTTTGACTCACGGTGTCCAGGCATTACCATTTGTTGTTCCTGCAAATTAAAAACCATGTATCAGTTGAAACTTAAAAACCTACTCACTCAGATGTACTTTAATACAAAGATGAAATTCTCATATAATAAAACAGAGTTCCCCAGCAACAAACTTAGTTACAAAATAAGTTGCCCAAATTATTGACCTTACCCTGAACCAACACCGGAAACTTCATAAGACAACAAATAAAAGTAGTAGAGAGGAAGAAGACATTGTTGCATACACTACGGATAAACAAATATATTGATTTCTGACTTTAAGGATCCCAATTAAAATTTGACACAATACTCAAATCAGTAAAAACAAGTCACTAACTAGTGCTTGTTCTAAACTAACTGTTGCGGTGGAAATAGGATATCAAACTATTAATTAGTTTGAATCACAATTCTTAAGTCACAACCGCTCTTTGATTTATCCGAAGGAAAAGGTCAAAAGAGGGAAAACCTATTTTTGCATCGTAAACACAATGCGGGGAGAGACCTAGGTAAGGGGTTGGTTAAGCTTAGGGAAGGTACTAGCACCCTAAACTTCTGTAGTACTCTACATGAACCTTTTGTTTATTGTATGCTTTTTTATTTTATTTATTATCTGCTTTATATATATATATATATATATATATATATATATATATATATATATATATATATATA
The DNA here is from genome assembly GCA_963859935.3 of Lathyrus sativus. Taxonomy (NCBI): domain Eukaryota; kingdom Viridiplantae; phylum Streptophyta; class Magnoliopsida; order Fabales; family Fabaceae; genus Lathyrus; species Lathyrus sativus. Next base: position 934,767,418 of record OZ012735.1, read on the forward strand.
TATATATATATATATATATATATATATATATATATATATATATATATATATATATATATATATATATATATATATATATTGAGCGAAGGGATAGAGTGACCTAAAAGACCTAAGGGTTAGTCCTAAGTTTACTCGGCAAGACGTCGCATCTTGTGCGTACGTATCCTGGATAGGGAATGGAATCAGAGTAATCGTAGTTCCCCTCGAAAAGGAGGTTAGAAACGTCTTGACTATGGTCAAGGTTTCAATGGGGAATAAACGTATCTTAAGGACACGCTTACGTGGAGTCTTTGACACTCCTATTTCTATGTTGAATTTGTTAATTGAATTAGGGTTAAATTAGGGATTCCACGGCGGGAAACCCTGAATACAGCACGGCGACTCTTTGACCTAATGCTAGGGTAAAGGGTATTTCCGTCCACGGCGGGACACCTAAGCTAATTAGGGTTTTGAAATGGTTGAAACTAAGGTTATTGACTCGGCGGCCAAACTGTTAATCCTAATTCCTTCGGAGGGATTCTAACGGTAAAAACATGCAAAATACGACAAATTACTATTCGGCCGAATTAAAGTGCGGAAAAATAAAGAAAGCGGTAAAAAAAGCATCGCGACGATCACTCGCGTAAATTACAAATTCCCAAAAAATGCAAAATAAAATAACCGCGACCATGGCCTCGCGTAAATTACATCCATGGAACAAAAACGAACAAATGAAATAATAACGAGTTGAAACAAACAAATTAACGAGGGTTAGACAAAAATGAAACGGCTAAATTAAAACTTATTTCTTTTTGAGTTTTTATTGAGAAGAGGAGAGGAGAATTAATTTCATGCTTAAATGGAGAAACTATTCTAATTATTTACTAAAAATTTTAATAAAGAAACTGGTTTTAATTTTAATGAAAAAATGTCTTGAAAAAAAATGTTTTAATTTTATCGAAAAGAAATGTTTGAAATTTTAATAAAAAAATATTTTAAACTTTAATGAAAAAATTTGATTTAAATTCAACGAAAAAGGTTTTAATTTTTGTTTTAGTGAAAGAAAGGTCATTTTTTAATTTTTGTGTTAACTTAATGAAAAATGGTTTTAATTGGAAAAAAGCTTTAATTAAGAAAAACTGTTTTATTTAGAAATATGTTTTTAAATAAAAAATGGTTTAATTTTTGAAAAAAACTTTTTAGAAAGATTTTAATTTTTAAAAAACTAATTACGTTATGTTTTTTTGTTGAAATAGCTTACCTAAACTTAATTGCATTATTAATTACAAACTACATAGTTAATATAAATGAAAAAAATAAACAATTGAAACGTAAATAAAAAGGCTTCTGCCGTTTTCTCCATGGATGACTATCGAAACTTTTCCTCTCCTTCAATCCTTGCATGTCATCTTCTATTTATTCTTCCCATTAATCTACAATCAATGAACAAAACAACACACAAAAATCATAAAATGTCGTAAATCAAAGGAAAGAGAAAGCTTACGGTAACGACGATGATGTTGAACGAACTGAGCCTCCGCCGTTGGGACTTTTTGCTCGCCGGTAGCGCTTGCCCGATGATGAATTCAAACCTTTTAGGGTTCTTCCAAAAAAATTCCCTCTTCTGATAAATCGTGAGAACGGCCGCCGTTTTTTCTTTTCTTTCTCCTTCTTTCTTTTCTCAAATATAACTTATGTTTATATAGGTATCAAATTAGGGTTAACTCTAACCTAATGCCCAACTTAATATTAGTTATAATTACTAAATTTAAATAATTAAAATAAAATTAAAATTAATAATTCTATTTATTTATTTATTATTATTTTTTTAAAGAATTCTTATTATTTCTAATAAAAATCCTTTATTTTTTTTAAAACATTATTATTATTATTTTATTTTTTGATATGCAAATAATAATAAAAATTAAAACTTAGTATAAAAATGTATAGAATGAAAATAATATTAAAGAAAAATGAAATTAATTTAAAATGAAAAATAGAAATGAAATAAAATTATTTAAAAATGAAATGAGACTAAAATTAAAAATGAAATAGAAATGAAATTGATTTTTCTTTGAACAATGAGACAATGATTGATTTAAAAATGCAATGAAATTAATTTAAAAAATGAAATATGAACCAAAAAGCGTGTAACATGATATTTTCCTGTAAAAATCAAACAACTACACGAACTTGTTAGTGACTGGTTAAATGCAAAAATGTAACAGAATGCGAGATGATTCGACTAATCCTAGGGCAAAATTTGGGGTATTACAGTTGCCCCTATTTAAATAGCTTCACCGGATGATTTGAGCGACGAAGGCTCGAGAAATCATGGTGGAGGGATTTAAATATAGATAACCGAAAATTTTGCCCTTAGATGCAGTGATATGCAATGCTATGCACAAAACGGAAATAAACTATAATGATGACAATGCCATAAATTTAGTATGGTGCTTATGATGGAATGGTAAATCCAGAGATGCAGACGACACGACGACACAGGGGACAGGCGCGACGAACGAACCCCACTGGAAATACGACGCACTGGGTGACAGCACGACACTGGGGAATTCTAAAGTGATAGTCAACTGGTACGAGTACGACCAATTACCACTTTAGGAAAAAGGAATAGTAGAATGGGATCCTCAATGGAGATGACACCGGCGAGACGGCCTCCACTAGGGAATATGTAAAAGTAAATGATAAAAATGGATCTGCACGACTGTAGGATCGATTAACAAGATGCTGGAGCATTGAGCAAAGAATAACATTCGAGCTTCTGTAAACTTTCCCTCGTGACAGGATCAAACAGAATTTAGGAATCCGTAGAAAATATACAGGGTAAAACCGGCTGTATGCCAAAATAAATGGGCTTAAATGGGAAACGCCCTGATAAGCTTTCTCGAGAGAGAACTGCCACTTATCGTTGGAAGGGACTTATATGCCAAACTGGATAAGATCTCAAATAAAGAGACTGCTGCTTATCTGTGGATAATAGATTGATTGATAATATAAACTTCTTCACGTCTCAAGTCTGTGCTCCCTGGACATGATTCAGTTTCTTCTTTTTCTAAAGGATAAAATAAACGTCTTCATAATTCGAGATCGGTGCTCTCCCGAATATGATTCGGCTCCTTCTTTTACCAAAGGGTAAACGAACTTCTTCATACTTCAAGATTCACACTCTCCTGAATATGATTCCGCTCCTTCTTTTACTAAAGGGTAAACGAACTTCTTCATACTTCAAGATCTGTGCTCTCCTGAATATGATTCTGCTCCTTCTTTTACTAAAGGGTAAACAAACTTCTTCATAATCCAAGATTTGTGCTCTCCTGAATATGATTCCGCTCCTTCTTTTACTAAAGGGTAAACGAACTTCTTCATACTTCAAGATCCACACTTTCCTGAATATGATTATGCTCCTTCTTTTACTGAAGGGTAAACTGAACTTCCTCATACTTCAAGATTCACACTCTCCTGAATATGATTCTGCTCCTTCTTTTACTAAAGGGTAAACGAACTTCTTCATACTTCAAGATCCACACTCTCCTGAATATGATTCCGCTCAAACCTCCCCTTTCTTCAAAATGATACGGGAAATGGAAACCAAACTACTCGCTGGAGATGGCCATTTGCTGCAAGTCATAACGAAGATAAGATAAGCTTCTCAGGCGAGAAATGCCGCTTATTTGCAAGAGTGGCAATAATAAGCTTCTCGGGTGAGAACTGCTTGTAGAGGTAGTAACAGGTAATGTAAATTGTAAAGAAAGTCGTGATGATGGCAAACATCTAGATCACTGAGTGACAACAGGTAACATAAATTGTAAAGAAGGTCGTGATGATGGCAAACATCTAGATCACTGTAATGTAAATTGTCAAGAATTTTGTGATGATGACAAACATCTAGATCACTGTAGTAACATGTAATTTAAATTGTAAAGAAGGTTGTGATGATGGCAAACATCGAGATCACTAAGTAGTAACAGCTAATGTAAATTGTCAAGAAAGTCGTGATGATGACAAACATCTAGATCACCGAGGGTAATGTAAATTGTAAAGAATGTTGTGATGATGGCAAACATCTAGATCACTGTAATGTAATAATGAGCTCCTTGTATGAGAAGATCAATTGTAGAGTGTATTGTAAAGTGTAAGGTAGGTGATAAGCTTTTCAGGCGAGAACTGTCGCATATTTGAAAAGGATTGTAAATGCTTTTCTTGAGAGATAGTGCAAAATAAATGTACATCCAGGTATGTTCGACAATCGACAGGACTGAAATTCGATCTAGAATTGGGCTAGAAAGAACTGGTAAAGAAAGCTCCATTGAGGAAACGAACTCGAATGGGGACTACCTTATCTTAATGCGGAAAGGTAACGGAAATAACCATCGTCCACGAGGGTTGAACTCTGTGGGGAAACTAGAAACAAGTAGGTATTTTATGCTTAGGGCTGACGATCTACTTGGAGAGAGCGGACAAACCCAGTTACTCGGCGGTAACGACAAGGATGAAGATAAATAGCAAGCATACAAATGCTAATGCGTATGCCAAAGTGTATACGAATGTGTATGTTCATGTGTATGACAATGAAATGAAAATGAGTATGTAATGCTCATGCTTATGCTTATGCTGACAAAACAGATGAGAGAGGAGACATGAGATGAAATAAACATCTCAACAGGAATACCCAGTGACCTCTGCAACAGTACATCTATTAGAGGATAGGAATAGTTGATGGTAAGACCGAATCTGGCTTCAAAGTTAAAATTTCCCTGGGGAGAAAATCTCATGACTTCCACATGGGGATGCGATACGACTTCACCGGAGAGTATGATGCCCTGACTTCAACTGGGGATTCATGACCTCCACATGGGGATAAGATGTCATGACTTCACTAGGGATTACTATCATGAACCATAATCAGCTCAAGAACTCTTGGATCATAGACTTCCAGGGATAAAATAAATATCCGCTGTATGGGGAAGGTGTGGAGCTAGACAACTTCATGGAGATAGTGTAGCAACTTCCTAGGAAAAGTACCTCGGCTTCCTGGGGAAAAGGTATATCCGACTAGGGATAATATATATCAAACTTCCCTGCGGAGAGTTCATCAGACTTACTGGGGAGAAATCAACAAACATTCCTGGGGAAGGTATCTTGACCTCTTGGGGAGAATATGGCAGTCTCCTGGGAAGTATTTCCTGAGGAAAGTAAGACAATTTCACTGAGGAACAGATAATTCCGCTGAGAATGGGGTTCAAGAACATATATCACTTGGAGGATACTGGGGATATCTCTGCAGTCTCGAGAGTCACTGGGGATTTATCGGATGGATCCCAAAAGTGTTGTCAGCTTAAAGTCTCGCTGGGGACTGTTACTAGGAAGATGCTGGTATGATCTCTGCTGTCTTGGAGATTACCGGCTCAGCCCAAAGTGTTGTCAGCTAATAGTCTCGCTGGGGACTGTTTCGGCTTAAAGTCTCTTTGGGGACTGCGTTGAGGCAATGGTTAAGACGTAGATTTTGCAATGATGAGATTTACTGGGGAATGAAGACCGTCGGGAGTAAAATCCATCGGGTACATGAAGAATGTCGCGAAACAAGCTAGTTTTGATCTTAATGGACTTTGTCGTAGTCTCCATTTTGAAAATATCATGCCCCAGAGTACCTGTTTTGTAAGGAAAATTCAGCTCAAGAGGATTTTACAGAGAACGTGGAGTCCAAATGCCCCACTGTTTTCCAACTCTTGGAGAGATTTGTCAGATCTCGACGTAACTGGCTCAGATCGACGGTGACATGACTGAGTCTTCAAAAATATCTCTTAAGAATGTCAGGCTCTCATTGATGAGAAAATTGGAAACCATATGCCCCTATTTAGCAGGATCTATGACATCTATATGTAAGTTTCTAAGATATCAGGCAAAACTGACACGTGTGAAATGCTATCCTGAAACTATCAATGCAACAATATATTTGTCTTGAAATTTTTGTTTTTGAAAAAGATATCGCTATAACTCGCGAACGAAATCACTAGCTAGGATATGAATTTAACTTGTAATGCCAACGGTAAATTGAGTATAGCTCGTAGGAGTCAGGAAGCGTTATCTCGTCGAGTATGCTTTCAAAAGAAACCTTACCTCAATTAGGTCTTTTAAAGGTTGTATCGCGGCTTGGTTCACGGTTTAAGAAACAAAGGATAAAGGCTCGAATTTATTTGTACCCACCCCTCTTCGTGATGTTCTCCCATCCTTTTCAGTTAACAGGATACGAGCATTCATATCTCAATCGGGTTTGATATGGTCGAGAACTCATTAAGGCTTTGGACATGGCAGTCACTCACCTATTGTCTTTTATGTTTGGTCACACGACTTTGTTCTTTTTTTGGGGATTCTTCATTGTAATCCCTTGTTTTTGTTATATTTTTTCATTCCCTAACTTTTGCCTGGACAGCGTTTTTTGAATTTGACTTTAGAGTCCAGCGGGATGCCCCAGTTTTGCCTAAGTCTCCTTCATAGGTTTTGACTTAGCGAGCTATATTTTTTATTTTTGTTGAATAAGTCGTGTGACTCCTTTGAAAGGCTTGTGACTTTCCCACTCTTTAGGTAGTAGAGGTATGGTCATCGACTTCTAACTTCCTAAGATGTTAGGGATAAAATAGATCCTCAAAGGTTCGCTCCTCCTTTGTGAGGGTCTGCGCGCTCGATTGGTTTAACTGAAAAACTACCCTGCCCCAGGTTAAAATAAGGGTTTTAATTTGGAAAAGAAGAAACTTCTACTTCAAGGCTCAAAGGGGTTAAAGAGGGATTATCATCCTTATGTCTCCAGTGTTTGGGATTTGAAGCAATGCCTTACATCATCAGCAGGTTTTGATCGAAAGCATACGACAAGAGATTTGACGTTTTTGGTTCATCATCCTCCTCCCAATTCTCAATCAAAGCAAAAGATCGGGTAACGTTGGCATTATAGTTTATGGAAAAAATATTTTTAATGAGTCAAACAAATGGATTTATTCAAGACAAACATGCATTGCATTAATTATTCCAAAATAAACAAGTTCGTAGATGCTAATTATGCTTAATCAAAGAAAATAAACATATAAATAATCAAAATGTAATGTCTCAAAGTCCTTCAAGATGTGTTTATGAAGTCTTCGCGTCTGAGACCGGCACGGTAGTGGTTTTCTCTGGCGGAGCCTCACTGGAAGGAGTCGTCTTACTTGCCCCAGCTACGCCAGTCATTACTTCATTATCGGTCTTCAAATCTTCACTCAGAATAACTCTCCCAGATTCTCTGTTGATCGGGGTCGCATCATCTTGAGGATTGCTGAAATGAAAAGGACTAGGCATCTGAAGAACTACCGGCTTCGGCTGATTCACCGTATGCGTCACTGGCTGAGATCTGTTGAAAACAGGCTTCGCATAGCTTAATTCTGGCCCCTGGGACGCCCTGAGAGGAGTCTTGACTTTCGGCTGAGGATCGTCAAAAGACAGGACCTTCTTTTCTAGCAAATCTCTAACAATATTCTTAAGCGCGTAACATCCTTCCAAATCGTGACCAGGCGCACCCTCATGAAATAAACAATGAACGGCGGTGTTGTAATTGACAGGCAAAAGATTGGGAGGCGGACCCAAAGTTCGGGTAACAACCAGACCTTGTTGCACTAAGAAAGGATACAACTCAGTGAACGTCATTGGGATCGGAGGACAAGGCTTGTATCGTCTCCTATTTTGACGAGGTATCGTCTCCTCTGATGGTTGGCACACGGGAGCGTTGGGCACTCGTTGACAGTTGACAGGAGCTTGTGCAGGCTGATAAACAGGAGGTTGTTGATAAACCGAATGCTGATAGACCGGAGCCGGTTGCACAGGCTGATATGTAGGAAATTGCCGACCAAAAGGAGGTGCAACAGTAGCTACATAGGATTGTGGAACATACTGAACTGGATAATCTTGAAAATAATTCTGCTGAGGTTGCCAAGGTTGATGAGTAGCCATCGAGCGATTCCTCGGAGTTTTGCACTTCGGAGGAGTAACTCGTCGAACTGGTTGAGCAACAGTAGGATTCACTGAACTGGATTGACGATTATGAGGAGGTACGTTCTCGACAGTAACAGCTGGTTGAGGATCCACAACAGTATCAGTAATTTCAGAAACAACGGTAGGTTGATTATCCATCTTCACCTTAAGGGCTTGCAACATCTCCATAATCTGCCCCACACTTCCTCGAAGATCTTCGAGTTCATGGCTGACACGGTCGATCTCTTGAGCTTGTTCTTCCATCCTTTTTCGAGCTTGGGCTCTAGTGTTGTACTGATGCGGAGGACCCAGGGTGACGAAACTGGAAGGCGAGGGAACCGAGTATGAGAAACCGGGAGACACATGGAATGCAAAAATATGATGCTAAAATGCAAAATACGAATGACATGACTTCATGGAATTTAAGTATTTATGAGCATTGCGGGATAACGAAAAATTTTATTGATTGAAAAATGGATTACAAATAATATTCTTAAAAGAAAAATCTCGATGAAAATAACCAACTAAAGTTCTAGGACCCTAAGGAAGTACTATTCATGATTTTGACGGTTAGGCGGAGAATCGAAGGGAAACAAATCCTTCATCAAAACCAAGCAAGGGTACGTTGGAAAAGTCTTCACAATTGTTGGTGATTAGTGTCCTTGATGTCAAATAACTTTGAGCATATGGCTTTAGCAACGGTCTTGTCCTTTAGGGTCTTTCTCCAAGAAAGGGAATGAAGATTCCTTCAGAATAGGTAACCCTACCAATTGAGAGTACTCTTCTAGGGTAGGAAAAAGATGATACTCGGAGAATGTAAGGCAAAGATACTCTGGATCCTAGAACTGTAACAAATTCGAAAGGAAACCTTCGCCTACTTGAGGTTTCAACAAAAATAACGACCTTCCATACTTGTTTCTGGATCCTTTGTTGATCTTGAACCAAAGTTCCTAGCTTCCTTAGGTCATCTAACTTAAGTCCTTTAAAAGAATATCTCAAAGGTTTTTTGTTTTTTTTTTGTAATCCATGGTATCTTTCAATATTCATAAATAAAATTTGAATTCCATGACATGTGATGCAATGTGATGTCTTATGGATGCAATGCATATATACAAAGTCCTAGGTTAAAGGTATATGCAAGGAGTTAGGGTCTACCCATCCCAATAGGTATGTACTAAGGTTAGTTGTACCTGCAGAACAAGGTTCTAAAGCGGTGCCCAAAGTCATCAATCCATCTTTCGGATATTATCAATTTCCCGATTAACTCGGTGGTTAATAATATTCTCAAGAGAATCTCTTTTGAGTGTAGTATCGCGTAGCAACCATTTTGGAATTACTCTCTCATAGTTCCCGCACTACGTCCTAGATAAGGCCAAAGTGGTGTTAAGGTACTACGGTCCCCAGTATCACAGACTCCAATCGACCATGGAAAAAGTTTTCACGATTACTCGTTCAACCGAACCATTTTCGGAAGGGTCTCAACTGAGCGGTGATTCTCGAGTCAGCTTGGTCGGGATTCAACTCCCTATAAGCCTCATCGAATATATCCCCATCCTATAATAAGGTCACTCAATTCCGGGTGTAGGACTTATCTCACAATAACGGGGTACCCCCCAAGCAAGGCACAATAATAATATATACAAGAGAATAAATAATGGAAAATATCATACAATAAACAAAATAGGGGTAACCCTTAAAAGTTATGGCATAGTCCCCAGTGAAGTCGCCATTTTCTATTGCGGTGGAAATAGGATATCAAACTATTAATTAGTTTGAATCACAATTCTTAAGTCACAACCGCTCTTTGATTTATCCGAAGGAAAAGGTCAAAAGAGGGAAAACCTATTTTTGCATCGTAAACACAATGCGGGGAGAGACCTAGGTAAGGGGTTGGTTAAGCTTAGGGAAGGTACTAGCACCCTAAACTTCTGTAGTACTCTACATGAACCTTTTGTTTATTGTATGCTTTTTTATTTTATTTATTATCTGCTTTATATATATTGAGCGAAGGGATAGAGTGACCTAAAAGACCTAAGGGTTAGTCCTAAGTTTACTCGGCAAGACGTCGCATCTTGTGCCTACGTATCCTGGATAGGGAATGGAATCAGAGTAATCGTAGTTCCCCTCGAAAAGGAGGTTAGAAACGTCTTGACTATGGTCAAGGTTTCAATGGGGAATAAACGTATCTTAAGGACACGCTTACGTGGAGTCTTTGACACTCCTATTTCTATGTTGAATTTGTTAATTGAATTAGGGTTAAATTAGGGATTCCACGGCGGGAAACCCTGAATACAGCACGGCGACTCTTTGACCTAATGCTAGGGTAAAGGGTATTTCCGTCCACGGCGGGACACCTAAGCTAATTAGGGTTTTGAAATGGTTGAAACTAAGGTTATTGACTCGGCGGCCAAACTGTTAATCCTAATTCCTTCGGAGGGATTCTAACGGTAAAAACATGCAAAATACGACAAATTACTATTCGGCCGAATTAAAGTGCGGAAAAATAAAGAAAGCGGTAAAAAAAGCATCGCGACGATCACTCGCGTAAATTACAAATTCCCAAAAAATGCAAAATAAAATAACCGCGACCATGGCCTCGCGTAAATTACATCCATGGAACAAAAACGAACAAATAAAATAATAACGAGTTGAAACAAACAAATTAACGAGGGTTAGACAAAAATGAAACGGCTAAATTAAAACTTATTTCTTTTTGAGTTTTTATTGAGAAGAGGAGAGGAGAATTAATTTCATGCTTAAATGGAGAAACTATTCTAATTATTTACTAAAAATTTTAATAAAGAAACTGGTTTTAATTTTAATGAAAAAATGTCTTGAAAAAAAATGTTTTAATTTTATCGAAAATAAATGTTTTAAATTTTAATAAAAAAATATTTTAAACTTTAATGAAAAAATTTGATTTAAATTCAACGAAAAAGGTTTTAATTTTTGTTTTAGTGAAAGAAAGGTCATTTTTTAATTTTTGTGTTAACTTAATGAAAAATGGTTTTAATTGGAAAAAAGCTTTAATTAAGAAAAACTGTTTTATTTAGAAATATGTTTTTAAATAAAAAATGGTTTAATTTTTGAAAAAAACTTTTTAGAAAGATTTTAATTTTTAAAAAACTAATTACGTTATGTTTTTTTTTGTTGAAATAGCTTACCTAAACTTAATTGCATTATTAATTACAAACTACATAGTTAATATAAATGAAAAAAATAAACAATTGAAACGTAAATAAAAAGGCTTCTGCCGTTTTCTCCATGGATGACTATCGAAGCTTTTCCTCTCCTTCAATCCTTGCATGTTATCTTCTATTTATTCTTCACATTAATCTACAATCAATGAACAAAACAACACACAAAAATCATAAAATGTCGTAAATCAAAGGAAAGAGAAAGCTTACGGTAACGACGATGATGTTGAACGAACTGAGCCTCCGCCGTTGGGACTTTTTGCTCGCCGGTAGCGCTTGCCCGATGATGAATTCAAACCTTTTAGGGTTCTTCCAAAAAAATTCCCTCTTCTGATAAATCGTGAGAACGGCCGCCGTTTTTTCTTTTCTTTCTCCTTCTTTCTTTTCTCAAATATAACTTATGTTTATATAGGTATCAAATTAGGGTTAACTCTAACCTAATGCCCAACTTAATATTAGTTATAATTACTAAATTTAAATAATTAAAATAAAATTAAAATTAATAATTCTATTTATTTATTTATTATTATTTTTTTAAAGAATTCTTATTATTTCTAATAAAAATCCTTTATTTTTTTTAAAACATTATTATTATTATTTTATTTTTTGATATGCAAATAATAATAAAAATTAAAACTTAGTATAAAAATGTATAGAATGAAAATAATATTAAAGAAAAATGAAATTAATTTAAAATGAAAAATAGAAATGAAATGAAATTATTTAAAAATGAAATGAGACTAAAATTAAAAATGAAATAGAAATGAAATTGATTTTTCTTTGAACAATGAGACAATGATTGATTTAAAAATGCAATGAAATTAATTTAAAAAATGAAATATGAACCAAAAAGCGTGTAACATGATATTTTCCTGTAAAAATCAAACAACTACACGAACTTGTTAGTGACTGGTTAAATGCAAAAATGTAACAGAATGCGAGATGATTCGACTAATCCTAGGGCAAAATTTGGGGTATTACACTAACCAACTCATATGCTCTTATTCCTTTTCAGGAGTAGTCATGCCAAAGCATATCTGATATAACTTACAGGAATATGTTAACTACAGCAAGAATAACAGTGCAACTAGTCGTGCACCTCCAGCAGACCAGTCAATGGCCCTACAAGTATAGATAACTTACAGGAGTATGTTAACTCCAGCAAGTACGACAGAGTGCAACTAGTCATGCACCTCATTTCTCTAATTTATCTGAAAGTAGATCTTATTCAAGATGGTTCATGCCAGATACAAGGTACTTTTTCATTTTTGTCAAAAATATGTTACTGTAAGGACTATTTTTTAATTTTATTGTAATTTATATATGTTTTGTAGGATGGATGCTACATTCAAAGAAGAAATTAGAGAAAATAAAAGTATATGTGATGTAGTCTATTTAAAGGATGCAGCGGATATCGCACATAATGAATACGCACTTCCTCAAGATGTGGTTGAAGTGATTGCAAAACATATTAATGATGTGTTTTCTTATTTGCATTTTCAAGCTAGTAATAAACTCCTTCGTCTAGCCGCACCGCCGATTCAATGGAGATCATCTTCTTCCATGTCAATGTCAAGGTTTGACGATCACTCTATGTGTCCTTTATTTGAATTGCAGATGGCAGAACTTGGAAGAGCATGTACAAGAGACAATCCACTACTGTCCCCAAGTATGAGATCTTTAGTTGTTGATCTTACGACACTTCCTCTGAAAATCAAACACTCATAAATCTTTTGCCAGTGAGATGAAGGTTCTCTGTGGCAGATTGAATCATGTTTGTAAAACTGAAGTAGTTTGGAAGTTTTTTACCTGGTCTTCAAGGTTTATTTCCCAAAATGTTCAAAAAGACATCCTGTAATTATTCTAGCATTATTATCCACAAATAGCATAAATGTGAGTGTACTTATAGTCATTGTCTTGTCTATGCAGGTACAGACTTAAACACAAAAAAGTTAACATAAGAGCTGTTAAGCATTGGTGCGGTCTCCTCTATCTCCATAGCCAGGACCCTCCTGTAATCCATAGAGATCTCAAATGTGATAACATTTTCATCAATGGTCACCAAGGAGAAGTCAAAATTGGTGATCTTGGCCTCGCTGCAATTCTCCGCAGATCTAATGTTGTTCACTGTGTTAGTATGTAAACCAGAATGACTTGTTTCGTTTGAATAAGTCTATTATAACAAGCTCTATATCGATTTAATACATTGGATTTTCTTGTTTTTCTTCCTTGTTTCATCATCAGGTTGTGTTGAAGATATTGATGGAGAAGATCTTGTTAGAAAAGCTTTCAGCAAAATGTCCATTCAGTTGTATAATTATGGAGAAGGGTGGGTACTGGGTATGTCTTTGTTTGTTTGTTTCTATCTGATTCTTGTACATGTGGAGCAAGTTACTACTGTTGTTGACTGTATACACAAACATAAACATAAACACATGAATAAAGTCTTGTGTGCACTATCAATGCACCTGTGAGTTACATCTGAACCATCTGGTCAAGATCGGACGGTCTAGATCGGATGTAAATTCTAACTGTTTGGTTAACGTAGTCCTACGCCCTTGTCTCCATCATATGTTCTCAATAAGTTTTTAATTTTTAATTGGCGTAGTTCAGCACTCAACCTTTACATACTTATTTTGTATAAAAGGTAAACAATTTAATGAAGGATGAAATTACCAGTTATTATTCCTATGTTAGAAGATTTATCAAGGTGCTGATGATATCTGTCGGGATTAAAAATAATTTACAAACAATTTTTATTGTCAACAGTGAAATAGCATAAGTATGTTATGATATAGGTGTTCATTGTGGTTACTAGTATTCCGTTGAACACCAGTAGCGCCAATTTGTATTATTATACCACATTTCAGGAGATTTTTTACATTTCCTTGTTAAATAACAGATAGTGGGAGGGCTCTATTTACCCCAAGATTAATCATACAATACATGTAATATGGCGGTTGTTAGATGGATATTTATATAATATGTAATATGGCGGCTGTTAGATGGATATTTATATAATATGTAATATGGCGGCTGTTAGATGGATATTTATATAATTTTTGAAGCAGGGGAGGATTGTGTGGTCTGTATTCTTGGAAAATAGTTTAGAATTTTGATTATATTCAATGTTAGAATTTGATTCTCGAGTATGAAATGATTCCAATAATCCAACGTCTGACCTAGACATAATAAAAAGGATTATCAAAAAAAAAAAAAAAACAACTTCTTAGGTCGGTTAATTTTACCCGACTTAAGAAGTAAGTTCTTAGGTCGGGTATAAGTGGTTTCTGCAGGCTAGACTTATTAAGTCGGGTTCTGCCTAACCGACCTAAAAAGTTGTTTCTTAAGTCAGGTCCACAACCGACTTAAGAAGTCAAAACTTCTTATGTCGGTAATTCTTAGGTCGGGCTCGGACCCGACTTAAAAAGTCATTTTTAACCGACTTAAGAAGCCTTTTTTTCACTAGTGAATGAAGATCCAACATTTTTCTAGTACTATGCAAGTTGGAGACATCCTTACAAAACTGCTTAGTATGATTGTGTTTTAAGACCTTCAAACCAAACTCAAAAAGTCACAACTTACATTTGTCCTTGATCTTGTGGGGGAATATTGGGAGAGTAATGTAAGTTAGGACATAAAAATTTAGCATGAACTGTCTTCCACCATGCACTTGTATGACTGGAGGTTATGTAAGCTTATATCACCATGCACATGTATATAAGAATGATGCATGGTGACACCAACCTTTCTTCCATGAACACTTCATGCATTTTATGCATAAATCTCTATAAATGTTAGTGTCATTCCTTGTGACTTTTAACTCATTATGCATAATTCAAAATGAAATTCATATATTCTATTGACAATTCATGTGTATGATAAATCCATACAAAATTTTACGTTGATTTTAAATGATACTATCACAAATGAACAATAAGATTCATCTCTCTCGAATTATTCAATCATAGAACTTGATACCGAGATTTTAAAAAAATCAGCAAAAGAAAAACTTAAAATTTTATCAAATAAAAAACAATTATTTAATGCTAATTAAGATTTAACCGCAATAAATAAAAATCATGATGTAATAGAAGTGTGTTTAAATTAAAATTCGTATACAACATATTCTAAATATTTAAGACGGCGAAGCGTATATGTATACAAATTGACATCTTAAAACTCAGCCATCCTGCTGACTTGAGAATATATGATATTCTCCGTCTTGTCAGGGATCTGATCTCATCACATCAGCAATAAGATCAAGATTCAATTAATTTAATACAAAACATGGAGCATAACAACTTGGGCGCCGTCCAAACGAATACGTACACAAATTACAAAACACTGTGAGTGTGTGATGACAACCTTAAACGTCACCCACAACACAACATGACCAAAATACCATTTCCACCGCTTACAAACTTTGAATATATTAATAATCACGAAATTGTCTTTATATATATTCCATCATCCACATTCTCCATAACCAACCCATTCTTTCTCTCTCAAAACTCACATCATCATCATGCATCAAGCAATTCCTTACATGTCACCACACAACAACAACTTTGGTAATATTAATGAAAATTATTATTATAACAACAAGAAGAAGAAGGAGAAGGGGAATAGTCCTTCTATGGTGAAAATGGTTTCTGAGAACGCTGTGATAGTGATCGGAAGACACGGTTGCTGCATGACTCATGTGGTGAAACGTCTTCTACAGAGTCTAGGTGTTAACCCTGGGATTCATGAGGTGGAGGAAGAGAAAGATGAAGTGTGTGTTGCGAAAGAATTGGAATCGATGATTGAAGGGAAGTGTAATGTGCAGTTTCCGATGGTGTTTATAGGTGGTAAGATGTTTGGTGGATTGGAACGTGTTATGGCTACTCATATTTCTGGTGAATTGGTTCCATTGCTTAAACAAGCTGGTGCTTTGTGGCTATGATTCATTGTTTCTTGTGTTTAAGTAATTAATACTCTATTTAGTTGAAGAAACAAATGTTGCTAATTTCATGATGTATATTGTTTTAGTTAAATAATTGTTAAATAATTATGTCACCGCCATAATTCACGGTTGCTCCTATTCTAGAATGTTTGGATTTTAAATTGGTCATTTTGCAAAACGTGTTTATTCCTTTTCATTCATTGCGTTTTCTAATCTATTTTCAAGGGAAAGATAAACATAAACAATTTAAAATGGACGACTTAAGATGGACGACACGTGAGGTTGTTAGGTAGAAATGGATGGTGATGGTTGGTCGGTGCTCCACATATGAGGGTGATGAGCCTATAAATATTATCACGATGTAGTAAATAAAAATCATGGGTGTAATGTTTTGGGCCAGAAAGCTAACATATTCAGATTTTTTTAATTTTAAAATAACTATTTTTTTTCTTTATATACCAAAATAACAATTATTTCAAATAAATTACTAAAATAATCACTTTTAAAAAACAATCACTTTTAAAAATATATATATATTTATAATGACAGTCAACATCATAGACAAAACTTTATTTGTTGTAGGTATATTTTGAAATATTTATATCTACGGTACTTTATCGTAGGTAGAAGAGACTTTTTGATATATAATATGTTGTATTTATGATAAATAGATTTTTACCTATAAATTTTGACTGTCATTATAAGCATGCATCCGTCTATGTACAATTTTATAATGCATGTGCCATTTTTAGCGACTACTTCTTTTAGGTCGGTTTGAAAAGTGGCTACTTTCATAATTTATTTGATAGCATGGTTATTTTTAGATTTTTTTATACTAGTCATGTATTTCAAATATAATACCACTTTAACAAGAGTTTCAAAAAAATTACCAAACCAGCTACCCTTTAACTGACGGTTGTCAATTGAATTGGTGAAATTGACAAAAGTTTGAAAATGGCCATGGACTAAGTCGCCAAACCGATTGGCGAAAGAGGTATTGTGGAAAGCGATTCGCCATGTTGAACGGCGACACAAGCATATTTGCAATTTCCAATTAAATTATTTTTTTATATTTTAAATTTTGATTATATTTTTCATTTCAATTAATATTTTAATATATTTAACATCAATAAGTTTTTTTTTTATATTTTTAATTATTAATATTTTTTAAACATAATTATTACTAATAAACTTAAAATAATTAGGTTTAAAGTTAAAATTAATTTTTTAATTAATAAACTTAAAATAATTAGGTTTAATGTTAAAATTAATTTTTTAATTAATAAACTTAAAATAATTAGATTTAATGTTAAAATTAATTTTTTAATTAATAAATTTAAAATAATTAAGTTTAAATAAAAATAATCTCAAATTAATTAAATAAATTTATGTTGATCTAAAAGTTGAGTGTTCATTGAAGTTAAAATTTTAAACTTAATTAAATAAATTTATGTTGATCTCAAATTAATTTTTAATTTTAAAACATATAAATTGATTTAAATTATAAATTTTAAAACATAAAAATTGAGTGTTCATTGAAGTTTAAATAATGTAAAATTTGTAAGGGTGTTTAAGTCATATCATATGGGATACGTACTATTTTTTTTACTATAAATACGACTGTAAACACATGTATGTTTTCACAACATTGTATCCCAAAAGACGGAAGCTTTAGTGCATTTTGAGTTGAGTAGAGCCTAGAATTTCTACATTTCTAAATCAACGTTCTTCGTCGTCGTCACCATCAGCATCGGAGGAATCCTTTCCAACGTTCGATCTAATGAAAAGAAATGTCGTAGTTGTGTTTTCAGCAACAAAGCCTCTGACGAAGGTGCTCCTTTAGAATACGCAGACATTGGATCACTTGCACAGGGAACTGAACCGCTGGCTAGAAGGAGATATTGCTCCAGGAGAAAAGATTAGGAAAATCGAGAGGTTGGTCGAGGAGACCGAAAGAAACGGAGTTACTCGTGAATGGAGAAAAATGGAAAATGATGTTGGTGTCCTTGTGATGATGTTGACACCAAAGAAGATTAAGTTGATGGTCGTGATATCGTAGACGCTTTGGTGCAGTGTTTTGATTTATGTCTTTACGTTGTTGTTATGTTTGTTTAATTTATGTTGCCTTGGTGCAGTGTTCTGTCTTTATGATGTTGTAGTATGAGTTAACTATGTTTTTAAATGAATGAACTTTGTTATTAATCGAATGAAATTTTCTATTTATCGAATGAAATTTGCTATTGATTTAAAGGGACAAGATTACATATGAAACTATGATTTGTTGCTTGATCATACGTTTGGACATTTTGTATGATTGTGTCCTGGTTGCCGACATAAACTACACAATCTCACCAGCTTGTCTGCGGTATCCATCTCCGTTCGAATGCGCGTGCTGTTAGGCCGACCCTTTTCTTTCTGCGCATCAAGTCATTATGCCAAACAATTTCGCCTTCGTATTCAGGCCAATAGTCCTCCTTTGCCACCACCTGAAAGCTGCATGTGTAGACATTGCATAGACTTGTCACTTGGTGAACTGCAGAAAGAAGGTTGGTTGGGTCCTGGCGCGCCTTTGAACATGCTGCTATAACATGAGAGCAAGGCATACGGAATGCTTGAAACTTTCCACAATCACACCAGCTCTTATCCAATTCAACACGGTAACATCCCTTAGGCCTTCCTTCGTTGTGATCAATAGACTCGGCAACACTGAACCAACCAGTTGTACGGTCAAAGATTGTGACCACGTGTGTGAAGGTGAGATATAACTTAGAAGGGGGGGGGGGGGTTGAATAAGTTTAGAAAATTAAAACTTGAAATAAATCACACAATTATTTTTATCCTGGTTCGTTAAACAACGACTCCAGTCCACCCTTCCAGAGTGATTTGCCTTTCTCAACAAGGTCTTAATCCACTATTAAATCAAACTGATTACAATAGTATCACCTAAGAACTACAGTTCTTAGTCTTCTCAAGAGCTACTGATTCACACTGAATCCTCTTAAGGAAATTCCTTTACAAACAATGTAAATAAAATACAAGAGTTTTTAATGCTTCTATAAAGCTATAATCACAACAGTGATTTTTCTCTTAAGATTTAAGTACAAAGATTCTATGAAGAATAAGAATGAGAGCTTAAGAATGTTTGATTTCTTTTCAGCAAGTGTATAGCTCAAGAGTATGTAACTGAAGAAAAAAGAGAGAGGCTCCTTTTATAGGCAACTGAATTATCCACGTTGAAAAGAGAGTCCAAAAGGTCTGAGCCTTTTTGTCTTCACATGTACTGACCTTTCCTTGAAATAGATGGCACAGATAAATCCTTTTTGTCTGTGTAAGTGTGTCTAGCACAAATAAGGAAAGAGACGTTGAATGATTCCAACGGATACATTCTTGAAAACATTTCTTCACTTTCAGCAAGTTCTTCAGAGTTTGAATAGATCAGAGTCTTCTGATGAGATTCAGAACTATGCTGTATCAGAGTCTTCTGCAGCTTGTGTGCTTCTAGCGTGTTGAACATCAGAGCATCTTGACACAGAACTTCAGTACTTGGCAGCGTAGGTACTTTCAGAAACTTCTGTAGATCAATGCTTTGAGAAACTCTTCAATCAATATTCTTCTATATTTCTGATGCTTCAGCTTCAGATGCTTCTGATAATCATCAGATGCTTCTGGCTATCTTCAGATGCTTCTGACTCAGAATGTTCTGGAGCTTCTTTCTTCAGATCCTTCTGGAGACTACGCTCAGAATCTTCTGTAAGAAGCAAGCAGATTCTTCTGTAAGATGCATCTGGCGCTTCAGATTCAGAATACCTTCTTGTATTCAAAGACAGATTTGCTTCTAGAGAGTCAATATAATTTTAATCTGCAGTAAAACTCTCAAACAAATTTTAGAGTATATAATTCTTAAATATAACTTTCCTAACAGTTATCATCAAAATAAAGAGTAATTATTAAGAACCAATCTGTGTTCTAACAATCTCCCCCTTTTTGATGATGACAAAAAGTATCAGAAATTTTATTTAATTGAATTTAAAGAATTATAACTCCCCCTGAGATGATGAATCTCCCCCTGAGTTAAATATGAAAAAGGAATAGAAACTTCCCTTTTTATCTTGAGTAATCTTCAGAGTCAGATCTTGTTTGTCTTGTAATAATTAATGGTCAGAATATCTTGCAGATATAAGATTCAGATTTTGATAAAGGATAAATGATCTGAGAAACTCAGAGGTTCTTTATAGAGTGTTCTTATCAAAAGTTCTGAAATAGTAAATTAAAATATTAGAAGGAATAGATATGTCTGAAGATTCATTCTAGTGAAATTATATTAAATAGATCAGATCTTTATTTTCTCCCCCTTTTTTGTCATAAGCAAAAGGTAAAAAAAAACTTTTAAAAAAGACAAGTAAAAGGAATAAAAGCAGATAATTCAATGGAGAAAAACAGTCTGATTTAATTAAAGATAACAGATCACAAAGTACATCAGAAGATATTACAAAACATTCAGATGCAAAGATAACAGATGCACAAACATGAGAAAAAAAATCTAAGTGTGTTTAGACAAAAGCATCTTCAAAAGGTCTGTGATCTCAGATTGTGATTGCTCTTGTTTTGACATGAACTTAGTGATTGTCTCATTCTTCTCATCTTGTTTGGTCATCCATTCTGACATGTCCTCAGATTTCTTGTCCTGCTTCGCCATCCAAGATCTGATTTCAGATTGACCAGCTTCCAGAGCAGCAATCTTGTTTGCCAAATCTGGATTCTCTGTCTTGATTTCAGATGATGGAGGTTCTGTATCCTGAACAGAGTCAATAGCCATATGTTCTGGAGATCCTGAAGAGGGTTCTACCAGAGTCATAGTTAGAGTAGGGGCAATTGGTTCTGGTGGAGGAGGAGGTGGAGGAGCATCCAAACACAGCAGAGGCCCGGTCTTGTTATCAATCCAGAATTGATTCCTTTCAGCTCTGAGCTTTGCATCATCAGAACAGATGTTCTTCAGATTAGAAGCTACAGTGTTGAATCTATTCAGAAATCCTTTCCAGATGATTTCAGTCTCATTTACATCCATAGATTCAGAACATCTTCTTTGAACAGTACCTAAAGACATCTGTAATTCTTGCAAAAACGTTTGAAATAAATGTTCAATATTAAGTCTGGGTGGAGGTTTGAGCAAGGTTTCCAGAGTCATCTGTTTAGGCTTTGGAGTTGGTGGTATCAATGATTTTGGAATGGAAATCAGAGGAGGGGGAACATATGGGAAAAATGGAATTTCTGGTTTCTGAGGAAGGGATCTGTTTAAAGCATTAATCAGATTGGGTTGAGGTCTGGTGCGTGGGTAAACATCATCAAAGACTGTATTAGAGTATGGTACAAAAGCAGATTTTGATGGTTTATCAGATGCAACTGTGTTGTCAGATGCAGAATGCAGAGCTGAAACAGCAGCTTTACCAGATTTATCAGATATGGTGGATAAAGATCCTTCATTTTCCATAGATTTAATATATGAAAGGATCACAGAGGGAAGGGTTGGTGTAAGTTTAGGTCTCAGAGGTGTCAAGGGTTCAGAGGGCTCAACTATATCATAAAAATCTTTAAGTTTGAAACCATAAGATAAATTATGATACAGAGAGGACACTTGAGCACAAGAGATTCCAGATGATGATGGAATAGAAGAAGGAACAATCATCTCAGATGAAGGTTCAGGTGGAGGCATAGGTTCTGGAATTGTAGTTTTGGTAGGTACAGATGATTCAGGTTCAGGGTCATGAACAGGATATTTGTCAGATGGATTAATCAGAAAGTCAGGGTGAATGTCTGATTCAGATGAATTTGAGGATGTTTCTGGTGTACAAGAGGTAGAAGAAACTTGAAACACTGTTTTTAATGGAGTGATATCAAGAACTTCTGTCTCAGGGATATGAGATGGTTCTGAAGGAATTTTAGGTTGATGAGTAGGTGGTTCAGATGAAACAGGAGCAGAAGTTACTTGAGTGGGTTCAGAAGTAACAGTTGCTACAGGTTCAGAAGA
Source organism: Lathyrus sativus (assembly GCA_963859935.3). Taxonomy (NCBI): domain Eukaryota; kingdom Viridiplantae; phylum Streptophyta; class Magnoliopsida; order Fabales; family Fabaceae; genus Lathyrus; species Lathyrus sativus. The sequence continues at coordinate 934,789,583 of OZ012735.1, forward strand.
TTGAATTGGTGAAGGTGGAATGACAGATTCATTTTGTGGTTGATCTTCTGAGGTTTGTTTTTCTGGGAGATTATCTGTTGTGGGTGATGCAGATTTTTGTTTATCAGAATTTTGTGGTAGTTCTGATGGTTGTGTTGGTTGTGGTTCTGTTTGTTGTGGAATAGTTGGTTGTGGTTCTGTAGGTTGTGATTCTGTTGGTTGTTTTTCTTTAGGTTGTGGTTCTGATGGTTTTGGAACAGATTTTGATGGTTTTGGAGTGAAGTGTTTGATGTGTAATTTTGGTTGAGGTGGTTTTGATATAGGAGCAGTGGGTTGTTTCTGAGGTGATACAAAGCTGGGGGCAGCAACAGATGTAGTTTGAGTAACAGGGGGTTTGGGAACAGACTTAATAGAATCATTTATAACAGCAGTTTTAGAAGAGACAGAAGCTTTAATACCTTTTAGTTTAATCCTTTTAGCAGATGCAGCTTCTCCAGAATCTTTTCTCTTCAGAAGATCCTTGGGACTTTCAACAATCTTAGCCTTCTTCTGGACAGGTTCAGATTCTGCTGCAGGTTGAGGTCTTTTCCTCTGAAGTGGAACTTCTGCTTCTTCTTCTTCTTCTCCTGCATCTGGCAGGGGTTGCTTGACAAGTTGAAATACATTTGCAGGTACAGGCACTCCTTCTCTTTTGCATTCCTCTATATACATCAGAACAATGTGTCTAGGTTCTTCAGCAAAAAATAGAGGGAAATCTGATACTGGAATCCTTTTATTCAAATCAGACATGTTCAACTTCTTTGGAGCAGTGGTAAGTTCATCTACAATCTTGAGTCTCAGAAGGCTCTTAGCGTTCAGAGGCTTTCCCATAATGAACTCTAGTTCCTCTGTTACACCAGCATCATACAGAGCAGCCACTAAACCATTTTCAGTGAGAAGATCTGATAGCAGCCTTCCAAAAGGTATCCAATTCCTGATCTTCTGAGTCTTTTCCTTCACAGATTCTCTAGATGCATTTATGTGATTCCACAGATGCATGAACAATAAGTAAGGAAGATCTACCTTATTACTCTGACTGAGGCAGTACATAAAATAGATCTGCTCATTGTTGACATAATCTGGGGAGTTTGTTGATTTTCTGTGATGAATGCATCCCATGAAGATCTTGCCCAGATCTTGTATTCTGGTTTCAGATCTTTGAATTTGTTAGAGGCTTGTCCAGCAGTCATAACCTCATCATAGACTTCATCCATATCAACACGTCCAACTGGCAGATGTGAAACACCATCTGTTTCTTCATAACCAATCAGTTTTCTAATAAGATCCTCTGTGATGATGATCTCCTTTCCCAGCACAGATGACAGAATAAACTTTGGATACACAGATGCATGGATCCAGAATTCCTTAATAAGCAAAGGGTAAACTGGTCCAAACAGTCTATCAAAGTATTTTACCCAGCCTTGAGCTCTAACAATGGAACGAAAATCAAACCCATTTTCAGCCAGTGAGTCAAACTCAACCATGGATTCACACAACACTTCTAACTTTTCAATAGGTGTGAGAAGAGTTCTCTGAGGAGGAATGTAAGGATTAGCACCAAGATTGTCTGAAGTTACAGCAGCCATTGTTGATTGAAACTGAGCAGTTGTTGATGAAGAAGACGCCATTGAAGAATGCTTTTTAGAACACTTAGGTTTGGGGTTTTTGTGAAGAGAGAACAAGAGATGAAAATGCATATAAATTCTGAGAGTGAAAAGTGTGAAAGTGAAAACACTTCAAGTATTTATAGTAAACACATAGGCACACCAAAAGACAGAATTAAAGCACGTTGGATCAGCATTAAATGAAAAGAATAAAATCATTTCAAATAATAAATGCTTCTGACAGATTTGGGGGGAAAATCAAGAATTTAACTATTCAAATTTCACCTCAAATGTCTTTTCAGTTGTCCACACGCCACCTTTTCAGATTTTGTCGGACACGTGTTTGCTTGCATGCTGTTCTGAATTCTCTCAAGAAGTGAAACGTTAGTCACGTTCAGATCTTCTAAAGATGGTCAGTTCAGATTTTCACATCAGAAATAATAATCAGAATAGAACAAATGAACATATGAAATACTTCAGATCATTAAACAATTTGCATCTGAGAGATTGCTTCTGATAAATATTACTCTGGACAAAAATCCATACAAATATTTTTCAGAATGAACTTAAATCTATCCTCAGCAAGTGGTTTTGTAAAAATATCTGCCCATTGATGATCTGTATCAACAAAGGCTAAATTTATGATTCCCTTCTGAACATAATCTCTGATGAAATGATGTTTAATTTCTATATGTTTAGCCTTAGAATGCAAGATTGGATTTTTTGACAAACATATAGCAGAAGTATTATCACAGAAGATAGAAAGATTACTCTCATAGATTTGATAATCTTCTAATTGACTCTTCATCCAGAGCATCTGAGTACAACATCCAGCAGCAGCAATGTATTCTGCCTCTGTAGTTGATAGTGCTATGGTAGGTTGCTTCTTGCTGTACCATGAGATCAGATGACTTCCAAGAAACTGACAGCTTCCAGAAGTGCTTTTACGTTCAACTCTGTCTCCAGCATAGTCAGCATCACATAATCCAACTAATGAAAATTCATCAGATCTTCTGTAACACAAACCCATGTTAGCAGTACCTTTCAGATACCTTAGAATCCTCTTAACAGCTGTTAAGTGTGATTCTCTAGGATCTGATTGGAATCTAGCACATAAGAAGACACTGAACAAAATATCTGGTCTAGAAGCAGTCAAGTATAGAAGAGATCCTATCATACCTCTGTAGAGTTTTTGATCTACCTTCTTACTTACCTCTTCCTTACCTAGAGTGCTTGTAGGATGCATTGGAGTCTTTGCCATTTTGCTATCAACCATGTTGAACTTCTTCAGAAGCTTTTTAACATACTTGGTTTGATGTATGTAGGTGCATTGTGGAGTCTGATTGACTTGGATTCCCAAGAAGAATCTCAATTCTCCCATCATGCTCATTTCAAACTCTTCCTGCATACATTTAGCAAACTCCTTTCCAAGCGTAATATTTGTTGATCCAAAAATAATGTCATCTACATAAATTTGACAAATCAACAGATCTTTCTTAACAGTTTTACAAAATAAAGTTGTATCCACTTTTCCTCTGATAAAAATTTTCTTCAGAAGGAAATTGCTCAACCTCTCATACCAAGCTCTGGGAGCTTGTTTTAATCCATAAAGAGATTTCTTTAATTTAAAAACATGATCTGGAAAGTTTTCACTTTCAAATCCAGGAGGTTGATGGACATATACTTCTTCTTCTATAATACCATTAAGAAAGGCACTTTTAACATCCATCTGATACAGAGTGATGTTATTCTGTGCAGCAAAAGAAATCAGAAGGCGTATAGATTCTAACCTTGCCACTGGAGCATATGTCTCAGTGTAATCAATACCTTCTTGCTGACTGTATCCCTGAGCAACCAGCCTTGCCTTATTCCTTTCTACTTCTCCCTTTTCATTCAGCTTATTTCTGAAAACCCATTTTGTTCCTATAATATTGAATCCTTTGGGTCTAGGGACCAGATCCCAAACTTCATTTCTGGTGAATTGATTCAGCTCTTCTTGCATAGCTATAATCCATTCATTATCTTCCAGATCCTCATCTACAGATGTTGGTTCTATTATTGACACTAAGCCAAATAAAGAAGATTCAGAAGTTCTGAGAAATGATCTTGTCCTAATTGGATCATCTTTCTTTCCAATAATCACATCTTCTGGATGAGATGATTTGATTCTGGAGGAAGATCCTCTGACAGTTGGTCTTTCAGAAATTTGCAAGTTGTTTAGTTGGGAAGTTAAAGGTGTAGCATCTGGAGTTGCTTCAGATTCTTTGATATTTTCCTTTTCTGCCTCTGATCCTTCAGAGTCTGTGAGAATCACTTCTCTATCTGCAGAACTTTCAAACTGCTTTGGCTTTTCAGAGCCAAGCTTATCATCAAATCTAACATGAATAGATTCTTCAACAATCTGTGTTTCAGTATTGAATACTCTGTAGCCTTTAGAGCGTTCAGAATAACCAAGCATGAAACACTTCTGTGCTTTGGAATCAAACTTGTTCAGATTATCTTTAGTATTAAACATATAACAAATACATCCAAAAGGATGAAAATAAGAAATGTTAGGCTTTCTGTTTCTCCACAATTCATAAGGAGTCTTTTCCAGAAGAGGTCTTACAGACACTCTGTTCTGAATATAGCAAGCTGTGTTAATTGCTTCTGCCCAAAAATGTTTTGCCAGATTTGTCTCATTGTTCATGGTTCTGGCCATCTCTTGCAATGTTCTATTTTTCCTCTCTACAACTCCATTTTGTTGTGGAGTTCTAGGGCAGGAGAAATCATGTGCAATGCCTTTTTCAGAAAAATATTTTTCAAAATGTTTATTTTCAAATTCTCCACCATGATCACTTCTGACTTTAATAATTTTGGAATCTTTTTCAATCTGAACTTGATTGCAGAAGTCAAAGAACACAGAATGAGACTCATCCTTGTGTTTTAGAAACTTTACCCATGTCCATCTGCTGTAGTCATCTACAATGACTAATCCATACTTCTTGCCTCTGATGGATGCAGTTTTCACTGGTCCAAACAGATCAATGTGAAGTAATTCCAATGGTCTGGAGGTAGACACAACATTTTTTGATTTAAAATGAGATTTTGAAAATTTACCTCTTTGACATGCTTCACACAGAGCATCTGAGTTGAACTTCAACTTAGGAAGTCCTCTGACCAGATTGAGTTTATTAATCTGAGATATACGTCTCATATTAATATGCCCCAATCTTCTATGCCAGACCCATTGCTCATCATTCACAGATAAGAGGCATTTTACATTTTGAACTTTAAGTTCTGAAAGGTTAATTTTATAAATGTTGTGTTTCCTCTTTCCACTGAATAGGATAGAGCCATCCTTTTGAGATACAGCTTTGCAACATTTTTGATTAAAGATTATATCATAACCATTGTCACTTAATTGACTTATGGACAACAGATTATGTTTCAATCCTTCAACTAACAGAACATTAGTAATAGAGGGAAGCTTACCATTTCCAATAGTGCCAGATCCAATGATCTTGCCCTTCTGGTTCCCTCCAAACTTCACGTCCCCTCCAGATCTAAGTTCCAGGCTTTGGAACATAGACCTTTCTCCTGTCATGTGTCGTGAGCATCCAGAGTCCAGGTACCATGATTGGTGTCCTGACTTTGCTGCTAAGAACATCTGCAACAGGAATTATTTTGTCTTTAGGTACCCAGATCTTCTTGGGTCCTTTGGGGTTAGTTGGTTTGCAAGTTTGTCTAAACTTCTGTTTTGCAACATAATGTTTATTCTGACTTGCCTTTGGTTTAAACACATAAGTACTCTTCTCAGAGCTTGTGTGTTTAATGTCATTCAGATGACCAAATTTGAATTGAGAGTACAGAGGTGTCTTACTGATAAAAAGTTTGTCAACAGGTTTTGGATTGCTTCCAGATGAAGACTCATATCCAATGCCTCTTCTGTTGTTTCCACTAACACCATAGATCATGGAAGCCATCTTGCTTCTGTCTATGCTCTTAGTGAGAAACTTCTGAAAACTAGAGTCATATTTTTCTAAAATATTTTCACAAGACTTAGTTTCAGAATCAGATTCTTGTTGAGTTCTATCAAAGTCATTTTTGATTTTTAAATTTATTTCCTTCTGCTCAACAAGTTCTGTTTTCAGAAGATCAATCTCAGATTCAAGATTGCTTTTCAGCTTCTTGTATTTGAGTTTGATGTTGTTGTAACTTTTAAGAACTTCTGTTAAAACTTTAATGAGTTCTTCTTTGGTAAGTTTGGCCATTACCTCTTCTGCATCATCATCAGATTCTGATTCTGATTCATATCCAGAGGTACCTTCTTCTTGATCCTCTGTCCTGGCCATCAATGCAACGTTTGCACATTCTTCTTCAGATTCAGAAGATGACTCACACTCATCAGAGTCATCCCATGTTGCCATCAGAACCTTTTTCTTCTTGTTGAACTTCTTCTTAGGTTTTTCTTTCAGAAGTTTAGGGCAGTCATTTTTGTAGTGCCCAGGTTCTTTGCACTCATAGCACACCACATCTTTCTTGGCAGATCTTCTGTGACTAGAAGATTCTTTCCTGTTGTCAGATCTTCTGAAGTTGTTAAACTTCTTTCCCTTGTGCTTCCAGAGTTTGTTAATCCTTTTGGACAGCATGGACAACTCATCTTCTTCTTCAGAGCTTTCTTGAATAACCTGCAGAGCTTTAGCAGTTTTTTAAGATTTTAAAGCTATGGATTTACCTTTATCTTTCTTCTGGGGTTCATCTTCTTCCAGCTCAATTTCATGACTTCTCAAAGAACTGATAAGTTCTTCTAAGGAGATCTTGTTCAGATCTTTTGCCATCTTTAATGCAGTCACCATTGGTCTCCATCTGGTGGGAAGACTTCTGATGATTTTCTTGACATGATCTGACGTTGAGTAGCCCTTGTCCAGAACTTTCAGACCAGCTGTAAGAATCTGAAATCTAGAAAACATAGTTTCTATATTTTCAGAATCTTCCATTTTAAATGCCTCATACTTCTGTATGAGCGCCAGAGCCTTTGTCTCTTTAACCTGGGAGTTTCCCTCATGAGTCATTTTGAGTGATTCAAACATGTCATGAGCAGTATCTCTGTTAGTAATCTTCTCATACTCAGTATGAGAAATTGCATTAAGCAATATAGTTCTGGCTTTGTGGTGATTCTTGAAGTCTCTTTTCTGCACTTCAGTCATTGATTTTCTATCAATCTTTTTGCCATCCTCTCCAGTAGGATGTACATATCCATCAATGACCAAATCCCAAAGATCAGCATCATACCCAAGAAAAAAACTTTCTATTCTATCTTTCCAATAGTCAAATTTTTCTCCATCAAACATTGGAGGTTTGGTACTGATCCTATCCTTCTCTTCATATTTATTGTTGATTGAATTATCAGCCATGATAACAAATAAATATATAGATCAAAGTATATCTCCTCTGGATCTTTACTAACACTGTTAAGTGATAGCACACTCAGAACCGGAGCTCTGATGCCAACTGAAGGTGAGATATAACTTATAAGGGGGGGGGGGGGGGTTGAATAAGTTTAGAAAATTAAAACTTGAAATAAATCACACAATTATTTTTATCCTGGTTCGTTAAACAACTACTCCAGTCCACCCTTCCAGAGTGATTTGCCTTTCTCAACAAGGTCTTAATCCACTATTAAATCAAACTGATTACAATAGTATCACCTAAGAACTACAGTTCTTAGTCTTCTCAAGAGCTACTGATTCACACTGAATCCTCTTAAGGAAATTCCTTTACAAACAATGTAAATAAAATACAAGAGTTTTTAATGCTTCTATAAAGCTATAATCACAACAGTGATTTTTCTCTTAAGATTTAAGTACAAAGATTCTATGAAGAATAAGAATGAGAGCTTAAGAATGTTTGATTTCTTTTCAGCAAGTGTATAGCTCAAGAGTATGTAACTGAAGAAAAAAGAGAGAGGCTCCTTTTATAGGCAACTGAATTATCCACGTTGAAAAGAGAGTCCAAAAGGTCTGAGCCTTTTTGTCTTCACATGTACTGACCTTTCCTTGAAATAGATGGCACAGATAAATCCTTTTTGTCTGTGTAAGTGTGTCTAGCACAAATAAGGAAAGAGACGTTGAATGATTCCAACGGATACATTCTTGAAAACATTTCTTCACTTTCAGCAAGTTCTTCAGAGTTTGAATAGATCAGAGTCTTCTGATGAGATTCAGAACTATGCTGTATCAGAGTCTTCTGCAGCTTGTGTGCTTCTAGCGTGTTGAACATCAGAGCATCTTGACACAGAACTTCAGTACTTGGCAGCGTAGGTACTTTCAGAAACTTCTGTAGATCAATGCTTTGAGAAACTCTTCAATCAATATTCTTCTATATTTCTGATGCTTCAGCTTCAGATGCTTCTGATAATCATCAGATGCTTCTGGCTATCTTCAGATGCTTCTGACTCAGAATGTTCTGGAGCTTCTTTCTTCAGATCCTTCTGGAGACTACGCTCAGAATCTTCTGTAAGAAGCAAGCATATTCTTCTGTAAGATGCATCTGGCGCTTCAGATTCAGAATACCTTCTTGTATTCAAAGACAGATTTGCTTCTAGAGAGTCAATATAATTTTAATCTGCAGTAAAACTCTCAAACAAATTTTAGAGTATATAATTCTTAAATATAACTTTCCTAACAGTTATCATCAAAACAAAGAGTAATTATTAAGAACCAATCTGTGTTCTAACAGTGTGTGTTGGCTTTGGCAGCTTCCTCTTTCATTATTTGCATTGAAGTATCGCTATACAGTTGGCCCGATTGTAATACCGAGCCCCACTTCGTACGTCTGCTATCAAAGAGTGATCCTAGCCTAAAATAGGCTGCCTTTACCAAGGTAGTTATTGGGAGGTTTCGGATTCCCTTGAAAACAGAATTCATTGATTCGACGAGGTTAGTTGTCATGTGGCCCCACGCACTCCATTGTCGTATGCACGCGTCCATTTCTCCCTATCAATATTATCAATCCATCGTAATGCATCTGCGTTTGTTAGTTTGATCTCGTCACGGTAGTATTTGAATGTTGGTTCAGTTAGTGCATATCTTGCGTTCACAACCTTCTTCCATAGCATATTGTCTTTGATTTCCCGCATGAAATTTTGGGCAATATGCCTTATGCAATAGACGTGGGTCGAGGGAGGATCCTGCCAACCGTTGTCATGGTTGTTGTATGCACTCTCGATTGATGGATGTCGATCAGAGATCAAACATAAGTTAGGTTGGGGAGACACGTAAGAGCGGAGATTTTTTAAGAAAAAACTCCAACCCCCAGCAGTCTCCCTTTCTACTATAGTGAAGGCTATTGGAAAAATATTGTTGTTCCCGTCCTGTGCCACTGCCATTAGAAGTGTGCCCTTATATTTCCCGTATAACCATGTTCCTTCAATTTGAATTATAGGCTTACAATATGCAAACCCTTTGATGCATGGTTCGAACGCCCAAAAGACTCTGTGAAAAATTCCATTTCCACCAACGCAAGTCCCGTCTGCTGTACACGCAGGCATTGTCTCCAATATCTGATACGCCGGAGTCGTCCCAACAAAACCCTCCTCCACAACTCAACACACAACGACCAGACACACCACAGCAACCTCGTCGTAGACCTCGTCGCAACGCGCATCTCCCGCAGTGTGGCACCGGTGGTCGCTTGGATAGAGCCGACCATTAATTTTGTTGTTGTTGTAATTTTAATTATATTGTAATTTAATATATTTTAATATTATTTACATGTCTATATTATTTAAAAAGAATAAACTTAAAGAATATTTATTAAAAGTTACAATTAAAATTAAACTAAAAGAATAATTAAAATTAAAAACTAAAGAAAAAATCAAAACCCTAATTCAACAACTATGTCGGCAAATGTATCGGCGACTTTGTTTCAGCCGAAATTGTTTTTGCCTCTTTCCCCAATCGGTTTGGCGACTTAGTCCATGGCCATTTTCAAACTTTTGCCAATTTCGCCAATTCAATTGGCATCTGTCAGTTAAAGGGTAGCTGGTTTGGTAATTTTTTTGAAACTCTCATTAAAGTGGTATTATATTTGAAATACATGGCTAGTATAAAAAAAATTCTTATTTTGATATACACATTAAAAAAAAGGTGGTTACTTTTTTAAATTGGAGCATGAGTTATGTAGGCTTGGGAATTAATTAAGGGCACCCTATAAATTACATTGCTATCAAATCCTTGTGAAAAATTCAAAATACTTATAGATTTTGGAGATTCATTTTCGGATGTACTCTAAACACACACAACTCATAATAATTTTGTTTCTGGAAATGTATCTTCGTAAACTTCACAGAGATGTATTTTCGGATCTAAATGTAGCAATAACAAATACAAAACAAAAAAGATGTTGAATGACAAAATAAAATTAGTATTGATAATATAAAAAATAAAATGTTACAAAAATAATTGTTAACATAAGTGGAACATTACATTTCAATATTAGGTGGACGTTCCAGCATCTTCATAATATTTTCAATAGATTTCAAAATCGTTGCATCCTCTTCGATGCACTACTAGAAAAAGCACATTTAACGTCAGACGTAAAATACATTTAACCTCGGCTACATGGACGAGGTAACGAAGGACGTCATGAAAAGCTCACATTTTACCTCTCGGTTTTAGAATAACTGACGGGTATGTGAAATGGTCATGGGTTCGATCCCCAAGGAGACCTTTTTGGAATTCTGAAATGGCGAAAATACATGTCCCCTCGGTTTTGTAATTTCACCGACGGTTATAAATATTTTTACCTCGGCTATCTAATAAAATCGAGGGGTAAAACAACTTTGATTTATTAAATCTAATGTGAATTGCTTATTTCACTAAACATGACACTAAACATATAACTTCTAAATATTGGTTAGAAAAATAATTATATGAACAATTGTGTTATATTTGAAGAACAACTTACATTGATTATAATTTTTTAGCATCCTGTAACTCATCATTCTTCTCACATTGTTTTACGGTTAAAATTTCTCTTATGTTTCAAGTTCTTTATTCAACACTTCCTTTTCTACTAATTCATTCTTAAAAGCATAAAATTTGATGCTTTGAAAAATGAACAAATATGGAAGAAAGTTGAACAAAAACTAGAAGTATTAGAGAGATTTTAACTATAAAACAACGCGAGATGAATGCCGAATTATAGGATGCTAGAAAATCATTAATCAGTGTAAGATAAGTTTCAGATATAACATAAGTTTGCATATAATTATTTCCAAAATCAATTTACTAGGTTATATGTTCAAAGAGGGGTCAGCTAGTGAAACAAATAATCGATATTAGATATAATAAACTCAACTAGACGGAACAACAAAATAACAACAACATCAAAAGCATTAACGTCAACAAGCAACAACAATATCAATAACAACAACATCAATAAACAACCTCTAGGATTTAGGGGCTCAACAACAAGAACAAGAACATCGAAAAAAACAACATCAATAACAAAAACAAAAAAATAACAACAAAAACTCTAGGGTTTCAGATCTCAACAATAGCAACAACAACAGCCACCACCACCATAACAACAACAACAACAACAATAACAACAACAAAAACAACAACAACAACAATAACAACAACAACAACAACAACAATAACAATATGACAAAAATATTAGTAGTAATGTTTGAAGTATCAGATCTCCAAAGAAGAAGTAAAAGAAAATGATTTGGATCTCTGAAGATGAAGTAAAAGAAAATAATTTGAATCGCTGAAGAAGAAAAGAGAGCCCTAAACACATAACATCTTCGTAATGAAGATGGTATATGTTTATGAATCTCGTTGTTTAGGGCTCTTCGTTAGATTATGTTTGTGTTGTTTAGACAAATGGAAATGAATGCTACAAGTTAAAGATATATATATATATATATATATATATATATATATATATATATATATATATATATATATATATATATATATATATATATATATATATATATATATATATATATATATATATATATATATATATATATATATATATATATATATATATATAAAAAAGAGAAACATATTCACCTCGGTTGGAAAGAAAACCAACGAGTAAAATAACATACTTTTAAATTAAAACTAAAATATTCAAGAATGCGCCACTTTAAATGAGAGAAAAACATAAATTGTGGCTGTTGAGATTCGAAGCATGTACACTGTATATGTTTACCCACCGATTTTCCAACTAACCGACGGAATATATATATATATATATATATATATATATATATATATATATATATATATATATATATATATATATATATATATATATATATATATATATATATATATATATATATATATATATATATATATATATATATATATATATATATATATATATATATATATATATATATATATATATATATATATATATATATATATATATATATATATATATAAGCAAAATAGGGCACATCTAGGTATTTGACCTAGGTTTTTCAGTATGTGATGTGAAATCGTCGTCATGAAATGTATTATTTGTAGTAGTGATCATAAAGTTTGTTTCATAATGGAAAAATATATTCCACACAACTCTTAAATCTGCACTCGCCTTCAGCTCAAAGTTGTCAAACTAAATCTTCCCTTCATCAATCGAGGGTCATTGTTAATCGAGCTTCAAAATTTTCGATTATCATAGTAACTTAGGAGATTTTTCAATATGTATTTCAAATCTGCAAGGGGTGTGTCATTGAAATTAAATTCAATTGTGGGCTTCACGTTGTTGAAGTAGACATTTGCGACATGTAAATTGATGTTCATTATGGTGAAATGTGATTTGGTAAAAAACATGAGATAAGAGCCTCATACTTATAGGAGTTCTAGGAAAATATGGACCTTAGAAATTTTATCTTGTACTAGGGAACGTTCCAAAAATGCATCTCAAGTGCCACCCTAATTTGTTATTCTGGAGATGTATTTCCTAAATATTCCGTGGCACAAGATAGAATTTATAAGGTCCATATTTTCCTAGAAATACTATAAGTATGGGGATCTTATCTCATGTTTCTTACTAAATCACATTTCACCAGAATGAACATCAATTGGCATGTGGCAAAGTAGGAAACATGTTGAACAACTTGATAGAATCTGGATGATTCCAAAATACCTCTAACGGTAACTCCATCCTTGCATGTTGAGTACATAGATATAGAATAATTATCATCTAGAAGTTTCAACAGTTGTTGAATTTTAGTTCTATCCCCCCCTTAACGCCTTGTTATTAGAAGCCCAAATATTGTATACTTGCTTGATATTTGAGATATTATCGGGTATTTTATGTTTCGGGGTTGCAACTATGTTTTTCAGTTGCTTCATATTCAATGTCATATTTAAAATAATTTCCTTCTCTTCCGGCATGAGGCAACATGCAATTGGATGCCCGACTAACCTTTCACACATGTCATGGTTATGTAAATGACATATCACATTAAATCTCCATTTGTTATTTGAATAAAGATAACCGCACAACTTAAAGGGACTACATGTGGTAGCTTATATTATCAAAGTAATACAAAAGATATCAAATCCACAGAGACCAATAGTCAATCCTATCGTTACCTACTATCACTATGTAAATTTAAGGCTAAAAGGAATTTCTTTTTTGTGAGAAGGAAAATTAAAACAAGAAATAAATTTTGTCTTGGGGGAATATTAATAAAAGCGAGACCAAAATTTAATTTCAGTCGCACCTCTAGGATTTAATAAATTTTGGCGTTTGTTTTTTAGTTTTTAAAATATTTTTCAGAAGAAGATATCAACTTAAAAACACTGCTCACTTTCGCGCAACCCGTGTTATGTTTCGAAGTCGTAAATATTTTGTTGTCGCTTACTCAGTTACACTTTAGAAAAAAATTTAAAAACTAATAAATCCTAATTAATAACTAAAGCGTTGATGTTGTTTTTAGAAATTCAATTCAATTTTTCCTGCGGGTATGGGTCTCACACTATCGCGTTGTTGATCAGTACCGGAGTGTTTTCGCTTTTGCACAAAACTTTTTAGTTTTAAAAATAAAAATCGAAACTAGAAAAATAACTTAATATTTAAAATTACATGCCAATTGAATCTACCGAGTCCCGCTGATACGATGGTCCTCACATCCAAACTCTCGAAATTTAGCCGGACATAGTTCCAAAAACAAACATGCAAATATAAACATTCAAATCAAACAGATACATGAAAAATGAGTTAAAATAAATGATAACAGGGGTTGCAGATGAAGTAACAGAATAAGCCAAAAAATCAGAGCAATAACAATGGAAACAAAATAATAAGGCAGGAATTGTAAAAGACTTAAAGTAAAAGCTGAAAAGTAAAGCAACTATAAATTAAATGAACCTGAAACCTAAAATTGGAAATAAATTGAATTAAACTTCGAATGACGACAATATTGTTTGATCCAAACACACAACAAAAGCCTAAAAACACTAAGGTGTAGTAGTTTCTCGATGTGAGAAAGCTACTATTTTACAATGGTGAATTTTAGCTTAAAACTAAAATGCTAAAATTTGAACAAGACTTGGATGCCAAAAATCTAATAAAATTACCTATTTATAGTGTTACAAGTGAAAAATGTGTGGTCAGAATGTGTAGAAGTCGTGGAAGAAAATTATGGTTGAATGGGGGAAGGCTGGGCCATTTTCTGTTGGTTTTTTAGGACACGAAGTGCATGGCGGGTGCCATGCACTGTGGTGGTCTCCAGTAGTGTAAATGAGTGATCATGGCTGACTGGAAAGGGGTGGGGGATGCCATGGCCCATGTGGCGGGCACCATGAATCCTTAACTTCGTCTCTTTGCTCCTTTTCTCTCTCTGGTGGACCCCGTGACTGCCTAGCCATGGTTAGTACCATATCAGGGGCCATGGAGGTTGCCGCCAATGTATTTTTGCAATATTTTATTTGTTTTGCGTCATTTTTGTCCAGTAACTTCATGTATCGACTTCTACCTATAAAGTACCTGAAACATACACAAACTACCAGTATAACACTATAAAATGTGGTATAATGACTCTAAAATATATGCAAAATGAGTTAAAATAAACTATGTATTTTAGTGTTATTAGGGACACTCACATTTTCTTAGATCGATATCATGTCATTTGAGTTTCCGGAGAGGAGTTATATACTTACCACTTCTTTCACATGTCATTGTCACAAATGTAACTCTGCTATTCAAACCATTCTCGAACCTTCCAATTACAACACTAAACCTCAATTTGGATGTCTCCATACGAATCTATTGAAGCATATGATCAAGAATTTCAAATTGTTGTCCATTTGTAAATTGGCTGTTAACATATACCTCCTCACATCAACACGTTTAGCATCCAAAGATACAATAGGTTTGGGGAAAACAGCAGAGTGCATAACATAAAATAATCAAAAACAACAAAAAAAAATAAAAATAAATAGGTGGAAAATGAAACAGATAGACTCCAGAGATGCATTTTCGAAAAAATTCATATAGAATCTAGAAGTACATCTCCAAATGCGACATAAATTTTTTCAACTACAAAACAAGATTAATGTTAGCAATGAGGAATGAAATAAATTATCTTTACCTTGAACTTCAGTTTCTTTTGCTCCTTTTGATATGATAAACATAAGAATGAAGTTTTTGAGTGAAAATTTTGATTGAGAATGAAATGGTTTTTTGAAAGGGGTTTGGAAAAAAATGGGCATGAAGTCTAATCTTGTAGAGTTTTCTTTTATCAAAAATCATGTTTGATATTTCCAGAATGTATCTCTAGAAATGATTGACATTCAAAGGTGGTAGGTTTTCAAATTCCCTCTTAAAAAATCATGAAATGCACTTCCATAAATGTTATTGGGTTGCTAAATTAAAAATAAATTGATAGGATTTGTCCAGAGATGCATCTCCAGAATAAATTTTGGAAAAAATATGGTGTGACACTAATTTAGGTCGTGTTTCAGTCAGAAAAATGGTGCGTCCCGAGATACATTTTCAGAACCTAAGGGGAATTTTTTATTTTTCATAGGGTTCTTTTCCACGTATTAGGGTGGGATTATTGATTCCCTTAGGCTTTATAGTTAGACGTTTAGGGTTTTAGGATCCAAAATTCCAGTTGTAAAATTGGCCTTAAAGGAAACTCTGGAAAAGTCATAATACAACATTAAACACACGATTATGATTTGATAATCGGCAAAGCTCCAATGCGCCTCTAGGTCGGGTTCATGGTATACTAGTGACTTAGGGATGACCCAATACGTCAATGGATTCAGCTTTCCCCATTCTAGAAAAGTTACTCTCCTAACAATTAGTTAAGGGATTCAAATGATTGCTAAATCTTTTAAGCCTGATATCATTCACTTATTTGCATTGACTTCCTATGTAATATGTGCTTAGGATGGTGTTGACTGCTAGATAAACTACTTAAGGACTACTAAAGGGTGAGAACTTAAGGCTATAATATAATAAGTACTCAAATCGATCTCCATAATCCGGAGACTTAAGGTGTTGGAACGATACCGATCTTGTGGAGTTTTCCCAAGTCTCTACAATCTAACCTTAATTTCATCTGTAGCCTAAAACTTTCAAAAGATGCATTGTGTTTCTAAGTCAAAATTTTTGGTATGGCTCAAGAAAATGGGATAATCAATAAACAACAGAAAACCATACACAAAGCCTTGACAACACATGCAATGACTCAACTAACAACAATTAAACTAGAAACATATAAAATCCTAACAACATGAAATAAACTAAAAAAATGGTAAATCTAACTAGAAAGCGATAAAATGAAAGCAAGTAAATTTCCTCCCCCACACTTAAACTAAACATTGTCCTTAATGTTTCGATAAAAGGTGGAAAAAGGAAAGATAGAAGCTGTATGAATGCTACTGCGTGCCACCATGGCCAAATCCTCTCTGATCCTACTCTTGTTGGTTATGTCTTTGCTAACCACTTCTGCTTCAGCGTCGGACATTCTAAAATATCTTCATTTGTTGAAGTTGCTCTTGCATGGTGCGCATGTTCCCTGGCATGGCTGCTTGGTTTGCTTGCACAATGTTGAAGTTGTTCATCATGTGTTGATGTTGTTCTGCTTGCTGGCGCTACATTTGTAATGCTATGTTTGCTTGGGATTCTCGCATGACTTGCATATGAATATTCGTTTTAGCTTGTGATGCTAGCATGTGTTGCATGCATCCCATCATTTCTTGTTGTTGTTGATACATGACGTAAAATAGGCTATCACGCTCATCATCATGAGATCTTCGACTACACAATTCCTGAAGCAGCTCTTTATATTGTCTGCTTTCGGAGGAGGTACCAGTAAAAGTGTTAGAGAAATTTGGTGCAGTATGTGCAGGTGAAATATGACCATATGAAGGATGAGGGGGAGGTGAGTTACGGAAGGGAGGGATGTGCTCTCTCCGATCATACTCGTCATTGGTGTCACCACCACCAATGACATTCTCAAGAATGCCCGTGGGCACTGGCTTGACTCCAGGATCGGCATCCATGTCATAGAACTAATTATCCTTATTTTGCACATTGGTGCAGTTCGGGTATGATAAAATAATACTCGAAACAACAACATTATTAATCATTAAATTAAATATCTCGTCACGTCTGATTTTTACAAGGCGCATATTTCTAGTGATGCTGAAATCAAAGGATCGGGGTGGGAGAGGCTCTAGTGTGGCGTACTCAGCATTGACCCCTATGGCACGAGCTATGGAGGTTACTAATCCTCCAAAATAAATGGGCCCTCTCCCGGCGGTTCCAACCGCGTACATGTGGGCCAACATGAATGGGGCCGAGTTAACTCGCTTAGGTGCGAATACAGCAAACAAGTAAAAGAACTCCCTAACATTAACTTTGTTTGAATTTTCCCAACCAAAAATAGTGCATGCCAACAATTGCCGAAAGTAGCATATGGCCGAGTTATGTATCAAAGAAGCGAGGTTACCATCAAAACTATTAGTAGTCTTTACTATTAATCCCTCCAAAAATTGACTAATACTTTGCGACTAATCAGCTTCTAACGGTGTTTCACAAGCGACACCTTCCCCATGAGAAAAGTGCAACAAGTCAACAATCTAATTAAAATTATAATGGTACTCCTTATTTAATATTCGAAAACTAAAAGTGCATGAGGTGCTAGCAGATTTAGATGAGGGGCTATAAGTCATAGAAATAAGGTAACTTAAGGTCAGTCTAACATACGTAAGGTGTCTATGTGCAAGAAAATGTGTTCAACTTAAAGGTGTGAGAAAACACAAGACATTGGGGTTTGAATTGGATTTTCAAAAATAAAAGCTTTTTGTGAAACTCAAACAAAGACCACAAAGATACGAACAAGAGAGAAAGACACACGATATATCCTAGTTCACTTGAAAACTATCAAGCTAATCCAGTTCACCCGCCAAGGTGATTTCTCCTTATACACAAGGACTTAATCCACTATAATCAATTGATTACATTACATTGTTGGTGACTAATAACCAAAAGACTAACTGTCTCTTCTTAAAGATTCTGACCTAACTGGTCCCTTAAAGAATTACAAACAACTGTTTGAATAAAAATGTTTACAATGAATTGCTTCTACACAAGAAGATATAAACAATACTAATAGCTCAAATGACTTAAAGAAACTTTTATAGAATGAACAATGTTCTTTCTTTATATTGTGGTGCTTCAATATTGTTGCTTCAGTTCTTCATAGATTGTTTAATTCTTGTCATTCATTCTTCTTCAAGTAATCAAGTCCTTATTATTACGGTGAGAATTGTGATACCAAACTATTGATTAACTTGAATCTTAATTCATTAAATTCACAATCGGACTTTAATTTATCCAAAGGAAAGGTTTAAAGAAAGAAAAACCTTTTGCGCGATGTAACATCGCTAAGAGATCTAAGGTTCGGGGGTTGGTTATGCCTAGGGTAGATATTTTACATTCTATACATCTGTAGTACTCTACAGGAACCTCTTGTTAGTATTTGTATTATGCTAAAGTTACTTGCTAAAGGAAAAGTGATAAGGTAAAGATCTAAAGTATATACAAAGTATATACAAAGTTTGCTCGACAAGACATCGCATCTCGTGCCTACGTATCCTGGCGGGAATGGAATCAGAGCAACCGTAGTTCCTCTAACTAGGTGTGAGGAACTCTTGACTGTGGTCAAGGTTTCAAAGGGAAAAGAGTAGATGTCTGCGGTGAGACACCTACATAGAGTGCGGCGAATCTAAACTAAGTTAAGTTAGCAAGTAAGGGAATGTCCACGACGGGATGACTAAAAAGAGCATGTCGACTCCAAGTCATATGGCAAAGGTAAACATGGGAAATGTCCACGGCAGGACGACTATATGGAGCACGACGACTCCAATCCTAAGTTACAAATGTTGACAGGAAGTTAGTTGTTAGTGAGCTCGCCAAGATATCGCATCTTGTGCCTACGTATCCTCAAGAGGAACTTGAGAAATCAGAGCGTCTGTAGTTCGTGGAACTACGGGTTGCTAGGTTCTAAGAACCAAGAACAACAAAGACAAGGAAGCAGACAAGTAGCAAAAGATAGAATCAGGCAACAAATAAATTACTAATCAAATTAAATATTAATATTTAATATGATTAACTAATAATTTAATTAATCAATATTAAATAAAATATTTAAAATAATTAATAATTAAAAGATTTTTTTACATTTTTAAATATTATAAAACTTAATGAAAAATAATTAAAATATATTTTTGAGTTTATTAAATATTAAATTACTAATTAAATAAAGAAGTAAAAATATTAAAAATTATTTATATAAAAAATCATTTTTAGCATTTTTTAGAGTGTACAAAATAAAAATAAGAAAGAGAACTAAACAAAAAAGTAAAATCTTTTTTCTAAAAAAATAAGACTAACAAAAAAAGTTAAATTAATAATAAGCTAAACCTAGTAAGACAAAGTTAAAATAAAACAAGTATAATATAATAAAACTAGACACTCCACCATTACATATAAAAGGTAAATACTGGTTTACATATTATACTACTTAAATTACAAATGCACACATTTATGAACAACAATTACTCACACACAATCACATTATATTCATACACATAGAAAACACAATGAGATATAATTATACATAACATACCATAACTATTAATCATCTAAAAAAACACATTGTTATGACAAACAAACTCACACCACCAGTTATACGCATTGTTCTTCTTCTAAAAAAAATGCAAGGATGCATGACCATAACTACACAAATTCAAACATCAATAATCTAAACGAAATGCAGCGACACACACATATACATATTTGAATGAATAAATACAAGACACAAACTATTAAAATTTGGAGAAATGCGAAGTCGTTACCGAAAAAAAAGTAGCAGCTACGATCACGTGAAGGAAGGTTTTGAGTTGTTTCACGTGTGGTGAAGGTGAAGAAGTTTTGCTTACTGGTTTGTTGTGTTGGGAGTGTAATGCAGAAAGATGATTGTAATGATTTTCTTTCTTCTACTTCTCAAACTAGCAAGTTGCTGCTATTAAGAAAAATGAGCAGGCTACGTTTAGGAGGAGGGGGTCTGTTTGATAGTATGAAGAGAGAAAATAGAAATTTTCTTGTGTAGGTTGCTAAGTATTGGTTTATTTATGGTTTTATGGAGTTTTTGCTCAGTTTGGGGAGGATGAGTTATATGACAGTGTTTTTTTGTGTGAAGTGTGTTGTATGTATGTGGTATCATGAAGATGCTGCTGTCAAAAAAAAATGAAAAGGAAATGGTATGTATTTGAAGAGAGTGAGAGAAGTGTAATAGTATGTTAGTGTGGGGTCACTATCAAAATTGAGGGAGAGAGCCTTCATGATGAAAGTGTGGTATTGTTTTGAAGGGTGGTATGTGTGCTGAGAGAAAAAAACAATAAAATTAAATGTGATTCTTGAATCCTCAAATGGGACGCATGGGGTCCGGCGCTAGGTGTGCTGATGGTATTTCTGTTTTTCTTCTTTTACTATTGAAAGGTGATCATAGAGCATGTGATCGAAAAATAGATGTGTAAGAGCATCTTTAGTGGGAGTAAACTAAATGGGTAAACTAAGATACTTTTTGTGGGTCCAAAGTGATTTGTAGGATTTAAAAAATTTATAGTTGATTTGAGTAGTTTTTACTTTAATGGTGGTTGTCTATAAGAAACCAAAACTTGACCCCACATTTTATATTTTTTATTCAAGTTACCATTAATTTAATTATTTTAATTAAAATACATATAATTTTTTAAATAAAATTTACCTTAAAAACTTAAAAATAATATTAAATATATTTTATTATAAAATTAAAAATGATACAAAATTCACAATAATAATACATTAAAAAATTACATTTTCATAGAAATATAATTATAATAAGGATTCGATTGGTTGGGATTCATTTGATAAATAAATAAGATTGGAAATTGAAAGAAAAAAATTTAGAAGTAAAACTGTGTGTAAAAAAAATTAAATTTCTATAGAATTTATAGAAAGTAAAAGATGATAATATGACCGTTACTATTTTCAAATATCATATCCTTACTTTAATGTTGTTGGAATATTTGGAATATTTTATTAATATTAAATAATATTATAATAGGTTTCACATAGTTATCATATCCTTACTTTAATGTTATTGGAATATTTAGAATATTTTATTAATATTAAATAATATTATAATAGGTTTCACATAGTTAACGTTAACTATATAGATAATGGTAACTAAATTTTAGTTCATTTGGATGCCATGTCAGCTTTCCTATAATGCAAATTCCTTATTACTAACGTAAGCTATAAAGAATTTTGGTTTAACAACCCTGCGTTAAAGTTGCTCTAAGAAAAGTGAAGAGGAAAATGAAGAGAAAAGAAAGTATACATAATAGGTACAGACGTATGTACTATGTTACTATAGATCTAAACTAAATCTTTTGTGTATATATATAAAAGAAAAATGTTATTTCTACACCCTTTTCTACACCCAATACTTATATCGTATGCACTACTCACCGTATTTATACGGTGAACAGTATTTTTTTTATTAAAATAATATATTTTTTAAAAATATTAATTTTTTTAAAAAAAATATTTATTTTTAAAATTTATTTTATAACATAAATATAAGATTGCGCATTAACCAACTTCACAATTGCATTAACCACAAAAATCTACATTATTAACCAATTATTTTACCTATAATTTATTAACCACTTTCACTACTTCATTAACCAATAAAATACACACTATTAACCATGTTCTGGGGAATTTGTTCAAGTATTTGTAAACAGTAATTGAGGTGTAGGGTGTAGAAATGGGTGTCAACATAGCAATCCTGTAAAATATATTAATTATTAAAAAAACGAATATGATTAGTTAAAATATAACTATTAAAAATATATTAATTAACTATTAAAAACATAAATTAACTATTAAAAATAAATTAACTATAAAATTATAGGCTCCTAAAACTTATCTATAAAAAATAAATTAACTATTAAAAAAACTGAATAGAATATGATTAGTTAAAATATATTAATTAAAAATAGAAATAAAGACGATAAAAAATGAATAACTGAATCGGTATCGAAGTACTCGAAAAAATAAAATGAATATATCAAAATGATTAACGTAAAATATGCGATTCGAAAAAATACAGTGTTTTGTCAAATTTTGAAATAAATTTTACCCGCTAAAACGGTTAAAACTGTCCAAAAAGTTTATTTAAGCTGATAAATTGGGTATTATGAAAAATGTAAGAGATGATAAAATATACAGATGATGCAAAATAAGTGGAATCTTAGAGTCAAAAATTAGGGTGCGACACTTATATAGCTAGAAAAAGATCCATTGGAGGGAAGATCAGGAATATCCTTTAGATAGCTAGCGACTTGAAATAATGTCGTTACACATGGATGAAAATCGTACACAAAAGTTGTCCTTTATACCACCAAATCAGGGTAGTCGAATGGTAGTGGAATAGAACGTGTTTGATATGTACCATGTATTATTTTCCTTGTAAACGTTTGATCTTATCTTCTGTACATCAGAGGCTTCTGAATAGATATGATTGAAGCATGAGTAGAAGAGTTGATCACTGGGTCTTCAGAGTCTTGAGTCTTCAGAACCTGTTCACCATATCCTTGTCTTTAGAGTTTTAAGCACTCAGTCTTTAGAACCCTTGGTCTTTAGTAACTTAAATCTTCAGAGTCTTCAGAATGTTGTTCAACAGAACTTTTTCTTCAGAGTCTTCAGCACTTAATCTTCAAAAACTCAAGTCTTCAGAGTCTTCAGAACTTTGTTCAGCAGAACCTTGTCTTCAGAGTCTTCAACACTTAGTCTTTAGAAGATAATGACTTTAAAAGCTAGAAAGCCTTCAGAAGAAAAACATCATAGTCACGCTCATAACCAAAATCCAAGAAAGCATTGCAGCAACAACATATTGTCTTCTTATAATCTTTCTGATTGTGAGTAGATCAGAAGCAGACTTGCTTTTATGGCGCAGAAGAGACTTTGGTCAGATCAGAGTGACGTTGCACATGGTCTCTATTAGAGTTAGAACCTTTTTGTTAGTTCTTCAGAAAAACAAACGTTAGAGTACCAAAATTGTTCTCACAAAAATACTAGTTGATTCTTCATCCAAAGTATCTGAGTGCTGCATAGTGACGCTGAGATATATTCTGCTTCTGCAGTTGAAAATGAAATAGTTTATTATCTTTTACTAGACCAAGAGACGAGGTTGTTACCCAGAGACTGACAGTTTCCAGAAGTACGTTTCCTTTCTAATCTGTCTCCAGCATAATCTGCATCACAATAACCAGAAAGCTTGTACTCTGATGTTTTCTTATACATTAAGCCAAGGTTAGTTGTCCTTTTAGATACCTTAGGATTCTCTTAATAGCTATTAAGTGAGTTTCCCTTGGATCTGATTGGAAACGAGCACAAAGACATACACTGAACATAATATCTAGACAAGAAGCAGTTAGATACAAAAGAGAACCTATCATACCATGATAGAGCTTCTGACAAACCTTTTTACTTACTTCTTATTTCTCCATAATGCATGTAGGATACATAGGAGTCTTTGCAGGTTTACGGTCTGACATATTAAACTTCTTCAAAAGTTCTCTTGCATACTTGCTTTGATGAATGTATGTTTCTTCTGGATGTTGATCAATTTGAATTCCCAGAAAGAATCTGAGTTCTCCCATCAGAACCATTTCAAATTCTGTTTGCATTAACTTAGAAAATTCCTTGCATAAGGAAGTATTAGCAGAACCAAATATAATATCATCAATGTAAATTTGCACAACCAGAATGTCATTTTTAAAAGTTTTACAAAAGAGTGTTGTATCCACTTTTCCTCTAGTAAAGTCATTTTCCAAAATAAAGTTACTTAGTCTTTCATACCAAGCTCTGGGAGCCTGTTTCAGACCATATAACGATTTTTTAAGTTTGAAAATGAAATATGGGTTTTCAGAACTTTCAAAACCAGGAGGTTGGTGCAAATACACTTCTTCTAAAGTATACCCGTTTAAAAAAGATCTTTTTACATCCATTTGATATAAAGTGATGTCGTGATTAACAACAAAGAAAATTAAGAGACAAATAGATTCTAACCTGGGAACTGGTGCAAAGGTTTCTGTATAGTTTATCCCTTCTTTCTAACTATAACTTTGTGCTACCAATCATGCTTTGTTTCTTACGATCTCACCTTTCTCATCAAGCTTGTTTTTGAATACCCATTTTATTCCAATAATGTGGACACCTTTTGGTTTCTGAACAAGATCCCAAACATTGTTTCTGGTGAATTGGTTTAGCTCTTCTTGCATTGTTAGAATCCACTCATTTTCCATAAGAGCTTCATCAACTAATGTTGGCTCTATTAGAGACACTAAACCCAGAAGAGGTTTCTTCAGAAGGTTTGAATGATGAACGAGTTCTGACTGGATCAACTTTGTTTCCCATAATTAATTCTTCAGAATGAGAAGTCCTTAGTATGTTCTTCTTCTGATGAGATGGACTATTTGTTGTTTCTAGTAAGATTCTATCTAATTCTGTAGTTTATGCATCTTTGTCTCCTTCTTTAGAATCTTCCTCCTTGGATTCTGATAAGGTAATATTCAAATATGCAAACTTTTCAACTACCTTTGACTTTTCAGGGTCAAGCTTATCATCGAATTTGATATGAATTGATTCCTCAACAATTTGTGTTTATGTGTTATAGACTTTGTAGCCTTTAGAGTGTTCAGAGTATCCTAACAATAACCACTTTTGAGCTTTGGAGTCAAACTTGCCAAGATTCTCTTTAGTGTTCAACATAAAGCAAATTCAACCAAAAGGATGAAAATATGAGATGTTGGGCATTTTATTCTTCCATAATTCATAGGGAGTCTTACCCAGAATAGGTTTGATAGAAATCATGTTTTGAATATAACATGTTGTATTTACTGCCTCTGCCCAGAAGTGCTTAGCCATGTCAGTTTCTTGGATCATGGTACGAGCCATTTCTTGTAAAGTCCTATTCTTCCTTTCCACTACTCTATTCTTTTGTGGAGTTCTAGGATAGGAGAAATCATGGGAAATGCCATGGGAATCAAAAAGATTCTCAAAGTATTTGTTCTCAAATTCTCCACCATGATCGCTTCTAACTCTAAATATTTTACAATCCTTCTCTGTTTTCACTTGTGAGCAAAAGGTATAGAACACAAAATGTGACTCATCCTTGTATTTCAAGAATTTTATCCATGTCCAATAACTATAATCATCTATGATGACTAATCCATATTTCTTACCATTGATTGAGGCAGTTTTCACTGGACCAAACAGATCAATGTGTAGAGACCTATGGGTATATACTAAGTATGATCGTCAGGACGTTACATCTCGTGCCTACATATTCTAACAAGGATGGAGTTAGAGCAACCGTAGTTCTCCTAACTAGGGTGAAGGAACTCTTGACTTTAGTCAAGGTTCTAAGGGGAATAAGTATTCATAACAATGATACCTATATAGAGTTAACAAACTCTCTAAGTCTAAGTTGAACAACCTAACTAGGGATTAACTTTATCAAAAGCCAAAAATAGGGGCAGGTGAGTACCCATAACAATGGTACGCATAAAGAGTTTAAACAAACTCTAGGCCTAAGCTCTAAGTTATAGGACTCCTAACAAGGTATGCTAAAGGTCTTGACTTAACAAAGTCAAAGGTATGAGGTTCTAACTTAAGACTAAGTTGAAAGTCCTAATGAATCTAACAAAGTCAAAGGGAGGTTTGAGAATAATGAGCTATCTATGACATGGAGTAAATAGAGAGACATTACTTTGGACTTAGGAACACAGGGCAACTCTTTTAGGATGAGAGCTAACAAGTTATATCACTTGGGGAAAATATCAAGCTTAAGAGCACATATACATTCATTCAAGCATGATGAAGATATAATATCATGGTGACAACCAAGAAGATAAGGGCAAGCATGTGACAACATTAAGCTAAAAATTTGATAAAGTTAATAGGTGACAAGGTTACAACCAAGCATCCATCCATAGAAGTTTAAAATCAAACCAAATGGTTACAACCAAAGGTAATCATAGATGTTACAACATCTAAACAAATATGAAATAAGGTTCTTACAAGACCAAAAATCATAGATGACAAGTACAAGTGAATCATGTATAAGTCAAAACATCACTTATCATGGAAAAGTTCAAAATTCAAGATTAACATGCATAAATCATAACAATATTTAAGGCATGTATACAAATCAAGTAGATGTAACAACCAAAACATATTTTAAGAAGGTGTAACATGTGTGACAACAACATGTTAATTGAGATGAACATGTTAAACAAGAAGGTAACAACCAACATGTAAAAGGAGTTCAATCATGGTTTTTTGAAGAAGATGAGAAACATCTCAAGGGTGATTCATACAAACATGCATACTAAACATGTTTCACATCAAAATAGCAAGTGTTTAAGAACACTCAAGCATGGTATGATAATATGAAGCACATGTGCATTCAAATCAATTGATCATAGAAGAGAATCAGATGCTAAGGGCAAGGTAAAAACCAAGTTTTCATGATATTCAAACATGTATTTACATAAGAAAATGAACTTGAAAAATTAATAACCATCATGTAACAAAAAGGGTATATAAATTCACCACATCAAGTAAGGTTCATATAAGGTATGTGAGGTTCATACAAGTCAAAATGTTCAAGGAGAATAAAAGGAATCAATCAAAAGATCAAAAGGAAACCTAAGAAACCCTAAAAAAGTCACATACTTTGAACATGAATAAGTATCAAATAAATAATTATTTTTGGAATTTCGGGACACAAATGGAAAATAGACATTCTTATGAGCATTTAGCAAAAAGATTGGGGTCAAAATGATAAAAATCAAAAGAGTTATGATCAAATCAAATTGTGAAAGAAAACATGAAAATTAGGTATTAAAAATAGAAAGGAATGCACTCAATGGGGTTTGAACCCACACTCTACTGCTTGCAGGTTAAAACTCTAACCATCCAACCAACACGTGTGTTATGAATCAAATGGAAACATGATAATATATTTGAAACAAGCTTCATGAGTGAGAAAATTGTGCAAAATCATCAAAAGGGTGGTCGTTGGGACTCGAACCCTGGTCAAGAAAGGCAAGAGAGTACTTAAAATGCGTATGGTAAACCACTGGGGTGGTGATACATCCATTGTATCACCTCTCTAGATAAAAACATAAACCTAAAAATGACCTGAAGCCTAACCCTAAAGAGGGCGTCATGACCATGATCTTCATTTCTCAAAATCAGTTTGCAAAACCAAACATATCTTCCTCAATATTCCATGAAAATGGATGATTCAATGATCAAACTTGCCTAAATTTTCACAAGGATCACAATGGTACCATTGGTTTTTATAAAAAAAATATCTCCATTTTAAAACACGATAACATGATCAAAAATGGCTCAAATTTGCAATTTCTTTAGCACAGTCTCCTATCATTATGGATAACATCAATTAATGGTTCAAACACATGACATATGACATATCAAACAAATCCATGATCAATGTACATCAAAAGGAAGCATGGTTTACAAATTTCTAAATTTGAGGAAACTTACCTCTTTGAGCAAACTTGAAATTTTCACAAGACTTGATACAAAAATGCTTTGATGCCTTGGACACCTTCTATGGACCTCTTATGAAGCTTTAAGATGCTTAGAACCAAGAGAATCCAGGTGGAACAGTGTCGCTACTGCGAAAATCGGCGCCGGCATGACAGAAGAGTCGCCACCATGCATTATTTATCCCAACGGAGGGAAAGGAAACGCTCGAAGTAAACCTCGCAAAAAACTGGAAAGGTATGGTCATCGCAACCAAAACCTGGATTCGGGAGTCGGTTACGCAAGGGGAAGGTATTAGCACCCCTCACGTCCGTCGTACTCGAAGGGATCCACGCTTGATGTTTATAAGGAAAAGGTGTTTATCTATCTACGCTAGTGGTCAGTCTGAAAAGAAAGGAAAAGGACAGGACTCGACAGAACATACGCTGTTCTGGGCCTACGTACTCCCTCGTGCAATGGGAAAGTCAGAGTCAACGTAGTTCGACTACTTACGTCTAGACGGGGGGAAGGTTGCTCGCCAGGACATCGCGTCCTGTGCCTACGTACTTCCACACGGCATAGAAGATCAGAGCAAACGTAGTTCGACTACGCACGACACAAGCTGTTCAAGTGTTTTTTATGGGAAAATGCACCTTAACCAAGGGTTTTCACAGTCCAGGAGGACAAAAGGTTTTGATGTTTGTTCAAATCTTTTGACGGAAGAAATGAATTCATTTTTGTTTTATCCCTTTATTAAGTGTTTTTCTGTTGTTTTGAGAAATGAAAGAGACACCCTAAAACTATGGTTGAAAAGGGGAATCTACCTAATGTTATCATGCCTGGTTAACCAACCTAATATCTATCATAACTCCTCCACAGCAGAGAAGTTAGAGCTCCTAAGGGATCATGGCAACAGAACTAAACAGCAAACAGGAATCACTGCAAAGTAAAGAAGTACTGGAAATATGCATGAATGCAACAACCAAACAATCAAGGCACAAAGGCCACACACCACAGAGGTAAGGGAGCTCAGCTCTACCAAATACCAGCAAGCAAATCCACTCAATAACAATCAAGCAGAAGGAGGACCACCTCAACTTCTCATGCACACCAAGCCTATTTCTAAGATGCACCTATCTCAGAAATATCTAGATGAACCCCTAAGGCTAATGCAGCACAGCACCACACAAGTCAAACAACACAAAGAGATGGCTAACCAGCCTGGCAAACTCCTATCCAAAAGCATGAAACTACCCTGAGCAAGACCCTAAACAACCCTAAAACAAAACCCTAATCTACCTCTGGGCAAAGTCCTAAGCAAAACCCTAATCAAATCTCTAAGCAAAGCCCTAAAGCAAAACCCTACACAAGAGAAATAAATCCCAGTCCTCAAGCTTCAAGACAAGCTTACCAAAGGAAGGGAGCTAAGTAGGCAGACTCATGGTGCCTCCCTTAGGAAAGTACTAGGAGGCTCCTACTTAGGAATCATATCCCATGCGGCTCAACAACTGTGAACGGTTTACATTCCTCCTCAGGAGAAACTAAACTCACATGAAGGCTCCAACATCATTGGATACTTGAGAAATCCTACATGAACTAAGGGAACTAAGTGAACAGACCCATAGTGCCTTCCTCAGGAAAGTACTAGGGGGCTTCCACTTAGGAATCATATCCCATGTGGCTCAACAAATGTGATCGGTTTACATTCCTCCTCAGGAGAAACTAAACTCACATGAAGGCTCCAACATCATTGGATACTTGAGAAATCCTACATGAACTAAGGGAACTAAGTGAACAGACCCATAGTGCCTTCCTCAGGAAAGTACTAGGGGGCTTCCACTTAGGAATCATATCCCATGTGGCTCAACAACTGTGAACGGTTTACATTCCTCCTCAGGAGAAACTAAACTCACATGAAGGCTCCAACATCATTGGATACTTGAGAAAGAGGTGAGAAGAAAGAATGAAAGACATCCATAGTGCCTTCCTCAGGAAAGTACCATGAATTTCCCTCAGACTTCAGGGTCTCAAACCTCACAGAAAGAGAGCAAGCTCCTAGACTAGGAACTCAATCCATGCATCCTTTCAAGCTCCAACAAGACTTCATCCAGTCTCCATCTTCAAGAAGAAACCACAGGCCCTCAAACCAAAAGAAACTATCTCTGGAGTTCAACCATAGTTGAACTTCAAAGTCAGAAGCCCTCAAGACTTCTCCTATTCTCAGGCTCAAACAAAAATAACAGAACACTCTATAAAAATCTACCAAAAATCTTGGGAAAACCTACAAGCCTCTATGATCCCAAGATCAAATCTCAAAACCTAAGTCAACTTCTAAGGCTACTAAACAATCCCTAACATGGAGTGGTCAAGGGTTAACCAGCAAGTTATGAGGTCTCTGCTCTCTAACCCTAAAACAACACCAATCAATTTCTAAAAAATCTATGGGGAGCATGCATTAGTCCAGTACAGCATACTAAAAAACTAAAGCAAAAATCAATACCAAACGAGAGAACTAAAATCAACAAGGCAGACACATCACAAACCAATTATTCAATACCAATTAAAATACAAAAATGCAAATAAAAATGAAAATGCATGATCAATTCAATATTTTTGCACCCTAAAATTCTAAATTGAATTAGGAACCTATAGAAAAAAGAAGGGAATTAATTGGATACTCCCACTATTTTTTATGAAATATTTCCTAACATGAATGAAAACAAAGAAATTAAAAAGAAAATAAAACAAGGGGGGCAGCGATAGCGAAATCCTAGTTGTTTTTTCACATTGGGCTAAACATGGGGGTGCGCCCAGCAATTGGGGCTTAAGCCCAAACCTAAGTCTATTCAGCATTTCACAAACAGGGGGGGGGGGGGGGGTAACGAGTAAAACGGGGATAGTTCGCAGCAATTCGGACCTGGGCTTTGACCCAATCCAAAACCTGACCCAGGTACCAATTAACAAAACTAACTCTTCTTCCCCAAAATGTCGTTCACTGTTCACTACCTCTCCTCAAACCCTAATCGCCATTCCTCCCCTTCTCTGAACCTCTCAAAAACTCTCAAACAAATCTCTGAAACACTAACAAACTCTCACTCCCAACATACCAAATCCCACGAAATTGTTCATTCATCCAAACAAAACTCTCCCCAGTCTCCAATCCAATCCGCTGATCCTAATTGAAAACTCCTTCATCCACAACCCTAACAGAAACAACAAAACCTAATCTACTGAAGGAACGATAACGGATAGATAGCGAAAAGGGCAAACCTGGGTTTACACGATGGAAACGATGAAGCTTTGAAGAATCTCAAACGAGCTCGCGGAGATCTTAAAGATTTCTAGAGGATTCTTCGTAGATTCCTAAGGATCAACCAACCGGAAGATATTTGAAGATGCACTGGGTACTTTGAAGGTCTTCGAAGGAAGATTGAAGATCTTGGTTGAAGGCGTCGTTGGAGATCCGACGATCTTTGCAGAAGATCGTTGTTGAAGCTTAGACCAGTTCACTGGAGATGATACGCGTTGATGTTCTTCGAAGGAAGCGTCGAGGAGATGAATCTTGATGGTGGTCCCTGGGAATTTTCACTTGAAGGTGGATGAAGATCGTAGACGAAGGTCTGGGCGTCGACCTTGATTGTTCTTTGACAGCAAAGCGAAGCTATGAAGAATCTTGCAGGTTCTCTGAGAAAATCTGGGAAAATCGCCGGTGGATATGTGCTTAGATGAAGTTTCCGGCGAGATGATGTTTTCCGGCGAGAGGTAGATGAAGGTGGACGGAGAAGAGCGGGGGGGTGGAGTGCATGAAGGCCACGTAGTGTTGTGTGGCAGAGTGTGGGTGATAGTGGAATTATGAGGTGGCGTCCAGAGAAGCTGAACGCGTGGCCTGGCTTACATAGTGACACATGTCACTTTTCTGGACAAAAAAATGGCTGAAATGATGAATTGGGCCTCCAAACCCTGAACTGGCCCACAAAAATGACCCTAAAAAAACTGAATTAAAATGATTAATGAAAATGATTAAAAACTAATTAAGGCCTTAAACCTAATTAACTAAAAAATTAAAACTACAATTAAATCTAAATGAAAATTAAACGATCCTAATTAATTCTAACACACTCAATTAAAACCTAACTAATATTAAACTCTAATTAAACTAATTAAATCTTAATTAAATCTAAAAGATGATTAAAATCCAGTTAAACTCTATTAAACCAAAAAAAGAATTAACATCTAATTAAATTCTATATTAAACTAAAACTAATATCTATTAATATCTATATAAAAGAACTATTAACCTATATTAAACCTAATAAAAGAAATTAATATCTAACAAAAGATTAAAACTATATTAAAAATAAACTCTATTAAATCTACATCTAAAAACTATTAAATCCCATAATATCTATTAACTATTATTCTACTAGTCTATTAAAATTCTATTTAAAACTAATAAAAGAAAAATCTATTATATTCTATTAAAACTATTAAAAAAAAACTATTAAAACCTATTAAAAAACTCTATAAAATTCTAAAATGATTTAAAACTAATAAAAATATTTAAAAAAAACTATTTAAATCCTAGAAAATCGATAAAACCTATTTAAAATCCTACAAACGGCTATTAAACCCTAAAAAATGCAAACAGAGGCAAATAACCAACATAACAGAGAGCGCGAGACCAGATCGACGCAAACAGTAAACCCCGGGCATCAGAATATCCCAAAAACCACCATGTAAGCTGAAAACACCGAGAAATGCACAATTTCCCGAAAATGAAACCCTGATTATCTAGACTGGATCTGAAATATCCGGTAGATAAAAACCAAGCTGTAACTTTGACATCCTCTGTCTGTGTATAAATGTCCTGCATCTGATATGCGAATACGAATTGAACCATGAACCAGATAGGAGAACCGGTTGGTCAAATTTTAGGGTGCAACAGCTGCCCCTATTCGAGCGGCTTGGACCTGAATGGGTGAAGAGCGCTCAGCCTTCAAACATTCAAAGGTAAATGACGGTTGAATACCAATGAAACCCTGAAATTTGCCAACCGCAAAAATAAATTGCGCACACCACTGCTTGGGGAGAATTAACCAGGGAACTGATTTTCGTTGCCACAACGACAACTAAACACCTATCCATCAACCTGCTTATGAAATAATCTGATATTGTCCATAGACCACCCCATTCCGAAGAAGTGAACATACACTGAACAGTGAGAAATTGTTGATTTCACTTATCAACCTTCCGTTCGTACCTGAACGAGCATCCACTAAACTGCGAGAAAATGTTGATTTCACTTACCAACCTTCCGTTCGTACCTGAACGAGCATCCACTAAACTGCGAGAAAATGTTGATTTCACTTACCAACCTTCCGTTCGTACCTGAACGAGCATCCACTAAACAGCGAGAAAATGTTGATTTCACTTACCAACCTTCCGTTCGTACCTGAACGAGCATCCCTGCGGGGGCACGAGAAACTTAACAAAGCAACTCTGAGAGGACAATTCTGACGACGGCCGTCCAATACCTATTCTGGCAATAGGTATCCTGAAAACACTCCGCTGGGGAAATTGGGAACTTAACCAAGCACCCTGACGAGAATAACCTTGTTGAAAAATAAGAGGAATTTAACCAAACAACTCCGTGGCGAATACCCTGCTGGGGACTATGAGGGAATTAACCAAGTAATGCATTGAAGTAACACCCTGCTGGAGAACATAATTCTGCTGGGGAAACTACGGGTGACCACCCAAAAATCTGCATTACCGTCTTCCAATGCTGACACCACAACATCCTGAGAAAGACTCAGTTGGGGGAAAAAGTGCTTGACCAAGCAAACTCTGCTAGGGGAATATGACATGACGAACACGATCACTGCGTGTCCGACGCAACAACCCTCTTGACAGGAGGAAACACGATCACTGCGCGTCTCGGCGTTGCAAACAAAACCACGTACAGGACGAATACGATCACTGCGTATCTCTTCCGCAAAAACCCCATAACATAACGATGACCACGATCACTGCGTGCCCTGCGCCCCAAACTTCTTGACAAGAGGGAGCACGATCACTGCGTACTCTACCATAAATCCTCATAACATAACAATGACCACGATCACTGCGTGCCTTGTGCCACAACTCTCTTGACAGGAGAAAACACGATCACTGCGTGTCTTGTGCCACAAACCAAACATACGGGATGAATACGATCACTGCGTACTTCTTCCGCGAAAACCCCCACAACATAACGACGACCACGATCACTGCGTGCCCTGCGCCACAACCCTCTTGACAGGAGGAAACACAATCACTGCGCGTCTTGTGCCACAAACAAAACATATGCACATCTCTGCGAACCACGATCTCACTTATCGACAGAGAAAATACCTGAGGCTGGACGGGTAATCAATCCTGCTTACGTTTCCAAAATGCACATGTTTGATGATGCCGTAATGCTTCCATACTGCATGGAAATGCTACGTATTCGTGCAAAATGCAAGTGCTTATGATGCATGCTTATGCAAAGAGTTACTTCAGCAAAATAAATGCTGAAGACAAACTGGATCCGCTGGGGATGACCGGAATACTACCGATACGCTTCCAACAAAATAAATGCTGGAAGGATGAACTAACTCCGCTGGGGATAACCGTCCTGCTGAGAAAGTAGCTCACAGACTCAAAACTTCAAACTCTGCTGAAAATGATCGTCCTGACGAGGAAGGATCAACCTGTTGGAGCAAGAGAAAAGCAATCCTGGAAACTGTTTTCAAAAGGTATCAACGCTCTGATTACGCCCTGTGGGGATAATTCATCCTGCTATCGCTGAGCTGGGGATTGACCGGTGTGCTCTAATTCGCACTACATAAGAAACTCTTCGGGCGAGTTAATTATATCCGTCTCGACCTTCGCTGAGGAGGACTCTGCTCTGCTTGATAAGCCAATTCTACACTACTGAAGATACATTGATCTTTTCTTGTGACGCAATCTCCACTCTCCCGGGGAGACAACACGCAATTTTGCCTGGGCGATTTCACTGAGGAAAGACACAACATTCATCCCCTGGAGAGGGTACCAGCCTGCCATGGACTCTGGCGGGGAACTTTGCGAGCTTTTGAATACCTGCAAAAGTCAACAAGCAAACACAAGACAATCTATGCAAAAAGAAACATCTTGGTAATCACCCATGACAACCATTCAGGTAATTTCCGGTTTTAACAATCATCGGTCGAGGCCCGCCTGTTTACACGCATGTAAGTTTATCAAAAACATCGGCGTTTTTTACAAACAAAAGTGTAAAAATTAAAACCAAAGTCACACACTACACTGAATAACACACTTTATTGATAACGGCCTGAGAATTGGCAAGATTTGTACATCAGATGCAACTCCTGGAAAGAGGTAGTCACACATAAACAAAATGCAGAAATGTACAAAGATACAGAATAAAATTTGTACACATGTCGGCCACGTGTTACAGAAGAACACCATGAACCGATCCTCCTATGACTCGCCGGACTCTGACGCTTTCCTGATCTCTGTCTTCGGAAGAGATTGCTTTGGATAGTCGACCCCCGGATGCTCCCAAACCACTAAACAATCAAACTTGGACCACAGTCATTTGCTTCTTAAATCCCTAACTTTTGCGTGAATCGCTCTTTGCGGGTTTTCAATTCACCGGGATACCCCTTTTTGCCGAAGCCGCCCAGTGTAGGTTTTCAACTTCGCGGGTGTACATTTTTCCATTTTATCCCTAACTTTTGCCCGAACCTTTTTATTCTGTTTTTTGGTTCGCCAGGATGCCCCATTTTTGCCTGGACTCTCTTTTTATTGTCCAGCGGGTCAATTTTTAAGCAAAGTATTTTTTGACTGCGTCCGAGTTCACAGGGGACGAAAAGTCTTCACCATCCATGGTGGATAACAATAAGGCTCCTCCGGAGAAGACCTTTCTCACGACGTATGGACCTTTATAATTGGGAGTCCATTTGCCCCTATGATCCGATTGCGGTGGGAGAATCTTCTTCAGCACAAGATCACCCGTCTGAAAGCTTCGAGGTCGAATCTTCTTGTCGAACGCTTTCTTCATCCGGCTCTGATACAGCCTACCATGTGCAATTGATGCCAGTCTCTTCTCGTCTATCAAGCTCAGCTGGTTCAATCTATTTCTCACCCATTCTACCTCATCAAGCTGAACCTCAAGCAAAACCCTCAAAGATGGTATCTCAACCTCCAGCGGCAAGACCGCCTCCATGCCATACACTAATGAGAATGGTGTTGCCCCGGTTGATGTACGCACCGTCGTGCGATAACCGTGCAACGCAAACGACAACATCTCATGCCAATCCTTATACGTTACCACCATCTTCTGAACAATCTTCTTTATGTTCTTGTTGGCCGCTTCAACAGCGCCATTCATCTTGGGTCTGTACGGAGATGAATTATGATGCTCGATCATAAACTCCCGACAAAGATCCCTCATCATCTTATTGTTCAGATTCGAACCATTATCAGTAATGATCCGTTCAGGGATACCGTATCTGCAAATTATATCCCTCTTGATAAATCTGGCCACCACCTGCTTCGTCACATTGGCGTAAGATGCTGCTTCCACCCACTTGGTGAAGTAATCGATCGCGACTAGGATGAAGCGATGCCCATTAGAAGCAGTAGGCTCAATCTTGCCAATCATATCAATTCCCCACATGGAGAAAGGCCACGGAGAAACCATAACGTTCAGTGGACTGGGTGGCACATGGGTCTTATCAGCATAGATCTAGCACTTGTGACACCGCTTGGCGAACTTGAAACAGTCCATTTCCATCGTTAACCAATAATACCCCGCCCGCAACAACTTTCGGGTCATAGCATGCCCACCAGCATGTGTACCAAAAGTTCCTTCATGGACCTCTTCCATGAGTAGATTGGCTTCCTTCTCGTCTACACACCTGAGGAGTACCAAATCGTGGTTCCTTCTATACAGAACGCCGTCGGGATTCAGATAGAAGTTGCCTGCTAATCTCCTTAGAGTCTTCTGATCACGACTGGATGCCCCAGCCGGATATTCCTTGTTCTTCAGGAAATTCTGTATGTTGAAATACCAAGGTTTACCGTCAGATGCTTCATCAATTGCAAACACAAAGGTCGGCCTATCAAGGCGAGATATGACAATCCTGGGAGCCTCATTCCAGTAGTTGACCTTATACATCGAGGATAATGTTGCAAGGGCGTCTGCCATTTGATTCTCCGCCCGGGGTACATGATGAAACTCTACTTTATCAAAGAAAGGTAGCAACCTTCTCGCATAATTCATGTACGGTACCAGATTAGGTTGGCGTGTCTCCCACTCTCCCTTAATCTGATTCACAACCAATGCTGAATCCCCATATACATCCAGATTCTTGATCCTCATATCGATAGCCTCCTCCAACCCCATAATACAAGCTTCGTACTCGGCTTCGTTATTCGTCACTGGAAAAGTCAATCTGGCAGTAAACGGGATGTGCGACCCGTGGGGAGTTGTAATGATTGCCCCGATCCCACTACCGTACGAATTGACAGCCCCATCAAAAATCAATTGCCACTGGGAACTCCTCTCAGGACCTTCACCAGGCAACGGCTCATCGCAATCTTTAGCCTTCAAGTACATTATGTCCTCATCAGGAAACTCAAACTTCATAGGCTGATAATCCTCAATTGGCTGTTCGGCAAGATATTCAGACATAACACTTCCCTTAATGGCCTTCTGGGAAACATACTGGATATCGTATTCTGTCAATACCATTTGCCATCTAGCAATCCTTCCAGAGAGCGCTTGCTTTTCAAACACATACTTGATCGGATCCATCTTCGATATCAGCATGGTTGTATGGTTCAGCATATATTGTCTTAGACGTTTGGCAGCCCACGCCAATGCACAACACGTCTTTTCGAGCATAGAGTATCGAGATTCACAATCCGTGAACTTTTTACTCAAGTAGTAGATTGCATGCTCTTTCCTTCCTGTCTCGTCATGTTGACCGAGAACACAACCCATACTGTTCTCAAGAACCGTCAGATACATAATCAGTGGTCGTCCTGCTACTGGGGGTATCAACACCGGAGGTTCCTGCAAGTATTCTTTTATCTTTTCAAATGCCCTTTGGCAATTGTCGTTCCAGACCACCGCTTGATCTTTCTTTAACAGTTTGAACAAAGGTTCACACGTGGTCGTTAGGTGAGAGATGAACCTAGCAATGTAGTTCAACCTCCCTAGGAATCCACGGACTTCTTTTTCTGTTCTCGGTGCTGGCATCTCTTGTATTGCTTTTATTTTTGCAGGATCGACCTCGATTCCTTTCTTGCTCACAATGAACCCCAGTAGCTTCCCAGATCTCACTCCGAAGGTACATTTGTTAGGATTCAGCCTCAGCCTGAACTTCCTCAGCCTCTTGAACAACTTCAGCAGATTAACCAGATGTTCTTCCTCCGTTTGAGACTTGGCAATCATGTCATCGACATACACCTCAATCTCTTTGTGCATCATGTCGTGAAACAACGTTGTCATAGCCCGCTGGTACGTTGCCCCAGCATTTTTCAAACCAAAGGGCATCACCTTATAACAGAAGGTTCCCCACGGGGTGATAAAGGTCGTTTTTTCCATATCCTCCGGAGCCATTTTGATCTGGTTGTACCCCGAAAATCCATCCATGAAAGAGAATACCGAAAACTGAGTTGTGTTGTCAACTAACACATCAATATGCGGCAGTGGGAAATCATCTTTCGGGCTCGCTTTGTTTAGATCCCTATAATCAACACACATTCGAACATTGCCATCTTTCTTTGGCACAGGCACGATATTAGCGACCCAAGTGGGATAAGTGGTGACAGCCAGGAATCCAGCATCCCATTGCTTCTGCACTTCTTCCTTTATCTTTACAGCCATATCAGGACGAGTCCTTCTGAGTTTCTGCTTCACGGGTGGGCAATCTTCCCTCAACGGCAGACGATGAACGACCATGTCGGTATCCAAACCTGGCATGTCCTCGTAGGACCAAGCAAATATATCACTGTATTCACGCAGCATCTCAATAAGCTCTTGCTTGATGTCGGCCTGCAACGCGGCCCCTATACGGATATTCCTGACGCATTCTTCAGACCCTAAATTGACAATATCGATCTCTTCCTGGTGAGGCAGAATGACTATCTCCTCTTGCTTCAACAACCGACTCAGCTCTTCTGGTAAGTCACTATCCTCAACAATCTCCTCCTCAGCTTGGAAGATCGGATGCTCGAAGTCTAAACGAGTCATAGGAAGTCTTTGGTCGATGTCATCTGAAAATTCATGAATCCTGCAAGGGAAACGGTTAAGTGCTTCAAAAATGATATACAAGAAAAATACATAACCACGCTGCCATTTTATTGAAAAATAAAAACAGAAAGAAAAGGATCACAACATTTGAATGTAAAAAACGTCGTCATTTATTGATCATGCAAACATACAGGTAAACAGTTAGGCCCTAAGACGAGATCAACGATGCCCCGGGCAAGGCATGTGATCATACAATGATTGAAAAAACAACGCATTACTGTTTGGTGACTTGGATGACGTCCTGGATGGACCAGTTGCATAGGCTTTGCCCCGGCGTGCTGGGTCGAATCCATGCGTCCATGTCGCAGTCGCTATCCACTTCCTCCGTATCAGACACGGAATTAATCCTTTCAAAGCTAACCCCTCCGGGCGTGAACACCACAGGTCCCTTGTACTTAGGCGCACTCTGTGAGGGAGATGGGCGGTACCCCAAGCCATACCTATCTTGCTTCACTGGTATGTCTAGAACCTGCCCCCACTTCTGAGTCTCTCCTGCTTGCACCAACGCCTTGGCTTCTTTATATGAGGAGACGGTCACCTCTTGCCCTTCACTCTTCACCAGAGCTTCTTCTTTAACCTTCACCCCTTCGAACGCCTGACACAGCGTTTCATGAATCTCTCCATCTACCTCCACGTACTTGAAGGAAGACAAATGACTGACTAAGATATCTTCTTCGCCACACACCGTCACAATACTCCCCTCAACCATATACTTCAGCTTCTGATGGAGCGTAGAAGTTACTGTCCCAGCGGCATGAATCCAAGGTCTCCCGATCAAACAGCTATATGTAGGCTGGATGTCCATGATGTAAAACACTGTATCAAACACCTCCGGACCTACCTGGATGGGTAACGTTACTGATCCGAATACCGACCTCCTCGTTCCGTCAAAGGCCCTCACCACCAAATCACTAGGTGTGCACAACAACCCACGGGTATCCAATTTCAACAGGGCTTTCTTTGGTAACACATTCAATGAGGACCCAGTGTC
The DNA here is from genome assembly GCA_963859935.3 of Lathyrus sativus. NCBI lineage: Eukaryota > Viridiplantae > Streptophyta > Magnoliopsida > Fabales > Fabaceae > Lathyrus > Lathyrus sativus. The sequence continues at coordinate 934,829,691 of OZ012735.1, forward strand.
TACCAGCACATGGGATAAAATAGTGCCCCGGCACTCGATAGAGATGTGCAAGGCATTGTTGTGATCACGCCCTCTAGGCGTTAGGTCAAAATCCGTGAATCCCAGACCATGCCCGGCATTAACATGTGCCATAACTCCCTCCAGCTGATTAACTGAAATCTCTTGCGGCACGAAGGATGTCTCAAGTACCTTCAATAGGGCATTTCTATGCGCCTCAGAACACAACAACAGCGATAATATGGAGATCTTTGACGGGGTATGCTGCAGGTGATCTACGATCTTGTAGTCACTTTTGCGAATCAATCTCATGAATTCTTCCACATCTTTGGTTATCGGTTCTTTCTCCTTACTCCCCGAAGATTCCCCCTCAACAACTTTGCTCTTACCCCTGGCGAGCCTCTCTGCCTCGACCTCAGGTGAAGTGAAAATTCTCCCGCTCCGGGTTATACCACCCACTCCCACTATGTTGTCTACGGATCCTGCTGGCGGATCATTCAAGTCAATCTTTTCCCCGTTGCAATACACCTCAGCCCCGTAGCACCACGGGACCGCCTTTGTGTTCTCATAAGGGACTGGTTTAGCCTTGGTAATAGTAATGGTCGGCCTTTTCGACGATGCCAAAATCATCACTGATTTGAACGGAATGGTGATCGTAGCAACCTCACTGCGCTCTTTTCCAGATTCTGTCTCAACAGACTTCTCTCGCCCCACAGACCTGTCAAACTGCAGGATTCCTTCATCAATCAAACCTTGAACTCCCCTTTTCAACTTCTCACAGCCCCCAAGTTGAACCAAACAGTCAGCACACTCTCCACTGCAACCGGGATAGACACCTCCTTTCAATAAACGCTTCTTTACGTAACTCAAAGGGGTTTTCAGCTCGTTCACTTCCGACACCAAGTTCAACTCACCATCTGCCAGGATTGCATTGGCCCCAGCCCCACCATGCTTGGGCATTGGCTGTTGCGTGATATTGGGACCGTCCTTCCCGAAGTTAATAGCCGTACTATCAAGCAAATCCTGTACTTTATGCTTGAAAGCTAGGCAATTTTCAATATTGTGCCCTGGTGCACCCGAATGGAAGTCACAATGCTCATTACTATCATACCCGACTGGCGGCTGACCAGTTGGTGGTGCTAAGGTCCTCTTCTCGACTAGCTGCAATTTCAACAAAGTTTGAAGGAGTTCTGCATATGATACCGGAGGTACCTCAAATACTCTCCTCGGTCGCGGGTTCTGAAATCTGCGCTGATTATTATTTGGCTGCTGCTGAGCCTGCTGCTGTGGTTGTTGTCTCTGTTGCTGAGAAGGCCCTGGAATGGTTACACTTGCAACCTGCGATTGCTGATGCCAATTCTAACCTCTATTTCTCCGTCGAGCATTGTGTATAGCGTTGGTATCACCCTGCCTTTTACCACCAAACGTCTTCTTATTACCTCCTGCGGAACTGGACTCACCCGCCTGAATTTTACCAATCTTCACTCCGTTTTCAATGCGCTCCCCCATCAAGATCAATTCAGAGAAGGTACTCATCGAAAAATTGAGCAACCGGTCATAGTACATTCCAGAAAAAGTTCCTATGAACATATCCATCATTTCGCGCTCCACCATCGGAGGGTGTACCCTAGCAGCCAGATCTCGCCATCTCTGGGCGTATTCCTTAAAGCTCTCGCTAGACTTTTGAGACATGCTCTGCAGCTGGACTCGGTTAGGGGCGAGATCACTATTATATTGATAATGTCGGACAAAAGCCTCTGCCAGCTCTTTCCAACTCCTGATCTGAGTAGGCTCCAAACTCATGTACCACTCCATCGATGGCCCTGACAGGCTATCCTGGAAGAAGTGCATTAGCATCTTTTCATCCTCAGAATACGCGGACATACGCCTGTAAAACGCGCGCACATGCACCCTAGGGCACGTATCCCCTTCGTACTTATCAAATGACGGCGCTTTGAATTTCAGCGGGACCCTCAACCCTGGGACCAGCCCCATATTTGACATATCCAGCCCAAGCGCATTCTGGCTGGCTAATCCGTTCACTTTCTCTTCTAGCAATCTCATCCGATGGTTGTCATCCCTAGCTCTTTCATAACCCTCGTTCTGACCAGAGAACACATCCTCCTGACGATCCTTCCAGTGAGGTACTGCATCGTATCCAACATAATCTGCATCACGGCCCGGACCCGTTTGGAAGTACCTGGGGTCATACCTCAGATTGCCCATCTCTTGAGCGTTGTATGCACCAGTTCCATATCCAAGATTACCATAACCAAATACAGCCTTGGTGCCAGCAATGTTGCCATACCCCATGTTCACACCATTGAAGCCCTGGTTACCATTATTTCCAATCATTCCGACGTTCTCAGCGCCCCCATTGAAGCCTTGGTTGACATTACCCACAAATACCCCAGCAGTATCTGCATTGGCATTCATATTACCGGCGTTCCCACCTCCGCCTGCAGGACCAGTTTCTCCAGCATTCAAACCGGTTACGGGAATAGCATCAGCACTTTGACGATTCTCAATTCGGGGAGAAGCAGCAATATTTTCACCATGCGGTGTCCCGTTGTTTTCAGCCCGTGCGACTATCGGTTGAACCAGATTCTGCAGCTGCTCTTGTCCTTTGGCGATGGTCTCCATGGTTTGCATGAGCATGGCCATCCTGTCACGCATTTCTTGCATCTCACTCTGGATATACGGATGAAGAATGATAAGGAACATGGATCACAAACTTGTAATGCAATGTGATTTATGCAAACAACAATGCAAAAAAATGCTAACGTGCATGTGTGCGTTGGGGATATTTCCCCTCCAATTCCAGTGTCAAGGTAGCAAGACAAAAGAAACCATAAAGACAATATTTAGAAAAACCCTCATATATTGGAAAAACAGTCTCGTCAAGGCGTTACACAACTATGCTCCATACAACTGATATGATAAAGGAGGATCCCAACCAACATGCCTGGTGGTGATCTCAACACGTAGAATACAAGAGAGAAATCAAGTGCGGGTACGGTCGCAGAAATCTTCAACCAGCTTCTTCGTCTCTGGATGATCCGGTCGATAAATCAAGCCTTCTATCAACTGATCCCTTTTCCTGACCGTTCCTTGGATATCTCTGACAAAATCTTCCCAAGCCTTATCCTGGGCACCATCCTCAGGTTTGGGCCTCTTGGTGCCTGCCCTATGCTGACAATCTTCCAGATTCTTCATGGCATCAATCAGTTTGCGTTCGGCCTCATATCGACGGCATGCTTCTTCTTCAAGCTCTTCAGTCTTCACTTTAACCTGTTCTCCCAACTGAGCAACCTGTATCTTTAGCTCTTCTTCCCGCTCTTTGCGTTTGTCCATAGTGAGGTCCCAATGCTCTCTGAACTTAGATAACTTCGTGTAGGCCCTTTCCAGCTCTTGTTTCTTAGTAGCCAATACACTGCTAACTGAGTCTACATCTAACTCCAGACGCTTCTTGGTTTCAGTCAACTCCAATAAAGTAGTCTTCAGATGTTTCAAAGTTTCGGCCTGTTGCTTGGAAAAATATCATGTTTCAATCTTTTCATGATGAAGTTGGGCGTTCTCTTTCTCTAAAGCTTCTTTAACCTTTGCTAACTCTTCTTTCTCCGCCATCAGCTGCTTGTATACCTGCATGTCTATAGTGGTGGGCTCCTCCACCGGAGAAGGATACAATGGCTGAACTGCAGGATAAGGCATAAGGAATTTCGTAGCTCGTTCACGAATCCATTCCACATACGGACCAAGAACTCGAGTACCCCCTTTGCTACATGAAGGCTTCCCTCTCTTATGCAGGTTCGTCCATGCTTTCTCAAGCTTGATCAACATCTCTTCCTCTATTGCCCCAGTGAGATACAGAGATTCCTGTATCTCCTCGGGCTTCGGCGCTTCCTGAGGTGCATACCCAAACTGCCTGATTAATAAGGAAGGGTTGTAATTGACACACCCTCTCCTTCCTATCAAAGGAACATTAGGGAATCCTTCGCATCTGTATATGACCTCAACTCCTAACACCTCCTCATTAACCCACACCACATTCTCAGAAGTCAACCCCATCAAGCGCTCAGGCCATCCTAAAGAATCAATAGAAGTGATGAAAGGCCCTGACTTCGGCATATGACTAGTAAACCACCTGCACAGTAGAGGTACACAGCAAGAGACATTCCTTCCTCGCCGCTTTTCATTTTGGTAGTGAGTGGAATGGTGGATATCTCCCAGCAAGGTAGGAACTGGGTTCTTTGCAGCCAGAATATAGAAAGCATCTGCATCAACAAAATCAGGAAGGTTTGGGAACAATACAATGCCATAAACACACACAGCAAGGATGGCGTCAAAAACAACCCAGCCACCCTTCTTGGCATACTCCCGAGCCTTCTCCACCAAAACAACCAACGGAAATCCCCACGCATCTCCTTTTCTGATCATCTTCCCCGTCAGCTCAGACTCTCCTAAGTACAGAATAGAAGAAAGCTTAGCCAAATTAGGCTTGGCGTCCGTGTGATAGAAAGGCATCTGCTCGCGAATCGGTATATCCAAGAGTGCAGAATACTCCTCCAGGGTAGGAGCCAAGACAAAGTCAGGAAATATGAAACACCTGAGCTCAGCATCATAAAACTGCAACAGGGTGTAAATGCCGCTGATCTCATAAGTCGAGGGCTGGTAAACATAAGCCAGGATCCTCCCATATATCTTCCTGAAATCTCCCATCACCTTCTTCCTAGCAATAGTAATTAACTCTGACAACAGATTGATATCTGGAGATGGGAATCTGTAGGGTAGCACTCTCTTCATGGCTTCTATGTCTTGCTAGGAAACAAACACCGGAACTGGGAGGGGAAATATGTACCTGCAATACACACACGTTAGTTGGATGCAAATGGTGATGCAATAATGCAATATGATAAATGATGCAATCAGTGAACACAGGGGCCATGCTGTAGCCTGAAGAGGAACATCTCTGTGATGTCAAGAACGGAAAACCACCACAGTCACTAGAACTTCACTAACTATCATCTGACACTCAAAATACCAATCCCCTGGTAAGAAATCCATCTGAACCTCTGTATCTGACGAGAAAACCATCTGATAATAGTATCAACCTCAAACAAGAAACCCATCTGATCCAAACAACACACCTGTTAACGAGCCAAGAAAACTATCTGATAAATACTGAATCATGGTTTCTGAAGGCCAGTTTTCCTGCAATAACCCAATCCCCCTCACAGGTATGGACCTAATCCACGGACAAAGGTACGGCATCCTATGCGGTCATCAGCGTCACAGACTTTCATGAGTGACGATACGATTCCCAGAAGGAGTGGCATCATCAAGTCATGAAGAGGCCTCACTTAGCTGACTTCCAAATGATCGGTCCCCAGAGTCGACAATCCTCACGTCTGGACTCCCCTCAGATCCTCAGGACCGGAAAGGAGCACTCGGAGAGAACCTCGTCTGAGCGCAGATTTCGTAGGGAACGGTGCCTGCTCAGCAAACAGGTTCGTCTACTACTCTCCGCAACTATGTCTAGGTGCATACTCAAGCCCAGGTCCGGCTTCTCACTCATAGTAACCTCCCTTTCCCACAGCAATAATCATAATAATATAGTACTGAAAGTAAATGCGGAAAGGTAAATGTGCGGGAAAGTAAAGTGCGGAAATATAAAACACATATGCACAACACCCAACAGATAAACACCCAAGCGCTAGGATTGACTCACGTAGGGGATGGGAAGCGGTCCCAGCATAAGGGGTGGGAAAAGTCCCTAGATGCTACAAGTCCCCAGCAGAGTCGCCAGCTGTCGCTACTGCGAAAATCGGCGCCGGCATGACAGAAGAGTCGCCACCGTGCGTTATTTATCCCAACGGAGGGAAAGGAAACGCTCGAAGTAAACCTCGTAAAAAATGGGAAAGGTATGGTCATCGCAACCAAAACCTGGATTCGGGAGTCGGTTACGCAAGGGGAAGGTATTAGCACCCCTCACGTCCGTCGTACTCGACGGGATCCACGCTTGGTGTTTATAAGGAAAAGGTGTTTATCTATCTACGCTAGTGGTCAGTCTGAAAAGAAAGGAAAAGGACAGGACTCGACAGAACATACGCTGTTCTAGGCCTACGTACTCCCTCGTGCAATGGGAAAGTCAGAGTCAACGTAGTTCGACTACCTACGTCTAGACGGGGGGAAGGTTGCTCGCCAGGACATCGCGTCCTGTGCCTACGTACTTCCACACGACATGGAAGATCAGAGCAAACGTAGTTCGACTACGCACGACACAAGTTGTTCAAGTGTTTTTTATGGGAAAATGCACCTTAACCAAGGGTTTTCACAGTCCAGGAGGACAAAAGGTTTTGATGTTTGTTCAAATCTTTTGACGGAAGAAATGAATTCATTTTTGTTTTATCCCTTTATTAAGTGTTTTTCTGTTGTTTTGAGAAAGGAAAGAGACACCCTAAAACTATGGTTGAAAAGGGGAATCTACCTAATGTTATCATGCCTGGTTAACCAACCTAATGTCTATCATAACTCCTCCACAGCAGAGAAGTTAGAGCTCCTAAGGGATCATGGCAACAAAACTAAACAGCAAACAGGAATCACTGCAAAGTAAAGAAATACTGGAAATATGCATGAATGCAACAACCAAACAATCAAGGCACAAAGGCCACACACCACAGAGGTAAGGGAGCTCAGCTCTACCAAATACCAGCAAGCAAAGCCACTCAATAACAATCAAGCAGAAGGAGGACCACCTCAACTTCTCATGCACACCAAGCCTATTTCTAAGATGCACCTATCTCAGAAGTATCTAGATGAACCCCTAAGGCTAATGCAGCACAACACCACACAAGTCAAACAACACAAAGAGAAGGCTAACCAGCCTGGCAAACTCCTATCCAAAAGCATGAAACTACCCTGAGCAAGACCCTAAACAACCCTAAAACAAAACCCTAATCTACCTCTGGGCAAAGTCCTAAGCAAAACCCTAATCAAATCTCTAAGCAAAGCCCTAAAGCAAAACCCTACACAAGAGAAATCAATCCCAGTCCTCAAGCTTCAAGACAAGCTTACCAAAGGAAGGGAGCTAAGTAGGCAGACTCATGGTGCCTCCCTCAGGAAAGTACTAGGAGGCTCCTACTTAGGAATCATATCCCATGAGGCTCAACAACTGTGAACGGTTTACATTCCTCCTCAGGAGAAACTAAACTCACATGAAGGCTCCAACATCATTGGATACTTGAGAAATCCTACATGAACTAAGGGAACTAAGTGAACAGACCCATAGTGCCTTCCTCAGGAAAGTACTAGGGGGCTTCCACTTAGGAATCATATCCCATGTGGCTCAACAACTGTGATCGGTTTACATTCCTCCTCAGGAGAAACTAAACTCACATGAAGGCTCCAACATCATTGGATACTTGAGAAATCCTACATGAACTAAGGGAACTAAGTGAACAGACCCATAGTGCCTTCCTCGGGAAAGTACTAGGGGGCTTCCACTTAGAAATCATATCCCATGTGGCTCAACAACTGTGAACGGTTTACATTCCTCCTCAGGAGAAACTAAACTCACATGAAGGCTCCAACATCATTGGATACTTGAGAAAGAGGTGAGAAGAAAGAATGAAAGACATCCATAGTGCCTTCCTCAGGAAAGTACCATGAATTTCCCTCAGACTTCAGGGTCTCAAACCTCACAGAAAGAGAGCAAGCTCCTAGACTAGGACCTCAATCCATGCATCCTTGCAAGCTCCAACAAGACTTCATCCAGCCTCCATCTTCAAGAAGAAACCGCAGGCCCTCAAACCAAAAGAAACTATCTCTGGAGTTCAACCATAGTTGAACTTCAAAGTCAGAAGCCCTCAAGACTTCTCCTATTCTCAGGCTCAAACAAAAATAACAGAACACTCTATAAAAATCTACCAAAAATCTTGGGAAAACCTACATGCCTCTATGATCCCAAGATCAAATCTCAAAACCTAAGTCAACTTCTAAGGCTACTAAACAATCCCTAACATGGAGTGGTCAAGGGTTAACCAGCAAGTTATGAGGTCTCTGCTCTCTAACCCTAAAACAACACCAATCAATTTCTAAAAAATCTATGGGGAGCATGCATTAGTCCAGTACAGCATACTAAAAAACTAAAGCAAAAATCAATACCAAACGAGAGAACTAAAATCAACAAGGCAGACACATCACAAACCAATTATTCAATACCAATTAAAATATAAAAATGCAAATAAAAATGAAAATGCATGATCAATTCAATATTTTTGCACCCTAAAATTCTAAATTGAATTAGGAACCTATAGAAAAAAGAAGGGAATTAATTGGATACTCCCACTATTTTTTATGAAATATTTCCTAACATGAATGAAAACAAAGAAATTAAAAAGAAAATAAAACAAGGGGGGCAGCGATAGCGAAATCCTAGTTGTTTTTTCACATTGGGCTAAACATGGGGGTGCGCCCAGCAATTGGGGCTTAAGCCCAAACCTAAGTCTATTCAGCATTTCACAAACAGGGGGGGGGGGGGGGGTAACGAGTAAAACGGGGATAGTTCGCAGCAATTCGGACCTGGGCTTTGACCCAATCCAAAACCTGACCCAGGTACCAATTAACAAAACTAACTCTTCTTCCCCAAAATGTCGTTCACTATTCACTACCTCTCCTCAAACCCTAATCGCCATTCCTCCCCTTCTCTGAACCTCTCAAAAACTCTCAAACAAATCTCTGAAACACTAACAAACTCTCACTCCCAACATACCAAATCCCACGAAATTGTTCATTCATCCAAACAAAACTCTCCCCAGTCTCCAATCCAATCCGCTGATCCTAATTGAAAACTCCTTCATCCACAACCCTAACAGAAACAACAAAACCTAATCTACTGAAGGAACGATAACGAATAGATAGCGAAAAGGGCAAACCTGGGTTTACACGATGGAAACGATGAAGCTTTGAAGAATCTCAAACGAGCTCGCGGAGATCTTGAAGATTTCTAGAGGATTCTTCGTAGATTCCTAAGGATCAACCAACCGGAAGATATTTGAAGATGCACTGGGTACTTTGAAGGTCTTCGAAGGAAGATTGAAGATCTTGGTTGAAGGCGTCGTTGGAGATCCGACGATCTTTTCAGAAGATCGTTGTTGAAGCTTAGACCAGTTCACTGGAGACGATACGCGTTGATGTTCTTCGAAGGAAGCGTCGAGGAGATGAATCTTGATGGTGGTCCCTGGGAATTTTCACTTGAAGGTGGATGAAGATCGTAGACGAAGGTCTGGGCGTCGACCTCGATTGTTCTTGGACAGCAAAGCGAAGCTATGAAGAATCTTGCAGGTTCTCTGAGAAAATCTGGGAAAATCACCGGTGGATATGTGCTTAGATGAAGTTTCCGGCGAGATGATGTTTTCCGGTGAGAGGTAGATGAAGGTGGACGGAGAAGAGCGGGGGGTGGAGTGCATGAAGGCCACGTAGTGTTGTGTGGCAGAGTGTGGGTGATAGTGGAATTATGAGGTGGCGTCCAGAGAAGCTGAACGCGTGGCCTGGCTTATATAGTGACACATGTCACTTTTCTGGACAAAAAAATGGCTGAAATGATGAATTGGGCCTCCAAACCCTGAACTGGCCCACGAAAATGACCCTAAAAAAAATGAATTAAAATGATTAATGAAAATGATTAAAAACTGATTAAGGCCTTAAACCTAATTAACTAAAAAATTAAAACTACAATTAAATCTAAATGAAAATTAAACGATCCTAATTAATTCTAACACACTCAATTAAAACCTAACTAATATTAAACTCTAATTAAACTAATTAAATCTTAATTAAATCTAAAAGATGATTAAAATCTAGTTAAACTCTATTAAACCAAAAAAAGAATTAACATCTAATTAAATTCTATATTAAACTAAAACTAATATCTATTAATATCTATATAAAAGAACTATTAACCTATATTAAACCTAATAAAAGAAATTAATATCTAACAAAAGATTAAAACTATATTAAAAATAAACTCTATTAAATCTACATCTAAAAACTATTAAATCCCATAATATCTATTAACTATTATTCTACTAGTCTATTAAAATTCTATTTAAAACTAATAAAAGAAAAATATATTATATTCTATTAAAACTATTAAAAAAAACTATTAAAACCTATTAAAAAACTCTATAAAATTCTAAAATGATTTAAAACTAATAAAAATATTTAAAAAAAACTATTTAAATCCTAGAAAATCGATAAAACCTATTTAAAATCCTACAAACGGCTATTAAACCCTAAAAAATGCAAACAGTGGCAAATAACCAACATAACAGAGAGCGCGAGACCAGATCGACGCAAACAGTAAACCCCGGGCATCAGAATATCCCAAAAACCACCATGTAAGCTGAAAACACCGAGAAGTGCACAATTTCCCGAAAATAAAACCCTGATTATCTAGACTGGATCTGAAATATCCGGTAGATAAAAACCAAGCTGTAACTCTGACATCCTCTGTCTGTGTATAAATGTCATGCATCTGATATGCGAATACGAATTGAACCATGAACCAGATAGGAGAACCGGTTGGTCAAATTTTAGGGTGCAACAAACAGAATAGAGTTTCTCTCTTGCAAAATGTTAAAAGTGGCCAAAGGGAACTTCAAGCAAATGAAGTAACAGAATCAAAACAAGGTTTGTAATAGTGTAGGGATGTTTTATGGGGTGTGTTAGAAGTGTTATAATGATTGGAATTGGTCTGGATTGGGACTTGGCTTAAAAAGTGCAAAAAGTAAACCAAAGGAGGTTTTAGAGTTTGAATTTCTGGTTTAACAGGTTTGGAAGGAGGATGAAGGTTTAGACACCTTCAAGGGGTGATTTGTGAGGTGTTTGAACAAGTTTTTAAGTGGTTTTGTGTTTGGAGAAGACAGATTGAAGGTTTGTGCAAATGGAAGTTTCTTCGTTTCAAAGGGTGAATTGAATACCAAATCTGATATGGGAGAGTTTTAGTATGCTTCTATGTGTGTTTTTCTGCCTTTTTGCCTCTCTTTTGAAGCAAGAATTGACCCTCTATTTATAGGGCAAGAATGAGAATTAGTTTCTGCAGCTGTCATACCTCAAATTTTGACACCTAAATTATATTATCATTATAAGAGCATCAAACATTGTTTCCTAACCCTAACCTTGTTTCAGTTTGTTGTTGTTAAGATCCATCTGAATTAGGGTTTTTCACCATTGGAATCAAGAGAACTATTGCTTGATCAATCAATGTTTTGTGTTGGTCATCATCAATGAATTTCCCCTACATTCAAGAAGCTTATATTCACCAAGAATCAAGTGTTATTTGATCTCACTACAAGTCAATGGAAGTCCAAGTTCATCTGCCCCCAAATTAGGGTTTTGTTAGGAAAAGTCAATTGTGCCTTTGATTTTTGATCCAAGCATGATCCCAAGCCTTGGGACATGATCCAACATGTTCATATACACCCTAGGAGTCTATCTTTAATTTATCTGAGGGAAGGGAAAAAGAATAAATTACCCATAAACATGCAATGCAAAAATAAAGAAAAAGAGAATCTAAGGTTCGGGGTTGTTATACCTAGGGAAGATACTAGCATCCTAAGTATCTATAGTACTCTACAGGAACCTATTGTTTTATTGTGTTATTTGTTATTTTGTATGCTAAAGGGTGAAAAGGAAAAAGAGAGACCTAAGATGTTATTTCTAAGTATGCTTGCCAAGACATCACATCTCGTGCCTACGTATCCTAACGGAAATGGAATCAAAGCATTTGTAGTTCCCCTCAATAAGTGTAAACAAAGTTTGTTGGTTGGTTTTTAAGAGAAGGGATAAGTTATCATCTTAAGAAGAATACTCAACTTAAATCACCACAAATATGTGGAAGATGGATCTTTGCTTCACATTAAGAGAATGACTCTAACTCGGATATAGAATTGACGAGTATGCCACATACCTCTCTTAAGTGGAAAATAATCTACATCTTTCTAAACTATATCACGGGGTAGGAGAATTTTATCTCGAGTAAGGATGACTCATGTCTAATTCTCTCCTGGGAGAAAAGGGAACCTAATTGTAGGTTGTCTAGTTAACATCTGAAAGGAACTAACCTAATTCTATGAATCTAAAATAAGATTGAAGGGGAAAGCTATCTTATCGTTATCATGCAATAATTGATCCTAATATTTAATATTGATTCGATTTATCAAAGACAAAGTCGAATTGAGAACCTAAGAGGATTTGGAGATCCAAATCATATAGGCATGTCAAACATCCACGAGTAAATTGACAAGTAACTAATCACAGTTAATCAAAATTTTAATTAAGATTCACTAAAAAACTAATCACTCAATTAGAATTTTTTAATAAATTCAATCAATCCATTAAAAATTTAATTAATAAAAATTAAGACTTTTAATTAATAATAAAATTAACAATTTAAAAAAAATCTAAAAAAATAAAAGGGTGTAAAAAAAGTACCATGGATGTGTAGTCTTTTAAAAAAAACATGGGGTGTGACACCAAGTTAGACATTAACCTAAGACCCATTAACATAAACCTTAATTTTTATCATATAATAATAATAACTAAATAAAAAGTTAAAGTTTAAAAAAAATATAAAAAATAGGAAATAATAATTAATATAAAAAAATAGAAAGAAAAAAAACAGCACAAAGGGGCACCGTCCCTTTTTTCTGTTTAATAACAAGATTTAAAAAATTAGAGTTTAACCAAATGTTTTTTTTTCTTTCAAATTTTAATATACTATCCAATGACATCTTGACATATTTTCCTATAATCAAAGAAAATAATAATAAAATAAAAACACAGTTAAATAGAGGAAGTTACATTTCAAATTCATTTTCTTCAATCTCTCTCATTCAATCTCAATGGTCTCTACCTCTCAAACCAAATTTTTTTTAAAGAAAAAACAAATTCACATAGATTCATGGCACATAATTGCAATATAGTCATAACAACCAGACAGGTGATAACATAAATTAAAGCAAACACCCAACAAAAACAAAGAAGAGCACGAGTTACCAAAATCGAAGTGTCGCAGCGGCACGAGCTTGTTACGTGGAACAGAGTCAGATCTGAGCGCAAAAGAGGCATCGATTGGTGCGTATTGGCGGATTCTTGATGCAGTGAAGCATCAAAGCGGTTGCGATCAATTCTCGGCGCTGATTACATGGATGACTCCGGAAGCGGTGCGACGATGAAGCGCATGATTCTAACTTTCTTTTACTTTTCCTGTTTTCTTTGAATCCAATCTCTTATTGTTTTGAATTTTGTTTGTGTATCCTTGGTTTTTTTCTAAGTCATATATATATAGGACTAGAAAATAGACAAGAATGATAATAACAATTAACACAATATTTTTTTGTTTTTTTATAATAAGACAAGAATAAAAGGAATTAAAAATCATGTTTGTGTTTTTTTATGATAAGACAAGAATAAAAGAATTAAAAATTATGTTTTTGTAATTTTTATAATAAGACAAGAATAAAAAGAATTAAAAATCATATTTTTGTGTTTTTTATAATAAGACAAGAATGAAAAGAATTAAGAATCATGGTTTTGTGTTTTTTTTAAAAAGAAAATATTAATAAACAAATTAAAAATAAAATTAATTAATAAAAATAAAAATAAAAATTAAATATCTAATTAAATCTAAATAAATTAAATAATTATTTAATAAAAATGAATAAAAATAAAATAAAAAATCGGGAAGAAAACTGCTCGAAAAAATAAAATGAACACACCAAAATAATCAGCGCGAAATAAACATATTGGAAAAATACAACGTTTGATCAGATTTTGAAATAAATTTAGACCAGTTTGTCTGTAATTCCAATAATTTTATTCTGTCTGACATTTCAGACACTATGCAAGATGAAGTGCATGTTATGCTATGCAGACGATGCGAAACGAGAAAAAAAAAAGAATCTTAGGATCAAAAATTAGGGTATGACAGATGCCCCTATTTAAGTTTCTTATATTCAGAGATATGGAGATTAAAATCTTTGTTTCGACGTGATAGGAGAGACTTAATTACAAACATGCACAAATTTTGGCCCTAAGATGCCACAAAATGCTTATGATATAATATGTTATGAAATGAATTCAAGACAGGGATCCTGTGGGGAATGATGTTGTTGCACCCCAAAATTTGCCCAACCTTTCTTTTCTATCTTAGCTTATGTTTCTCTGCATTTTGCATTTCTGCATATCATAGCATTGGTTCTCGAGGCATGGGATCAAGGTATTTTTGTGGCTCAGGGTTCCCTTTTAGTGCAAGAGTCTAAACAGCGACCATTTGAGGCTCCGACATTTATTTTGCCCATCGATCGAGCGGTCGATTTTATTTTATTCAGCAGGTTATTTTTGACTCAGGATACAGCACACAGGGTATCTCAGGTGTTCTTACAGTTACCATGTTCAAGAACGGGTTTCAAAGGCATAAAAGAGTTCAAAACGAGTGGCAACGGGCAATTTCACAGGATTCCCTCCACATGGCGCCAAATTGGGCATTTTTAAACAGGGTAACCGGTTACCCTATATTGAGTAACCAATTACTTCAAGCAAAATTGGCCAAGAAATTCAAATTTTCAGCATGTGCAATTTCCAATCATTTCCAACCATTGATTTCACTTGATCATATTTGAAAGGATCTAGAATTGTTTAATTTTCACCATTTCAAACACTCCATTCCTAATTCCACTCCTAATTTCCATTCCAAATTCTAATCCACATTCCAAACCACATTTTGATTCCAACCCTAGAGTTTATTTAAGTGAATTTGCTCCAAACAAAAAAAAAAGAATAACCTTCACAATTACATTTCATTTTCAGATTTCACTCTCCCTCTTGAGAATTTTCTCTCCTTTTTTTCACTCCCAAAACCTCCATTAAAGCTCTCTCACTTGAATTCTTTGATTCTCCATTATTCATCTCCATTATCTTTAACTCACCATTCAATTTTCGTTTGGGTTTAGATCTGAATTTGGAAGCTAGTTTGGAAGTGCTTTTTTGGATCATTTTTGCTTGATCTTGCTTGATCTTCACTTCTACAACAAGAAAGCTCTTGGATCTTGAAGAATCTCTGGGTTTCTTGCTTGGATCTGATAATTTCATGTGAATCAACACTCACAAAAGCAAATCTCCGCTTTGTAGGTTGGCAATTCTAGATCTAAATCTGTTTTGAGCTTATTTGCATGATCACAATAGATCTATGGCTTTTGATTCTTTTTGATCCATTTTTTGGATTTTGATCCTTGAGATTTGGGATTTTGATGCTTGATTGTGTTTATATGATACTTGAGCACTGTTTTTTGATGGTAATTTCGTGCTTGATTGATACCATGTTCATATGGATGATTGGATAAGTTGTTGGATGTTGAAAACTGATTTTCAAACTTGATTTTCTGGTTCAGGTTCAGTGGTAACCGGTTACCTTATTTAGAGTAACCAGTTACTCAATTCAAATTTCATGTTTTCATCCTTTTTCAACAGGGTAACGGGTTACCCTATTCTGAGTAACGGGTTACCCAGTGCAAATTTCACATTTTCAGGTTTTTTTCAACAGAGTAACTGGTTACCCTATTTTGAGTAACCGGTTACCACTGAAACAGAATGATATTTTTTTTGCATTTTCTTGCTTGTTTGCCATCCTATTCACATATAAGCTTCGTGGATTCAAGTGATTCATTTACATGGATTATTTTGGACAGGTTTCACTGTTCTTGAATGTCCGATCTCGTTCCTTCGACACGTAATGCTTGGTTTCCGCTTGAAGGCATATCATGTGGTTGTTTTTGATTGATCATTTGCTTGTCTTGCTTGAGTTTAAAAAATTGTATGGTTGAGATGTGCTTGTGGTGGTTGCTGCCCCACGTTTTTTTCCTCCCTCTCTTCTTTGTGTGTGCATCTTGGGATAACACCTTTGCTTTGATGGTTGATGGTTGATGGTTGTAGGAGCTTGCTTCTCCCATTTCATCTCATCCCTCTTGTATTTGAGTGTCATTTTTGTTTGATTATTGCATCTTTGTGTTTGCATTTCATGACTTGTTTAAGTCACTTTCATCTTATTTTCTTTTCATTTATGATTGAATTGCTAAGTGTTTACTTGGTCTTTTGCCATGATCCCTTAGGATTCCTAGTCCCTCCATTTAGGATGGGAGTAGGAGAGACATTAGGTGTTCAATCCTTTGCATGATAACATTAGGATAGATTTCCCCTTTTAATTCCAACTTTAGAACTACATTGCATGATAACATTAGGGTTGATCAGTTCCCCTTAGAGTCTTGTGTCTTCTATTCTCATCTCTTAACTTCATAAGACACTTAATAAAGGATAATAAATGTTGTACGCTACGAGCCTTAAGTACTTGAGGAATGATAGGTGGGGGGGCTCCTCTCACACTGTCTAGAGTGTTTAGCGTATGCCCTTTGGGCGATATGCGACGCATTCGCTCTCAAGTTATAATCTTTAGTGCAACATGAGTTTCAAATTTAACTCAATTCACTTCTTTACATAAAAAACACAAAACAAAATATCAAACCTTTTTATCTTTCGGGATTGTTTCAAACCTAATTTTCAGAAAGAGTATGTTATATTTCCATTCTACCGCAAACATGCATCGTCCCTAACTGCTAGAACATAGATTTAGCCCTACTCATTAAAACACTTGAACCAACCAGTGGTCGTGTCATCCCGAAATATGTTTGCTCTAATTTCTCGTACTAGACGAGGATACATAGGTACAAGACGGTGATGTCTTGGCGAGCAACCTTCCCCGCCTTCACCTGTAGTTTTCTGAACCACGTTGACTCTGACTTTCCCATTGCACGAGGAAATACGTAGGCATAAAGCGGCGATGCTCTATCGAGTCTCTTTTCTTTTCTTTTGTCCCTGTGAACCAGCCTTTGATAGATTAACACCCTTTTAGATAGAAAACAAGCGTGGATCTCATTGAGTACAACGGACGTGAGGGGTGCTCATACCTTCCCCTTGCGTAACCGACTCCCGAACCCGAGATTTGGTTGCGATGACCTGTCTTTTCCCTTTTTCGTAGGTTTTCTCTGATCGTTTCCTTTCCCTCTCTTTAGGATAAATAACGAACGGTGGCGACTCTTCTGTCTTTGTCGGCCCTTTTTTCGCAGTAGGGACAACTGGCGACTCTGCTGGGGAATACTTCCTATCCCTTATGCGAGTCAATCCTAGCATTTGTTTGCTTGTCTTTGGGTGTGTATATTTGTGTGTAATATTTTGTATATTGTTGTATTTACATTTTCCGCACTTTATTATAATTTGTATTGCTATGTTGTTGGATGGGATTGTTCCATTGAGAGATAAGCCCAATACCCAGGCTTGAGTACATACATAGCATTAGAGTGGAAAGTAGTGAGGACCTGCACGTTAGGCGCACACTAGTCTTCATGAAATTCGCGTTCAGGTGAGGTTTTCTTTGAAGACATCCTATCTTGTGCATTGGTCAAAAGGGGATGTTGGATCTGGAAGCTGTCGACTCTGAAGACCGATCATTTGGAAGTCAGCTAGGTGAGGCCACTTCTTTAGACTATGATGCCAAACCAGAAATGGTGAACGTATCATCGTTTCTCGAAAGTCTGTGACGCTGATGACCGCATAGGATGCTGAACCTTATCAGAGATTAGGTTCATACTTGTGAGTGGGAGGGTTATGTAGGAAACCTTGACTTTCAACCAACTCGGTATTCTGGTTTTCTCTTCAGAGCGGACTTATGAACTTCTCCATTCAGCAAGCGCAACAGTTATTCAGAGCTTTGTGGAAGTTTTGATCCTTTGTTTGTTGCATTAGCATCTTGCATTTTCATTTCATGTTTGCATATCCATCCTCGATCGGGACCAAAGAGCTTACCCATCTTTTGTCCAACCCGCAGTTGATTTCCCAACATTCGCATTGGACTTGAATTAGCTTCTAGAAGAATCATGAACTCAGGAGAGCAGAATCCAGTTGTTACAAGGGCAGAGTTTGAATTGATGAAGAATCAGTTGAATCAGCTCATGGAAGCTTTGACAACAATGCCCAGAGGAGAGGCCAATATTCAGAGGACTCCAGTGAACAATGTTACTCAAGCTCAGCCTGTGCAGATCCCTGTTGAAGATCGAGAGCATACCTTTGTCCGAGATAAAGATTCGTCTTCTCTCAATGACACGGACTATCAGAGCTTCATTTTCTCCGTGCCAGATTCTCAAAGGGTTATTCTGAAGTTTAATCCTAAGAAACCGCAGACTGTTGAGTTTATGAGAAGATGTCGTCTGTTGGAGGAAAAGCTTGATGCCTTAATGGATCAGGATACTCTTAATCTGAATGCTTCTAGCATGTGTTTCGTGCCAGGCCTTGTGATGCCTCTGAAGTTTAAGACGCCAAATTTTGAGAAGTACAAAGGGGATAGTTGTCAGAAGCATTATCTGGTGATATTTTGAAGAAGAATGGCCTCGTATGTCCATAATGATGAGCTTATGATTCACTGTTTCCAAGACAGTCTGAGTGGAGCATCGTTGAGTTGGTACATGCAGTTGGAGAGTGGTTGCATCCAATCATGGTTAGATCTAGCCAATGCCTTTGTGAAGCAATACAACTACAATTTCGACATGACTCCCAGTCGCATGCAATTGCAAGAATTATCTCAAGCAGACAATGAACCTTTTAGAGCGTATGTTCAGAGCTGGAGAGAGTTAGCTGCTCGTGTTCAACCACCACTTCTAGACAGAGAATTGGTTGACATGTTCGTGGATACTTTGCAAGGCCATTACTTTGATAAGATGATTGGTAGTGGGGCATCAAACTTTTCTGACCTGATGATAATGGGCGAATGTATCGAGAGCGGAATCAAGAGTGGAAAAATTCGAGACACCTCAGATGTCTCAATGTATGAAAGCGAATCAGTTGTCAGTTCTCAAGAAGAATGGGAGAAAGAAAGTGATGCCATCCCGGAATCTCCGATACCTCAGATTCAGTTTTCAGACATTTCGAGTGTTTAGAGTAAGCAACCTGTTGGGTCTATATATCAGATATTTATTCCTCTCCAAAGTCAACAGTCATACCGTCATCAGTCGCGTCAGCACGCTCGACGAAGACCAAGGAAGCCAGAGAAGCATTTCACTCAGTTGTCGGTGTCGTACAGTCAGATGTTGCCAGATTTGATCAAAGGTGGATTGATAGTGCCGAAGAGGATTAATCCGGAGTTTCCTCCGTATCCGCCAGGTTTTGATGTCAACGCCCGTTGTGAGTACCATGTTGGGGCACAGGGGAATTCAACCGAAGACAGTAAGGTGCTTAAGAGTAAGATTCAGACTCTGCTTGACTCCAACGTGTTCTCTGTCACACCTCAGGGTATTTAGATCAACGATCTTCCTTCGTCCATTCATGTGGGTTCAAAAAAGTATCAGACTGACTTCGACGAGCAATTTTGAAGATGGCAAGTTTAGCAGCAAATCAAGATTTGAATGCCCAGTTCCCCGAAGCTGGAAATCTTTTTATCATGTCATTTCTTTGCATTTGTAGTTTCTTTTCTATTTAAGTGCAAACTTATTTTCACTGTTCTTGAATGTCCGATCTCGTTCCTTCGACACGTAATGCTTGGTTTCCGCTTGAATGCATATCATGTGGTTTTTGTTGATTGATCATTTGCTTGTCTTGCTTGAGTTTCAAAAATTGTATGGTTGAGAACTGCTTGAGTTTCAACGAGGAAAAACTTAGCAAACAAAGAAAGAATCCACGGGGAAAATATCCAACTCCACTAGGGATGAGACTCAACTCCCCTTGGGAAGAGATTGCCAACTGACAATCACAAGGAGTCTTTAACATATGGCGATGAACCTGTGACAATATCTTTTTAACAAAATCCACTTGGAGAGCATACTATCGAAGTCAACTGTGGGGATTTCAAGAGATATCAATTGGAAGAGTCTACTGTCGAGACTTAGACCTCCTTTAAGAATAACTTCTGCCAAGGTTTTATTGAAAAATGTGTCAACTGTAAAAAATTTACTAGAAAATATGCTGCTGAGATTAACTAGGGAATCTACTGCACAAGATTCTGAAAAGAAATAACTGTATGATGAAGTTTAAAGAAGTATCAAATTTAACTAGAGAATCTACTGCCAAGATCCTGGAAACAGAGAAACATCTTCTCTTAAAGTCTACTGGAGATCTATTGCCGAGAATAATCAGAGAATTTACAAAATGAAACACCTTATGTCGAGGTCTATTGGAAATCTTCTGCCAAGACTTGCCAGGAAATGAAAAGAAAAGACCTTCTGCCAAGACTTGCCAGGAAATAAAATGAAACACTCATAGCAGATGACTTCTTTTCCAAAACTCTGCTTCTTTTGTCCAGATGATGAGTCAACACAACTTTTGTTCCTTCTAGATCCTCTAATATTTCCTTGCCTATGTTTCTAGAGTTTGTAGATCCTTCTGGACATAAGTGATAACTCATCTTCTGAGTCTTCATCAGAATCTTCTGATTCTTCCTCAACTTTATAAGCCTTTTCCTTTTCAAGTTTAGACTTAAGAGCAATAGACTCACTCTTCTTCTGAGGTTCATCTTCCTCCAGCTCTATCTCATGACTTCTTAAAGAACTAACAAGTTCTTCAAGACTTATACTATTTTGATCCTTGGATAGTTTCACAGAAGGTACCATAGGTCTCCATATTTTAGGAAGGCTTCTGATGATCTTTTTGACATGATCAGCAGTTGAGTATCCTTTGTCCAAAACTTTAAGTCCTGTGACTAGCATTTGAAACCTTGAAAACATATTCTCAACTGTTTCATCATCCTCCATTCTGAATGTCTCATATTTCTATATTAAGGCAATCGCCTTTGTCTCCTTAACTTGAAAATTTCCTTCATGAGTCATTCTTAGAGAATCAAAAATGGACTTGGCGGTATCTCTGTTTGTTATCTTCTCACACTCAGTATAAGAGATAACATTTAGCAGTATAGTTTTTGCCTTTGATGTTTCTTGTAATATTTCTTTTGTTGGTTGGTTATAGCACTTCTAGACACTTTTTCTCTTGTATCATCAACTGGGTGAGTGTAGCCATCAATTAAAAGATCCCAAAAAGCTACATTGTAACTAAGAAAGAAACTTTCAATTCTATCTTTCCAGTAGTCAAACTTTTCACCATCAAAGACTGGTGGTTTGGCACTGTAAATAATCTTTCTCTTCTTGAATAGGATTAGTATTAGCTACAACCATTATATCTGACAAAATTACTGAATCGATATTAAACACGGTGAAGTGTTGATAAAACTTTTCATCATAATCAGAACCAGAGATCTGATGCCAATTGAAGGTGTGATAAAACACAAGAAATGGGGGTTTGAATTAGATTTTCAAAAATGAAATCTTTTTGTGAAACTCAAACAAATATCACAAAGATACGCACAAGAGAGAAAGACACACGATATATCCTAGTTCACTTGAAAACTATCAAGCTAATCCAGTCCACCCGCCAAGGTGATTTTGCCTTATACACAAAAACTTAATCCACTATAATCAACTTATTACACTGCACTAGCAACCGCTGGTGACAAACAACCAAAAGACTAATTGTCTCTTCTTAGGGATTCTGACCTAACTGGTCCCTTAAGGAATTACAAACAACTGTTTAAACAAAAATGTTTACAATGAAATGCTTCTACTAAGCAGATATAAACACTATTAATAGCTCACATGACTTAAAGAAACTTTTACAGTATGAACAATATTCTTTCTTTGTATTGTGGTGCATCAATATTGTTGCATCAGTTCTTCATAGATCGTTTAATTCTTGTCATTCATTCTTCTTTAAGTAATCAAGTCCTTATATAGCCATAAAAAGATTCGTTGGAGGGAAGATCAGGAATATCCTTTAGATAGATGGAGACTTGAAATAATGTCGTTACGCAGGGATGAAAATCATACACAAAATTTTTCCTTTGTACCACCAAATCAGGGTAGTGGAATGGTAGTGGAATATGATGTGCTTGATATGTACTATGTATTATTTCCCTCGTAAATGTTTGATCTTATCTTTTGTACATCAGAGGCTTCTGAATAGAGATGATTGAAGCAAGAGTAAAAGAGTTGATCACTAGGTCTTCAGAGTCTTGAGTCTTCAGAGTCTTCAGAACTTGTTCACCAGAACCTTATCTTCAGATCCTTAAGAACTCAATCTTTAAAACCCTTAGTATTTAGTAACTTAAGTCTTCAGAGTCTTCAGAATATTGTTCAATAGAACTTTGTCTTCAGAGTCTTTAGTACTTAATCTTTAAAAACTAAAGTCTCAAGAGTCTTCAGAACTTTGTTTAGCAGAACCTTGTCTTCAGAGTCTTTAGCACTTAGTCTTCAGAAGATAATGACTTCAGAAGCTAGAAAGCCTTCAGAAGTAAAACATCAGAGTCACGCTCAGAACCAGAATCCAAGAGAGCATTACAACATCAACATATTGTCTTCTTAGAATCTTTCTGAATGTGAGTATATTAGAAGCAGACTTGCTTTTATGGCGTAGAAGCGACTTTGGTCAGATCAGAGTGATGTTGCACATGGTCTCTATCAGAGTCAGAGATTTCTCTATCAGAGTTAGAACCTATTTGTTAATTCTTCATAAAAATAAACGTTAGAATACCAAAATTGTTTTCATACAAATACCACTTTGTTATTATCAAAACTTATAGATATCTTGTAGAACCAAATCTTGTTCTAACAAAACTTACCCTATCCAACATCTAATATATGTTATCAAATAATCCTAAATCACGTAACAAGAGACATTGGCATACCTGGCTGAGAGAATTTCTCGGTTCTACAAAGCTCCATATTTCTTCTTTTGCCTCCGACCAACTCTACCTTCTCGAAAGATTACTCCATCAAAATCAGCTTCTCCTCCTTGAACCATTGTTAAAATTGTAGAAAAAGTAGTAGAGGTTGGTGCCGATGAAGGTTTAAAAAGTTTGAATGTGGTGAAAATGGGGATAGTAAGGTTGGGTTTAAATAAGAGTGGGTGGTTGAGAGATTTGAAGTGAAAAGGTTATGATAGGTTTGGGAAATTGGTAGAGTAAATATGGATGGTTGTATTAGAATTGTGAAAGATTAAATGGGGTGGTTAGAAGTTGAAAAGATGAAACAACGGAGTAAATGGGAAGTTTGAAGGTGGCAAAACTGACTCTTTCCATTTTCAACTACATGACGGGCGCCATGTGGGGTCGTGGCGGTCGCCACGAAGGAAAACTCATGTTTTTGTGCAATTTGAACTACATGGCGGGTGCCATAGGCATGTGGCAATCGCCACCTACCGAAGAAACATTTTACGCTTGCTTTTGTGATTTTTGGTGTTAGATTTGATCTTTTGGGCTTCTCAACTCTCTTTTTGGGTCTGCATCATGGTTAATGGTGCATAAATCTTTGACAAATATGAAAAATCAAAATTAGATAATTAAAATTTTCAAATTAAATGCATAAAAAATGAAAATTTTGTGGGTTGCCTCCCACACAGCGTTTTGTTTAACGTTGATAGCTCGACAACTAAAATGGAAATATTGTTTAGATAAGAATTAAACAACTGAAAAGTTAAAAATTAATGAAAAGTTAAACAATCACTGAGAAAAATGAAGAATTTAAACAAGACTTAAACAAAATGGGAAAGGTTTCATCTCCTCCCTCACACTTAAATTCAACATTGACCTCAATGTTTGCATCTAAGCAGGAACTAGGAAAGAATAAACTGATTTACATTTCATGTGTCATGATGTCTTGCTTGGTGACCCAATGCTCTCCTTAAGGAATTTATTTCTTGGAATAGATGGTCTATCTGCTTAGCCGATCTATCTCTATGATCTTAATGACATGACAGAGAGCTATGACTTATCTTCGCAGTGTGTTGAGCTCATTGTCAACATTACGTTGTTCAGTAGGATTATTAAAAAAGGTTGATGAAGATACATTTGATGGAGGAGTAGGGTGATATTCAGGAGCAGTAGGAGTCTCAGGTGGTGTTGGTGTCTTATCTTGATCCTCAAATAGGTAATGCCAATTTTCACAATTATGGACACTTGTCTTTTACAGGGTTTGGAAGGGTGAATCAGTGGATAACTTCGCTTAGGATCACTATCTTGAACTCATTAGGCCCTTCGCACGTTATCAGACTTATATTTAAGTAGTGGTATATATCTAGCAAGTTGTGCCCACACATAGGAGTCAGGTGAACTACTTGGTTACGTAGGCCTAAAGCTAAACTTACATGGGTAATTGTACTGCCTACATAAATGTTTTTAATCTTCTAGTTAACAACTTCTATCTAAATCAGAAAGCAAGAAAGCAACATAATTTATAAGGCGAGAATGAAAGAAAACGAACATAATGAAAAATTCTTCTCTATTGACCGGTCCAATGTTCTTAGATTTCCCAAAGAATGTGTGGGATACAACCTTATGGAAGTACCTAATGGATGGGTTATCGGTCAGGGTGGCATTTTTATTCTCTCATGATCTGGTGGAAATTCCTCTGTGTTCCTACCCTAGAAAAATCTAATTTAGCCTGCATATCATCATCGATGGGTACCTCAGTGTGAACATGATGGCATGCTATAATGTTAGGAGTTTGGCTAACTTTTGGTGGTTGAGGCGATATTCTTGTCTAAGGAGCCTAAATGTAGCTAAGCCTTTATTCTGTCCTAATCCTATGTGAAAGCGGTAGTGAAAAGAGCTTAGGAACTCCAAGGTTAGGTTTTTGTAAGTTGGATGTTTCGCAACTGAGAATCTATCCCAACTGATCTGGTTAAACATGCATCAGATGCTATCTCTAAGTCCTAAGGTTACTAGGCATGGGAAGTCAATATATCGGGTAGGTAACATGATCCTTTCAGCTAAGACTTTGTAACACCTTCTCTGGGCATCGTTCTTGAAAATGATCCTCATGTTATCCTCGTGTTGCATTCTCAAACAATGTTAGTTGAAAAATTTGCTAAGGAGAATGTAGTGGACCTGAAAAGAAAAACACATGAAAAAATTTAGTGAATAATTAATAAATTTTAAATTTCGTTGTTTATTTATTTTGATACGGAAAAACGAAAGGAAATATGTGGGTTGCCTCCCACGTGACACTTTTGCTTTACGTCATTAGCTCGACGTACTTGTTAAACCCACTTTTCAGGCGAACTAGTAGGTGGCTCACTTTGTTTCTAGCTAGGATAGTTTTCTATCATTTCATCACTATGATAGTGTTTGAGGCTCTTCCCGGTTACTATAAATGGCCTAGTTGACTTACTCCAAATTTCGTCTACTCCAGACCGCATAGCCTTTACTACTTCAAACGGTCCCGACCATCAGAAACAAAGTTTTCTTGGAAACAATTTCAGTCTGGAGGAGTAATAATTCTCCTATAAAAATGTTCTTCTAACGATACATGTATCATGCCATCTCTTTGTTTGCTCTTTGTAAATCTAAGCATTTTCATAAGCGTCTAGCCTTAGTTCTTCTAAATCGTGAATATCTAATATCCTCTTACCACCGGAGGCTTCATAATTCATGTTTAGGGTTCTAATGGCCCAAAAATCTTTATGCTCTAGCTCGAGCGGTAGGTCACATGATTTTCCATAGGCGATTTTGAATGGTGTTATCCCTATGAGCAATTTATAGGCTATCTTATATGCCCATAACACTTCGTTGAAGTTAGACAACAAATCCTTTCCAAAGGCTGCAACCGTCTTTTCTAAAATCTGCTTAATTTCTCTATTGGAAACCTCTACTTTCCCACTTGTCTGGGGGTGATTGAAGGTGTGAAAAATACACAAGAAAGGGGGGGTTTGAATTGGGTATTTCCTCTACTGAAACTTTTAGACTTTTTCTTTTAAGTTGCTTTCTATAGTATTCTTTTCTTTGTGTTGCGGAAGCATATAAATCATGATATGAGTAAAGAACACAAGATATATCCTGGTTTACTTGAGCAGCCCTCAAGCTAATCCAGTCCACCCTTCCAAGGTGATTTCGCCTCACTCACGCAAGGACTTAATCCACTATAACCAAACTGATTACAAATATGCACAAGCTAACTGCAGGTGACTAAAAAATGGATAATGACACGTTCAGGGATCCCTTAAGGATATATCGTTCATTGATCCCACAAGTGACAACTGTCACTTGTCATCTCAACTATACTGATCATCATAAGATCACTTGAGGAACCACTAATTCTAAAAATAGAATTTATATTGCAGGAGATTACATGAGTGCTTCTTATCAAGCGTAATACTCCTAATTAAGGACATAGCAAGTATTGAGCAACAACTCCTTGCTTCCTAATACAGAAACTAATCTAATGATGAATTTCTAAGAGATTATAAGAACATAGTTTCCATATTGCTTAACAAATTTTCTGTGTGTGAGCACTAAGGCTTCTTTTTCATTTAAGCTTATCTTCTTTCTTTCTTTCTTCACTTCATGCTTACTAGCATGGTAAAATTTGAACGAATCAAATGTTATTTCTTGTAGTGCAGCTTAACAGCAACAGCGTTGCTTGACTCAGCAACCCAACAACATTTTAATGATCAAATGATTCTTCTTTTTATATTGCATCCAATAGAGTTGTTGTGAGGATATAGTTGTCCTTTCTCATTCCAACGGGCATATCCCAACGGATAGAATAAGCTCACATGTTGGAACAGTGACCTTAGCTTGTAGCTTCATTATATTTAATCCTTGAAAAACACGCTTGAACAGTACCAACATCTTTACCACATTTGAATAATTGCATACATTGTATTTCAATCTTCTTGATTCTTCTGATGATTCATCTGATGAGTAATTCAGAACTACTTTGGTATGATAGTGTAATAACATCAGAGTCTCACTTCAGAACTTGTTTACCAGAGTTTATTAACACGTCTTCATCTGGGTGTTGCTATATAATCTTCAACTTCAGAATCTAGTCTTCAGAGTCTTTCTACACTTGGTCTTCAGAACTTCAAGTCATCAGATTCTTCAGAAAGTAATTCTTCAGAAGATTATTTCTACAGAGTCTTGATCTTCAGAACCCTTAAGTCTTCAGAGTCTTTCTGCACTTGGTCTTCAGAGCATTCTGTCTTCAGAGCTTCAAGTCATCAGAGTCTTCAGAGCTTGGTTCTTTAGAGGACTACATCTCAGATGCATTGATAGCTTCCAGATCAAATACACTTCTTAGAACAGAATCCACAAGAGCATTGCAACAATACAGTATCTTTGGATCTTTCTGATTATGATCAGATACCGTGGCAAACTGTTTCTTGAGTAGGCGCTTTAAATTCTTTATCCAAAATATCACGTGGTACTTCACTCAGAGTTCCACTTTGTTCTTTGTTCAGAGTTTCCTTGAAAGCTATGCTTTAAGTCACATCACACAAAGTAACTTTATATTGGCTTTCATGCACTTCTTGATATTGTTTGTTGATTTGATATATTTATTTAATGATCTGTGCACAACAACCATTAGAACATAAAATGATTCTTTCATAAATACTTAATTGTTATCATCAAAACATAGAGATATCATGTAGAGACAATTCTTGCTCTTACAATCTCCCCCTTTTTGATGATGACAAAAACATGTATTTTGATAGAACATTTTATATAGAGAAATCACCAAGAATTAACATATTCAGAATTTCAAGCAACAGAATAAAATAAATAGAAGAGAAGGAATACTTCACTACAATATAAGAGAACATAAGTCTTTAGTATCTGGACTAGTTCAGCAGAACTTCCATCTTCAGATCTTTAGAACTTGTTTTTTCCAAACATCGTATTAGAGTCGTATATCTTCAGAATCTTCTAAAGTATTTGATACGGTTTATCAGAAATTCTGTAGTATATAGATAAAACTCTTCTTTTTAAATAAATTAGCCACGCTATTTATCAGAAGCAGAATTAGTCTTTCAGATTAGAAACTCCCCCTGAGTTTCAGACTGGGTGAAAAACAAGTATTCTGTCTTGTGAACCTTTCTGGGAGAACTCCCCCTGGCTTCAATAGATAAGATATTATTAATTTAGATCCTTTATTCAATCTTCAGACTAGCTTTTAGATCCTTGATTCTATCATATTTGGTTCTGAGTCTGATACTAATCCTTGATTCTGATTCTGATGCTAATTCTTACTTTTATGAAGATTTCTGATTCTTATGCTCTGATTATCATATTGACAGTCAGTTTATACTGTTTGAACATTTGTTCCAGATGACTTTAACTTTCAGATGGTATTTCAACCTCTTGAACAGTATTGAGTACATCTGATTCTGAACACATGTTTATGAAGCGTATAACTTCTATTATATGAGCAGCCAGTCATTCTAATTCAGAGTTCATTCATATGACCTGTCTTTAGAATGCCTAGTGAACTTGTTCAGAGTTCCTTAGTAAAACATCAAACAAATAGTTAGTAATAAACACAGTTTATATCAGAGCTGATGTTTTGTATTCTTATCATAATCATATTTCCAAATAATATCATACTTAAGTTTCTATCAAAAACAGCTCTATTTCTCCCCCTTTTTTGACATCATCAAAAAGGTGATAATCAATTAAAAAACAAAATAACAGAAAAGTAAAAACACAAAAAGAACCACATCATTCATAAAGATATTCAGATTAACAGACAGAAGAACAATAGAAACATCAAACATGTGCACAAACAGAAAACAGAAATGAAGACTAAGGCTGGCGAGAGGCTATGATCTTCAGAAGATCTGTGATCTGAGCAGTTGATTGTTCTTGCCTAGCCATCCAAGTCTTGATTTCATTAGTAGTTTGTTCTTGTTTCACCATCCATGTCTTGATTTCCTTGATTTCATCTTCAAGATCTAGTCTCTCAGTCTTGATCTCAGACGCAGGAGGAGCAGATAAAGATCTTGTTGGATGATCAATGTCCATTGCAGATGTAGCTTGAAAACCAGAAGAATATGGTTGATCCACAATTATCAACGCTGGCTGATTGGGCTCCACAGCTGCTTCTGAAAGATCATCTTCAGGCACTAGTTCCACAGTAGGTGCAGAACTTGGAGGGATGACTTCTTCAGATGGTGCAACCAAAGTTCCAGAAGAAGACAGTTCAACTTCTGACGGAGCATTTTCCAAAAACAAAGTAGGAGATCTTCTGATGTTGAGCAGAGTCACTCTTACAGCTTCAGAAAATCTCTTCTGAGCTTCTTCAGCACAAATCTCTTGAAGATTCATAGAAATAGAATTAAATCTGGCTTTGAATCTTTTCCAGACAGCATCAGAATCATCAGGATTCAGAGTGGACACTGTAACCCGGTGAACTGACTTTAAACAATGTTGCGGATAGCAAGAGTCGCCACCGACTTTTATTTTATCCATAAGGAAAGGTTATAAAAGAACAGGAAAGACCTTAGAGAATATTTTGGGTCCGGGGGGTAGGTTATGAAAAGGGAAGGTATTAGCATCCTTTTCATCCATGGTTATCCATGGGCTCTTAGGTACTTAAGCTCACTTTTGAATTGTTTTGAAATTGTAGTGTGTGAATAGAAAATTTTCAGAATAGTTAATAAATAATCCATGTAAGGATGTGTTAAGAACTTGTTTGAAAACTTGTTGAAAATTTGTTTAAGTGCGAAACAGTTTTGAAGTGAGCAAGCACCTAGGAGTAACCTACCCTAATGTTTAAAGGTCTTTCTTATTCTTTATCCTTTTCTTAGTAAGACTATCCCTACTAAAATGGAGTAGGTAGTCCTTACTTTGGATGTTAAGGGACATGTGAGGGACGATTGGATTTTTGAAGGCCATTGTGGGGTGTAATAAGCAAACTGGAAGGACTATCATCATTTTTCGAAAGGGACTCGATTCGTAAAGGCAACCATAAGGGACTTTGATGATTTTCTTTTTGAGGGACTTGCTTTATACACCCCACTTAACCAATATTCATAGGCAACTTGAGGGATATCCTTAGGAAGTGAGACGGCGATTAAAATCGACTTACGTGTGTGACGTGTTTATTTTAATTATCTTTATTTAAAAGTGATCTAAATTTATTTTAATATTACATACATGTTGTTACACTCCCTAATTACTAACCATAATAATAATTAAATAATTAAACAACTTTACATCCAAGAAACAATTACAAAATAATAAGCAAAATAATAAAATATAAATAAGCAATAATAAATAATAAAGGGGGTTAATTCTAAGTTTACTCGGCAAGACATCGCATCTTGTGCCTACGTATCCTTACGGGAGTGGAATCAGAGTAATCGTAGTTCCCCTCAATAGGGAGGTTAGAAACTTCTTGACTGTGGTCAAGGTCTCAAGGGGAATAAACGCATCTTAAGGACACGCTTACGTGGAGTGTAGAAACTCCAAATCTCTACGTTGAAATGTTAAGTTGTAATTAGGGTTAAATTAGGGATTCCACGGCGAGAAACCCTAAAATAAGCGCGGCGGCTCTTTGACCTAATGCTAAGGGTAAAATTGTAATTTTGCCTGCGGCGAGGCATTTGTGAAAATTAGGGTTTGTAGTTTGTAGTTTTGAGGATTTGAAATTGAATGTGTGAAGTTTTACGGACTATTGGCGCGGCGGCCAAACAGTTAGACCTAACCTTCGGATGTGTGCAATGTGACAGAAATAATAGTAAACGCGTGAGATAATTGAATCATGCAAACAGAGAGATAATGTCATAATTTAAACCATGCAAGCAGAAATTTAAAGGCAGAATTTAAAGAGCGATTGTTAAGTTCGCGAGGTTACATGAGAGGAGCAGATACAATATGATAATGAAATTTGAATTGAACAATAATAAAATAAAATAAATAACGGTTCTAGTTATTATTTTAAAAAAAAAGATTTTAGTTATTATTTTAAATTTATCTAAAAAAAGTTTTTCTTAAAAATAATAGGTTTTCATATTAATTTGGAAAAGATGTTAATGTTATTTATTTTAAAAAACAGATTTTTATATTATAACAAATTTTAATAAATTAATGATAACAATAATAATAATAATGGTAATAATAATGATAATAATGATAATAATAATAAATAATGATAATAATAATAATAATAATAATAATAATAATAATAATAATAATAATAATAATAATAATAATAAAGCAATAATGAATTTTAAATGTGCCAAATAACCCAACAATGTTGCTAACGCAGAAATGCGCTCATCGCAACCAGATCTAAATCGGACGAAACAAAATTTATCGCAAAGAAAAAGAAATTAAGCAAAAAATAGTATTATTGCTCACACAAAAATGCGATCATCGCAACCAGATCGAACTAACACAAATGTCACGCGTCATGCACACAAATGTGCAAACATCGTATCGACATAATTCGATCAAAAATCTTATATATATAAACTCTAACAATTTAAAAATTATATATATATAAACGTAACAGTAATAGATAAAGAAAAAGAAATAACGGTAATAGATGAAGAAAAAGAAATAACGGTAAAAGATGAAGAAAAAGAAACAACAGTAATAGATGAAGGAAAAGAAATAACGGTAAACGATGAAGAAAAAGAAACAATAGTAATGGATGAAGAAGAAAAACTAAATAACGGCAAACGGCACTCACTCCTCTTAGGTTTTTTTTCATTCTCCCCCTTTTCCAACAAGGCAACACATGTATATATAGGGAACAAATTAGGGTTAACACCAAATTGTCAATAATGTCCCTAAAGCCCATTTTAAAGCCCAAACTAAATAATTAGTTAAGAAAAAATAAAAATTTAAATTATTTAAAATAATTAAAATAAACTTAAAATAAAAACTAATAATCCTATTGATTCCTAAAATAAAAAATATTATAAAAAGAACAAAAATTTTTTCAATATTTTTTTATTTTATGATTTTTTGGATATTTTTATGAATAATTTAGAAAAAAGTGAAAAAAATAATATTTTAAAAAATGATTTAATTAAAATACGAAAATAATAATTAAATAATAATAAAAAACTATTTTTGTTATTTTTTTAATGAAAGATAGAAAAATTTAGAGTAAAAATAATAAAAAACAAAAAAAGTGACAAAGGTGAGATTCGAACTCTCAACCTCTCACACTCATAACTCCTTACACATGTCCTCCTGCCAATTGTGCCATTTTTACTTTTTAGAAAAAAAATGCATGCCATATGATATTTACCTGCAAAAAGTCAAACGACTACACAAATTTGTTAGTAATTGATTAAATGCAATGAAATGCGACGACAAATCTTAGGGCAAAATTTGGGGTATTACAGTTATTATGATAATATTTCTCACCCAACCTCTCTTTGATGTTGGCAAAAAAAAATCATGAAGTTTGACTTTGGTTTGACCACAGTTGACCTCAGTTTGACCTTTTAACTGCATTGACTGCTTTTGACTTATCTGATCATCTGACTGAGCAAACTTTTGAGAAAAGTCTTGAAACTTGACATGGGGGTTCTTATACACATATAAGATGTTATGAAGCTCACTTGAAGTCTTGGAAGTCCATTTAGCCTGATTAAAGTCAAAACCCTAGTTTTGGATGCACTGCTTAGGAGGTGCATTGTCTGAGGGAATTGTCAACTCTTCTGACCAATTGTGAATTTTGTGAACCTTGTGAACCTTCTTGGAACACAAAGTCTTGTATTGTGAGGGCAAATTTTGGGGTGCAACAGCTGCCCCTGTTCAATTTTCTGAA
Organism: Lathyrus sativus; assembly: GCA_963859935.3. Lineage (NCBI taxonomy): Eukaryota > Viridiplantae > Streptophyta > Magnoliopsida > Fabales > Fabaceae > Lathyrus > Lathyrus sativus. Next base: position 934,862,396 of record OZ012735.1, read on the forward strand.
ACCTGAGGGGTTAGATTGGTATATTTGCCAGTCGTAACCTGGAAGGTTGAAGGGGATTGAACACAAAAGCCCAAAAATTTGCACTCACCAGTGCATGGAGTGATATTGATGGTTGGTTGAACATGATTGAGTGGGCTTAAAGATGCCACTAGGGGAAAGTTCTTCAGTAGTATAATGAGAACTGTCAGGAGTCTGGAGTAATACTGATGTAACAACATGTCTTCATGAGGATAGAGCAATCAATAATGATAACCCTAAAGCAGTCTTGAAGTGATAAATCTGACCTCAGGAGGATAGAGCAATCAATAGCTCTAAAGCAGTCTTGAAGTAATAATGGCTTCAGGAGGATAGAGCAATCAATAACTCTAAAGCAGTCTTGAAGTAATAGAATGGCTTCAGTAGGATAGAGCAATCAACAGCTCTAAAGCAGTCTTGAAATAATAATGTGATATGTCTTCAGGAGGATAGAGCAATCAATAGCTCTAAAGCAGTCTTGAAGTAATGATTTCAGGAGGATAGAGCAATGGATAGCTCTAAAGCAGTCTTGAAATAATAATGTAATTTCAGGAGGATAGAGCAATGGATAACTCTAAAGCAGTCTTGAAATAATTAGATGGCTTCAGGAGGATAGAGCAATGAATAGCTCTAAAGCAGTCTTGAAGTAGTAATATGACCTCATGAGGATAGAGCAATGAATAGCTCTAAAGCAGTCTTGAAGTAATAATGTAATTTCAGGAGGATAGAGCAATGGATAACTCTAAAGCAGTCTTGAAATAATTAGATGGCTTCAGGAGGATAGAGCAATGAATAGCTCTAAAGCAGTCTTGAAGTAGTAATATGACCTCATGAGGATAGAGCAATGAATAGCTCTAAAGCAGTCTTGAAGTAATAGGATGATTTCAGGAGGATAGAGAAATCAGTAGCTCTAAAGCAGTCTTGAAGTCATGAGAGGCTATCAGGAGGATAAAATAACCCTGAGGTTACAATAAAGCAGTCCCAAAGTAATAAGAAGCTCATCAGGAGGATAAAGTAACCCTGAGGTTACAATAAAGCAGTCCCAAAGATCATAAGATTGTTTGTTGGATAATTAACCTGAAAACAAGGTAGCATTCTGTATAACAACATTAGTTTATGCTTTATGTATGCATGTATGACATGATGCACTTAGGTAATGTACTATAGACATATATGTTATGGTATGATGTAAATGATGTATGTATGCTATGACACTGCTGGAAGTGTCTGGATATCCTTGTATAACAACTGCTGGCCAAGGAAAATAAATCCCGATTCGTTGTTGAAGAATATATAACCCTCCGTCTGCTGGGGATAACAAGGTATAGATAACCTCCCGTTGTTGGGGATAACAAGGTATAGATAACCTCCCGTTGTTGGGGATAGTAAGGTATAGATAACCTCCCGTTGTTGGGGATAGTAGGGTATAGATAACCTTCGTTTTCGTTTGATAGTAGGATAAGTATAACATCCCGTCTTCGTTCATCGTGCCCTTATTGGAAAGTAATTTCCCGTATATCCGTATGAGGATAAAAGAGATGGATATAAATTCCAGGGGAGATTAGACTTTGTGAAAATGGATTAGTCCTACTGATGGTTTGTAACTGTCTTGTAAAGATGAACCGGCGAAGCTTCGTTGAAATCCTTCCCTCGTTCGTCCTTAGTAAATACTATTACTGCATTTTCATGCATTTCTGGTAAACATCAATCATATTAAAAGCATACATGCGTTTCTGGTAAACATCAATCATATTCAAAGGCATACATACATTCAAACACAACCAATGGACGTTTCGCTTATGTAAATAGGGTAAAAGTGAATCTGGATTCAAAAGATGGAATTTATTTATATCAAAAGTGACCCATACACGGGTAAGTTTGTACAAGGAGACATAAACCCTAGTAAGAGAATTTTGTCATGAAGTTTTACAAAAAGAATCAGCTATGTGGGAAATAATCCTATTGAGTTTCAATTCTACTATTGCCACTCAAGTATCTCATCTTCTTGCTGTTGAGACGGAAACGATTGGATTGAGCTTTATCTGTTTGAGCTTGAGTAAGTAGTACAACTGGTTGCAGTTTCATGAGTGATCCAAACGAGACATAGTCATACGCTTTAATCCCTAACTTTTGCCTGGATTGCCCTTTCAGGTTTTCAATCCACCGGGATACCCTTTTTTGCCCAAGCCGCCTTTTCAGGTTTTCGACTTGCCGGGTGTACATCTTTTTATATATATATCCCTAATTTTTGCCCAAACCCTTTTGGTTTGCCGGGATGCCCTTATTTTTGCCTAGGCCTGTCAACCTAGCGGGTCTCTTTTTATGCGTAGTATTTTTTAACTATGTCTGCGTTTACAGGTTGTGGGAAGTCTTCACCATCCATTGTAGTCAGTATCATGGCACCTCCTGAGAACACTGTCTTGACTACAAATGGTCCCTCATATGTTGGAGTCCACTTGCCCCTAGGATCACCCTGTGGTAATATGATACGCTTGATTACCAAGTCACCAGCCTGATATACCTTTGGCTTAACCTTCTTGTTAAAAGCTTTGATCATCCGTTTCTGGTACATCTGGCCATGACAAACTGCTGCTAACCTTTTCTCATCAATCAAATTTATCTGGTCAAGTCGAGTCTGAATCCACTCATCTTCATCCAAGCCTGCATCCTTCATAATTCTCAAGGAACTGAATCTTCATATCAATAGCAACTTGCATACCCATGATACATGCCTCATACTCAGCCATGTTATTGGTACAATAGAAACAAAGTCTGGCAGTAATCGGGGTATGACAACCTTCAGGAGAACTAATCACAACACCAACACCATTACCATGTGCATTGAAGGCACCATCAAAAACCATAGTCCATCGGGATCCTTGTTCAGGTCCGTCATACTGTCCAGGTTCTTTGGTAACAGACATAATGTCTTCATCAGGGAACTCAAAATTCATTGACTGGTAATCATCTACTGCTTGATGAGCCAAATGATCAGCAACAACACTCCCCTTAATGGCCTTCTGAGTAGTATACTGTATATCATATTCCGTCAAGATCATTTGTCATCTTGCAATTCTTCCGGAGAGAGCAGGTTTCTCAAATATGTACTTGATTGGATCCATCTTCGAAATCAACAAGGTAGTATGGGTCAACATATACTGTCTTAGTCGGCGAGCAGCCCATGCCAAAGCGCAGCAAGTTTTCTCGAGCAGTGAGTATCTTGTTTCACAGTCGGTAAACTTTTTGCTAAGGTAGTATATTGCCTGCTCTTTTCGACCAGACTCGTCATGTTGCCCCAATACACACCCCATTGAGTTGTCTAATACTGTTAAATACATAATCAAGGGTCTTCCATCAACTGGTGGCATTAAAATTGGAGGTTCTAGCAAATATCTCTTGATTTCATCAAAGGCAGTCTGGCACTCATCATTCCATTCCATCACCTGATCTTTCCTCAACAACTTGAAGATTGGCTCACAGATGGTAGTTAATTGGGAAATAAATCTTGCAATGTAGTTCAATCGTCCCAAGAAACCTCTAACCTCCTTCTCAGTACGGGGAGCTGGCATCTCTCGTATAGCTTTCACTTTTGCAGGATCCACTTCAATACCTTTTCCACTGACAATGAAACCCAAGAGCTTTCCAGATCTAACTCCAAAAGTACACTTGTTTGGATTTAATCTCAACCTGTATTTCTTCAACCTCTCAAACAACTTGTGCAGATGATCAAGATGTTGTTCTTCATTCTGAGACCTGGCTATCATATCATCCACATATACCTCTATCTCATGATGAATCATATCATGAAACAAAGCCACCATAGCACGCTGATATGTTGCCCCTGCATTCTTCAAACCAAATGGCATTACCTTATAGCAAAAGGTGCCCCACTGTGTCACAAATGTAGTCTTCTCCATATCTTCAGGTGCCATCTTGATTTGATTGTAACCAGAGAAACCATCCATAAAAGAGAATACCTTATGCTGAGCCGTGTTGTCTATCAAAATATCAATATGAGGAAGTGGAAAGTCATCTTTAGGGCTAGCCTTGTTCAGATCTCTGTAGTCTACGCACATACGTACCTTACCATCTTTCTTAGGAACTGGTACCACATTTGCAACCCACTGAGGATAAGAAGTTACGACCAAGAACCCTGCATTGAACTGTTTCATTACCTCTGCTTTGATCTTTTCTGACATTTCAGGACGCATACGACGGACCTTCTGCTTCTTTGGACGACAATCTTCTTTCACTGGCAAACGGTGAACCACAATGTCTGTATCCAACCCTGGCATATCTTCATAAGACCAAGCAAAGATCTCCACATAGTCACGTAGCATCTGAATCAACCTGCTCTTGACACTGTCCTCTAAATCAGCCCCTATCTGGACCTCTTTTCTGTTTTCTTCAGTTCCCAGATTCACAACTTCGACTGGCTCTTCATGTGGCTGTATAGCTTTCTCTTCTTGTTGTAACAACCTAGCAAGCCCTACAGGTATTTCACAATCGTCCTCGTTTCCGTCTTAAGTTTGATAGATCGGATTCTCGAAATTGTAATTGGCAATAGTAGAACTGTTATCAACTGGATCCAGAGTGGATGAGGATCTGCATTTTAGTGACGTGGGTGTGTGTAAGAACACATAGCTGATAAAGCAAAAACAAAAGAAAAAGAAAGACAAGGAACACAATATTTACGAAAACGAAACGTCCACTGATTTTATTGAATGAAGTATGCAATTGAAATGACAACCCGTAACAAGCACACCATTGTGCCCCGGGTAAGGCACAGGGCTTGAAAGTTTTAATTGTTCCAGAAATTATAAATTTAAAAACATAACACAGTAATAGTATTTACTCCTGACTAAAGGAGATAGGGATAACATCTTCAGCTGTCCAATTATTGAGTCCAGCACCCACAGTAGGAAAAATCCATGCCTCCAGGTTGTAGTCTTCATCTTGATCTCCCACAGCATTGATAACCCCTTGATTGGTAATACGAACAGCACGGGCACGACGGACAGCCTTCTGGGACTCTGCAGTGAAACCCAAACCAAACTTGTCAGACTTGTATGGAATATCAGGAAGCTGACCCCAAATAGTACAACCACCTTCTTCCACCACAGCTTTTGCATCATTGAGGGAGACCATTGCCATTGTTGGAGGGTTTCTGATGACCACAGGAACCTTCTTCACAGCAGGAGGAGTCACACAATCCTTAACAGCCCAGGGAACCACTTCAAATGACTGACATGGAGTTTCAATGTATTCACCTTCTACTTCCAGATACTTGAAAGTGTTTACATGGCTGACAAAGTATTCTTCCTCTCCAAAGACAGTAACAACTTTTCCATTCACCGGATATCTCAACTTTTGATGTAATGTGGAGGTCACAGCACCTGCCCCATGGATCCAGGGACGACCAAGCAGACATGAGTACGAAGGACGAATATCCATCACATAGAATGTAGCGGTAAACACCTGAGAGCCAACCTTGATTGGAAGATCAATTTCCCCATGCACTACTCTTCTAGAACCATCAAAAGCCTTTACCACAATATTACTGGGCTTCAATACCGTATCTTTAGGACTCAGCTTGTTCAGGACTTCCTTAGGCAACACATTCAGAGAGGAACCATTGTCTATCAGCACATGAGACAGGGTAGTGCCTCTGCATTCAATTGAAATATGCAAGGCCCTGTTATGATCCCTCTTGGCAGGGGTCAAGTCAGCATCAGAAAATCCTAACCCGTTGTCATAGGTCAGGTGCGCAACACAATTCTCAAACTGGTCCACAGAAATTGCACTGGGTACATGAGCCATCTTTAGAAACTTGATCAATGACTTGGCATGAGCCTCAGAACATAATAACAGGGAGAGCATAGAAATCTTTGAGGGAGTATGCCCCAGCTGATCAACAATATCATAATCACTCTTGCGAATGATTTTCAATACTTCTTCCATCTGCTTAGAGAGGTCATCAGCAGCTGGCACATCAGTAGATACAGGCTCAATAACAGGACCCTTGCCCCGAGCATCAGTGGTGGAAGTAACAGCAGGAGTAACTGCACTCTTAGAAGTAACTGGAGGAGAGAAGACTCTTCCACTACGAGTGATCTTGCTAGATCCAGCAATATTATCAATGTCAACAGGCATATCAGGTAAAGGCTCCTGCTTGACACCATGGATGTAAACATCAGACCCATAGTGCCAAGGCACAGCTTTGTCAGATGTATAAGGAATAGGACCAGGAGTGGTAATGATCAGAGGAGCTACTCTGGCTTCAGCGACAACTTTCACAGGACCTTCAGCAGTAATCTTGATTGGGCCCTGATGAGTGATTTTAATGGGACCCTTTGAAGTGATTCTTAGTGGTACTTTGTCAACCATGTCAACCTCTTCAATCTTCTTACCCTGAGTCAGATGATCCACCATACTTTCTACAGATGTTGGTCTTCTTTCAAACACTATAGTATATTTATCCATGAGACGTTGAATCCCATCTCTCAAAATGAAGCAACTATCCGGCTTATAGGTACAATATAGACAATCTTCATGACAACCTGGAAAGATCCCAGCTTGTACTAACCTCTTTTTGATAACAGACAATGGTGTGCTCAACTCCATAACTGAATAGACATGCAGATCTTCATCAATATCTTCATCAATGGCGTTGACAGTCTTCTCGTGATTTGGCATTGGAGCTGTAATCACATTTGGAGTACCTGGTGGATCAAACTCAATTTCTCCAGCATCAATCATATCCTGAATTTTGTTCTTCAAGACCCAGCAGTTATTAGTATCATGTCCTGGACAGTTTGAATGATATGCACATCGTGCATTGGGATTGTACTTGGGAGAGGTAACATTGGGATTCTGAGGAGCCTCCCTCAGGGTAATAAGTTCAGCCTTCAACAAGTGTTGCAATGCCTGAGCCATTGACATGTTGATCTTCGTGAACTGTCTTCTAGCCCTCTGTTGGTTGCCTTGAGGCTGCTCTGTTGTTGCAGGAGTTGGATTTGAAATATGAACTGCACTAACAGACTGATGCCTTCTGTTACGATCAGGCTGACCATACACAGCATTAGATTCTTTCTTCCCAGTGGGAGGCTTCTTTGCAGCACCTGATGAAGAAGTGCCCACTTGGATCTTACCACTCTTGATACCATTCTCTACTCGCTCTCCTGTCATGATCAACTCAGTGAAGCCAGATGATGAGCTTCCAATGAGATGACTGTAAAACGGATCATTCAGCGTACACATGAACATATCAACCAACTCCCTATCAGTCAAAGGGGGTTGAACTCTTCCAGCTAAGTCTCTCCACTTCTGAGCATACTCCTTAAAGCTTTCTTTGGCACCCATAGACATGCTTTGAAGCTGCATGCGAGTGGGGGCTAAGTCAGCATTGTATTGATACTGCTTGTAGAAAGCTTCAGCAAGGTCATTCCAATCTCTGATGTTGACACTCTCCAACTGATAATACCACTCTAGCTGAGCTCCAGATAAACTCTCTTGAAAGAAATGGATCCACAACTTTTTATCAGCAGTGTAGGGTTGCATTCTTCTGACATAAGACCTCAGATGCAATTTGGGACAAGATACCCCATCATAGACAACAAATGTAGGAACTTTGAACCCAATGGGTATGACCACCCCAGATATCAAGCTCAAATCCTCAAAATCCAGCCCAGATGATTTCTGTAATTCCATAGCATCCATTCTATCCACCAGCATCTTGAATTTGTCTTCGTTAGGCTCATGGTAGTAGTTAGCCTCAGAATCAGAGTCCCCCATAGTGTTGTGGAGACTGCCTCTCTCCTGCTCAGATTCTTCAGATTCATAGTCTTCAACATGTTCCTTGGTCTTGACAGGACCTTTGAACCTTCTTCCCATATTGAGCAACCCAGCAGACCTTCTAGCCTTCTTAGTCTTCTTGGCCAGCAGTGTCTTCAATTCATCCTGCCCCTTGGATAGGTTCAGGATCAACTCTTGGAACTGTGCATTCTGTGCCTGGAGATCCTTAACCGATTGTTCAAGAGCCATTGCTGAAATAAACAGCGAGAAGATGAGAAACCTGTGCACAATTATAAACCTGTGATGCAATGATATGGGAATGTATATGCAATGTTTTCAAGGACCGCAGGATTTAAATTTGCTTAAACAAACAAGAAAGTAACTTTTTATTAGTAATAACTTGTTTTGCCTTTTAGGATTACAAAAAATGAAAACGAAATAAGTACAAAAGATGGGGTTTTAAGTCTCCCATGGACGTTTCCTCTTGGTGTTGAGGTATGAGTTGAGGTTTCGTTCCTCATGAAGTAGCTTTGTTAGCTCTAGGATCCTTGCTTGGCTTGCTTTGTAATGAGCCTCGAAAGTATCCCTTTGCTCTTTCAGTTGGATCCATGATCTCTGCAAGTCTTCCATATCAGTAGGCATGTCTGGGTGAAGGATGGTATAAGCTGTGTCTCCTTCAGCAACAGGTTCCATGGTAACTGGTAGGATGGCAGGATATGGCATCATGAGTGTCTGAGCACGAAATCGTACCCATCTGAGATAAGCCTCCATAGGAATGGTGTACTTAGGCTCCAGTGTCTTGCTGTCAATCCTGTTTACCTTTCCCCAAGCTCGTATGAATCTCTGACGGTAACCCTGAAGATCGTTGTCGTAGTCAAACACAATGCCCTGAATCAACATGTCATGTGGACCATCGCTCCGGGCGTAACCAAACTGTCGTAAAGCTAGAGATGGGTTGTAGGTGATGCCTCCTCTTATGCCTAGAAGTGGCACATTAGGAAACTCCCCACAACGGTCAATGATGGTGACATTCTCCATAGATCTGGAGCACCAATGGATGTCTGAGTGAGAAAGTGACATGATCCTCTTGGACCATCTGAACCCTTGCTCATTCTTCATTACTGAGCGAGGAAGGTGAGAAATAAACCACCTAGAAAGTAAAGGTATGCAGCACATCAAAGTTCCTCTTGCCCTTGTAGTACGGGTGTGAAGAGAATGTAGGATGTCTCCAAGTAAGGTAGGCACTGGATTGTGACTCAGGAATATGTTGATGGTATGAACGTCTATGAACTGATCAGGATTGGGGAACAACACTAAGCCATAAATCAATAAGGCTAAGATCTCCTCAACAGCATCGTAGCTCATAGCCTTCAAGAACATTTGAGCTTTATCCACTAATACCTTGGCAAGAATACCTTTAACTCCACTTCTCGTCTCTAGAACAATGTCAGACTTCTTCAGATGTAGAGCTGCAGCAATAACTTCTGGTTTAAGCTCCTTCTCTAAGCCTGTGAATGGCTTCTGATCAAGAACAGGTATACCCAGAAGTTTAGAGAACTCCTCCATGGTTGGAACCAGCTGATAATCAGGAAATGTAAAGCAATGGTGCTTAGGGTCAAAGAACTGAAACAGCACACTCATCATGTCTTCACTGAACCCTGAAGTAACTAGATCCAATAAGTGACCATGTCTCTTGTTGAACTGGGAATGATCAGGCACTAGGGAAACCAACTCCTTGAGCTTAGCAGGTATCCCTACAAAGTTGATCCTGATGGTGTTTCTACGAGCAGAAGCCATGACCTGCAACAAAGAACAAAGATAAATCCTTTGGTCCTTGAAATGGTTAGGGAAAATGATATGCTTATGATGCATGATGATGTCATGATGTCATGCTCAATCACAAACATGTGGCACACACAAACAAGTCACACCATAGCCCTAGGTTTAAAGGCTTGCATGAGGTTCAAAGGCAAGTACCCTCCCCTGAAGTTAGATGGTTCATCCTGTCCTACAAAAGTAACCAGGTTCTAAGGGATCTCAATATCATTGATCCTTCACAAGGGTGGTTGTTTAGAAGGCAACTTACTTGCCAACCAGAACCCTCCAAGTTTAAGATCTCAATGAGCGTAGTATCGAGTGTCAACCAACTTCAGTCTGCACCAAAGCCGGTTACCTCACTACTTTCTAAAGGCCAAGATGAGTTAACTAGGGTTCTAAAAGTCAGTTAGTGCATTGACAACATATGGCAGCCTCAATATTATCCTCAACTTGACTTAAGGAATATAAGCACCAACCAAGAAGTCGCACTAACTATGGCCACCAGATCAACCGTATCGATATACGTCGTACAGTTTCCTTGGTCTATTGCCATTTACCTAAGGTACACTAGATCCGGGTTAGGACCTTTCACACATAAGAGCACCCCAACAATATAATAATAAAGCAAACAAGGCAAACAATTTAAAGTGATCTTAATTCCTAAGGGTACCCCTCTTAAATAAATCCCCAGCAGAGTCGCCAGTTCTGTAACCCGGTGAACTGACTTTAAACAATGTTGCGGATAGCAAGAGTCGCCACCGACTTTTATTTTATCCATAAGGAAAGGTTATAAAAGAACAGGAAAGACCTTAGAGAATATTTTGGGTCCGGGGGGTAGGTTATGAAAAGGGAAGGTATTAGCATCCTTTTCATCCATGGTTATCCATGGGCTCTTAGGTACTTAAGCTCACTTTTGAATTGTTTTGAAATTGTAGTGTGTGAATAGAAAATTTTCAGAATAGTTAATAAATAATCCATGTAAGGATGTGTTAAGAACTTGTTTGAAAACTTGTTGAAAATTTGTTTAAGTGCGAAACAGTTTTGAAGTGAGCAAGCACCTAGGAGTAACCTACCCTAATGTTTAAAGGTCTTTCTTATTCTTTATCCTTTTCTTAGTAAGACTACCCCTACTAAAATGGAGTAGGTAGTCCTTACTTTGGATGTTAAGGGACATGTGAGGGACGATTGGATTTTTGAAGGCCATTGTGGGGTGTAATAAGCAAACTGGAAGGACTATCATCATTTTTCGAAAGAGACTCGATTCGTAAAGGCAACCATAAGGGACTTTGATGATTTTCTTTTTGAGGGACTTGCTTTATACACCCCACTTAACCAATATTCATAGGCAACTTGAGGGATATCCTTAGGAAGTGAGACGGCGATTAAAATCGACTTACGTGTGTGACGTGTTTATTTTAATTATCTTTATTTAAAAGTGATCTAAATTTATTTTAATATTACATACATGTTGTTACACTCCCTAATTACTAACCATAATAATAATTAAATAATTAAACAACTTTACATCCAAGAAACAATTACAAAATAATAAGCAAAATAATAAAATATAAATAAGCAATAATAAATAATAAAGGGGGTTAATTCTAAGTTTACTCGGCAAGACATCGCATCTTGTGCCTACGTATCCTTACGGGAGTGGAATCAGAGTAATCGTAGTTCCCCTCAATAGGGAGGTTAGAAACTTCTTGACTGTGGTCAAGGTCTCAAGGGGAATAAACGCATCTTAAGGACACGCTTACGTGGAGTGTAGAAACTCCAAATCTCTACGTTGAAATGTTAAGTTGTAATTAGGGTTAAATTAGGGATTCCACGGCGAGAAACCCTAAAATAAGCGCGGCGGCTCTTTGACCTAATGCTAAGGGTAAAATTGTAATTTTGCCTGCGGCGAGGCATTTGTGAAAATTAGGGTTTGTAGTTTGTAGTTTTGAGGATTTGAAATTGAATGTGTGAAGTTTTACGGACTATTGGCGCGGCGGCCAAACAGTTAGACCTAACCTTCGGATGTGTGCAATGTGACAGAAATAATAGTAAACGCGTGAGATAATTGAATCATGCAAACAGAGAGATAATGTCATAATTTAAACCATGCAAGCAGAAATTTAAAGGCAGAATTTAAAGAGCGATTGTTAAGTTCGCGAGGTTACATGAGAGGAGCAGATACAATATGATAATGAAATTTGAATTGAACAATAATAAAATAAAATAAATAACGGTTCTAGTTATTATTTTAAAAAAAAGATTTTAGTTATTATTTTAAATTTATCTAAAAAAAGTTTTTCTTAAAAATAATAGGTTTTCATATTAATTTGGAAAAGATGTTAATGTTATTTATTTTAAAAAACAGATTTTTATATTATAACAAATTTTAATAAATTAATGATAACAATAATAATAATAATGGTAATAATAATGATAATAATGATAATAATAATAAATAATGATAATACTAATAATAATAATAATAATAATAATAATAATAATAATAATAATAAAGCAATAATGAATTTTAAATGTGCCAAATAACCCAACAATGTTGCTAACGCAGAAATGCGCTCATCGCAACCAGATCTAAATCGGACGAAACAAAATTTATCGCAAAGAAAAAGAAATTAAGCAAAAAATAGTATTATTGCTCACACAAAAATGCGATCATCGCAACCAGATCGAACTAACACAAATGTCACGCGTCATGCACACAAATGTGCAAACATCGTATCGACATAATTCGATCAAAAATCTTATATATATAAACTCTAACAATTTAAAAATTATATATATATAAACGTAACAGTAATAAATAAAGAAAAAGAAATAACTGTAATAGATGAAGAAAAAGAAATAACGGTAAAAGATGAAGAAAAAGAAACAACAGTAATAGATGAAGGAAAAGAAATAACGGTAAACGATGAAGAAAAAGAAACAATAGTAATGGATGAAGAAGAAAAACTAAATAACGGCAAACGGCACTCACTCCTCTTAGGTTTTTTTTCATTCTCCCCCTTTTCCAACAAGGCAACACATGTATATATAGGGAACAAATTAGGGTTAACACCAAATTGTCAATAATGTCCCTAAAGCCCATTTTAAAGCCCAAACTAAATAATTAGTTAAAAAAAAATAAAAATTTAAATAATTTAAAATAATTAAAATAAACTTAAAATAAAAACTAATAATCCTATTGATTCCTAAAATAAAAAATATTATAAAAAGAACAAAATTTTTTTCAATATTTTTTTATTTTATGATTTTTTGGATATTTTTATGAATAATTTAGAAAAAAGTGAAAAAAATAATATTTTAAAAAATGATTTAATTAAAATACGAAAATAATAATTAAATAATAATAAAAAACTATTTTTGTTATTTTTTTAATGAAAGATAGAAAAATTTAGAGTAAAAATAATAAAAAACAAAAAAAGTGACAAAGGTGAGATTCGAACTCTCAACCTCTCACACTCATAACTCCTTACACATGTCCTCCTGCCAATTGTGCCATTTTTACTTTTTAGAAAAAAAATGCATGCCATATGATATTTACCTGCAAAAAGTCAAACGACTACACAAATTTGTTAGTAATTGATTAAATGCAATGAAATGCGACGACAAATCTTAGGGCAAAATTTGGGGTATTACAGTTATTATGATAATATTTCTCACCCAACCTCTCTTTGATGTTGGCAAAAAAAAAAATCATGAAGTTTGACTTTGGTTTGACCACAGTTGACCTCAGTTTGACCTTTTAACTGCATTGACTGCTTTTGACTTATCTGATCATCTGACTGAGCAAACTTTTGAGAAAAGTCTTGAAACTTGACATGGGGGTTCTTATACACATATAAGATGTTATGAAGCTCACTTGAAGTCTTGGAAGTCCATTTAGCCTGATTAAAGTCAAAACCCTAGTTTTGGATGCACTGCTTAGGAGGTGCATTGTCTGAGGGAATTGTCAACTCTTCTGACCAATTGTGAATTTTGTGAACCTTGTGAACCTTCTTGGAACACAAAGTCTTGTATTGTGAGGGCAAATTTTGGGGTGCAACAGACACACAATCCTTCTGTACAATGGAGAACCACGTACTTACCTCTTTCTCAAAATAAGATACAAGATTACTAACATCCATCCTAGGTTTGGGTTTAAGGAAGGTTTCCAAAGATGATGGTTTAAATGAGGTGGTTTTGGAGGAAGGTGAGGGAATAGAGAATTTGGGAATGATAAAGATAGGATGCTGTGAAGAAGATGAAAAGGGAACAGAAGATGGTTGAGAATGACTGGGAGGTGAGGGTTTATTTGAGTTAAGGTGAAGGTTTAGGGATTGGATAAAAGAGTCAACATCAGATTCAGAAGATGAATCTGCTGTGTCACAATCTCAACAGGATACAGGATAAATAATCTTAAGAGGTTGGAGATCCATGAAATCAGGTTCAGGATCAGAATAATGTTGGTGATCTGGTGAGAGTGGATGTTCTGGCTGATAGGGTAAAAGTTGTTCTGGTAGAATAACTGTTGGTGTTATTGGAGCAGAGTTTGTGGGTGAAAAGGTTTGTTTGTCAGATGGATTTTCTTGTTGGGGTACAAAGGATGATTGAGATTGTGTTGGTTCAGATGAAATATGTTTAGATGAAAGAGAAGGTGAAGATGGAGTTGAAGGTGTAGGTTCAGATGTTGGAGGATTAGATGTTAGTACCTGTTTAACAGTTTCTAGAAGGTGTAGGTTCAGATGTTGGAGGATTAGATGTTAGTACCTGTTTAACAGTTTCCAGAATGGTGTCCAGACTTGATTCAGTAGGACTAGCTTTCTGCTTCTTGATCCTCTGAGGTTTGACAGCAGCTTCGCCAGAGGCTTTCCTCTTTGGCTTTGGAGTACCTTCTTCAGAGATCTTTCTCTTCTTTTTGCGTCTAGCTTCAAAAAGATCTGGTAGAGGTTCACCTTCTTTCTGAACTAGATTTGCAGGAAGTGGAGTTCCATCTGCCAGACATTCTGCTATATACGCCAGAATAACTTCTCTAGGTTCATCAGCAGAGAACAGAGGAAAATCATCAACTGGAATTCTCCTTTTACAAACATCAGTAGATTTTCTCTTGGGTGGGGCAGATGCCAATTTGTCAATCAATCTCATCTTGACTAGGTTTTTACCATTCAGAGGGCTTCCATGAATAGCCTCTAACTCTGCTGTTTGTCCTGCTTCTGTAAAATGTGCAACTAGACCATTCTCAGTCAGAATGTCTGAGATTAGTCTCCCCATAGGAATCCAGTTTCTGAGCTTCTGAATTTTAGACCTTAAAACTTCTCTGGTTTGCTTAATTTGATTCCACAGATGATAAAACAAAACATAGGGTAAATCCACCTTGATTCCTTTGCTAAAACAGTACATAAAATAACACTGATCAGCATTCACATAATCTGGTGGGTTGGATGCTTTCCTATGATGGATGCAACTTAGGAAAATCTTGGCCCAGATTTTGTAAACGGTCTTCAAATTCTCCATCTTGCTAGACGACTGTTCAGATTTCATAATTTCAGTAAACATTTCTTCCATATTTACACGATCAGTCTGAAGATGTGTAACTCCATCCGTTTCTTCGTATCCAATTAATTTCCTTATCAAATTTTCAGAAATGATAATTTCTTTGCCAAGAACAGATGATACAATGTACTTGGGATAGAGAACTGCATGAATCCAGAATTCCTTGACTAGATGAGGATAAACAGGTCCAACCAAACGATCAAAGTACTTAGACCATCCTTGAGCTTTCACTGTTGGACGAAGATCAAAACCATTTCTGGCAATGCACTCAAAATCCACTAACGATTCACAGAGAACTTCCAAATTTTCAACTGGAGTAAGAAGGGTTCTTACAGGTTCCTTGTATCCAGTTGTACTCACGAAGGATGAACTTATAGCAGCCATTGTTGATTGAAGTTGAGCAGACGTTGATGAGGATGAAGCCATAGTTGATGAACTTGTAAATGAAAAGGTTTTCTGGGTTTTGGGTTTGAGAGAAGAGGAAATCGTTTAGAAGGCAAAAATGCATATGCTGGTGATAGTGAGCGTAAAAAGTGTGAAATTGATGAAATGTGGAATATATATATGGGCAACAATTAGGGCACATAACACTCAAACATCATTTAGCATTTAATGTCATTTAATTAACACATTTAACAAGATAAACAATGATGAAATGCATTTAATGGAACTGAGAAGCGTGAGAATTTAAATCAATTTGAATAGTACCTATGAACGGCGCATCTTTTTGTGCACTTCAATCGTTTCCATCAGTCAGAAGATAAATGACACGTGGTTGCAGAATTTGTGCCACTGACGCTTTTGAGAATGTGAGACGATTAAACCATGCTCAGATCTTTTGAAGGAGTTCCATCTTCTTCTTATTAGAATAAGCTTCAGATCTTCTGAAGAATTTATCTTACTTCCCTTATCAGAATAATCTTCAGATCTTCTGATGAGGTTCCAGATTTAGCTTCAGATCTATGCAGTTTGGCTCTGGCGAGTGTTTCAGAAAACTTGTCATCCAGAGGAACGCTTCAGATCAGATCAGATCTTCGTTCTTCAGAAGTTCTTGTTATCCAGAAACAAGCTTTGTTACAGACGTTTCAGAGCCATGTATAATCTGATTCTCATAGTTTCTTGTCACATAAGCATATGTCTTATAGGTAGTTAAAAACCTTCTTGATAGACTTCTGATGACTTCTCATTCTATCTGCTAATCATCTCTTCTAGGTGAGAAGATTTGATTCAGGAGAAGCTCTTCAAAGATAGTTTTCCAGAAGCAGCTAACAGAATGACATCTGGATTCGCTTCTGAAAGGAATGTCAACTGACTTATTCATGAATAATCTCAGTAACTTAAATTCCTTCAGGAAACAGATTGAATGACTTCTGTCACTGAATCTTCTTGACACTTTGACTTCAGTATTCAATCATCATTACCTTTTAAGAAAGAATATCAGAAAAACATCTGACCAATTACAGTTTGTTCAACTGAGATAAAATCTCAATTTAATAGAACTTAATTGTCCATGCAGCATCTAATACAAACTCATATTTATTTAAACTTCTTTACATGTGCATGCTTTAATATGAAATTCTTATGAGTCAAATTCTCTTAGCCAACAAAATTTCTTTACTTACTAAAGAGAAATTCCCAATGAGATTTTTATGAGAAAGTCAAGTGTGGACTAATCCGTTTCTTGAAAACATCTCATACTCACCTGGAATTAATCTTCAGCAAACAAGATTTCTTGTTACTTATGATTTGACCTTTGAGCTAATACAATGTACATCCAAACGTATTTTATGAAGCATTCAACAAAAAAACTTCTTTTCTGATGAATCAATCTTGTCAGCTGATTCTTCAATCTTATTTCATTCTCTAGAGGAGAAAATTTTGTTATTGAAAACTTTCAATACTTCAAACTTCAGTGAATCACTGACTTGCTCACAAAAACCCATTAAATACAATTTTAGTACTCATCTCCGTCAGAAACTGATATGAGACTGAAATTGTAAGAGGAGAGAAAAATCCCCAGGAGTATTTCTTCACATGCTTTTGGATCTTTATCTGATACTATTAGGTGTTTGATATCCATTAATAACAGAATCGGAGCTCTGATACCAACTGAAGGTGTGAAAAATACACAAGAAAGGGGGGGTTTGAATTGGGTATTTCCTCTACTGAAACTTTTAGACTTTTTCTTTTAAGTTGCTTTCTATAGTATTCTTTTTTTGCGTTGCGGAAGCATATAAATCATGATATGAGTAAAGAACACAAGATATATCCTGGTTCACTTGAGCAACCCTCAAGCTAATCCAGTCCACCCTTCCAAGGTGATTTCGCCTCACTCACGCAAGGACTTAATCTACTATAACCAAACTGATTACAAATATGCACAAGCTAACTGCAGGTTAATAACAAATGGACAATGACACGTTCAGGGATCCCTTAAGGATATATCGTTCGTTGATCCCACAAGTGACAACTATCACTTGTCATCTCAAGTATACTGATCATCACAAGATCACTTGAGGAACCACTAGTTCTAAAAATAGAATTTATGTTGCAGGAGAATACATGAGTGCTTCTTATCAAGCGTAATACTCCTAATTAAGCACATAGAAAGTGTTGAGAAACAACTCCTTTCTTCCTAATACAGAAACTAATCTAATGATGAATTTCTAAGAGATTATAAGAACATAGTTTCCATATTGCTTAACAGCTTTTCTGTGTGTGAGCACTATGGCTTCTTTTTCATTTAAGCTTTTCTTCTTTCTTTCTTTCTTCACTTTGTCATACCCCAAATTTGTCCTACCTGTGTATTACCTTCATCTGTATATCCGTCCATTAACATTTGTTCAACAAAAATCCAGAAAGAAGTATGTTGTTTCTACTTGTTGTTCGTGATGGTATAAGGTTGAATTCAAAGTATCAGGTCAAGTGTGTGTACTGATGACTCAATTTAAACAAAGTTTGACTTAATTTGTGTCCATACAAATTGGAATGTCTACAAGTCACCTGTGTCTTGAGCCGTTTTAGGTGCAAGGATATGGTTGTATTCGAGTGCTTTGTGAGTAAAGACTACTAAGGACCAAATCATGGTCAATTAGTGTTTTGTATTTCAATTCATAAGTTTTCTCGATTCCAAAGCGTGACTGTGTCGTGGTGAGATTGTTGGTCTTGTAGGATTCAAGTGGCTAGCTCCAAAGTTGACTCTTTTTTTGATCCATCCAAGGTCTAATTGTAGTTCATGGTTGTTTTTGTCGCTCGAGATTAATTCAAG
The DNA here is from genome assembly GCA_963859935.3 of Lathyrus sativus. Classification (NCBI taxonomy): domain Eukaryota; kingdom Viridiplantae; phylum Streptophyta; class Magnoliopsida; order Fabales; family Fabaceae; genus Lathyrus; species Lathyrus sativus. The sequence continues at coordinate 934,880,838 of OZ012735.1, forward strand.
TTTTGTTAGTTCATTCCGCAAAATTTGGGTTTTGTTTTGGTTAGTTTGAGCATAAAAAACTCAAGTTTAAATTGCCAAGTTTTTAAATTGAGGATTAAGAGATGAACACAATTAAGCATGGTGTGAGAAAACATTGGGAGTGTGCAAGATTCGAATTGAGTTCACAAAAGGACCCACTGTTACAATTCATTACAAGAAAAAAAAAACTTTAGGAAAATTACAAGATAAAAGAAGCCCGTGTTGTTTTTATTTTATTACAGGATTTACAAGTAAACAAGGCCCACTTTCATTTACCAACCATCCAACACGGCCTGTTTGCAAAGTAGCATGAATTAAATAGTATGAACTAAAATTCATCAAGTCTTCGTATGCCGTTGTTAATTCACTCCCAACACAAGGTGTACGTTTTCTTTGACACCATAAGGAACAAGCCATGTTTCATACAGCCAACTCCTACCTCAAGTTTATCCACAGAAGGCCATTCCAAATCTTGTCATGGAGGATGCAGTCCAGGATGTTTCAGCCAATCAGTACTTTCCACCGCAATTCATATAATTGCCAAAACAAAATGACTTCAAAAGGGGGGTTCACCAAAAGGCAATGAGAACCATGATTGTACAAGAAAAAACGCCGCTTCACGAATGCGCATTACCGCTGAGGACTGCAGCAACATAATAACTTATCAGCCGAAACATAGCCACAATTGGTAATAGCACTGAAATGAAATCACAATGAAAGCGTATGAATAAGGTGGCGTGAAGAAAGTAATAAAAATCGCCATTTATTTTGTTTGTAAAATCTACATCACCCCCACACCGTGCATCTGTACCTGCAATGAAAAAGCAACACAGACAACCAACCTTACAAACACACAACAACCATAATGTTCAACATACATCTTGAGACCCAAACTGTTTGATTTAATTATCAACCAGGGCTATTAAATTTTGTGGGGAAAACCACCTTCTTGAACAGCTCGTTTGGTTTTTATTGCATACTCTTGTGCGTGATGTTCTATTGCATCAGCTTCAATTCCACCGCTATCACAAACTTTGTGCACATGATTCACAGGTACGACAAAGCGGAAAGGTAGAACAACTCACCAGCTGTAAAAAAAAATGATGACCACAACCGTCATGTTGTAACAAATTCTGCAACCTCCGACCTGTGCCGTCCTACAACCGAACACTCCCGTTTTGGCTGTTTCACAACATCCGTGACACCCTGCAACAATAAGTTACCCACAACTTTTCAAATCAAACATTATACCATTGTAATTACAGACAGGGTATTAGAAGAATTGGATACAAATTGATGGAAATACTCATGCTGTGAAGAATCAATTTTAATTCATCATGTTTGATTTTGGAATTCGCTCGATCAAATTATGGTGGTTTTTGCCAAGCTCTCAACTCCTGTTTAAAAGAATATCAAAGTTTGAAAAATGGAGTAATCTTCCAAGACAATGTCACTATTTGCACCATAACAGCGGCTTTATCAGCAATGAGGTACGCAGATCCCATACCAAATGACCATGATGTCGTGCGTAGTCTGCGGTCCTCTAGCATCAACCGATACCCGCAGCTGTGTACCTGATAAAAAAAATAAACGAATGCAATGCAGAGAATAATTAGAACTCATAGCAGGCCAGGAAAATGATACAGTGCAGTTTCCGCCGCGACCCTCATGCTCTTCATCACACACCTTACACCTCCACAATTTAATAGCTCATACCATTGCAACCTTGAACTCAACCATAGAACCCCGTTGCAAACCTCGTTGCAGACATGTATGCTCATACATAGATTTAAATGTGCAGCCGATGTGTTTTTTTCTCTCCAAGTTGACAATGCTGCCAATTTTCCAAACGCTTGTGAGGGATTCTGCAACTTTTCATGATTTGTATTGGGTGCAGAGTTTGGGTCAAGTGCAATCTGAGTTCAAACACAAAAGGATGCGTTGAAACTTTTAACATAACAAAGGGAACCTTTCCATACTGCTAGCTCTTTCTCATGGAAGATGGAGGGCTACAAACCTGGCGTGAATGATGGTAGCAGCAACACTGCTAAACCAGAAAAATGCCCATAACACTGTTTCAAAAGTCTCTGTCAATCTTGGAAGTAAAATCAACGTTCATTACGTGGCCGCATTCTTAAGGGACTATCAGAGTCAATGCTGAAGCCATTCAAAGCATATCTCAAGGGAAGTTTCGATGGTGGTGTACCTGTGAAAGGATACACCGATTAGACATAACATTTGGTAAAGAAGAAAGCGCCAAGATATTGAAGTGATCTCAACCTTAATACCTCATACCTTGCTTAAGATCTACGACACAATAACCACCCACCTCTTCATGAAACAACACCTTGCCTTCAACCATACATCACTGATGTGTCGTCCAACAATTGTCGCAGGCGATAAGTGACGATAATGATTGAAACAACCCATGAAATTACGTACATCTTGTAAAAACGAGAAGCAAAACCGTGAGTGACTCACGAACCCATAAGCCATGGTGAAATGCGCATGACCATACACGATTAAATTCGCCATCCAACACCGTAATCCCAGCAACTTCGCAGCATTGAATGTTGTTGTCGTATTAGTGTTGCTTTGTTTGCCAACTATGATGCGTATATCTCGTGGAAAGGTTGTCAAACTCAACAGGGGCACCTTCAGCTTCAGAACATTAGAATTTCATGATGATAAAGCCTGTAACAACAGATATTCAGTGATTCGATTATGCTGAGCCGCAGTTACAATAACATCTCGAAGAAAAAAAACTGTTAGAAATAACATCAAAGTTCAACTCTCAGCTGCCATACCGCTAGCCACCTCTGTTATTGATTTTCTTGATAAAAACCATACAGCCAGCATATGCAAGGAATTCGTACGAATTCCATTCCGCCACGCTTGAGGCCACCTACAATATTGCACAATAGAAGGAAGAAGAAACACCACCTGCAAGCAAGACTAATATGAGATTCTCTTCCTTACAAGCAGAAAACAGCAGGCATAAATAATTTTCTTTAAAAAAAAAAGAAAAGAAAAAAAGAGACAAGGAGTACAACAGGGGATTACACATTTTTGGCAAAACAAGTTCTCAACAGGGAAAGGCAAACGCAGACTTACCACAAAAACTTCTTCAGCAAAAGTCCAAATTTGCAAACCCTAATCAGGGAGATATAAAAAGGGGTTTTTGATTCATCAAAGAGAGGGCTGAAAACAAAAACCCTAAAACCTTTGCTGCGCAGCCCAAAACCCTTCACCAACTTCATCTTCATCTTTCTCCCATTTTTGCAGCATCCATCACCTTCAAACCTCTATCATCTTCACCCCATAACACAACTTTCTTCATAATACCCAAACAACCATCCGCCAACCCTTCTTCCACCTTCACCAACATCAGCTATCATCACCCTCCTTCAACCTTCATCATTCTGCCCCAAACCCCAAATAAAACTCCCTCCGGTTTCAACACTCACCATTCAACAAAGCCAACAAACTTCCCACCATCCTCACTTTTCAGAAATCCAAAACAATTCAACAAACACCATTAAACTTCATAGCATCCAACCAACAAAAAACGAACATCCAAACTTCACCCCACCTAATAACCATCAACAGCAACTGAACCTCCGTTAATAACCCAGAAGCTTCAACTCAAAATCCAGAACTTCAAACCTCACTTCACGAACCTCGTTTCAGCAACTCAAACATCTTCCTAAACCTCCACTTCATCTTCATTCTCCACCATCATCAAATTTATTTTCAGATCCGCCAAGTCAAACAAACCCCAAAAATCTCCTATTCCGTTAAATCGAACCATCCTTCATCTTCTTCATCAACTAAACTCTCAACCACTCGAAACCCTTTCCCCCATTATCGATAAAACCCACCAAACCAGAAGATGAGTAGAGGAAGAAGATTAACCTAAAAAGAAGATCGAAGACGAACCTTAAAACCGAACAAATCGAAGCTCGGAGGACTAGGGAAAGCGAATCGCTTCGGGTAACTCAAAGGCAGCAAGGCAATCTGTTTGAGGAATCGCGTAGACACTGTTGACAAAGAAAGGTCCTCTATTCTATGGCTTTGGTTTTGTTTTTTTTATTATTTTTATCTTCTCGGTTAGTTTCTGAGCGTTTCATTTCACCCTGTGTTTTATGTTTGATGTTGGTTTTTTCAACCGTGCTTGTTGACTCCATCTACATGGCTATGGTATTTTGATACTGATTCTTGGACGGGCTCAAAGCCCATTTGGATTCTATTTTCATACCACTCAACTCGTTTATGCACACCCCACTTTTTGCTGAAGTTATGAGGATAATGGGCCTTCATTTTCGAAAGAAAAAAGCCCAAATGATTCTATATATAACACGTATTATTTTTATCCCCCACCTTTGTTTTTTTGAAATTAGAGCATTTTGTTTAGAATATTTTTTATAATAGTTTGTCACTAAATTCTTGTCTTTTGTTTGATACTATTTATATTATACTTTCATTTCATTTTAATTTTAATTCTATTTCAAACGCGTTTTATTTCTTTTTATTTTACCTCTCTTTTGATTGTGGGCTTTTTAGCCCATTTTGAAATTATTCAATGAAGAAAATCAATATCATCTTTGTATTGAATTAAAAAGAGAGGATTGGGTGTAGACCTCTTCCTCTCCGAGTGTCGAGATGCTCACTGTACTGTGAGTGGTTTAGACACTCGTCTTTCAATGCATAGACGCTCTCATTTTCAAACCATTTTTCTCCTAAAAAAAAACCTCGGGTCCGCGCCGAGTGCATTTTCAAATTCCCTTTCAATAAGAATCAATTCTCTTTGTATTGAACTAAAAGAGGGGATTAAGTGTAGACTTTCTTCCTTTCCGAGTGTCGAGATGCTCACTGTAGTGTGGGTGGTTTAGACACTCGTCTTTCAATACGAAGACGTGACTTTATCCACCATCTCCTTTCACAACTTCCTTCCACAATTTTCACACCTAAAACCTCGGTCCTGTACCGAGTGCATTTTCAAATCTTTTTATAACAAAAACTTGAATGGTCGTGGAGTGGTTAGGCGTAGGCCTTCTCCTATCCCGAGTGCTGACGTTTACCGTAGGGTTCTCTGTCGCAAAGCACTTACCATTCAAAACCAAAAACATCTTTAATAAGAGAACGAAGTTCCCTTTGTATTGAATTAAAGAGAGAGGATTGGGTGTAGACCTCTTCTTCTCTGAGCGTAGGGATGCCCACTGTAGTGAGGGTGGTTTCGATGCTCGTCTTTCAATACGAAGACGCCTTGTTCGCCACACCCTTTTATAACAAAAACTTTGAGATAAAGAATTGGGTACTACCCGTAGGGGTTACTATCCGAGGACCTGTCTCGCCCCCTAAAAACAATCCAATCAATCAAACGTGACTTCTTGCCTTGCATGGCGAAAACTAAAATGCTAGAACGCGCACGATAACATCATCCCCAAACACACCGGTTATCCGCACCATAGGCCGAACTACGGCTGCTCTGATTCTTTACTTCGTTCAAGTAAAGATACGTAGGCACAAGGGCCACAATCCTTGTCGAGCACATTCCCCCCTATATCTGTAGTTCCCCGAACTACGTCGACTCTGACTTTCTCATATCTATTGGACCGCGAAGTCCTACCGAGTTTGTTCTTTCTCTTTTTCCCTGTTCTCTCTTTCCTCCTAACTTTCCTATTTCTAACCCTTCTTTTACCATGTGGAACACTTCTTATAGCATAATGTTTAAGCAAATAAATTCACATTCGACAAACAAATGGTTCCCATCGAGTACGATGGATGCGAGGGGTGCTAATACCTTCCCCTCGCATAACCGGCTTCTGAACCCGTTCTTGGTCGCGAGACCATCTTATCCATTTCTTTCTTAAGGTTTTCTCGATATTTTCCTTTCCCCTCATGGGATAAATAAAGTTCGGTGGCGACTCTTCTGTCTATTCTTTTTCGCCTCCCCGTCGTTGTGCGTTGCATTTTTCGAGTAGCGACAACTGGCGACTCTGCTAGGGATGTCATCCTAGCAAGCCAAGCCTATTTTGTTTATAGTGTTTGTGTTTTTACTTGTTTTATTTATTTATGCTTTATTCTCTAACTGTTGGGTTTATTTGGATGGCTTGTAAGCATAAAAGCTTTCTACCCGAGCTTTCGAGTATATACTAAGATAGGAGGTGGGTTCTTTCTGATTTGCGAGACATAGGACTCGTTGAGTTGGATCGAATTCCACCTCTCAGATGAGACCCCGTGGGGATGATTATGTCTTACGTGTAGTCGTAATGACGTCTTTATTTCCGACGTGGGAGTCCGTGACTCTGAGGACCTTTGTAGAACCTTATTCCGAAGGTTGCTAAGACATGACTCTGTGTTCATCCTTTGAAGGGATTACCGTCTTACGAGTAGTCGTTATGATGGAAAACCTTCGAGGGCTAGTGCATGGGACTTTGTTTAAAAGCCTTTGGGATACCCTCTTACGAACCAATAGATAACCCACCCGATGGGAGAGATACTTTTTGTGTTTGTTTTGCAGGGCCAGTGATTTTGATCTCGCTTTGTGTTCTTTATCATGTGCATTCATAAAACATTGCATTACATATCATTTTTCGCATATCAAGGGACTTAAGAGACTGTGATTATCTCAGGTATTGGTGAATACAATGACTGACCAAAGAAAGAGAAGCACAAATTCCATCAAGTTCAGAGAACCGAAGTTGGAACTAATTCAAGACATTCTGATTGACGTACCAAAGGCTATCAAGATCAACTTTCAGGGGAGGTATGGGAAATTGCTTGATCTCCTCCATTTTAGGGTCGATACTTGGGCTTTGTTCGCTATGGCTCAGTTCTATGATGCACCTCTCAGATGTTTCACTTTTTAAAACTATCAGTTGGCCCCTACTCTTGAGGAGTATTCTCACATTTTGAACATCAAGATTAAGGATCAACCTATATACACAGGCTTGGAAGAAGAACCAAAACCTCCTGCCATTGCTCTTACTCTACGTATGACCAAAGAGGAAGTCAAAGAGGGTCTAACCAGTAAAGGGGGTGTTCAGGGTTTTCCATTGAAATTTCTGCTAGAAAAGGCTGCTCAATGCAAGGTTGATGAAGATTGGGAAAAGTTCGGAATAAGCGTTGCTCTAATGATTTATGGGATTGTCCTCTTTCCAAATGTGGACAATTTCATAGACATCACTGCCATCGTTCTCTTCATGCAGAAGAATCCCATCCCTACACTCCTTGTCGATGTTTATCACTCTATTCATTGGAGGAGTGAAAAGAAGGCGGGGATGATCCAATGCTGCTCTCACCTACTATACAAGTGGTATGCTTCTCATTTGCCCAAGAAAGGGCCGTTCATGGAAAACAAGAAGAAATTAAAATGGTCTCAATGCATCATGTCTCTGGAAGCTAGTGATATTGCTTGATACTCTCCTGAGTACTATGATGTGGAAATCATTTTTAGTTGTGGAGAATTCAGTAATGTACCTTTGATCGGTAGGGCCGGTTGTATTAACTATAACCCAGTCATGGCATTACGTCAGTTGGGCTATGCTATGGAGGGCGAGCCCGAAGCAGAGAAGGTTCAGAGTTTCTTTTTGCTAGCCACATCAGAGGACCCTGCGTTTGTCAGGAAGATTGCTAAGGCTTGGGGCAAGATTCATACAAAGGGGAGGAAGGAGTTAAAAGCAAAGAATTGTGTGGCAAAGGAGCCATACAACCGGTGGTTACTAGCTAGAGTAGCTGAAAGGTCGTTACCATTTCCGTTAGAGCCCTCTATGCGAGAAGCACCTCCTGCTCCCACTCATGTATCCATAGAAGAATATGAAAAACTGAAGCTAATAGTGGAGAGATTGACTAAGGAGAACCAGGACCTTCAGAATGAAGTCCACCAAGCAAATGTGGAGAGCAGTCAGTACAAAAGAAAGGTGGAGTTTGAACAGGATCAAGCAACTGAGAGTAGCAATAAGCTAAAATTAGAAACGGATCTGAGAGTCAGGTACCAGCAGGGTTACGAAGGGGCTGATGCATCATTAACAACTCTCCGACAACGCTTAAAGGACACCAAAGCTTCTTGTGATAGGGCATGGCACTTCTTTGAGATAGCCTCTGCCGAAAAGAAGGAAATACGAGAGAATCTTGAGGCTGATATTGGGGATCTTGAAGAACGACTGAGAAATGCCTTGACCCTAGTGGAAAATGAACGAAGACTCAAAGAGGAGGCATTGAAAGATTCATATGTCACATCTGACATGTGGAATAACAAATGTCAAGAATTGGAAACTGCCCAAGAAACAGCCCTTCTGTGGAGGAATCGTTTCGAGGCTTTGCAAAGAGATAGTGCGCAGTGGCTCGAGAAAGAGGCTCAGCTCAATGAGTTGTTGGACACCCATGTGGATTCTATTTGTTATTACCAGTCAACTCTAGACATGTGTCGTGCTAGGTACAATAATTTGGTGGAGCATTGCAACCTCATGATCCGTGATATCCCATGGAGACTGGAAAGCGCCATTCAAGACTTGGAAGGAAATGATATCCCCCCTTCTGTTCACCACTTTATCCAGCTCTGCGACCAAATGGTTAGGAGGTTCATGTTCGAGACGAAGAAGCTTGAAGAACGTCTCCAAAAGAGAGAATTTTAGTTATTCAGTTATTTTTTGTAGCACGACTTGTAGTTTCGGCTTATTCAGCAATTGTCTGTATGAATTTTTTCTAAAATTAATGAAAGATTGCTTTTTGGTCTAAATTGTGCACTTCTTTATTATTCAGTCATGATTCTATGATACCAATGATAATCACAAGCCTCGAAAGTCTCTCGAGCATTTTGCATACGTTTGCGCATTTTTCTTTTTGCATTTCCTACAACCCGACCTTACACGCTGCTTACCCCTTTCAGAAAGAGTAAAGCAAGCTGACTTCACGGCATTGGTATAACACAAGGAATAGCCAGAAGAGAATCATGGATCAGATAGAGCAAGACCAGGCTACTATGAGGAGCGAGATGCTAGGCATGAAAATGCAGATGAATCAACTCATGGAGGTGGTTCAGAACATGGCCAGGAGTCAAGAGGAGATGAGGCAAGCAGCAGAGAGGAGTGCTAATCAGACTTTGGCTGGTGCAATTCCCAATGCAAGTGGTGCAATTCCAATTCCTGTTGAGGCCACCCCAACCCCTGTTGGGGCAATTCCTACTTCTGTCGGCGCCGTACCTATCAACACCGTCCCTCCGCCAGTCGGTACTACTCAACCTCATGGCACTGCGATCCCAATACCAGTCCAGTACGATGAACATGAAGGCTTCTATGAGAATTCAGCTGAAGCATGTGCACCCCAAACCGCTGAGTTGGAGAAAAAGTTCAAGGCCTTACAAGAGGTGGTAAGGGCATTGCAAGGCCCCGATGTTTTGGGACTGGATGCTGCTGAAATATGTCTTGTACCCGGAGTTAAGATACCTCCAAAGTTTGTAATTCCAACCTTCGAGAAGTACAAGGGTAACAGTTGTCCTAAGACCCACATAAGGTCTTACTATAGGAAGATGGCCGCCTATTCTGATGACGAGAAGCTACTAATCCATTTCTTTCAAGATAGCTTAACAGAGGCGTCCCTAGAATGGTATATGCACCTTGAACGATCCAACGTGAGAAGCTGGAAAGAGTTAGCAGACGCTTTCGTGAAGCATTATCAGTATAATACTGACATGGCTCCGAATCGTATGCAGCTTCAGAATTTGACTCAGAAGCCGAATGAGTGTTTTAAAGACTTCGCGCAGAGATGGAGGGGAGTAGCTGCAAGGGTACAACCTCCACTGATGGAGAAAGAACTGACAGACCTATTCATGGGCACGCTACAAGGACCGATCTTTGAGCGGTTAGCATCCTCAACCTCCACGGTGTTTTCTGAACTTGTCATGGCTGGAGAGAGATTAGAGAGTTTCATGAAGGCGGGAAAAATTCAGAATGCAGGCGGATCTGCAAGCGGGGTCAAGAAGCCTTATCAGGGTTTCGTTAAGAAAAAGGAAGGCGAAGCTAGTGCAGTGTTCACCAATGGAGGGAGAACTCACCAAGGTTATCACCACATTGCTTCCATTGCTCCACAGCAACCACTTTCTATTCCGGCAAATCAGCCTGCGCCTCAGCAAAATCGACAACAACAACCCTATCAACCAAGACAAAATCAGTATCAAGGGCAGAGAAAGCCAGAAAGGAGGCTTGATCCAATTCCGTCCACTTACGCCAAATTGCTTTCGTTCTTGTTGAAAGCAGGTCTCGTTCAACTTAGGGAAATGAAAGATCCTCCGGCTGTTCTCCCCTACGGTTACGATGTAAATGCGAGATGTGAATTCCACTCTGGCGCCCCAGGCCATATCATTGAGAATTGTAAGGCTTTAACATACATTGTGCAAAATCTTATCGATTCAAAAGCGATAAACTTTACCCGAAATACTTCGAACATCAAATCTAATCCAATGCCACCTCACCACTCAACAAACATGATTGAAGGCTCTAAGGGGATCCGATTAATTTCGGATATTGAGAAATTGAGGACCCCACTTTCCACTATTAAGGAGCAACTCTTGTTGAAAAACATTTACCCAGGATGTCCAACTAATTGCCATGTTTGCATGGACGGATCTCAAGGATGCGCTGAGCTGAAGAAGGGCATACAAAGCCTGATTGAGCAGGGTGTATTAGTAGCAGAACAACTATCAAAGATTGAGGAAGTTGCTACTCTTGAAATTCTGTTCGAAACGTTGGAGATACCATATGATGATGGATATGAGCTTTGGATCCCAGTTGACAATTCGAACCGCACACCATTGACCATACCGTGCGATGAGGAAGAATGGGACAACATGTATGGACATACTTCTATCCCACTGCAGATCTCGTATGATCTAGTTAAGATACCTATGTCTCCACCATCAATGAACCAGCTTGTCATTTCGACCCCATCTCCGTTTCCGTACAAGAGCACCAAAGTTGTACCTTGGTTATACGATGAAGCTGTTTTTCTCAACGGACAGAAGGTGGCAGAAGAAGATGTATTAGAAGGAAAGAAGACTGTAGAGAACATCGTGGGAACCGGAGGCATCACTAGAAGTGGTTGAATCTTCGCTCCGACTGCACCTCCTGTCAACGGCAGTGACAATACAAGGAAAGGTGCTGCCGTACCAAGCACCAATGAACAGGGGCAGTCATCTAAGCAGAAGGGCATCCCAAATGATGAAGCGGAGGAGTTTTTAAGAATCATTCAGAAAAGAGATTACAAAGTGATTGACCAGCTCAATCAGACACCCTCGAAGATATCCATGTTGTCATTGTTAATGTGTTCAAAGGCCCATCAAGAAGCACTGCTAAAATTCTTGAAGGCAGCTCATGTGCCAGAGGAGATATCAGTAGTACAGTTTGAAGAAGTGGTGGGAAATATTGCATCAGGTCATATTTTTAGCTTTAATGATAGTGAACTACCTCCCGAAGGTAAAAATCATAACAAGGCCTTGCACATTACTATCGAATGTGTGGATGTTGTATTCTCTAGGGTGCTCGTTGACACTGGATCATCGTTGAATGTGTTACCAAAAAGCTCGTTGTGTAAGCTGTCAATTGAAGGACTTGTGATGAAGCCAAGTCAAACTATTGTAAAAGCTTTTGATGGAGCTAAGAGAACTGTGGTAGGCGAGGTTGATCTCCCGATCAAGATTGGACCTCATACTTTCATCATTACATTTTACGTAATGGATATATACCCTGCTTACAGTTGCCTTCTTGGTCGTCCGTGGATTCATTCCGCAGGCGCTGTAACTTCAACCTTGCATCAAAAGATCAAATTTATGATTAACAATCAGATGGTCATCATTGAGGGTGAGGAAGATGTTCTCGTGAGCCATCTTGCTTCTTTCCGCTATGTGGAAGTAGGAAATGAAGTGCATGAGACACCGTTTCAAGCTTTTGAAGTGATCAATGTTGAAATGATTTACGAAAAGCCGGCATCTTCAATAGTGACTTGGAAGGACGCGAGGACGGTGATAGAGGAAGGACATCCGCGAGGATGGGGCAGGGTGTTGGAATTGCCCGTCAACAAAAATGGAGCTGGTCTAGGCTACAAGCAGAAGAATGCCACTGATAAGGGCAAAGAGCTTGCAACTCCGTTGGTTTTTACTAGTGGAGGCCACCTTGTCGATGGTCAAGTCATGTTTTTGGAAACTGAAGCCGAAGATCATGAAGAGTTGTGTATGGTGTATCCTAGGGTGCCTAATCAAACTTTGAACAATTGGAGAGTCGTTGAAATCCCCGAAGTTACTCTAGTAGACGAGTAATTCCCTTTTTATTTTATCTAAAAAAAAATCATATGCTCTGCCCAAGGCATATGGATCATGTTGTAGGGCCTTTTGCTTTTAAAGCACAACTTATCATCAATAAATAAACCTTCGCATCCAATTACGCTCTCTTTCTTTCATTTTTACTTTTTGCACATAAAATTATCTTTGAAAGACAATGTTTTGTTTTATTCTCCTTTGTTATATGAACCTTTTCTAAAAAATAATAAAAAATAATAAAGCATGAAGTCATTCATCGTGCAGATCTTCCCTTGCTCCTGTCAATAACGACCCCGCTATGGTCCAATATGACTTTGATAACCCGATCTACCAAGCCGACGAAGACTGCGAGGAAGATTGTGATCTCCCAGAAGAGCTAGCTAGACTATTGAAACAGGAGTCAAAGGTCATTCAGCCCTACCAAGAAGAGGTCGAAGTCATCAACATGGGAACTGAAGAGGATGCCAAAGAAATCAAGATAGGCGCAGCTTTAGAGTCAGAGATTAAGTCAAAACTGATAATATTGCTTCGAGAGTATGTTGACGTATTTGCTTGGTCTTACAAAGATATGCCCGGTCTAGATGAAGAGATTGTGATGCACAAACTACCTCTCAAGGAAGGCTGCCCGCCGGTGAAGCAAAAGTTGAGGAGAACAAAGCCAGAGATGTCCTTCAAGATCAAAGAGGAAGTACAAAAGCAATTGGACGCTGGTTTTCTGGCAGTATCCAACTATCCACAATGGATAGCGAATATTGTCCCAGTACCTAAAAAGGATGGGAAGGTGCGAATGTGTGTAGATTATAGAGACCTTAACAGAGCGAGTCCGAAAGATGACTTCCCTTTGCCACACATTGATGTGCTAGTAGACAACACGGCCCAGTTTTCTGTCTTCTCATTTATGGATGGCTTTTCTGGATATAACCAGATTAAGATGGCACCCGAAGATATGGAAAAGACGACTTTCATCACTCCATGGGGAACTTTCTGTTACAAGGTCATGCCGTTTGGACTTAAGAACGCAGACGCAACATATCAGCGAGCAATGGTCACTCTTTTCCATGACATGATACATAAAGAGATTGAGTGTTATGTAGATGATATGATTGCAAAATCCCAGACTGAGGAAGAGCACCTCATCCACTTGGGAAAGCTATTCGCCCGGTTAAGGAAATTCCAGCTGAGACTAAATCCTAACAAATGCACTTTTGGTGTAAGATCTGGTAAATTGCTAGGTTTTATTGTGAGCCAGAAAGGGATTGAAGTCGATCCAGATAAGGTCAAAGCTATCCAAGAGATGCCGGCACCCAAAACTGAAAAAGAAGTCAGAGGGTTCCTTGGGAGGTTGAACTATATCGCCAGGTTCATATCTCATCTAACGGCCACTTATGAGCCCATCTTCAAATTACTTCGAAAGGATCAAGCCGTGGTATGGAACGATAATTGTCATAAAGCCTTTGAGAAGATAAAGGAATACCTACAAGAACCGCCGATTTTGATGCCTCCAGTACCCGGACGACCCCTGATCATGTACCTGACTGTGCTAGAGGGATCCATGGGATGCGTGTTGGGACAACATGATGAAACCGGCAGGAAAGAGCATGCAATCTATTACCTCAGCAAGAAGTTTAATGACTGTGAAACGAGATATTCAATGCTCGAGAAGACATGTTGCGCATTGGCTTGGGTAGCAAAACGCTTGAGACAATATATGCTCACCCATACGACTTTGTTGATCTCCAAGATGGATCCTGTCAAATACATATTCGAGAAGCCCGCTCTCACCGGGCGAGTAGCTCGTTGGCAAATGGTGTTAACAGAGTATGACATCCAGTATGTTACCCAGAAAGCTATCAAAGGAAGTGTACTCTCTGAATACCTTGCCCACCAACCTATGGACAACTACCAGTCCATGCGCTTCGATTTCCCCGATGAAGACATCATGTTTGCCAGAGATTATGCCACGCCAGGCCCGGATGATGGACCCGAACCAGGGTCGTGATGGACGCTCGTGTTCGATGGTGCCGCAAATGCCAAAGGTTGTGGAATTGGGGCAATCATCACTTCTCCAACTGGCTTTCACTTGCCATTCACCGCCAGATTATGCTTCAAATGTACTAACATGGCCGAATATGAAGCTTGCATTTTCGGAATTGAAGCTGCCATTGATAATAGAATCAAGATTCTAGAAGTCTATGGAGATTCCGCGCTTGTCATATGCCAGATTAAAGGGGAGTATGAAACACTGGACCTCAAGTTAATTCCTTACAAAGATCATGTCTTGAAGCTAATCCCGTACTTTGATGAGATCACTTTCCATCACATTCCCAGAGGAGAAAATCAGTTGGCTGACGCTCTAGCAACACTAGCATCTATGTTTCAAGTCAAGTGGGAGAATGAGGCGCCATCCATTCGTTTGGAATATTTGGACGAACCCGCTTATTGCCTAGCGGCCGATGGGGAAGAAGCTAAAATTGATAATCATCCTTGGTTCTATGATATCAAGCGATATCTAGAGGCACGAGAATATCCAGAAGGCATAACTATCACTGACAAGAAGTATCTCAGAAAGCTCTCCTCAAAGTTCTTCCTCAGTGGTGACGTGTTATACAAGCGGAATTACGATTCGGTTCTACTCAGATGCGTGGATAAACACGAAGCAGAATGTATCATAAATGAAATGCATGAAGGATCTTTTGGGACGCATGCTAGTGGTCATACTATGGTTAAAAAGATTTTGAGGGCGGGATACTATTGGATGACGATGGAAACGGATTGTTGTCTCCATGTCCAGTCATGCCACAAGTGCCAAATTTACGCAGACAAGGTCCATACTTCACCACTCCCTCTGAATGTTTTGACTTCGCCTTGGCCTTTCGCTATGTGGGGTATAGATGTAATCGGACGCATCGAGCCAACCGCTTCAAATGGGCACCGTTTTATCTTAGTGGCCATTGATTATTTTACCAAATGGGTAGAAGCGGCGTCCTATGCCAACGTCACTAAGCAAGTGGTGACTCGCTTCATCAAAAAAGAGATTATTTGTCGATATGGAATCCCGAACAAGATCATTACAGACAACGGTTCAAACCTCAACAATAAGATGATGAAAGAGTTGTGTGAAAACTTCAAAATTGAACACCACAATTCAACACCTTATCGCCCTAAAATGAACGGAGCTGTTGAGGCGGCAAATAAGAACATTAAGAAAATCGTCCAGAAGATGGTGAAGACTTACAAAGACTGGCACGAGATGTTGCCGTTCGCGTTACATGGCTACCGCACCTCAGTGCGCACTTCCACAGGGGCAACCCCGTTTTCTCTCGTATATGGCATGGAAGCAGTATTGCCTATTGAAGTAGAGATTCCCTCCTTAAGGATTTTGGCAGACGTCAAGCTAGATGAGGCCGAATGGATACAAGCCAGACTCGACCAACTCAATCTCATCGACGAGAAGCGCATGACGGCCATCTGTCATGGACAGTTATACCAAAAACGATTGAAGAAGGCTTTTGATAAGAAGGTTCGCCCACGATACATCCAAGCAGGAGATTTGGTACTGAGGAAAATTCAACCAACTCACGTCGATCCAAGGGGAAAATGGGCACCAAACTATGAGGGTCCGTATATAGTAAAGAAAGTTTTCTCCGGAGGAGCCTTGATCCTTTCAACCATGGATGGTGACGATCTCTCATCCCCTGTGAATGCGGATGCAGTTAAAAAATATTATGCTTAAAAGATAGACCCGGTGGACTCAAAAAGAAAATCCACGCAAAAATGGGCGTCCTGGTGGACCATAAAAATGGTTCAGGAAAAATTAGGGACTAGAAGTAAAAAAAAAGTATCCTGATAGGCTGAAAACCTGAAAGGGCAGCCTAGGCAAAAGTTAGGGATTCGAAAAGGCAGAACTGCATCTTGAAAAGACGTGTGAATTATCCTCCATAACCATCAAGCTCTCGACTGAGAAAGATCAATTCGATCGTGACGCTCAAAAGCAAGGCGTGAAGGGTCTTCAGAGACATATGGGCCATAGCAGATTTGAAACTTGGCAGGGACCATTTTCAACATTGTCTTAGTCTTTATATTCTCTTTCAAAAGCAGTTACCTCTTTTAGGAATTGCCTCCTTTTGTAATTTTCCCATTTGTGGGTTTTCATCAATAAAATTACTTTCATCAAAGCTTTCTCTGTTTTTATTTACCCTTTGGTTGCAAGTTTCATTTATTTGATGATGGATTTTGCATATAATGACATCATGGTAAATTAGATTAAGGGATGACTTACCCTCTTAGGGTAACTAAAGGGTGACCATGACTCTAAGGAGTACGCAGGAACATCATTCTAAATCTTGTAACGACTTGACTGTCAAGGCCGTCAAACCTGGCAGAGCAGGCCTCGAGTTGACGGTATCAGCACCTCCAGGTTTTATTACATCATGAAAAGATGATGTCGGGAAGTCAGGCTTATCCTTCACTTTCCCACCACCAAAGTCCGCCATGTCGGCACCTGCATTTCCAATCACCTTCCTGCAATCATACACATCATATGCATCATACGCATCGCATTCGACTTCATAAGTATCTTGCATCATATGCAGACCTATGATCATATCGTACTTTCCCCAGCTCTTGCATCTCCGCGCATCAGCATTTGCATTCGCATTTCCATTTATGGGACACCATTATCATTAAGTGTCCGCATGTGTGAGCTCAGACCCAGGATCAATTTTGAAGATTCCCAAGATCATCATCAGCCCAGTCAGGGGCATTCTCTACGAGATCGTGGGCGTTCCCCACAAATTTGTTCAACATTTGTTTGGCAAATCCAAGAGCTTCAACGCAATCAGCAGCCCAGTCAGGGGCATTTTCTGCAAAGGCCGTGGGTCATCCCACGAACTTCAAGAATGCCAAAAGAAAAAATCCAGTCCAGTCAGGGGAATCTTTTCAAGACCATGGGTGTATTGCATGACGTATTTCAACCCCGTGGTTAATCAGATCTTCAAATCAACATTTAGTCCAAACAGGGGCATCTTCAGTAATGCTATGGACGATCCCTAGTGATTTTGTCTCCAGCAGATTTGACTATCCATCTTCAGTGATAAGTGGCAATCTCTTCAGAGAAGCTTATCCATCTTCAGTGATAAGTGGCAATCTCTTCAGAGAAGCTTATCCATCTTCAGCGATAAGTGGCAATCTCTTCAGAGAAGCTTATCCATCTTCAGCGATAAGTGGCAATCTCTTCAGAGAAGCTTATCCATCTTCGGCGATAAGTGGCAATCTCTTCAGAGAAGCTTATCCATCTTCAGCGATAAGTGGCAATCTCTTCAGAGAAGCTTATCCATCTTCAGCGATAAGTGGCAATCTCTTCAGAGAAGCTTATCCATCTTCAGTGATAAGTGGCAATCTCTTCAGAGAAGCTTATCCATCTTCAGCAATAAGTGGCAATCTCTTCAGAGAAGCTTATCCATCTTCAGCGATAAGTGGCAATCTCTTCAGAGAAGCTTATCCATCTTCAGTGATAAGTGGCAATCTCTTCAGAGAAGCTTATCCATCTTCAGCGATAAGTGGCAATCTCTTCAGAGAAGCTTATCCATCTTCAGCGATAAGTGGCAATCTCTTCAGAGAAGCTTATCCATCTTCAGCGATAAGTGGCAATCTCTTCAGAGAAGCTTATCCATCTTCAGTGATAAGTGGCAATCTCTTCAGAGAAGCTTATCCATCTTCAGCGATAAGTGGCAATCTCTTCAGAGAAGCTTATCCATATTCAGCGATAAGTAGCAATCTCTTCAGAGAAGCTTATCCATCTTCAGTGATAAGTGGCAATCTCTTCAGAGAAGCTTATCCATCTTCGGCGATAAGTGGCAATCTCTTCAGAGAAGCTTATCCATCTTCGGTGATAAGTGGCAATCTCTTCAGAGAAGCTTATCCATCTTCAGCGATAAGTGGCAATCTCTTCAGAGAAGCTTATCCATCTTCGGTGATAAGTGGCAATCTCTTTAGAGAAGCTTATCCATCTTCAGTGATAAGTGGCAATCTCTTCAGAGAAGCTTATCCATCTTCAGCGATAAGTGGCAATCTCTTCAGAGAAGCTTATCCATCTTCAGCGATAAGTGGCAATCTCTTCAGAGAAGCTTATCCATCTTCAGCGATAAGTGGCAATCTCTTCAGAGAAGCTTATCCATCTGCAGTGATAAGTGGCAATCTCTTCAGAGAAGCTTATCCATCTACATCCTTGTGGCGATTAAATTTGATCCTATTCCGCTCCATCATCCTTTTGGTGATGGGTCTGACATCCTTTTGGTGCCATGACTAGCGTCTGTTCTCTATTATCCTTTTGGTAATGGATCTCTTACATTCTTGCGGTGTCAAGGCAATGTGTGTGAATGTTATCATCCTTATGTTGGTAACGACCTTTGCAAGATATCCAATATTTCATTCCCAAACAGTTTCCTTCTTTTCGGACAAATTCAGGGTTTTCTTTATATCTAATTGACTCATACCTTGAAAGAATGAACGCAGTAGCAGTTCATCTTACTGGGTTTAAGCCGATTAGATAGGGGCATCTGTCATACCCCAAATTTGTCCTACCTGTGTATTACCTTCATCTGTATATTCGTCCATTAACATTTGTTCAACAAAAATCCAGAAAGAAGTATGTTGTTTCTACTTGTTGTTCGTGATGGTATAAGGTTGAATTCAAAGTATCAGGTCAAGTGTGTGTACTGATGACTCAATTTAAACAAAGTTTGACTTAATTTGTGTCCATACAAATTGGAATGTCTACAAGTCACCTGTGTCTTGAGCCGTTTTAGGTGCAAGGATATGGTTGTATTCGAGTGCTTTGTGAGTAAAGACTACTAAGGACCAAATCATGGTCAATTAGTGTTTTGTATTTCAATTCATAAGTTTTCTCGATTCCAAAGCGTGACTGTGTCGTGGTGAGATTGTTGGTCTTGTAGGATTCAAGTGGCTAGCTCCAAAGTTGACTCTTTTTTTGATCCATCCAAGGTCTAATTGTAGTTCATGGTTGTTTTTGTCGCTCGAGATTAATTCAAGTTTTGTTAGTTCATTCCGCAAAATTTGGGTTTTGTTTTGGTTAGTTTGAGCATAAAAAACTCAAGTTTAAATTGCCAAGTTTTTAAATTGAGGATTAAGAGATGAACACAATTAAGCATGGTGTGAGAAAACATTAGGAGTGTGCAAGATTCGAATTGAGTTCACAAAAGGACCCACTGTTACAATTCATTACAAGAAAAAAAAAGAAACTTTAGGAAAATTACAAGATAAAAGAAGCCCGTGTTGTTTTTAGTTTATTACAGGATTTACAAGTAAACAAGGCCCACTTTCATTTACCAACCATCCAACACGGCCTGTTTGCAAAGTAGCATGAATTAAATAGTATGAACTAAAATTCATCAAGTCTTCGTATGCCGTTGTTAATTCACTCCCAACACAAGGTGTACGTTTTCTTTGACACCATAAGGAACAAGCCATGTTTCATACAGCCAACTCCTACCTCAAGTTTATCCACAGAAGGCCATTCCAAATCTTGTCATGGAGGATGCAGTCCAGGATGTTTCAGCCAATCAGTACTTTCCACCGTAATTCATATAATTGCCAAAACAAAATGACTTCAAAAGGGGGGTTCACCAAAAGGCAATGAGAACCATGATTGTACAAGAAAAAACGCCGCTTCACGAATGCGCATTACCGCTGAGGACTGCAGCAACATAATAACTTATCAGCCGAAACATAGCCACAATTGGTAATAGCACTGAAATGAAATCACAATGAAAGCGTATGAATACGGTGGGGTGAAGAAAGTAATAAAAATCGTCATTTATTTTGTTTGTAAAATCTACATCACCCCCACACCGTGCATCTGTACCTGCAATGAAAAAGCAACACAGACAACCAACCTTACAAACACACAACAACCATAATGTTCAACATACATCTTGAGACCCAAACTGTTTGATTTAATTATCAACCAGGGCTATTAAATTTTGTGGGGAAAACCACCTTCTTGAACAGCTCGTTTGGTTTTTATTGCATACTCTTGTGCGTGATGTTCTATTGCATCAGCTTCAATTCCACCGCTATCACAAACTTTGTGCACATGATTCACAGGTACGACAAAGCGGAAAGGTAGAACAACTCACCAGTTGTAAAAAAAATGATGACCACAACCGTCATGTTGTAACAAATTCTACAACCTCCGACCTGTGCCGTCCTACAACCGAACACTCCCGTTTTGGCTGTTTCACAACATCCGTGACACCCTGCAACAATAAGTTACCCACAACTTTTCAAATCAAACATTATACCATTGTAATTACAGACAGGGTATTAGAAGAATTGGATACAAATTGATGGAAGGAAATACTCATGCTGTGAAGAATCAATTTTAATTCATCATGTTTGATTTTGGAATTCGCTCGATCAAATTATGGTGGTTTTTGCCAAGCTCTCAACTCCTGTTTAAAAGAATATCAAAGTTTGAAAAATGGAGTAATCTTCCAAGACAATGTCACTATTTGCACCATAACAGCGGCTTTATCAGCAATGAGGTACGCAGATCCCATACCAAATGACCATGATGCCGTGCGTAGTCTGCGGTCCTCTAGCATCAACCGATACCCGCAGCTGTGTACCTGATAAAAAAATAAACGAATGCAATGCAGAGAATAATTAGAACTCATAGCAGGCCAGGAAAATGATACAGTGCAGTTTCCGCTGCGACCCTCATGCTCTTCATCACACACCTTACACCTCCACAATTTAATAGCTCATACCATTGCAACCTTGAACTCAACCATAGAACCCCGTTGCAAACCTCGTTGCAGACATGTATGCTCATACAAAGATTTAAATGTGCAGCCGATGTGTTTTTTTCTCTCCAAGTTGACAATGCTGCCAATTTTCCAAACGCTTGTGAGGGATTCTGCAACTTTTCATGATTTGTATTGGGTGCAGAGTTTGGGTCAAGTGCAATCTGAGTTCAAACACAAAAGGATGCGTTGAAATTTTTAACATAACAAAGGGAACCTTTCCATACTGCTAGCTCTTTCTCATGGAAGATGGAGGGCTACAAACCTGGCGTGAATGATGGTAGCAGCAACACTGCTAAACCAAAAAAATGCCCATAACACTGTTTCAAAAGTCTCTGTCAATCTTGGAAGTAAAATCAACATTCATTACGTGTCCACATTCTTAAGGGACTATCAGAGTCAATGTTGAAGCCATTCAAAGCATATCTCAAGGGAAGTTTCGATGGTGGTGTACCTGTGAAAGGATACAACGATTAGACATAACATTTGGTAAAGAAGAAAGCGCCAAGATATTGAAGTGATCTCAACCTTAATACCTCATACCTTGCTTAAGATCTACGACACAATAACCACCCACCTCTTCATGAAACAACACCTCGCCTTCAACCATACATCACTGTTGTGTCGTCCAACAATTGTCGCAGGCGACAAGTGACGATAATGATTGAAACAACCCATGAAATTACGTACATCTTGTAAAAACGAGAAGCAAAACCGTGAGTGACTCACGAACCCATAAGCCATGGTGAAATGCGCATGACCATACACGATTAAATTCGCCATCCAACACCGTAATCCCAGCAACTTCGCAGCATTGAATGTTGTTGTCGTATTAGTGTTGCTTTGTTTGCTAACTATGATGCGTATATTTCGTGGAAAGGTTGTCAAACTCAACAGGGGCACCTTCAGCTTCAGAACATTAGAATTTCATGATGATAAAGCCTGTAACAACAGATATTCAGTGATTCGATTATGCTGAGCCGCAGTTACAATAACATCTCGAGGAAAAAAAACTGTTAGAAATAACATCAAAGTTCAACTCTCAGCTGCCATACCGCTAGCCACCTCTGTTATTGATTTTCTTGATAAAAACCATACAGCCAGCATATGCAAGGAATTCGTACGAATTCCATTCCGCCACGCTTGAGGCCACCTACAATATTGCACAATAGAAGGAAGAAGAAACACCACCTGCAAGCAAGACTAATATGAGATTCTCTTCCTTACAAGCAGAAAACAGCAGGCATAAATAATTTTCTTTAAAAAAAAAAAAGAAAAAAAGAGACAAGGAGTACAACAGGGGATTACACATTTTTGGCAAAACAAGTTCTCAACAGGGAAAGGCAAACGCAGACTTACCACAAAAACTTCTTCAGCAAAAGTCCAAATTTGCAAACCCTAATCAGGGAGATATAAAAAAGGGGTTTTTGATTCATCAAAGAGAGGGCTGAAAACAAAAACCCTAAAACCTTTGCTGCGCAGCCCAAAACCCTTCACCAACTTCATCTTCATCTTTCTCCCATTTTTGCAGCATCCATCACCTTCAAACCTCTATCATCTTCACCCCATAACACAACTTTCTTCATAATACCCAAACAACCATCCGCCAACCCTTCTTCCACCTTCACCAACATCAGCTATCATCAGCCTCCTTCAACCTTCATCATTCTGTCCCAAACCCCAAATAAAACTCCCTCCGGTTTCAACACTCACCATTCAACAAAGCCAACAAACTTCCCACCATCCTCACTT
Organism: Lathyrus sativus; assembly: GCA_963859935.3. Taxonomy (NCBI): domain Eukaryota; kingdom Viridiplantae; phylum Streptophyta; class Magnoliopsida; order Fabales; family Fabaceae; genus Lathyrus; species Lathyrus sativus. Next base: position 934,903,743 of record OZ012735.1, read on the forward strand.
TTCAGAAATCCAAAACAATTCAACAAACACCATTAAACTTCATAGCATCCAACCAACAAAAAACGAACATCCAAACTTCACCCCACCCAATAACCATCAACAGCAACTGAACCTCCGTTAATAACCCAGAAGCTTCAACTCAAAATCCAGAACTTCAAACCTCACTTCACGAACCTCGTTTCAGCAACTCAAACATCTTCCTAAACCTCCACTTCATCTTCATTCTCCACCATCATCAAATTTATTTTCAGATCCGCCAAGTCAAACAAACCCCAAAAATCTCCTATTCCGTTAAATCGAACCACCCTTCATCTTCTTCATCAACTAAACTCTCAACCACTCGAAACCCTTTCCCCCATTATCGATAAAACCCACCAAACCAGAAGATGAGTAGAGGAAGAAGATTAACCTAAAAAGAAGATCGAAGACGAGCCTTAAAACCGAACAAATCGAAGCTCGGAGGACTAGGGAAAGCGAATCGCTTCGGGTAACTCAAAGGCAACAAGGCAATCTGTTTGAGGAATCGCGTAGACACTGTTGACAAAGAAAGGTCCTCTATTCTATGGCTTTGGTTTTGTTTTTTTTATTATTTCGATCTTCTCGGTTAGTTTCTGAGCGTTTCATTTCACCCTGTGTTTTATGTTTGATGTTGGTTTTTTCAACCGTGCTTGCTGACTCCATCTACATGGCTATGGTATTTTGATACTGATTCTTGGACGGGCTCAAAGCCCATTTGGATTCTATTTTCATACCACTCAACTCGTTTGTGCACACCCCACTTTTTGCTGAAGTTATGAGGATAATGGGCCTTCATTTTCGAAAGAAAAAAGCCCAAATGATTCTATATATAACACGTATTATTTTTATCCCCCACCTTTGTTTTTTTGAAATTAGAGCATTTTGTTTAGAATATTTTTTATAATAGTTTGTCACTAAATTCTTGTCTTTTGTTTGATACTATTTATATTATACTTTCATTTCATTTTAATTTTAATTCTATTTCAAACGAGTTTTATTTCTTTTTATTTTACCTCTCTTTTGATTGTGGGCTTTTTAGCCCATTTTGAAATTATTCAATGAAGAAAATCAATATCATCTTTGTATTGAATTAAAAAGAGAGGATTGGGTGTAGACCTCTTCCTCTCCGAGTGTCGAGATGCTCACTATAGTGTGAGTGGTTTAGACACTCGTCTTTCAATGCAAAGACGCTCTCATTTTCAAACCATTTTTCTCCTAAAAAAAAACCTCGGGTCCGCGCCGAGTGCATTTTCAAATTCCCTTTCAATAGGAATCAATTCTCTTTGTATTGAACTAAAAGAGGGGATTAAGTGTAGACTTTCTTCCTTTCCGAGTGTCGAGATGCTCACTGTAGTGTGGGTGGTTTAGACACTTGTCTTTCAATACGAAGACGTGACTTTATCCACCATCTCCTTTCACAAATTCCTTCCACAATTTACACACCTAAAACCTCGGTCCTGTACCGAGTGCATTTTCAAATCTTTTTATAACAAAAACTTGAATGGTCGTGGAGTGGTTAGGCGTAGGCCTTCTCCTATCCCGAGTGCTGACGTTTACCGTAGGGTTCTCTGTCGCAAAGCACTTACCATTCAAAACCAAAAACATCTTTAATAAGAGAACAAAGTTCCCTTTGTATTGAATTAAAGAGAGAGGATTGGGTGTAGACCTCTTCTTCTCCGAGCGTAGGGATGCCCACTGTAGTGAGGGTGGTTTCGATGCTCGTCTTTCAATACGAAGACGCCTTGTTCGCCACACCCTTTTATAACAAAAACTTTGAGATAAAGAATTGGGTACTACCCGTAGGGGTTACTATCCGAGGACCTGTCTCGCCCCCTAAAAACAATCCAATCAATCAAACGTGACTTCTTGCCTCGCATGGCGAAAACTAATCAATCTTTCAAAAAGGATATGTTACGACCGTTCTACCGCAAACAGGTAACGCCTAAGTCTCCAACGAGCGAGCAGCAAAACACCTAAAATGCTAGAACGCGCACGATAACATCATCCCCAAACACACCGGTTATCCGCACCATAGGCCGAACTACGGCTGCTCTGATTCTTTACTTCGTTCAAGTAAAGATACGTAGGCACAAGGGCCACAATCCTTGTCGAGCACATTCCCCCCTATATCTGTAGTTCCCCGAACTACGTCGACTCTGACTTTCTCATATCTAATGGACCGCGAAGTCCTACCGAGTATGTTCTTTCTCTTTTTCCCTGTTCTCTCTTTCCTCCTAACTTTCCTGTTTCTAACCCTTCTTTTACCCTGTGGAACACTTCTTATAGCATAATGTTTAAGCAAATAAATTCACATTCGACAAACAAATGGTTCCCATCGAGTACGATGGATGCGAGGGGTGCTAATACCTTCCCCTCGCATAACCGGCTTCCGAACCCGTTCTTGGTCGCGAGACCATCTTATCCATTTCTTTCTTAAGGTTTTCTCGATATTTTCCTTTCCCCTCATGGGATAAATAAAGTTCGGTGGCGACTCATCTGTCTATTCTTTTTCGCCTCCCCGTCGTTGCGCGTTGCATTTTTCGAGTAGCGACACACTTCATGCTTACTAGCATGGTAACATTTGAATGAATCAAATGTTATTTCTTATAGTGCAGCTTAACAGCAACAGCGTTGCTTGACTCAGCAACCCAGCAACATTTTAATGATCAAATGATTCTTCTTTTTATATTGCAGCCAATAGAATTGTTGTGAGGATATAGTTGTCCTTTCTCATTCCAACGGTCATATCCCAACGGATAGAATAAGCTCACGTGTTGGAATAGTGACCTTAGCTTGTAGCTTCAATATATTTAATCCTTGAAAAACACGCTTGAACAGTACCAACGTCTTTACCACATTTGAATAATTGCATACGTTGTACTTCAATCTTCTTGATTCTTCTGATGATTCATCTGATGAGTAGTTCAGAACTAATTTGGTATGATAGTGTAATAACATCAGAGTCTCACTTCAAAACTTGTTTACCATAGTTTATTAACACGTCTTCATCTGGGTGTTGCTACATAATCTTCAACTTCAGAATCTAGTCTTCAGAGTCTTTCTGCACTTGGTTTTCAGAGCCTTCAGAACTTCAAGTCATCAGATTCTTCAGAACGTAATTCTTTAGAAGATTATATCTACAGAATCTTGATCTTCAGAACCCTTAAGTCTTTAGAGTCTTTCTGCACTTGGTCTTCAGAGCATTCTGTCTTCAGAGCTTCAAGTCATCAGAGTCTTCAGAGCATGGTTCTTTAGAGGACTACATCTCAGATGCATTGATAGCTTCCAGATCAAATACACTTCTTAGAACATAATCCACAAGAGCATTGCAACAATACAGTATCTTTGGATCTTTCTGATTATGATCAGATACCGTGGCAAACTGTTTCTTGAGTAGGCACTTTAAATTCTTTATCCAGAATATCACGTGGTACTTCACTCAGAGTTTCACTTTGTTCTTCGTTCAGAGTTTCTTTGAAAGCTATGCTTTAAGTCACATCACACAAAGTAACTTTATATTGGCTTTCATGCACTTCTTGATATTGTTTGTTGATTTGATATATTTATTTAATGATCTGCGCACAACAACCATTAGAGCATAAAATGATTCTTTCATAAATACTTAATTGTTACCATCAAAACATAGAGATATCATGTAGAGACAATTCTTGCTCTTACAGTGATAAGGTGTAGCAATTTGTCTTAGTCCTCCACAAGAACATCGAATCTTGAACTTGGGCGAGGAAATTCCTCGATGAGTCACAACAGAAGAATAGATAAACACCATTAAATATCAAAGGAGCACTTAATGGCAGGATTCAACAGTACATTAAAGACCCCCAACGTTAATCTCTAGAGGAATTATTATAAAGATAGAAAAAAGAGATGGAAAGGAGGATTCGAAAATTCATTTTCCCTCTTTAGAATCCTGCATTTCTTCTCGAGAACCTCCAAAGTGATATTCCTCCATATTGGAAGTCTCTATTACCCTGTCACCCGTGTGCTAAACTTGATTATCCTTCGCAAGGGAGGCGATGGGGTTAGAAGTTTCGAGACTTTTTGATACATCCATCAGGTGTCCTCCATGGACAACTTTGAACATGTCCATGGGGCTTAAATCCATCCCGGGATAGAGAAAGTTCATTTGTTCCTTCTCTCTCTCAAAGTAGATATTAAAGGTTTCTACTAGTTGTCATTGAGCATAGATACATCATCTTCTAACTTCTTATTAGTGTTAAGGGACTGGTCCAGAGATTCCCACATCTCCTGCTCATTGGTAGAAAACTACCTGGCCTTAGACTTCACCTGTTGAAGCTTGCCCATTGGGGTCTCCTTCTCCTTCTATAAAGTCTTGAATAAAGCCTACCTTTTTTTCTAGATTTATTTGTATTTGGAAAGTCCTCAACTCTTTCTTAGTCTTGACATGCTTCTCACAGTCAACACAATCCATGTTGAAGACCTTTAATAGGCGGGTCTTTTTTAATATTGGACAACTTCAGAGAGAGATTATTGTTGACAACCTTGTAGTCCACCGAGAAATCTTCTGGTAAGGTAAGGAGAGCACATGTAAACTTGATCACGTCAAAAGTATCATAACTCCAGAAGGATGACTCAATTAGAGAGACATTCCTTGGGGATGAAGGTGGGGGCGTCGACCCCCTCTTCAACTAATCACTTGGGCTACCTTACCATGGAGGGAGGAGTCATCCTTCAGCTTCTGGATCTTTGCGGGTCTGAGAATCATTAGGCGCCTCACCTTAAGGTATTCATTTGACTCCCTTGTTTATCAGATCTTCAAGGTAGCTCTTAGGGTTATTCGAGCTTGAGCATTAAACTTTCTGCTTATCTAGACGCTCCCCCATCTCATCCGATGGAATCCTGGACATCTTCTCTAGAATAAAGGCAAGAAAAAATAATCAACATAAGTCATGTAAGCGAAAACAGAAAATTATATAATTAATACTTACTTATATATTTGTCTTGGTATCCATCATACCTTTAGTTTATAATAATCATGGTCTGAGACTCCATGACTTTAAAATTGTCTAAGGTTATGACTACTTTGACCTCGTTATTAGTAAGGCATGTATAGTTGTACACATTGATCATTGTGAGGAAATATAGGGTCGTCATTCACCCTAGTAGTAATTGTCTCGTTCCCTCATCATTAAAATTTTTTTCTTCAAACCTTTGAAATAGTTAGAATGAGTTTTGAACAAGGCTCTCAAGGGAAAATCTACCTGGGTTATCCAGCCACAGCGAGCAGCCATAAATGAATAAAAAAAGATATTATGTCTCATAGATGAGTGTTACAGTGAGAATCGGATATCAAGATATTGATTAACTTGAATCTTAATTCATTGAAATTCACCGTCGAGCTTTGATTTATCCAAAGGAAAGGTCAAAGAAAGAAAAAAAAACCTTTTGCTTGATGTAACAACAACGCTAGAGTTTCGGGGAATGGGGGTTGGTTATGCCTAGGGTAGTTATTCACATCCTAAACATTTGATGTACTCTACAGGAAACTTTCGTGTATGTGTATGCTATGTTATCTAAGTTGTTTGATAGGGTCATGGGATCAAGGTTAAGGTTAAAGTTTGAGGTAAAGACCTAAGGATAGTTCTAAGTTTTCTCGCAAAGATATCGCATCTTATGCCTATGTATCCTTACTAGGATGGAATCAGAGCAACCGTAGTTCACCTCACGAAGTTTGAGGAATACTTGACTATGGTCAAGACTCCAAGGGGGAACAAACATAACAATGTTTGTATAGAGTTTGACAAAACTCTCTAGATCTAAGTTTAACACTCAAGGAGATTGAAGATACTTCTAACAAGGGGTAGGTCTTTACACTTAAAGCAAAGTATAATGGATATAGGTTCTAACTTAACTAAGTTAAAGGACCTAATGACTTAACCAAGTCAAGGGGAGGGGTAATGAGCTATCTGTGACAATGAAGTCAATAGAGAGACTTTCCTTTGGAATAAGGGATAACAAGGCAACTGGATGAGAGTTAACAAGCTACATCACTTGGGGAAACCTAACAAAGCCTAAATTCACATATTCATTCATTCAAACATGGTGAAGATATAAAGTCATGGTAACAACCAAGAAAGATAAGGGCAAGCCTGAAACATGTGTAACAACAACATTTTCATCAATGGTATTCAGACAAAACTCATGCAAACAAGTTTCAAATTGAATCAAACATGGCATATGAATCAATTAAAGAAAAATGTAACATATTTAATCATATTCAAGACATATTGATGATAATCAATCATGGATAGGCAAGAAAAGTAACAACAGTTCAAGCATGGATTCAAACTTCACAAAGGGAAAGATAAACAAGATTCATGGTAACTTTCAAGGAAAGAAACAACCCTAAATATGTTATGGTTCTAACAAGACACATAAATAAGTAAGATGGGGGTGAAGGATCATGGATAGGCAAGAAAAGTAACAACAGTCCAAGCATGGATTCAAACTTCACAAAGGGAAAGATAAACAAGATTCATGGTAAATTTCAAGGCAATAAACAACCCTAAACATGTTATGTTTCTAACAAGAAACATAAAAAAGTAAGATAGGGGGTGAAGGAGCATGTTCATCAAGTTACAACATCAAGAAACATATCATGGTTCACAAAGAAGTTTCAAGGCATACTTTTCATATTCATGCATTCACAAAGGAAAGTATAATCATGGTAAAGCAAAGAGACAAGTGTTTTCAAACATATAAACATGTTAGACATTAAAAAATGATTCATACAAGATCAATCTTACAAGAAAAATCAAGTACTATGTCAAGAAAGTTCATGAAAACCAAAGAAAACCCTAAAAAGGACTATGTCATTCAAGTGAACTAAAGTGTTTCAAAAATAAAAATTCTTGAATTCTTTCTTCACAAATTGAAACTAGACATATTAATGATCATAGTGAAAAAATAGTGACATCAAAATGATAAAAATCAAAGAAGTTATGCACATTTGAAAACGAGGCACGAAACTAGGCAACTGAGGCACAAAATCAAGGCAAGCAAAACCAAGGCAGGGAAGATTTGCAAGAAGGGTCATAACTCACTCAAAACTCAACCAAATTGGATGAAATAAAAAATAAAATTGTGTATTTTTTCACTAGGAATCCAATGGCGGTGGTGGTTTTCTCAGATCATACACCATGTAAAAAACTCAATAGCATCATTGAAAAAGACATGTTATGTGCAAGAGCAATGTGACAGTCCAATGTACATGTTCTAAATAACAAGTAATGATTCAAACACAACATATGAGACATATAGAGAGTTCTTATAAGCATCATACATCAATATACAAGCTAATTCAACATATGGCATGTGTAGTGGCAAAAATAGCAAGCTTGTGCAAGAGCAAAGCAACAGACAAAAATATACCAATTCAGCATCAACTAAACGATCAAACATATCACATATGACCTATAAATGATGTTTACAAACACCAATCACCTATGCCTAACCAGAATCAACAATTTTCATATTGAAGTGGCACTTAAAGTAAGCTAACAAACCAACCCAAAGGGACAATCATGAATACCCAAGTTTATGAGCAAGAAATGGTTCAAACATGACCTATAAAGTGTATCTAGCATGTTCATAATCAGTGTACATCAATATTCAGCATGATCTTAAAAGTAGAAAGTTGGAACACTTACCTCTTATATCTTTTTCAAGTTAATGTGCCAAATAAGAAAACCAGTTGATGGATGATGATCCAAGCAGCTCCAATATGCTCCAAATAAGGTGTTCAAATGATGAGAACTCCTCCAAGATCATTGTCTTGACAGAATGCCTTCTTATGCAAGAAAAAACCAAGAGCTTCAAATTGAAACTCTAGGAAATGGTGTTATAGAAATTTTATGATGCCATGAATAGTTCAAACAACTTATATGGAGAGTTCTTGAAGTGTTAGAATGATTGGAAAAGGACTAGTTTGGTTCTGGTCTATGAAGATGCATAAAAGTCAAAATTTCAAGGTATGAGAGTTGACTTTTGGAATGTGAGGTTTTCTGGTGAATGTGATGGTTTAGATAGCTTCAATGCATCATATGTGATGTGTTTGAGGTTTTGGTTCAAGTGTTTTGTGGCAGTATTGAGTTGTGGCAGAGTTTTTGCAAGGCAGATTTTTCTTCATAAGGAAGCAACTTGTTCCACTTGCAAGAAGATGGTGATCATAGAAATGAGAGAGATTCAACTTGGTTTCTAGTTTATTCTGGTGTTGTTTGGATGTTAGAAGTGTGTTCTATTTATAGGCAAGCTTGGAGAATGAGAGGTATGAAGGTGAGAAAATACTTAGAAGGGGGTTGAATAAGTATGAAGATAAAAACTTAGTAATAAAAATTCAAGTATTTTTATCCTGGTTCGTTGAACTCAACTACTCCAGTCCACCATTTCTAGAGTGATTTGCCTTTCTCAAACAAGGACTTAATCCACTATTTAATCAACTGATTACAATAGTAAGCACTAAGAACAACTGTTCAAAGTCTTCTTAAGAACTACTGATCATAACTGGATCTTCTTAAGGTTTTCTTACAATCAAATGTAATAACAAATACAAGTGTTAAGATGCTTCTAATAAAATTTTATCACAACTGTGATTTTTCACTTAAGATTAAGAATAAAGAATTAATTCTAGCAAGAATATATGAGTTGTATGAGAGCTTTGATAATGAATTCTTTTCAAGTAATTCGTCAACTGAAGAAGATGAGTGGAGACTTGCTTTTATAGGCACAGTGATCCAAGAGTATTTCACGTTGAGAAGTGTGTACCAAAAGGTCTGAGCCTTTTTGTCTTCACATCAAGTGACCTTTCCTAGAAGAAGAAAGCACAGAGAAATCCTTTTTGTCTGTGTTCTTCTGTCTAGCATAAATAAGGAAAGAGTCGTTTGGATATTCCAACGGACATAATCTTTGAATTCTTCTTCAACAATTTTCAGCAAGAATCATCAGAGTCTAATTTGATCAGAGCCTTCTGATGTTGATTAGAGTTTTGCTGAATCAGAGTCTTTGCAGCAAGTGTGCTTTTAGCGTGTATAAGTTCAGAGCAGAGTTTTGAGTCAAATCCTCAGTACTGGCAGTGTTAGTACTATCAGAGTCTTCTGAAGTAACTATGCTTGAAAACTCTTCATACAAAATTCTTCATTGGTTCAGATGCTTCTGACTTGCTTCAGATTCTTCTGGAGCTTCTGCTTCAGATCCTTCTGGAGCTTCTACTTCAGATCCTTCTAATGGCAGCGTTCAGAATCTTCTAATGGGTACATCTGATGCTTCAGAGCCTTGTATATTTCTTATGTTCAAATCTGATTTGCTTCTTGAGTGATATTTACTTTAATATCTGCAACAAACATTCTTAAGCAAATTTTAGAGTATATAATTCTTAATTACAAAATTTCATAATAGTTATCATCAAAACATAGAGATATTATTAAGAACCAATCTGTGTTCTAACAAGGTATAGGTAGATTGTGCCAACTTGCCAAGTTTTCCCTTTTTGGAGGCAAAATAAGCAAATCCAACTTGGGATTTATTTTCTGAGCATGAGAAACCTTCCTATGTGTTTCAACATCATCAATAGCCTAAAAATAGTTGACATGAAGTGAAAGAAAAAGAGTAGTTGATGCAGTAGCTGAGGTGTAGCAGAAAATGCAAAAAGTTTCTCTCTTCTTGCCACTTGCATCCACTTGCTTGAATAAACAAATCCAATAATCCAATCTCTGGTTTTTACTCATGGTAATCCATTGTAATATCATCAATTAAGTCCCTAAATATAAGAGAATTAGTTAAACAAGTGATTAGAAGAGTTTTGTGTGGTTTATGCATCAAAATGCAAGTGCTGAACTTGGTTTTGTGACATGAAAAATCCCTAACTTCTTCTCTTCGATTCTCCCTAACCACAAAGGTTGTGAAAATTCTTTTGTAATTTTTAAAAATCCCTAAATATGATCTACGATATTCATGTTTAGCCAAAGTTCAGATTCCAAAGGGAACTAGGTCAAAAATCTTCATGAAGTTGGCTGCAAAACTTGACTTAAAAGTCAAAAAACAAGAAAATTTTCTAAGTGTGGAAATCCTTCACAACTTGATGAGCTCATAACTCAAAATCTATGCATTTTTGGACATCAACCCTCTAGTACACTTTTGTAGTATTTCTCAAGAGCTTTTCAACCAGCTTTGGACCACTCAATTTGGATGTGTGGTTTGAGAGTTACGACCATTCCAAATAAGCTTGTAATTAGGATTTTTCATAAACCCTAATTTCTTGACTCATAAGTTATCCATCAATTCTTGATTAAATTTCCACCAAACTCACTAGTTAGTCATAAAATGATGTTGGAAACCTTGATTTCTTCAATTTGGATTCAAAACCCTAAAAGTCAAAGAGTTGACTTTCCAAACAGACGAACCGAACAGTTGAAATCTTCAGGATTGATCCTTAGTGTTCTGGAATTTTTTGAACCTTTCATACTTCTTGAGGGGACTTTGGTAAGTCATATAAACATCATGGAGCAAGGTTCAAGCTTTGGAAACCCATTTAGACCAAAAGTCAAACTACAGTTGACTTTTTCAACTAAAAACCCTAATCAGGGTTTTGCACATCACTACTTCAATTCTCTTGGTAAAAACATTAAATAGCACTTGTTCTTGGTAAGATATGAACCTCTTGATGATGTGAAGACTTGATATGTAGAAGATCAATCTAAAACCTTGACTAATCAGTCCAAAGGATTCTTGATTTTAATAGTGTGAAACCTTAATTCATCTGCATCTTGACAGAGACTAACTTGAAAGAGGTTAGAGTTAGATAAAATATGCTTGATACACCTAGAATGATAATGGAATCTAGGGGTCAAAATTTGGGGTATGACAGTTGCCCATATTTAAATATCTTTATCAGATGGCAATGAGAGATAACGATCTCCATAGAATCATAGTGAAAGGTATTTAAAAATAGCAAACCAAAATTTTTTCCCTTAGATACGATGGTATTAAAAAGGACAAATGCTGATCATGAAATGAGTTCTAAGAATGATGCTTTATGATGCTTGAGTGCAAGAAAATGCTGACACACGAGAAAAAGAAAAAAAGAAGAACAAAATAACGTGTAACTACTTACTGGGAACACATACACGCTAGGGAGAGATCCAAAGCGTACCAACCAATAGTTTAGACATGATTAATGATGGTACTTCAAGGGGATCCTCCACACAGGGGACATGGGACAAAAACTACACCGGGGAAGACAACTGGGGAAATGCAAATCCAGCCGGAAGATGCATCAAGGGAGACAAGGCTAAGAAGCCATACAGGGGAACAAAAGTCAACAGACTCAGACTCCAATTGGGGACTCAAAAGACAATAGACACGGTCCCTATTGGGGAACGAACCAAATGGGGGCTTTCCTTTCAACGAAGAGTTCAAACGGGATCTTCAAGAAAAGACTAGAAATAAGACCAGACTCACCGGGGATGCTAGTGACTACTAGACCTCCAAGACCTGTTGAGGACATCTAGGGATGTTGGTCACAACCAACTATCCTAAAAGTACAGAAAAATCCCTATCAATAATCATTGGTTTTCAAAAGGGATGGGTGACAACCATAACCTACCAATGACCATTGGGTTTCAAACGATGCTAGTAACCACTGGTCTTTCCCAGGGATTGGTGACAACCAAACTACATGCCAATAATAATTGGAATTAATAATTAATGTCAGTAACCACTAAACTTACAAGGGAAAAAAGGTGTAGGTTACAACCATGTTCCAATAACAATTGGGTTTCAAACAGTGCCAGTAACTACCGGACTTCGTGGGGAGATATTGGTAACAACCAACAATCAAAAAACACAACAGAGTTGGATGAAATTGTCAATAACCATTGGACTTAACAATGCCAGTAACCACTGGACTTCCGAGAGGAGACAGGTAACGACCAAACACTCCACTATCAATAACAATGAGTTTTCAATTAGTTCCAGTAACTACTAGACTTTCTTGGGGATTGGTGACAACCAAAACAGTGATACCAATAACAATTGGATTTTAATCAATGCCGGTAACTACTGGACTTCCAAGAGGATATGGTGACAACCAAATCAATAATACCAATAACGATTGGATTTTAAGCAACGCCAGTAACTACTGGACTTTTAGCAGATATGGTGACGACCAAATCAAAGATACCAATAACGATTGGATTTTAAGCAATGCCAGTAACTACTGGACTTAACAATGGGATATGGTGACTGTCGCATCGCTGCGAAGAAGGGCCGGCAAATACATAAGAGTCGCCACCGCTCGTTATTTATCCCAAAGAGAGGGAAAGGAAACGATCAGAGAAAACCTACAAAAAGGGAAAAGACAAGGTTATCGCAACCAAATCTTGGGTTCGGGAGTCGGTTACACAAAGGGGAAGGTATGAGAAACCCTCACGTCCGTTGTACTCAACGGGATACACGCTTGTTGTCTATCTAAAAGGGTGTTAATCTATCAAAGGCTAGCTCACAGGGACAAAAGAAAATAAAAGAGACTCCATAGAGCATCGCCGCTCTATACCTACATATTCCCTCGTGCAATGGGAACGTCAGAGTCAACGTAGTTCAGAAAACTACGGGTGAAGGAGGGGAAGGTTGCTCGCCAAGACATCGCCGTCTTGTGCCTACGTAACCTCATCTGGTATGAGAAATCAGAGCAAACGTAGTTCGTGCTGACACGACCATAGATTGGTTCAAGTGTTTTAACTGAGTAGGGTTAAACCTTCATTCTAGAGGTTAGGTGCATTGCTGTTCGACCACTGGAGACTTAGGCGTTACCTATTTACGATAGAACCAAGACTTAACACACTCTTTCTGAAAATGATTTTCAAACAATCCCGAGGGATAAAAAGGTTTGATGTTTTGTTCTGAGTTTTTTAGAGAAGAAGTGAATTGAGTTAAGATTTGTAACTCATGTTGCACTAAAGACTATGACTTGAGAGTGAATACATCGCATATCGCCCAAAGGGCATACACTAAACACTCTAGACAGATTGAGAGGAGGCCCCCCAACTATCATTCCTCAAGTACTTAAGGCTCGTAGCATACAACACTTATCATCCTTTATTAAGTGTTTTAAGAGATTATGAGATGAGATGAGAAGACACAAGCTCTAAGGGGAAACTAATCAACCCTAATATTGTTATGCAAGATGCTCCTAATGTTGGGATTAAGATGGAAAAACTATCCTAATGTTGTCATACAAAGGATTGAACACCTAATGTCTCTCCTACTCCCATCTTAAACAGAGGGACTAGGAATCCTAAGGGGTCATGGAAAAAGAACCAAGTAAACAACATATAATTCAATCACAGATAGAATGAAAGAAAGAGAAGAAGTTGACTTAAACAAGTCAAGAGGAAATGCAAACATGATATGCAATGCTCAAAGATGAAACACAAACAAATGATCAAGACAAAATGACTTAAACAAGTCAAAGAAAAATTGAGATGAAATGGGAGAAGTTACAACTCCTACAACCATTCAAACATCAATCACTTACACCAAAAGGTAAACAAAAACGCACAAGCAAAGATCATGAACAAAGTGTAGATGGGATAAAGAAGCTTGGGCAGCAAGCACATGAATAAATATCTCAACCAAACACAACACATTGATCATGCAAAATAAGAGAGCAAACAAGTGCTAAAAGTGATCCATCATTCAAGACAAACTCAAAGTATGAGCATGGATACCAAATTGTCTTAAATGATGATCAAAACCCGAGGGACAGAAGTGAAACCATAAGAAGAGAGGTCCAGAATAAAGAGGTAAACAAAGCTCAAGCAAGAAAAAAGTCAAGGCAAGAGGAAGAACCAAAGTTCAATCCATGTTCATCACTTAAACCAAGTGGAATGCCCCAACTTCAAAGTAACTTGTAACACAATTTACACAAGTGTATGACCTAAAAGAATGCAATACCAGCACCTTAATCATGTCAAGAATGAGTATCACGACTCATAGGGTGCATATGGGATCCATCAAAGTCATTTCCTAAAGAAACTAGGTCTAACTAGTTTGTATGAACACCTTCAAAAGTGACTTGACTTGCAAGGCTCACCAAAAATAGAAGTATGACTCAATAAATTCCAAATAAAATGCACAAAGTAACCAAGTCCATTGGCAAATATAGGCCAAAGTTTCAAATCCAAACTCAATTTTAGGCATCACCAAATAATTTGATTAACAAGGGTGCTCCACCTTTTTGAGTATTCATCGAGGGTCAAGTAAAGTCAAAGCAAAGTCAACAAAAAATGATCAAACATTGACCAAAATCAACCTCAAAAGTACCTCAATCCATCCTTTAAATGAAGAAGAAACCTCATTCATAGGTGATATAAAATGGTAGCTCAAATGCACATGATCAAACAAAGACAACAATAAAAACACCTCACTTTGCAAAATTAAAATAAAATAAAATGCAAAAAAAAAAGGAAAATTAAATAAAGTATTGAAATAAGAGAAAAATATTTTTGGGGAATTTTTGGGTCATTGGAGGTATTTTTAATAATTAAAAATGAAAACAGAAAGAAAAAATGAAAATAAAAACAAAGAAGCCAAGTGAGGTGTATTAGCAATTTCCAAAATGAACTAAACAAAGGCAAAACGCGCATTAGGCTTAGAGAACAGGGGGCGTGGATAGCACATGAGGCCCAGACCCAAATAGCCAACAACCAAAATGGAACACAGCATTTCATTAATCCCATGTGGATTTCAACGCCTACGTGTACCAAGTCAAACCAATAACAACGTGCCAAACAGACAAGTCAACAAGTCAAGGGAAGCCACCTCAGCAAAAACTTGAGAACGAACTAGACGCCGGAGCTAGGGCTCCGATCTTCTTCTCCGGCCACATCACCGGAGCTCAATCCATATTTCTCAATGAAAATGCATAAAAATGGTATCAATCGAAAGGTCTAACAACAAGGGTTTCAAATCCATAATCCAAACATTAAAACAATTCCAAATCAGAGAGAATCGAAGGATTGAAGTTTGAACACGTCATCTAAAAATGTGATCAAACAAGAATAACAATGATGCAAACATTGCCTACTCAACGTAGGGCTTCAGATGCAACCAACATGAGCTTAAATGGGTGCCTAGAATGAGAGAAATAAGGAACAAAATCTTACTGAACGGAGCAACTCCGTTGGTTCTTCAGACGCGTGCAAGCTTTGTTTTCTTGCTTCAAACACATTCCAATTGCTCCTAAGAAGAAGATGCAAGCCTCAATTTCAGTTGATTTGAAGTGAAAACTCATATTCGAAGTTGAAGAATGCTTGGAAAATTTGAATTTCACTCTGCTCTCTCCAGCTCCAATTCTTACTTCTGAGCATTATGGCAACCTAGAATGCTTTTATATGATGGGTTTCTGATCACCATGCAGGCCCATGTTGGCTGTTTGGTGAGATTTGAAAAAATGCCCAAAAAAGAAACCCTTTTTCATGCACACGCGTTTTGGCTCTTTCATACCACATGAGATCATCAATTGAAAGTATGTGAGGTGTATTTCTGATTTAAATTAACTTGGGCCTTGCATTTGATCCATATTTCAAGTTTGAAGTGGAAACTTTTCAATGAAGAAACTTGAAAAATTTGCATCTCAATGCACTTGGTGTTAGTCCAATTTGTGGTAAACTCTTCATGATCATATTTTGGTGTGAAATGCTTCAAAATTGAGAAAAAATGAGACCTATAATGTACCAAACTCATCTCATGATCAAACGTCCAAGTTTCACTTAAAAATCCTCCTACATGGCCATATAATTCCACAATTCAAATGAATCTTGAGTTCAATGATGTAAGTAAGGCCTTTAGGAACAATTTTCATGTTGGTTGGAAGTGCATTTGAGGTACACAAGTTCATGAAAATGACCTATGAAGCAAATGACCCAAAATGAAACTTTCCTAAAATACCTTTGCCTTGTCAAGTCTATAACTTGAGATGTACAAATGATATCAAGGACTTCTAGGAATTTTTGGAAAGCTAAGACCATGATGAAAAACTTTCATGTTCACTTGAAGTTGAGGAGAAACTTGCTTCTAGATCAAATATGCCTTGGAAGTGAGTTGACTTTTTGTTTGACCAAAATTCTATTCATCTGAGACCCCTAACTTGTTGGCATCATAACTTGAGATGTACAAACCCAATGGATGAGTTCTTATACTAAAAAGAAATCTAAGCACATGCCCTACAAGTCTCGTGTTTTCATGAAAATGAGATTGAGCTTGCAAGATAGGTGAAAATGGCCTTGAAGTTGGGCACTAAAGAAGGGGATTTTACACTGAAATCATCTGGAACCCTAATTTAGTAACTTCTTCCACTCTTGATTCTTCTTGATTTGATATCATCATGACATCTCAAATTCTTTAAGGTGACTCCCCATGGCTTGTGTGACTTGAAAACCAGTTTGGAAACTTCTTAAGTCCACAATTGACCTTGAGTTGATCAGATGAAACCCTAATTCCAAGTCCTTTGTCTATGGCTCTTGCAGGTGAATTGAATGACTCCACGAACTCCACAATGACCTCTAATATGTACCATGAACTTCAAAAACAAGTATTGTTAAAATAAATGACCTCATTAACTCTTGGTGATCCTCTGATGAGCCTTTGAGATAAGAGATAACATCCACACACCAATCTCTCTTCTCAAGGAGCTTTGACCCTTCCATGATGATGATAAACACTTGATGGCTTGCAGAAATACCTCTTGCTTGAGTTTGAAACCAAAGAGACCCTCCTCTTGAATGGCACTAGACACCTTTTGATCCCCTGCTAAGAACAATGCTACGCAAATGCAAATGCTATAATGCAATGAAACATAAACCAAGTTAAGAAGAAAAGGTTGGTCAAATTTTGGGGTACAACAGCTGCCCCTATTCAAACGACTTGAACCTGAAGGGATGAAAAGCAAACGGCTTTCAAACTTTCAAGGTAAAAGACGATTGAATACCAAAGAACCCAGAAATTTGCCAACCGCAAAAGAAACTGTAATTGATAAATTGTAACCGATAAACTCTGTTGGGGAAAATGTGATAAGATGAACGCATTCGTCAAAGACATGCCAATCTGCCAAGGTCTAGATACCGCACAGGCAAAAATAGATCACAATTCGCCGGGGTCTGGATACCGCACAGGAAAAAAATAAACCGGTGGAAGCCGGGGTCTGGATACCGCGCGGGCTAAAGAAATAAACCGGTGTCAGCTGGGGTCTGGATACGCACGGGTTAAAGAAATAAACCATTGAAAGTCGAAGTCTGGATACCGCACAAGCTAAAGAAAACATCATGATCTGCCGGGGTCTGAATACTGCACAGGCAAAAGAAAATAGTATGATCTGTCGGGGTCTAAATACCGCACAAGCAAAAGAAATAAACCGGTGGAAGCTGGGGTCTAGATACCGCATGATAAGGGTCAACAACCGTCTTATTGCTAGTCATAACTAGACTTCCCGGGGATATAAGTATTTATCACAATAATACCTAAGCCGGATAACTTGACAAAGTTAAGGTAACAACCAAAGGGTAAGCCCATGACAACAGGTCTGAAGCAAAGGAGTTTGGTAATGACCAAAGGATCTCAAGATGGTATCCAGTAACTACTAGGGGAGGAACACCTGACAAATTATTGACAAAGAAAACTGTTCAACTGGATCACAATGGCCATAGCCAGAACAAACCAAAACAAGAGGTATGCTGAAAAATGCATATGTTAAAGGTATGATGCAAATGCAATGCCGAACGACTCCGCAGGAGAAGGAAACAAAAGATAGATAATGATCTATCACACCGGAGGCAAAAATAATCACCCTGAATCTCAACGTTGGAGAAAGGTCTTAATCCTATGGAGAGGAAACGATCTCTGTTCTTGCAAACTTGCTGGTGAGAGGTTACAACTTCAATACAGTGGACAAAATAACTAATCAGAGATATCGAAACTTCGCAGCGCGGCGGCGTGGGGAAAGAAATCTCTATAGACCTCATATTGCTGAAATGATGGTATCATGGTTTCAACTGTTCTGTCCTTATGAGAGGAGTCTAATTTTACACTGTGATGTTACAATCAAAGTTACGACTTGCTTGTTAATTAACTTTCTCCAAAACAATTTTTGTTTCAAACGACTTTTGCCTTTAAAAATCATTATTAACGAATAAGTGATGTTTTTTATAACAAAAAGGTAGGGAAACCAATAGAGCATAAATAAAGATTGGTCCAAATCTAATTTCACTTAAAGATGGAGACTTGCAAAAGGCAAAGTCCCATGGAACATTTACAATTTGGAAAAATGGCAATATGGGAAAAGGTTACAAAATCCAACGATAATCCAGTCCTAACTAGCTAAGATTCCGTCTGAATCGCTGCCTCTGATGAAAGTGGAGGAAAGTGAGCCTTTTTGATGACCTTCTGCAGTAGTGACAACTCTTGATGCAGTGAAATGCCTTTGTCCGTAACTTTTTTCTGAATCGCCCTTTCGGGTTTTCAATTCAACGAGATGCTCTTTTTTGTCTAAGACGCCTTTTCAGGTTTTCGAATTAGCGAGCTTTTCTTTCTTTTATCCCTAATTTTTTCCCGGATCTCCTTCATAAGTTATGATCCACCATGATGCCCCTTTTTTGCCTAAGTTACCTTTGCAGGTTTTCAACTTAGCGGGTTTTTTAGGCATAATATTTTCTTTTTGCATCTGAGTTCACGGGATGTTAGAGTTGTTCACCGTCCATCATCGCAAGGATAAGAGAGCCTCCAGAAAAAATAGTCTTCATAAAAAATGGGCCATCTTAGTTTGGCATCCACTTTTCACGCATGTCTCGCTGCACCGGTAAAATCTTCCCGAGTACCAACTCACCCTCTTTATATTCTTTGACCTGGACTCTTTTGTCTAAGGCTCTTTTAACTCTCTTCTGATATAGATGACTGTGGCACATTGCCGTCATCCTTTTCTCTTCAATGAGATTCAGTGTATCAAACCTTTCTTTCACCCACTCAGCTTCTTCAAGCTCGACTTCCATTAAGACCCTTAACGAAGGTATCTCAACCTCAACAGGTAGTACTGCATCCATCCCGTAAACCAGGGAGAAAGGGGTTGCCCCTGTTGAAGTGCGAATAGATGTTTTGTATCTATGTAAAGAAAATGGTAGCATTTCATGCAAATCTTTGTAAGTTACTACCATTTTCTCCACAATCTTTTTAATGTTTTTATTTGCAGCTTCAACAACTCCATTCATCTTGGGCTGGGAAGGAGAAGAGTTGTGATGTCCAATCTTGAAACTGTCACATAGCTCCTTCATTGTTTTATTGTTCTGATTCGTCCCATTATCTATAATGATCCGGTTAGGGATTCTGTAACGACAAATAATCTCCTTTTTAATGAACCGGGCAACCACCTGCTTCGTTACATTCGCATAGCAGTCAGCTTCCACCCACTTAGTGAAATAGTGGATGGCGACTAGGATAAACCGGTGACCGTTAGACGCTTTAGACTTAATTGCCCCAATTGTAACACCCTTTTCTACCCCACAAATATAATGGCAATTCAATTATATTTATCAGAGTAAAATATTGAATGCAATAAAATCATATCAAAAGGGCGCACATTTCTCAATAATTCAAATCAAGATCAATGCTCCGTAAACAACGATTTCCCCAAAATTACTCAAAAATATTACTCAAAAGGCAGCGGAACTCAAAAAGGAAAAAAATACAAAGTTTTCTTTTCACCGCAAGGAAATCAACATAACAAAACTTAATAAAACATAGTTTGACTCAAAAGACCTCAACCCAATGTTACACTATCAGAGCAAGACCCTCTAAGTCAACCACAATGACCAACGACCCAAAACTTCAAAAAGTCCTCGACGTCATCCACGACTAGACCTGGTCATCTACACGTTACCCATGTGGAGGCAACATTCAAAAAGGCGGGGTGAGTAAAAAGATTCATAATAACCAATATAAGAATCAATATATAAAATGGCGTCATTTTCATATCTAACATCATCAGAATCATCAAGGAACATCAAAGGCCACAACATTATAAATTACACCAAATTGTCACATAAATGCAAATGCAACAAGACTCATGCATGTGGTACCAATCAACAAAACTCGATGGACACTGGGCCATCAACCCTCGATAGATCCAAAACAGTAGGATCAATTCTACATGAGAACCGGAGCACAACAAAATACCCCACATCTACACAATGGGACTGAAGCCACAAGAATCAAGGTCCTAGACCGAAGTCTGGAATGCATGATGCACACATCAATATCATCCTTATAATAAACTCATTAGGTGCATCATCATTCATCAAAATTATCATAATAATCATGTCATCATATAATCATCAAAAACTCATGGAGTCAACATCATAACTCATCATCATTACTCATAGGAATCATCATACAATCGTGTATTGATCTCATAAGAATCACAATTATACTCATGGGTACTCATCATACGGTCATGTATTAATCACATAGGAATCACAACTATACTCGTAGTAATTCATCATACATTCATTTAATTACATAGGAATCACAGTTATACTCATAATAATTCATCATACATACATTAATCAGATAGGAGTCATAGTTATACTCATAGTAATTCATCAGGAAAATCAAAGCATCAAAACATAAAGACATCACTGAACCAGAACATAATTCGCGAAACTCTACTATGTTTGTTAGCAACTTCGCAGTGTGAGTCTGGGGCGAATGTTCACCGTGCGAAGCATTCTTCGTTGTGCGAACTCGCAATTACAACAAATTGTTGTTACACACCAGCACCAAAATCAGACCAAAAACCTCTACGATTTCCTTCCCTAATGCCCTAAAAACATCCCTAAATCATTCTTAAGGTATTACGGCGATAAAGGCACAAAATCTATGACTTATTAAGCCAATCCCGTATCATATTTACGCCTCTGGTTCTCATAATTTCTTACAAATACCCCACAGTCATTAAAGTTCTCACAATTACTTACCTTATACGGTTAAACAATTTCAACAGATTTTGGCCACGAAGGCCTAATTTCCCTTATTCTCAAATCAGCCTCAAACCTATCAGACCATCAGTTCAAATCCCTCAAACTCATTGAACTAACCATTAGAAAGGCAACAACAATTTAATACTCACAAATCCATAAACCCTTAAATCAACTTTAAACACATTGAAAACAATGAAGGCAATACTCCCCATACCTTAATTGCCGAATCTAAGCCTTTCTCCTTGATTCTTGGAAACCTCGCGAAGCTTCGCCTTAATCCTCTTCCTCAGAGCTCCGACCTCTATTTCTTCCCTTTTCACGGCCTAACAAGAATGAATCCTAATTCCCACATAATTCCTTTTTGTTAAACCTAACTTTGGGCCTTAAAATTGGGCTTTCCAACTTCACCCTCACTAACTCCTCCTAAAATGTCCACTTTGCCCTTAATTTACTTATATTTATTTAAATTAATAATAATACCAATATATTCATATTATATACTATTATTTAAATAAATAACCCAAAATCCATAATTTTCAATACTTCATACCAACCACTGAAAATCACCAAAAATGTGAATATTCATATTTTAATAAATTAAATAAATATTCCAAGAATTTGGGGTGTTACAACTCTCCCCCACTTAAAAGAATTTTCGCCCTCGAAAATTACCTCAAGGAAACAGAGTCAGATATGACTCCCGCATCTGATCCTCACGCTCCCAAGTCCAACTCTCTCCAGCTGGTCCTCTCCAAAATACCTTTACCAAGGAAATCTCTTTACCTCACAATTGTTTCACTTCTCGTTTATCAATCCGTACTGGCAATGCCTCAACAGTTAAATTATATCTCACTTGTACATCATCCATCTGAATCACATGTGATGGATCTGGAATGTACTTCCTCAACTGAGACACATGAAACACATCATGCAAATTCGCAGCAACAGCGGTAAAGCAATTTGGAACGCTACTTATCCCACGCTTCCACTGTGCCACTCTGATACGGACCAACAAAATGCGGTGTGAGCTTTTGAGACTTCAAAGCTCGGCTAACACCATTTACTAGCGTAACTCTCAAAAACACGTGATATCCTTCATGGAACTCAAGTGATTTCCTTCTCTTATCATGGTAACTCTTCTAACGACTCTGCGAAACTTTCATATTTTCTTGGATCCTCTTGATCTTTTCAACTGTCTGGTGAACAATCTCAGGTCCGAGTACAACACTCTCGCCTGATTCATACCAACACAATGGAGTCCTACACT
Organism: Lathyrus sativus; assembly: GCA_963859935.3. Lineage (NCBI taxonomy): Eukaryota > Viridiplantae > Streptophyta > Magnoliopsida > Fabales > Fabaceae > Lathyrus > Lathyrus sativus. The sequence goes on from OZ012735.1 coordinate 934,926,084, forward strand.
TCCTTCTATACAAAGCCTCATACGGTGCCATTCCAATACTAGAATGATAATTGTTGTTGTAGGTGAACTCAATCAACGGAAAATGACTATCCCACGATCCACCTTGATCCAACACACAAGCTCTCAGCAAATCCTCTAAAGATTGGATAGTTCTCTCTGTCTGTCCATCCGTCTGCGGATGATAGGAAGGACTCAATCTCAACATGGTACCCAAAGCGTCTTGCAAACTCTTCCAGAATATCGATGTAAATCTCAGATCTCCATCTGACACAATACTCGACGGTATCCCATGCAACTTCACAATTTCCTCAATATATATCTCAGCTAGCTTCAGCATAGAACGATTAATCCTCATCAGTAAGAAATGAGCCGGTATGGTCAATCCATCAATAATAACTAAATAATTTCACAATTAGTCGGCGTTCTAAGTAAACCAGACACAAAATCCATGGAAATACTATCCCATTTCCACTCTGGAATATTCAAAGGTTGCATCAGACCCAACGGTATTTGATGTTCAATCTTCGACTTCTGACAAGTCTAACCAGTATACACAAACTCAGCCACTTCTTTCTTCATCCCTGGCCACTAAAACAATTTCCTCAAATCCTGGCACCTCTTCGTAGCACCGGGATGGATACTCAATCTACTTCGATGTCCTTCCTCAAGAATACTATTTTTCAACTTAACAATATATGGAACACAAACTCTATCACGACATCTCATGATACCATTTTCATTAATCCGAAAATCAGCTCTTCCACTTTGATTCATCAAATTCAACCGATCTACCAACTCAAATCAGATTTATGACCTTCTTGAATCTCATCAAAAAATGCCACTAGTAAGCTTCAAAATACCAAGCTTAACTCCATAAGAAGTCTCTTCATAAACTAAACTCATTGCTCAATCAGTTCTAACTCTTTTACCATCATCACCGGTATATGCGAAGATTTCCTACTCAATGCATCAGCTACCACGCTTGCTTTATCCGAATGGTAATTCAAACCAAAACCATAATCCTTCAGAAGTCCCAATCATCTCCTCTGATAGTTCCTCTTCCATGAAGAGTCATATGATGAATGGAATGATAAACATCACTTAGGAAAGTGGGTACTGGATTACCATTCAAGAACATGGTGATAGCAGTTGAATTGACAAATTCTTCTATCTCAGGGAACAACATCAACCCATATATAAATAGATCTAAAACCGCTTCAAATGCGTTCATACTACCCTCCTAGAAAAGTTAAGTAGCCTTTTCCAATAAGTAATCATAATTAAAACCTTTAACCCTATTTTTTGAAGCATAATTGGCTTTGATCTCAGATACTTCTAGATGAAATACATCAACAATCTCTTTCGGCGAGGGTAACTTCTCCAAACCGTTGAATGGTTTCTTATCTGTCACTGGGATTCCAATGAAGTAAGAGTATTCTTCCAATATCGAAATCAATTGGTAATCCGGGAAGGTGGATTAGTGGTATAGCGAATCGTAGAACTGAACCAAAGTGCTAAGAACCCCTTCTTCCATTCGAGTCTTCACAATACTCATGAATTTCCCGTACGTTTCCCCAAAATCTTCGGATACTAACATTTCTAGCTCCCTCGACTTCGTTGTATCACATTTCTTGAAGTTGTATTTCTTAGTGTTTCTTTTCCCAAAATCCATGATATCTACGGTTTCGCAAAAAGAAGACAATTGAGTTTCACCAAACCAGTGCAACGAGATGAAATGCCAAGATGATATGATGACATGATGCACACATAGCACATATACAAGTATACACAATGCACAAATGCACATGCTAACAAGCAAGGGTCCTAGGTTCGGGGTTATGAGCATGAAGCCAAGGTATACCCTCCCAAAGGACATGTGCTAAAGTGTTCATTGTACCTGCAGAACGGGTTCTATCAAGAGTACCCAGAGTCATAGATAAATCCTTCGGATATTATCAACCAACATGACTACTCACATGGGTCAAAAATATTCTTGGGATAAACTCGTTCGAGTGTAGTATCACGTAACAACTATTTCGAGACTACTTCCTCATAGTCACCGCACTACGTTCTAAAAAGGCCAAGTGAGGTAAGTGGGTAACTAAAGGTCCTCAGTTTCATGGACTCTTAGGTTGAAACAACTAATGAAATGCATGACTACTCATACACCATTAATTATCTCAAGGAGGTCTCAACTGAGCGTGGTTACGTCATATGTCAAACATGTTAGGACTACTCCCAACAGTTAACTATTGATCATACCACATCCTATCACATGTGTGCGCTCAAGTTTGGGTTAGGACTTATCTCACCACTCAAGATATCACCCAAATGATCCAATGCAAACATACAGTTATATATTGACAAATATACATGTATAGGCAAACATATAGAGATATAGCATACAAGCATACAAAGTGGGCTAAACCCTCATTTCTAGGAAAAATAGAAGGAATAGAGGAGTAAAGATAACTACCACCATTTCTATCACCGTAAGAATTAAGAGAACTCTCGCAACTGCCTAACATTCTTAGTTCCATTAACCTATAGTCAATCGTCTAGTCAGGATGCCTAGTGTTCCTATAACAATAGTTCCATATGGATATACATTTATCATGAGTTAAGGGTTCAACCAGGATTTCCTTCTCATCTAAGTCCCTAATAATCATCATAAAGAAAAAAGTAGAGAAATGGAGTATCGAATTTGTACCTGTGTAGGGTATGAACTTGAGCTCATGAAGATGCTAAAATCGTTGAAGGTAAAAAAAAACCTTTTCAAAGCTTTAGAGAGAAATTATGTGGAAGAGTGAAAGTATGGGGGTGCATCCCCTTAAACAGGAAGGAAACTAGGGGTAATCAAAGGCCCTTTAGGTTTTGTATCAGATGTGAAAGGTTCTGCATGTTTTGACACGTTCCAGAAACATAGGGTCAATTGGGCGTTCCAAGGTTGTGTCATCATTGATGGCATTAATGTATCGAATGTTTTTCCTTCCAAAATATTTTTTTGGGTCACCGTCTGTACAACTGTAAATGTGTCAAGACTCACCCATGTAGGGAGGTCCGCCTCTCGCTTGAGGGAATCAACCAGTTTCTCGTCTAGGGGACTCAACTAGCCTCTCATATGAGGGATTTTGATAGCGCTTCAAGTTTAACTTAAGATTATATCGCTTATAGTTCTCTTAGAACGTTCACGGTAAAAAGAATATAATGAGTCACCATGTCCTTTCCCAATTCCTCGTAATTGAGAGACTGTGTATATGTATATTTTAGTGATGGACATAAGAAACACCATAAGGGTTCTCAGTCGACCATTTTTCATTTTAATCACCCATCTATTAGATGTGTCACGCTTATACTAGATATCACATCTTCCTTAAGGATGAGTCACCTAACGTGAGAGTTGGGGAGTGATATGTCCTCATCCCGTAACGACATGGAAGGAGTCATAAGAAAAGTGGGTCACGTTCCTTGAAATATCATAAGATAAATTGTCCACTTGTTCAGTGGTTTCTATTTCCATTGAGGTATAGCATCCAAGCCCATGATGGTTATAAATACTCCAACATCGCAACAAAGGATGAACCTAACTACAATACATAAATACACATATAAGAACTTCTCACCCCATGAGCTATCTATTAACCTCAGAGCAACCTTAAAACCTCTGATAACCCTTGATCAATAAAGATTGTCACGCATTTGTACATTTTAGCATGTACAAGTTATATATAGTTGAAAACAACTTATGAACAATATTATAAATTGTGTTAATAAGTTCTTCAAAAAAATTAGTCTACAAAACTTATTTTTTAGATAAACTAAAATAAATCAGTCCAAATAAATACTAGTTTGCATTGATATTTTATCTCATTAATTTATTTAAACATAAGTGTTTTTTTAAAACTGAAATCTATTAACATTAATGCTTCCCATTTGGGCCTAGAGGTCTTATCCAACCATAGTTATTGTTTGGATGACTTTTTGTGCTAAGCATTGGGCATCCTTGTTATGTCTCTGTTGGAGCATTTGACTTGCCACTCTCCAACTTGAATTTGGCACTCCTCATAGTTTTATAATTCCCAAATTGTTCTTGAAAATTTGAAACAAACAAATTTTCATACAAAATTTTGAGTAGTCATATCACAATTTTCGGTACACATTAAAATTCTGATAGTGTATTTATAATTTTTGGTATACTGAAATTCTTGAAATTTACGTGAACTTAAAAATATTATCAGAAATTCTAAATGTTCTATTTCATATCGGAAATTTCAACTAAAATGAAATTTCCAGTAGTTTATATTCAATAAAATAAAATAAATTATTTTCAACATATCAGAAATTTTGAAATTTTCGATAGTGTACTAGAAATTTTGAAATTTCAGATTGTGTAAATTTTTTTTTGAAAATTTTGAGATTCTTCATTTTTTTTCTCAAAAATATTCATTTTTTAATGAAAATTTTGAAAATTTCAATAAAAGATGGAAAATTAAAAAAAAATTGATAAATACTGCAAATTTTCGGTAATACTTATAAATTAAAAAAAAGATTCCAGTTTTTATATAAAGGTATAATGGTAAAAGTGGTCAAAATGGGGTTGATACAAATGAGGGAGTGAGAAGTTAAAATGGTTTGTGATGATATACTAATATTGTTGTTTCTAAAGCCCAATAACGCTTCAGCACCCTTTCTAACAAAATTTTACCTCATGCTCCATCATTTATTCCTCTACCCCTACATTATATTTTTTTGACCAAAGTATCCTCATATAAATATGTGTAAAATTTTCCTGGTTTAATTATTTGATCTAGAATTTAATAAGTAAATATATCTTTAAAAGCTACTTTATCAATATTCTAAGTAAACATGGCAAGTATTATCTATCTATACTATTATATATCTTATAATGTCTCCATCAAAAAAATTTCGCTAAGTTTTTTTTCTTTAATTAATTAATTAAACATAAACATAACTTTGTGGAAAAAAAATGTATAACTGATGAGATATAAATATAAATTTGATTAGTGAGAAGATAACTTTGTGGAAAAAATGGAATAAAGTAATTGAAATTAGTGGAGGCTATAAAAAAAACTTTAAATTTTGTGAAAAAAATGGAATAAAATAATCAAATTAGTGGGGCTATAAAAAAAACTTTAACCATTTTATGAATTATATTTATTAATTTATTTTTAAGTAATTTTAAGGTTTGCATTATGTCTAATTTATTTATTTATTTTTTTAATTTAATATTACTATGTGTCCTATTAATGTGGGGTTAGAAAGATGTTATGAGTGGAGAGAGGTTAATTATTTGCATGATATGAATAAAGAGTGTCGAGTGGAGAAAATTTTGAGAAATAAACATGTTAAATATTTTAATTTAATTATTATTTAATTAATAATAATAATATTTAATTATTAATAATAAAATATTAATTAATAATAATATTTAATTATTAATAATAAAATAAACATGTTAAAAAATTCGGAACATGTTTTACTGTACACTTTAATTAATAATTATTTAAAATATAAGAATGTGACTTAATTGAAAGTTTTAAATGGAGTTAATAATAAATATATTTTAAATGGAGTTTCACCAAAAATCACCAACAAAGTATAAACTTTAATTTCAAAGCCTAAACAAACAAAATAGCATAAGAACAAAACCAATAACTATGGCCAAAATTCAAGCATGCAGTCTAAAAGTTTTAGGATGTCTTTTAACTGGTGGTGTCCAAGATAATGGTGCAGAAAGTGAAAGAGATTGAGGTTTAAGATTGAGAAATAAGTCCCACATTCTTTTTCCAACACTTACCTTAAGTTTTTATATAGCATTTACATACATAGTATAGTTGCAATATGTAGACCTAAGAAAATAGAGAAAGACTTGTGCCTTAGGTTTGAAAAAAATTCATTATATTAAGTAAAAAATATTAAACAATTAATTATCCTAGTACATCATTAAAAATTAATTTTATATTTCTAAAAAGTAAAAAAATAATTTTTAAAAGAGAGGACTAAAAATTAATAAATCAAGTTAAGGGAACCGAAACTAAGATTCAAAAAGATAAACACAATTATAAAAATAAGCATAAGACATGTCAAAACTACACCTTAATTTTTTTTTTTACCAAACTAAATTTAAATTTCACAAAACCTTCATCTGGTTTATTGATACTTATTTACAAATATTCTTTCTCAATGCAAATATCTTATGCCACCAACGTTTATTTTTATTTGTATCTTTTAAATATAGACTCCGACATGAATATCGGGGTACGACACAAACACTAATATTTCGACATTGATAATATAAAAATATAGAATTATGTATATGATAGTATTTGAGTTTATTTTTTTCAACTATTATTTAAAGATTTAAAAATATATTAATCATAATTAACTTCTTTTATTTTGAGAGTTTCTTAATCCATCCATTGGTACTCTTAGGCACCTAATAAATTTTCTTTTATGCCTCGTGCTTTTGGAGCTACACATTCGAACGCACTTTTTTTTGGCCAAAATTTGGATGTTTCTGGAGCTAAAACTACAAAATTATTTTCTACTGGTATACACTAGGAAAAACTTGAAAATAAATCAGTTCAGGGGAACTTCCAGAGATGCACCTCCGGAACGTCTAAGCGCCAGAATGTTCCGTAGATACAGCTTCGGAAGTTACTGTTATATTTTAAACCTGCATGATCACTCCCCTATTGTTGTCTTTTCTTCTTCCACACTCACCTTCACCAACCTAAAAAACCTTACATTCTCAATATCGTTTTCACTCCAAAGCTCCAATTTTTTCATGCAACAAATCACAAGGTGTAAGAGAAGATAGAATTTCAGGTAAAGATTGTACCTTGTCCACTATATTGCTCACATTAATCATCAAAGTTTTGGAAAAAAAAAGTAATGTTGCTTCCGGAGCTGTACATCTGGAATGTGTTGAAGATGAACACTTCCGGATATACACCTCCTTTCGCGGTGAGAATTGGATATCAAACTATTAATTAACTTGAATCACAAATCATAATTCACCATCGGTCTTTAATTTGTCCAAAGAGAAGGGTAAAAGATCGAAATAACCCATGAGTGTATGCAATGTCATGCAAAGCTAGAGAATTTAAGGTTCGCGGGTTGGTTATACCTAGGGAAGGTGCTAGCATCCTAAGTATCTGTAGTACTCTACAGGAACCTCTTGTTTTATTGTGTTAATTGTTAAGCTGTTTACTAAAGGGTGAAAAAGTAAAAGGAGACCTAAGGTATTATTCTTAAGTATGCTTGTCAAGAAGTCACATCTTGTGTCTACGTATCCTAACGAGAGTGGAATCAGAGCATTCGTAGTTTCCCTAAAGGGATTGAGGAACCATTGATTACGGTCAAAGTTCCAAGAGGGAGAAGGTTTGTTAACCGATTCTCAGAGAAGGGACGAGTCGTCATCTTAGGGAGAATACTCGACTTAACCTCCACAAACGTATCGAAGACGGTCTTTGCGTCACACTGAGATAAGGGCTCCAATTCAGATTTTTATCGACGAATATGCCACATATCTCTCTCAAACGGAAAAGATTCTACATCTTTCTCGATTATGTTATGGGGTAGGAGAATCACATCTCGACTACACAAATGAATCACGTCTAATTATCTTGCGGGGAGAATAGAGGATTTAATTTATAAGTTGTCTAAATTAAAGTTCTTAAAGGAGCCTATCTTAAGGTATAAGAGTGTCACTTAAGATGATCGATCTGAAAAATCAAGGATCAAGCCGGGGAAAGAATGCAAATGAAAAAATGCAGTGCGTATAACTTATAAAGTCACACACAAGTTCTTCCCTTGGACATAAGACAAGTAAATAATTACAAAATATAGATAAAAGTATCAGATATCGAAGTTAAGTCATGATTGAATATGTAATGTACAAAACATGCAATATAATGTCCAGTCAATTTGATGAGGCGAAATAAAATGTCAAATCATGCACATGCGAAGGTTAGAGGGTGTTCCTATATTCCAAATAATTGATTACTAATTAATTAAGACTTATTGAGTTTTAACCAGAAATTAACGCAAGTTTTAATTAATCATAACTGGTTAGTCATAAATTTGAAAAAAGAAGAAAGAGAAAAAAAAAACTAAAAAGAAACGTTGGGCCAACACCAAAGCCCAAACATCCAAAACAACCAAAAAAAGATAAAATAAAATGAATAAAAACAACATTAAAAAAACGGGTTGGGCCTCTCTTCTGAGCCCACCCGAGCTGCCAACAACTACATGTTACTATCAGAAAAGCAAATAATCAAAACGACATCTTTAAATGGTCTTTCTCTCTCAACTCACCATTGTTCCTCGCACCGTCGTGTTTATCATCATTCTCGCAAACTAAACTCGCTCATCAAAAACTTTCATCACCGCGACATTCTCTTTCACCCTCTGCTTGTATGATTTTGACCCGTCATCTTCCTTCATCTCGCCGCCCTTCTGCTTGATTCAAGATCGTCGTCGCGAACACGGAAAGCCTCAAACGGGAAAGAGGTTCGAAGGATTTGGCGATAGCAAGCATCAATCAAGTATTACAATGGTCATATAACAGTAAAGATTCAACGACACTACCTGTCGGAGCTCGTCCGTCGCCTCTTCAACGGCGCAATCGACACGGTTGAATAAAAGGAGCCTTTCAGGTATGCTTCAAATGTTCACTTCCTCGTCTTCTGTATGATTAGAAATGTGAAGAAAGTAAGTAAAAGAATCGAGTTGTATCGCTGAGATGACGATGGAATTTCCCCAGTGTGCGTGTATCGCTGAGATGACGATGGAATTTCCCCAGTGTGCGTGTATCGCTGAGATTGAATGTCCGGATTAGGTGATTTATGAGTCTTCCTTTCCTTACTTGCTGTGTTTGATCTTGCCGGTTGGTTATTTGGAACGGAAATTGAAACTGATTTTATGTTTAAAACAATGTTTCCGACAGCCATTCATTTCACGGATAGAGTAAACCGGCCCAATTTTGCAAAGTTGGATGAAAAGGGCGTCCCTTGTTGAATGGTAAACAAAATGCTTGAAAACTCGAGATTCTCATCATGTGCCATTGCATTCTGAACTACTTTAAATTTTGCAGTTTATGTTGTTTTTGATGTGAAATAAGTAAAAGACGACACAATCCAAATGATGTTGAATTTTCTGGCGAGAAATTCCATGCTCCAACCGATTGAAACTGTTGGATACGACTGGAAAGCAACGTGATCGAGCAGGCGAGCACCAGGCTAAACATTTGTCGAGTAATGTAAAGAGAAAGGTGTTAGATGCGATCAATACCAATGTCGGCAATGTTTGGAACACATCCTTTCACTCCATTGATGTATATATAATGCTAAAAGATGTTACTGCTGTTTTGATTTGAGGGAGAACTTATTAGCAGTAACAATGAGGTTGTGTCCTGTGTTTTATTTGCAAAACAAGTTTTTATTGCCTTCCTTGTATTCTTGGTATGTTAGGTCTTGCATGACGTGGGAATTGGGACATTGTTGTTGATTCTTGAAATTTGGTTTCCTGTCATTGTTGTATTATGTCTAGGCGAGAATGAACGACAATGGTGATGATGTTTTCCCGTTTTGACAATGAGGGTGATGGTGGCTTGTTTTTTTTTGTTAATTGTAAATGGATGCACTGAACAGTAACCGTGTAGCTTGACATGAAGATAATAAATGGGACTTTGAACTTTTAGAAATAAGATGGAGTTTTCTTGCACTCGTTATACTTTGAGTAAAATAGCCTTTATAAAATGAATGGAAGTATAATATGAGTCATGATTTTTAATGTCATACAAATCTTCATGTACTTTTTCTTAACGTTAGTAATATGTCTAAGCATTCTATCCATTACCATGGTTTCCAAATTCAATTCGTATTGCTTTCAAGAATAAATGATCTTATTGAAGCACCATGAATATGACTTCTATGGTCAGTCTCTGGTATTCAAACACCTTGAGTGATTGATGATACTCTTTGACAAAGATCAACAATTCTAGAAAACGGATGCGCCCAAAACTTTTGTGATAAACAAACTTTCCAACCTTGGATGAATGAGATATACGCCTTGAGAAATTTGATGACCAAAAATACTATGCTTTGCAATCTTGACCCATGAGTCTCTCATGCCATGCTTATCCAATAAAACAATCACACTCTTTGGTAAGGTCTTAATCCCTTAGGGTCCTTGAATCATGATCCATTGATTGCTTCTTAAAGTGCTTGACTGAGAGAAAGAGTTCTATTGTCATTTGAAAATAATGTGCCTGCACAAAATGGTTAGCCTGGAACATATGATTGTCCTGAATGATGCGATATGATGCTAAAAAGGGAGTGAGATCTTAGGGTTAAAAATTAAGGTGTGATACCTCTGGAACGTGTCTGTTCTATTTTTTTACAACAGATTTGTAATTTTTGTTTATTTTTCTTATTGATTACAATGAGATATGGTGCACCCCGATAATATCTCCAAAGAATTAGTTTTCACAAACGATGTTTCTCTGAATGTTCAAGGAGTTGTCGCAAAGTCGGTAGATGTCGGCGTTGACTTTAATAACAAGCAAGAGTTTGATGATTGTGATAGCATGCTCACATGGATTTGAAGGAATGCAACTAGATTTTGTTTTGGTGTGGTTATAGGCTTGGTAGAGGAGAGGATAGTCATGCGTTTGTCTATCATCAATTAATCCAAGAGTTGAAGACGCATAAAGAATCATACACGCAGATGTATGGAAAGAAAGAAAAAATTGATGCAGTTTATGAATCTCTTGTTCCTTGCTTAAGTGGTCCGACACCGGTGTCAAAATGGATGACCTTCCCTGATATGGGTCATCTTATTGCATGTGCATATGATAGGGTGTGCATTTACTTGACGCGATACGGGTTTTCGGAAACCTTTTTTCCACTCCGCACCGCACCACCTCAAAATCCAAATGATCGCATCATATGTATTGGATGGCTTGCAAAATCAAGACATTTTGTACAAGTTTACTTGAAACCGAGATGCCCCATACCACCTACATCACTGGAATGGACGACTCATTCAACCGCAAATGCCGAGACATGGTCGGATCTTTTTGTTGAAAAGATGCAAGAATTCGAAAGATTAAACAACATTGAAAAAGAATCGAATGTGAAAAGTCCAAAGGGGTACCACCAATAGATTTAATCGACGACACTTGTTTTGATTCGTTTTGAATTCTTGTATAATCGGACGACCAAATTTTTGAAGTGTAAAATAGTCATTTTTTATTCTTATGCGGATAATATCTCCAAAGAATTAGTTTCCACAAACGATGTTTCTCTGAATGTTCAAGGGGTTGTCGTAAAGTCGGTAGATGTCGGCGTTGACTTTAATAACAAGCAAGAGTTTGATGGTCGTGATAGCATGCTCACATGGATTTGTAGGAATGCAACTAGATTTGGTTTTGGTGTGGTTATAGGCTTGGTAGAGGAGAGGATAGTCATGCGCTTGTTCGTCATCAATTAATTCGAGAGTTGAAAACGCATAAAGAATCGTACACGCGAATGCATGGAAAGAAAGAAAATTTTGATGCAGTTTATGAATCTCTTGGTCCTTGCTTGAGTGGTCTGGCACCGGTGTCAAAATGGATGACCTTCCCTGATATGGGACATCTTATTGCATGTGCATATGATAGGGTGTGCATTGACTTGACGCGATACGGGTTTTCGAAAATCTTTTTTCCACTCCGCACCGCACCACCTCAAAATCCAAATGATCGCATCATGTGTATTGGATGACTTGCAAAATCAAGATATTTTATACAAGTTTACTTGAAACCGAGATGCCCCATACCACCTACATCACTGGAATGGACGACTCATTCAACTGTAAATGCCGAGACGTGGCCGAATCGTTTTGTTGAAAGGATGCAAGAATTCAAAAGATTAAACAACATTGAAAAGGAATCTAATGCGGAAAGTCCAAAGGGGTACCACCAATAGATTTAGTCGGTCTTGTTTTAATTCGTTTTGAATTCTTGTATAATCGGACGACTAATTGTAAAAATTTTGAAGTGTAAAATAGTCACTTTTTATTCTTATTCCTTATTCATGTACTTATGTCTTTTATTTGTCTATTATGATGTGCTTCTATATTGAGTTTTGGTTTAAAAATGTAGCAGAGAAAGTTCCGGATATGCATCTACGGAAGGTTCTTAATTTTGTAGTATCAGGGAAAGTTCCAGAGATACACCTTCGGAAACAATAATTAAGGGTTCGTTCCGTGGATATATCTCCGGAAAAAGATTGAAAGAATACGGTTGGTCCATATTTACCTAGGTTTTCTATAAATAAGGGATTTCATTTGTTATCATTCACACAAATACAAAAATGTCTCAATTGTTTCAAATCAAGATCCGTTGGTATGTCGCAAGTGTCTCCTTTTCTGACGGCAAAACACCTAGGAGGACATTCAAGCTTATGGATCTCACCCCCTTCACCGATATCATAGACGAGATCCAATATTGCCTACCTTACAATGACAAACGAAAGGTTTTGAAGCTTGAGTATTGTTCACCTTCAGTTGACAACGAAGGACACGTTGTTTACAACAAGTTTGAGCTCACGAATCAAGACGATGTTATGGCGACATGAGGAACATATTTCGGTTTCGAAGAGAAAATTCAGCTCGAGTTGGAGGTGACAGTTCGAAGAACGATCGATGACATCTTAGAGATGTGCAAGCGTCCACTGGGCTATTGAAATGCAGTGCATAAATTTCTGTCGAAATTATCAATGTAACGCCGATTTTATTTTATAGATGTTGATTTTATCGTTACAATGTTGATCTTCTGATTTATTGATTCTGGGTTTCTCCTATACACATACAAAAATATTTTGTAGATGCATCTACGGAATAAATTAAAAAAGTTGAAAAAAGATACGTCCGGAGATACATCTCCAGAAACATAAGGCATTTTTGTTAGCATGTAAGGTGTCTAAGAAGTCCAAATGATGGGTGCCATAAAAAATTCTCTTAATTTTTCATTGATAACATTGCTTTAGTAAATACTTAACCTTTTTTTATTTGAGAAGATTTGTTCAAAAAATATATAAGATGTGTTAGAATAAAGAAAAAAACACTTTATTTTTATTGTTAGACATGTGTTGTATGAATGTTATATAAGTGCCGAACACTGATTTAAAGAGTACCAAATCAAAGAAAATAATAATTTTTCTGGAGGACATTTGTCTAACTTATCTGACATTTGTTGTATGAATATCATATGAGTGTTGTACATTAATTTAAAGAGTGTTGAATCAAAGAAAATAACAATTTTTCTAGAGGACACTTGTTTGATTTTTCTGACACTTATTTAATTTTTAGAGTATATATCATACGAGTGTTATACAAGTATCAGACACCGACGTGTATCAAACACGCCTATTTTTAGAGATGGTGTGCTTCCTAAATTTGTATACTAGCAATTATTTATAGGTCACCATCAGTTAGACATTCAGGTTGAGAACAAAAATCTATTTTTACACGCGTTCACTTTTATTCCTCAAGAGTCAATTGATTATAGAGCCAGTGTGATTAACTATATCAAATTATCAATCATCTAAGTGGAAATTGGGTCACCCTGTCGTTGAATTCCAACAAAAGGAAGGGAGTTTTATAAATATTTATTTTTAGTTTATTTTCCAATCATAAATCATAATTTGCCAATAATTCAATGAGCAAAAGAAAAACACTATGTAATTGATTTCTTTTCGTATTAAAACTTTGTTCTTTTATCAGGATTGGTATGTTGACACTATTTTCTACACTCTACACTCAATTTACTATTCACAAATATTTGAATAAATTTCTCGGAACATGGTTAATAGTGTGTATTTTATTGGTTAATAAAGTAGTGAAAGTGGTTAATAAATTATAGGTAAAATAATTGGTTAATGATGTAGATTTTTGTGATTAATAAGTTGGTTAATGCGCAATCTTATATTTGTGTTATAAAATAAATATTTTTTTTTAAAAAATTAATATTTTAAAAATATATATATTATTTAAATTAAAAAATACTGTTCATCGTATAAATACGGTGAACAGTGTATACGGTGTAAGTATTGGGTGTAAAAGAGGGTGTAAGTATTGAGTGTAAAAAAGGGTGTAAGTATTGATTGTAAAAATGGGTCTATGAATAATATTTTTGTTCTTTTATTCATAGTGCATACTCATCAGTCATCAGAGAGAGAGAAGATATATAGATACTGACATAAGTTTACCATTATTTATAATACAAACATATCTTTAGTTTCTTGATTAAATAATGCAGGATTTGGGCATTATTTGATCTAACATCTCGTTCTCTTTAAAAGGGGGTGATTATTTAATAGCAAATTTCTCAAAAATTAAATAATTGCTAAGGCATGCATGATTCACTTTAAAAAGGAAAGAGGGACCATACTAGTGCAGATGTGTCCCCTTTTTCTTCTTCTTCTACTTTTCATATTTCTCTATCTAAATAGTTTGGTAGTATTGATTTTAGTTAAAGAGTCCCATCTAATTAAAATTATTTTTGAGGCAAAAGAGATCTTTTTAATCTTATATACTACTGCATTAGTTAGTGGTGACCAATTTCATATCCATGAAGAAAAAGTGCTTGCCTCAAACGTTTAGAAATACGAATCAATCATATAACAATATTGTGATTTTTTTGTTAATTATTTGAAAAACTTTATTTTTAAGACCTATTTATAATTAATTTTAATAAATTTTATCTTAATAGATCAAATACATCATTTAGTATTTTATGTTTTACTTTAATAACATCTTGGTATTTATTTATTTTTTAAATCGGGTCTTTTAAATCATCAAACTTTAGGGTTTAATTGTTATGCACTGACAGTGTAAAAATAGTTTACACTGTCATCCGATAGAAATATATCATTATGCTATGTCATATAATTAGTTTAAAATTTTCAGTATGATTTGACGGAATGGATGGTCGTCATTGATTTACAGTGTAAAAAAAATTTATACTGTCAGTACGTCACCTTTTTTTCCCAAACTTTAATAGCATTTTTGTCCAATGTTTATTATTATTATTATTATTATTATTATTATTATTATTATTATTATTATTATTATTATTATTATTATTATATAATGTTATCATAAATTATTTGATATTATTATCGAAATATACATTATCATAAACGCAAAATGCATATTGTTGAATGTAATTCAACATTCAAGTTAATCTAGTTTTGGCTTTCATTTACTTTTGAATTTGAATTTATAAGAAATGTGAATTTAAGTTGAATTTGGGTGGTTATAAAACTTTCATCTCTCTCTCTCTCTCTCTCTCTCTCTCTCTCTCCTAATTCTTCATCTTCATCTTCTTAAATTCTATTGCATTGTTAATGGAGGTTCATTGTTGAACTCCAACAATTAGTATCCAGATCTCTGGTTTTGATTCAGGAACGGGAAACACGAGTATACACGAGGTGTGTGATTGATTTCGTTTATGAAATTCACACTGAATTGAAATTTGAAATCGAAATTAATCATATTTCTTGATTCTGTGTGATTGGAAAACACAAGTGTTGTTGAGAATCGAGTGATTTGCACAAGAATGAAGATGAACGGAGGAAACAGTAGCTTAAACACAAAATTTCCAGTATTTGATGGAAATAATTGGAATCGGTGGATGATTCAAATACGTGTGTTGTTTGGAGCTCAAGATGTTCTTGATGTTGTCAATGACGGTTACATGCCAGTTGCAGAAAATACAACAGAAGCGCAGAGAAATGTGCAACGTGAAACGAGGAAGAAGGATAAAAAGGCATTGCTATTTATCCATCAGTGTGTGGATATGACTGTGTTTGAAAAGATTGCTGACGTGATGAAGGATAAACTAGTGCAGTGTTATGGTGACGACGCCTCAGTGAAAAAGGTGAAGTTGTAGTTCCTGCGTAAGCAATATGAGAATCTCAGCATGAAGGACAATATGAATGTACCTGAATACATTTCTAGAGTGATTGTGGTCATAAATGAGATGAAGGCTTGTGGAGAAACGCTCTCTAAACAAGTTATTATTGAGAAGGTACTGAAATCACTTAGTCCCTAGTTTTATTACATAGTTGTAGCTATTGAACATTCTAAAGACACCAGTACCATGATAATTGAAGAACTTTAGAGTAGTTTAGAGGCACAAGAGTTGAGTCTGACTAAGAGAAACTCTGAAAGGGAGTTTGAATAGGCTTTGAAAGCTTCTTTTCTCAAGACGAACAAAAAGCAAGCATGGTCTGAGAACAGAAGAAAGTATGATGGTGTTTAGAAGTCAAAATCCTCCAATCCAGATGAGAAGAAACATAAGAGTGTTCATAAGGGAAAGGATAATTTTGACAAGAGAAATGTTCAATGCTACATTTGTAAAAATTTTGGCCATTTTGCTGCTGATTGTTGGCTAAACAAGGAAAGAAAGGGTGAAGAATCCAATATAGCCAAAGGTAGATTGGTGGTATATGGACATTGGCTGCTAAAATCACCTAATTGGAAATAAGAAATGGTTTGTTGATTTTGACTATGGTAAAAAGACCAAGATCAGATGCATTGATGATAAGTATTTGAATGCTGAAGGAATGAGAAATGTCAAAGTAACTATGAATAATGGTAAAACTGCACTGATTGAGAATGTGTGGTATGTTCCTGGCATGAAGAGCAATATGATGAGTGTAGGTCGGCTGATTTAAAAATGTTTTTCAGTAACCATGAAGGACAATCTCTTGAAGTTATATAACTGTAATCAAAAACTGAATATGAAGTTAGAACAGGGAAGGAAAATGACATTCAAGGTGAATGTAAAAATTGCAGACTCTCAATGCCTTAGTGTAACAAGTGTTGTAAAGGAAAGTGAGTTGTAGCGCTAGAGGTTGGAGCATCTGAATTATATAAGCTTAGGGCATATGAGTTTAAAGAATCTGGTACATGGAATTCCTATGATAGTGTCATCGGAGAAATCATGTGATGTATGCGTGAGACGCAAACAACCAAGATTGTCATTCTCATCCGAAATTCCTCTAAGAGCAAAGCATGCTTTTGGTGTGGTGCATTCTGATGTATGTGGGCCATTTCTAGTACATTCATTTAGAGGAAACAAGTAACTTGTGTCATTTATGGATGAGTTCATAAGAATGAAATAGGTTGCACTCATTAAGTTCAAACATGAAGTGTTTGCTGAGTCCCAGAAGTTCAAAGTGAAGGCTGAAAATTAAAGAGGACAAAGGTTGAAGAACCTCATAATTAATGGTGGGGTGAGTTCAACTCTACAGAGCTCAAGAAGTATTATGAGAAGAATATAATTGAGCACGAGGTTACTGCTCCATACACTCCTCAACACAATGGTCTTGCTGAAAAAAGAAGCAGAACTTTGCTTGATATGACAAGGAGCATGCTGAAAGAGAAGAATTTTCCTCATACATCATAGGATGAAGCTCTTGCCACTTTGGCATATGTGCTCAACAGATGTCCAACTAAGAAGTTAAAGGGAGTTGTTCCTATTGAGAAATGGAATGAAAGCAAGCAAAGTGTGAGCCATGAAGGTGTTTGGTTTTGTTTGTTACAAACATGTTCCCGAGGCTAAAAGAAGAAAGTTGGATGATAGATGCAGAGTCATGTTACTTATAGGTTACCACAATACATGTTCTTATAAGCTTTATTGTCCAGTCACCAACAAAGTTGGATTCAACAGAGATATTGTTGTGAAAGAATTAGAAGCGTGGGATATCATAAAGTATCAATCCAACTATGGTGCAGTAATAACACGTGAGTTACATTTTGAAAGTATTTCTGCCTCTGAAGATGAAAATGAGTCAGAGTCTGCAGGTGACTCTGAGGCTGAAGTTGAATTTGAAGATGAGTCTAACTCTAAAGGTGAGTCCTGTCGCTACTCGAAAAAATGCAACGATGTCGAGGCGAAAGAGGAAAACAGAAAGTCGTCATCAAACTTTATTTATCTCAAAAGAGAAAGGGAAAACATCGAGAAAACCCCAAGAGAGAAAAGGATAACATGGTCTCGCAACCAAATTATGGGTTCGGAAGCCGGTTATGCAAAGGGAAGGTATTAGCACCCTCCACATCCATCATACTCGATGGTAACCATTCGCTTGTGTTATGTGTAAGGATGTTTGCTAAAGGATTGCTTTCTAAAGAGTGTTCTAAGAGGGAGAGATAAGGGTTGGAAACAAAGATTGAAAGAGAAATAAGGAAAAAAGTAAAAGAAAAGGGTAGAAATAAAAAGGATACTCTATAGGAATTTGCAGTCCTATGCCTACGTATTCCCTCATGCAATGGGAAAGTCAGAGTCAATGTAGTTCGAAGGACTACGAATGAAGAAAATGGAAGGGTGCTCGCCAAGGATTTGGGCCATTGTGCCTATGTATCTTCACTTAAAAGAAGTGAAGACTCAGAGCGTCCGTAGTTCAAACTACAAGTTGGTGTTTTTTATGGATGATGATATGTTCGCATTCTAGTAGTTAGGTGTTTTGTAGCTCGCTCGTGGAGTCTTATGTGTTACCTATTTGTGGTAGAACGGACGTAGCATGCCCTTTTTGAAAAGGATAAGTTTTTGCCATCAAGGTAAGATGCCACATTTGATTTGTTGAAGTTTTATTTTAGGGGTGAGATAAGTCCTCAGATAGTAACCCCTTGCGGGTAGTACCTAATTCTTTACCTCAAGAGATTTATTGTGAAAATGGTGTGGCGAATATAGTCAGGTCTTCATATTGAAAGACGAGTATCGAGATCACACACTCTAAAGTGAGCATCCAAATACTCGAAGAGGAAGAAGTTTTCATCCAATCCTCTCTCTTTAGTTCAATACAAAGAGAACCTTATTCTCTTATTTAAAGTGTTTTGATTTCGAATGGTAAGTGCTTTACGATAGTGAACCCTAAAGGTAATGTTAAGCACTCTGGATAGGAGAAGGCCTTCGCCTAACCATTCCACAACCATATAAGTTTATTGAGAAAATAAGTTTGAAAAGGCACTTGGTACAAGACCAAGGTTTTTAGACTCAAAGAGATAAAAGAAAGAGAGAGAAAAAGCTTTGAAAAGAATGGGTGGTAAATAGAGCACGGTAGGTTGATGGCGATGCGCAAGGCAATTGACTTACAAGGATGAAATACATACAAGGTTAGTGCGAGGTTTAATGGAGGAGATGAGAGATGAGAGATGAGAAAGAGAAGAGAAGAGAACCCCTAAGGTGATTCAAGTTAATGAGTTTGAATAATGACTTGACGTTGGATCAAGCCTTATTTGTTCTTGATTTTGAAAAAGTGTTCTAACCTAGTTCATTTTATCTTTCTTAACAAGCAAGCAAAGCAAAAGAACTAAACTATTGCATTGTAATGAGGGAGAGGGATACATGATACCCACCAAGGGGGGAAATGAGATATAAAGTATAAATAATTTAAAGGGAATGTATCAAGTATGGAAGAAAAGGATCATCAAGAGTCAATTTAAACAACAAAGGCAAGAAGACTCAACCAAACCAACAAACATGGCAACCAACTATGCAAGATAAATCAAGCTTCCAACTTAAATCAAAGAAAACAAGAGTGTCATAACCTAAATTTTGACCCCTATATTCCATCACCATTCTAGGAGCATCAAGCATTTATCTCTAACCCTAACATTGTTTCAAGTTTACTTTCGTTGAGGTTCATCTGAATTAGGGTTTTGCACTTTTGGAATCAAGAGGATTATGGCTTGGTCAGTCAATGCTTTGGATTCATCATCATTAAATCAAGTTTACATAACCTCAAGAGGCTTATATTCAACAATAATAAAATGCAAATTGGTCTCACTACAAGTTCATTGAAGCCCAGTTTCATCTGGCCCCAAACTAGGGTTTTATTAGGAAAAGTCAACTGTTCCTTTGAGTTTTGATCCAAGCATGACCCCAAACCTTAGGAAATGATTCAACATGTTAATATACATACTTGGAGCCTATCTATTATTATTTAAAAGTCCAAAGATGCAAGTTCATTGAAGATCACACAGTTGAATTCATATAATACAAATTTCATCTAATAAAGTCAACCCTTTGACTTTTAGGGTTTTTGGTCCAAATTGTGGCATTCAATCCAAATTTCATCAAGAAATGTTTAATCATTGAGTTTGATCATGAAAAATCAATATTTGAGAGGTTTCTTGCAAAAGGGGTAAACTTGGATAAGTTGAATTTTTTCTAAGTATATGAAAAAAAAACCTTAATTTTGGTGCTGACTTTGAAAGATCATAACTTTCAATCGACACATTCATTTTTTGAGTTCCAAAGATCAACTTGTAGATATCATCATGTACTATAAAATTGTCTGACCTATGATCAAAAGAGACTTGAATTTTGAGATATAGAGCTTCAAAGTTTGGAAGAATTTCAAAACACTTAGAATTTTTCAAGGCCAGCCTTATTCCTTCAATTTTCAACCAACTTCAACGCCAGTTTTCATCATGATCCCTTTTGATTCAATAGTTTCATCAAAAATTAAAGTTTTAGGGCATGTTTAGGGATTTCTAAAAATTATAATAATTCATCCATACCATTTTTGAGCTAGGAGTTTCGAAGAGGGAAAGTTAGCCATCCATGTTTGAAGTTTTGACCATTTTCATGTCATGTACAAGTTGCAAGATCAAGAAAATATGCAAATCAATTGAATAACAACCTTGAACTCTTCAAACCATGCCATATATTGATGTAAATTGAACATGAACTTGCTTGTTATGATGTATGTAATGTGTTTGAACCATTGCTAGTTGCTTATCATGCTTGAGTATTACTGTGCCATTGAAACTACAAATGTGAGCTTTTGGAGGTTTTTCTATTGTGTTTTGAGTTACAGGAATATTTAGACTAAACCAAGTTCACCACTTATATCCTTGTTAAAAAATAGTCAATTTTGATTTTTACTTCATCAAGTTTCATTGAGTATTCAGAAAGTTAGATTGGATTTTGCAAATCAGTTTTGAGGATATTCAGCCATGGTGCATTTGGTTGAGTTCCCAGGTCATGACTTGGCTTATCTCTATTTTGATAGGGGGTGATACAATGGATGTATCACCACCCTAGTGGTTTAGCATGCGCACTTTAGTACTCTCTTGCCTTTCCTGACCAGGGTTTGAGTCCTAGTCACCCCCATTTTTGCTACTTTGTGCAATTTTTGTTATATTCTCATCTCTGAAGCTGTTTTAAAATATATATTTTTGTTTCTATTATGATCAAAAAGCGCACCTTGGTTGGATTGGTTATGTTTTGAGACACAAGCTTAGTGGCCCGGGTTCAACACCCACCAAGGCCACTTTCTTATTTTTAGCACCTATTTTTCATATTTTCTTCACAATTTGAAAACACCATAACTTTGTGATCCTAAAGGATTTTGGATCCATTATTTTTGCATCATGCTCATGAGAATGTATATTTTTTTGTCTATGTCAAGAAATTTCCAAAAATAATTATTTATTTTATACTTATTCATGTTCAAAGTATGTGACCTTTTTAGGTTTCTTTAGGGTTCCTCTTGTTTCTTTTGATTGATCCTTTAGCTTTCTTTGTGCATATTAACTTATATGGACCTTGTGTATCTTGTATAAACTTTAGATCATATAGTGAACTTGTAAATCCTTGTTTTTACTTTTTCAAACTTATATTCATATGTGAATACATGCTTAAAACTCCTTGAAACTTTGGTTGTTACCTTGCCCATAACATGTGATTCTCTTCCATGATCAAGTGATTTCAATACACAAGTGCTTTATGTTTACCATGCTATACTTTGAGTTTTCTTAAATACTTGTTTGTTTCATTTTGAAAATATGATTAGCATACATGTTTGTATGAATCAATCCTTGTGATGTTTTTTCATCTTGCTCAAAGACCATATTGAACCCTAACTTACTTCTTGGTTGTTACCTACTTGTAATGAACATATCCTCCTTATTAAGCATGCTTGGTTGTTACTATTTCCATGTCTTATTTGTATTCATGTTAAAAATTGTGACAATTTATGCATGTTTACTTTGATTTCTACCATGATAAGTAATGTATTGACTTACGCATGCGTTCCTTCATATGATTCATACTTGTCTTATATTCATGATTAATTAGTGTTAGAACTTCAAACTTATTTTCCATGATTGTATAGATGTTGTAACACCTATTGTTTGGATACCTTATCATTGGTTGTCACCATGATTTATAACTTCTTTGAGATGTATGCTTGGTTGTCACCTTGCTCTTTTTGACTTTGTCAAGCCTTTACCTTGAATGTTGTCACATCACTCTCACACTTTGGTTGTTACCATATATATCTTCTTCATGTGTGATTTGTTCTTGATATCATTGTTTAAATATCACCTTTGACCTTTGTTAAAATTCTCCTCAAGTGATGTAGCTTGTTAGCTCTCATCCTAAAGAGTTGCCTTTTGTTCCTTAGTCCAAAGGAAAGTATCTTTATTGATTTAATGTCATAGATATCTCATTTCTTCCCTTGACCTTGTTAGAGTCATTAGATCCTTCAACTTAGCCTTAAGTTAAAACCCACATCCCTTTGGATTTGTTAAGTTAAGATCTTAGCACATCTTGTTAGGAGTCCTATAACATAAAACTTAGGATTAGAGTTTGTTAACTCTATGTGTGTACCATTGTTATGTGTACTCACTTTCCCCTTTGACATTTGTTAAAAGCATCCCCAGTTAGATCTTTTAACTTAGACTTAGATAGTTTGTCAACTCTATGTAAGTATCATTGTTATGAATACTTATTCCCCTTGGAACCTTGACCATAGTCAAAAGTTCTTTCACCCTAGTTCGGTGAACTACAGTTGCTCTGATTCCATCCTTGTTAGGATACATAGGCACGATATGCAACATCTTGGCAAGCATACTTAGTGTATATACCCATGGGTCTTTACCTTTAGTACCCTTACTTTAGCAGATAACCATTAGCAAACAAACACTAGCAAAAACACAAATACCAAACAAGAGGTTCCTGTAGAGTACTACAAATATTTAGGAAGCTAACACCTTCCCTAGGTATAACCAACCCCCAAATCCCCGATCTGTTAGCTTTGTTGTTATAGAGCGCACTTAAGGTTTTCTTCAATCTTTACCCTTTCCTTTGGATAAATCAAAGTTCGGTGGTGAACTTCAATGATTTCTGATTTAAGTTAATTAATAGCTTGATATCCGATTCTCACTGCAACAGAAATGGCGATTTCACTAGGGATATTCCAGAATATGGCTTAAGAGGGTTAAGCCCACCTTGTTTGTATTTGTGTTTTGTTTATGTTTGTTTACTTTATTCATGTATATTTGTAAATATATGTATATTATACTTGTTATGTTGCATATGTGCATTGGGTTGACACCTTGAGAGGTGAGATAAAGTCTTAGCTCGGGCTTGAGTGTATACTTATGATAGGATTATGGTATGATCAAAAATTGACTGTTGGGAGTAGTCCTAACATGATTGATATATGATGTAACCATGCTAAGTTGAGGCCCCTTTGGAATTACTGATGTCGTATGAGTAGTCATACGTTCATTACTTTTTTTTGACCTAGGAGTCCGTGAAACTGAGGACCTTTAGTTACCCACTCACCCCACTTGGCCTTTTTTAGGATGTAGTGCAACGACTATGAGGGAGTAGTCCCGAATAGTTGATACGCGATACTACACTCAGACGAGTTTATCTTGAGAATATTGTTGACTCACATGAGTAGTCGTGTAAGTTGATAATATTCGAAAGATTTATCGATGACTCTGGGAACTTTGTAGAACCTGTTGTGCAAGCACAAACAACCCATAATACATGTCTATTGATAAGGGTATACCATGGATCCATGCTTGTAACCTAAACCTAGGACCTTTGCTCATGTGCACATGCATTGTATATATGTGAATACGTGAATACTTGTATATGTGTTTCCTATGCATCATATCATTGTCTCATCATAAGAATTCATGCGGTTGGTTTTGAAAAGCTCAATGGTTTTCCTTATAGCAAAAACCTTAGGTCATAGATTTTGGAAAAAGAAACACTAGAAAGTACAACTTCAAGAAAACAGACTTGACAGAGCTAAAAAGATTGGTGACCTTAGTGTCTTGTCCTGAAGACTTCAGAAAAAGATATGGAAGATTGTTGGGACTTGTCAAGATCAAGATGAAATGAGTCCTCAACACCCTCATGGAGTTCTATGACCCTCTCTGTCGTTGTTTCACCTTTCCTGATTATCAACTTGTTCCAACCTTGGAAAAGTATTCATATCATATTGGTCTACCAGTGTTGGACAAGAAGTCGTTCAGTCGTTTGGAGAAATTCCCTTCACCAAAAGACATTGCAGATGCCATCCACCTAGAAGCTTCCAAAGTCAAAGAAAATATCACCACCAGGCATGGACTCAGAGGTCTACCTTCTAAAGTTTTGATAGGGAAAGCTGTATTTCTTGCCAATGAGAACAATCTAGATTCTATTGAAGCAGTCCTTGCATTGCTTATCTATGACTTCGTTTTATTCCCCGAAGAGGAAGGATTCATTGACATCAATGATATCCAGATCTTTATGAATGGTAACCCCGTACCTATTATGCTTGGAGAAGCCTACCATTCTATTCACTATAGGACTTTAAAAGGAGATAGGACTATCCTATGCTGTGCTCCTCTATTATATAAGTGGTTTATTGCACACTTGCCGAGGACAAATCTTTTCAGAGAAAATCCAAATGGACCGAGGTGGTCTTAGAGACTCATGGCTTTGACTCAGAACGATGTACATTGGTATAATCTCGCTTATGACAAAGGAGTGATCATTGACATTTATGGTTCATTTCCTAACGTACCTTTTCTCAGTGTACAAGGGGGAATCAACTATAACCTTTTCCTAGCAAGACATCAGTTTGGATTTCCCATGAAAGAAAAAACCAGCAATATCCTGTTGTCAGGTTTCTTCTATCTCAACGAAGAAGCTAGTATGAGGTTAAGAGACAGTGTTGCAGATGCTTGGAAGACTATTCACAAGAAGACCAAGGCTGATTTAGGAAGGAAGAATTGTGTAGCACTTGAGCCTTTCACACAGTGGGTCCGTTCTCGAGCTCGTGATCTCAGAATGCCTTATCTCTCAGAGAAACCTTTGCAGACTGTTTTTGCTTCTTCCTATGTCATCCCTGTTGAGCGCATGGAGGAATACCAAGAGACATTGGCTAGGATGAAACTAGAACGAGATACTTGGGAGGGCAAGTACCACGTCATTCATTCCGAGTAGTTGGAGATGAAGAGAAAATTGAAAGAGAATGATGATTGGATTGAGTTGCTTGAGAGGAGGGTTGTTGATAGATATGTGGCATAAGAGAATTTATTTTTCTCTAGTGTCTAGCCAATGCTTAGTACTCATGAGTATTCTGACATCCCACCTACGTCTGGTGCTTGGAAGGGAATTGTTGACAAGCTAGTATTGGAGAATGCAAAGTTGAAGAGACAAAAAAGGACGCATGGATAGGACCTTTTTAGCTAGACTCTGTTGAGATTCTAAGGCCTAGTCTTTTCCTCTTGTATTTTAAATTTCTTGTATTGTACTTTGAAGTTGTAACTTTTCCCACTATTAATGAAGTAAGGTTTTTGCGCCAAAAGTGTGTCTTTTACAAATCTATCTCCTGAGTTTCTTAAAAACCAATTGCATTGCATCTCATTGTTTTTGCTAACATCCAAGGAGCCCAATATCTTATTTTACAGGCATTGTAATGGACTCAAAAAAGATAATGACTCCAAGGTGCACATTCAAAATCCCGAGATTGGAATATCTGAGAATGCTATAAGGTCTAGTGAAAAATACTTTGTCATTTAGCAACAAATATGGAAGCCTTCTGCCATAATTGGAGCTCCAAATAGATGAGGAAATGTTGACGTCGCTCGTACAATTCTACGACCCCATTTACCATTTCTTCACGTTTCCATACTATCAATTGCTATCAACATTAGAAGAGTGTTCTGCCTTGATGGGGTTGCATGTCACTCCTCAACCATTTTCTAGGGGGCGGGGGGAGAAAAGACCAAATAGGAGAGTCTTGGTTGAAGCCTTACATCTAGAGCCATCTGATCTTCAGACTGATTTGGATGTCAAGGATGGATTCTCTGGTTTGCAAGCAAGACCTTTAATGGAAAGAGCTGAAGCTCACACTGATAAGAAAGACACAAAAATCTTTGAAGCCATCTTGGCCTTGCTGATTTATGGACTCCTTCTATTCCCAAGTGTTGACGAGTTCGTTGACTTGAACGTCATCAACCTGTTTCTGATCAGGAACCTCATTCCCACCTTACTAGCTGATGCATACTTCTCTATCCATCTGAAGAACTTCCATGGAGAAGGACAGATTATTTTATGTACTGCTCTTTTTCACAAATTGTTTATTTCGCACTTGCCAAGGACCGCCTCTCTATGGAATCTAAAGGACAGTCCTGCATGGACATAAAAGCTTCTATCACTCAAAAACTATAACATCCGTTGGTATGATCCCATGTATGGAGGGGTTACCATGATTCACACCTGTGGGGACTTCCCTAATGTGCATCTTCTTGGCACAAAAGGATGCATTAGCTATAACCCTATCCTAGCTCGCCGTTAGCTAGGATATCCAGCGGAGGAAAAGCCTAATCCGGTTCTTTTAGAAAGATGTTTTCTTGAAGAAGGAAGAAACCCAAATCTCAAACCACAAATTATGTACGCTTGGCATCACCTCAATACCCAAGGGATGACCACTCTGGGGCATCCAGACTGTACCATCTTAGAGGCGTATCTTCTTTGGTCTAAAGAGAAAGCTTTGAAGATGTTCTACACTCACTTCGAGCCAATTCTGACGAATCCGGATGAGCCTCTCTCTATGGGAGAATTAAGGAGTGCTTTAGTCAAAGCTGAAAAAGAGAAGAAGACGTGGGAGGATCAATACTTCATGGTTGCTCAAGAAAACGAAGAACTCTGGAAGCGGCTCTGTCAGAACCAGAAGGAAGAAATTGCAAGGACGATGAAGCTTCAAGAAGGGGAAGGACCTTCTCGTTAGATGAACTAGGCCTTTTAGTTTCAATATTCTGTTGTTAATTTATGTCTGCACTCTGGCTTTTGATGTGTAAACTTTGTTTTTGTAAAACTTTCATTCGTTAATGAAAAGGTTACTTTGCTTTATGATGGTTTCTCCATTATTAATGTTCGTAAACATAATTTGGGGTTTTTTGAATGTTATCTTTGCATATACATTTAGCATTTCATGAGCATATGCATTTCCTGTTCGATGGCTTATCTGTGTTGTTTGACCTCCAGTCTGTCACACTGAGTCCTCCACATCCTTATAACACTAGAGCTCAAGCTTAAAGGAGAATGGCTAAGCAAGATCAAGAGTTTGATAGAGTCAACAACAAGTTGAATGACATATGAGGAAGTATGGGGAAAATTATGGAGATGTTAGAAGTAATTCGTGCAAGGATAGACACTCAGACGACTGTAGTTTCTGAGATCAATGCCACAACAATGGAGCCTACACTAGTTGTAACTGTCGCCACCAGTGATCCACCCTTTGGTCTATCATTTAAATTTGTACCACCACCAGTCACTGTGACGACTACTCTACAAGTACCCCAGCAGACCATCCCTCTGAATGTTGATTTTCCTCACACTATTCCTACTTACACTCCAGCTGTTGTGCAAGCACATCCATACTTCAACAACCAACATCAGGTCTATGATATCCCTGACTAGTCTAAAGAAGGAGATGAACGCCATGAGAAAATGAGGGAAGATTTTGAAACCATGGCGAGAAAGGTAAAGGCTATGGAAGGTAAAGTATTTGAGGCCGATGCAAGGGATATGTGCTTGGTTTCTGATTGGTGATTCCACCAAAATTCAAAATCCCAATTTTCAATAAATATGAAGGGGCTACTTATCCCAAAACCCTTCTGTCATGTACTATAGGATGATGGAAACCTATGTGGAAAATGATAAACTAATGATCCATTGCTTTCAAGATAGTCTCAAGAGTGCTTCAGCTAAATGGTACTTGAGCTTGGACCAATCTAGAATTCATAATTTCCAAGACTTGTCTGATGCTTTCGTCAAGCATTACAAGTATAACATGGATTTGGCTCCGGACTGAAGATAATTGTTGAGCATGGATCATAAAAGTTCTGAATCTTTCAAAGAATACGCCCAACGTTGGAGGTAACCCACCTCACAAGTGAAACCCCCTATGTCCGAAAAGGAATTAGCTGATTGGTTCGTCGATACGGTAAGGCCAAAATTCTATGAGAGAATGGTTAGCAGTGTGAGTGCTAACTTCTCTAACATTGTAGCTGTGGGAGTAAAAGTGGAATTGGGATTAAAGAATGGAAAGATGACAAGCATTGCTGGCAGTTCAAGTGGAAGTGTCACGAAGACGACCTTTTGGAATGTTCATAAGAAGAAGTAAGGTGAGGCTAATGTCGTTTCTACAGAAAGAAGAAGTCAAATTAGGAAGCCTTAACGTCAACAACAACCATTGTACCCTGTGCAATATACTCAACAACCCTACGTGGCGGTCATTACGCCCACGTTCTACAATCAAACTCCTGTTTTTCAGCAAGTTCAACAACCGCCCGCATATCAACAAGGCTATCAACAGGTGCCCAATGCCTCAACCTATCAACAACAACAACAACCAAAGGCGCCAATCCCTAGAAAAAATGTACAAAACAGAATACCAGGGGGCAAGACCTCCTATCCCACCGATTCCAATGAGTTATACTGAGTTGTACCCCTACATGGTGCAACAAGGTTTGATCACCACCAGAAAGATGGGGCCACTGCCAGATCCTCTCCCACCATTTTATAATCCTAATGCCCACTGTGTGTTCCATGAAAGGGCTATCAGACATGATTTAGAAGGATGTCTCGCGTTGAAGCATATTGTTCAAGAACTGATGGAGAAAAGGATTATGTTCTTTGGGGATCGTTAACCCAGTGTCAAAAACAACCCATTGCCCAACCATGGGAGCGTTAATGCAATAGAAGACGTGTCAGAAGCAATAATTTTTGATGTAAATGCAATCAAGACTCTGTTACAAGCTCTTCACAAAAGATTAGTCGAAGCTAGTATGATCAAGAGTACGCATTCAAAATATGAAGAATATACTGAGAACTCCAAATGTTGCACTATAGTCCAAGAAGATATTCAGAGATTGATGAATGATGGTTTTTTGTAAGTTTGTAGTAAGATGAAGAAAGAGGAGGTGTCAGAGATTGAACCTATTCTTAATATTCCAAAAGAGACTGGAAAAGTGCCTATATTCAATATCCAAGACGTCAGTTTAACAGATCCAGTACCCGATACTATCAAGCCAGTGTTCAATGTTAAAAAGCCCGCCGCACCGATAGCTAGTCAGCCAAGATTGGTTAACACTCAAAAGCCCATGCCTTTCTGTTTCAAGAGTACTAAAATGGAACCTTGGAAATACGATACTGCATGGAGAGATTAGAGATCTAGAAAAGATGTACAAAATGAAAGTGTGAAGAGTAATCATGAAGACACCACAGACATTGTTGGTACAAGCAAGATGACCTGAAGCGGTCGAATTTACCAACCTAAGGTGATTGTGGTCCCTCTCAAAGAAACCATTACTGTGGAACCTGCAAAAAGTAAATAAGCGTCAAATGAAGAGTTCTTGCGAATCATCAAAACAAGTGACTACAAAATCATATATCAGCTACACCAAACTCCATTAAAAATTTCAATCATGTCTCTCCTTTTAAGTTCTCCCGCTCATAGATCCGCCTTACAAATACTGCTAGCATAGGCCCATGTAACCAAGGACATAACATTTGGTCAATTTGATTTGGTGATTGCCAACATTACCGCATGTAATACCCTAAGCTTTAGCAACGATGAATTGCCTACAGAAGGTTGCAAGCACAATCGTGCTTTGCATGTATCAGTAAAATGCCAAGAAGATACTCTATCAAGAGTCTTGGTGGACACTAGTTCCTTTCTGAATGTATTACCCAAGAGGACGCTCGCTAAACTAACAATAAGGGGGCTGACATGAGACCTACCTCTTTGATTGTCAAAGCCTTTGATGGTTCCAAAAGAACAGTGATAGGAGAAGTGGATTTACCTGTTATGGTTGGGTCCCATGTATTTGACATTACTTTCCAAGTGATGGACATCAATCCAGCATACAACTGTTTATTGGGAAGGCCATTGATCCATGCCACTGGTGCGATGACCTCTACTCTTCACCCAGAAGATGGAATTTTTAGTGGATGACAAATTAGTGGTCGTTCATGGAGAAGAAGATCTGATGGTGAGCAACCTGTCATCATTCAGATACATTGAAGTTGACGAAGATGCCTTGGAAACTTCTTTCCAAGCCTTGGAGATAGCCAATGTCGTGTTGATTGAGGAAGCTGTGGTTGAGGGTGGTCTATCTTTTGCATCTGTTCAAAGCATAAAATTTGCATTGAAAAATGGCATTCTTGCAGGATAGGGGAAGTCATTCAAGTATAAGCAAGAGCAAAGACGAATCTCCAAGGGTTGGGTTACAAACCAACTCAAGACAATACTCAAGGGTTTTCCAAAGGACATTTATTAAAATCATCCCTAGTTAGATCTCTTAACTTAGACTTAGAGAGTTTGTTAACTCTATGTAAGTATCATTGTTATGAATACTTATTCCCCTTGGAACCTTGACCATAGTCAAGAGTTATTTCACCCTAGTTAGGTGAACTACAGTTGCTCTGATTCCATCCTTGTTAGGATACATAGGCACGAGATGCAACGTCTTTGCGAGCATACTTAGTGTATATACCCATAGGTCTTTACCTTTAGTACCCTTACCTTAGCAGATAACCATTATAAAACAAACACTAGAAAAAACGCAAATACTAAATAAGAGGTTCTTGTAGAGTACTACAGATACTTAGGATGCTAACACCTTCCCTAGGTATAACCAATCCCCAAACCCTCGATCTCTTAGCTTTGTTGTTGCATAACGCACTTAAGGTTTTCTTCGATCTTTACCCTTTCCTTTGGATAAATCAAAGTTCGATGGTGAACTTCAATGATTTGTGATTCAAGTTAATTAATAACTTGATATCCGATTCTCACCGTAATAAAGAGGCATACAAGTGAATACTCATACACATTAAAACCATCTAAACATGCCCAATCACACAACAAACTCAAGCAATTAGGAAAAGACAAACCAATGGTGTACAAGCATACATGCCTTGAAAAGTTAACCACATGTTAATAATGGACAAACCAAAATAAAGAGAGTTAAGCAAGATGAAAAACAATCAAGGTCAGAAACTAAATCACCTCATGGTCAACACATTTTAGAGAGGAGAAAAGATTCACAAGAGCATTCATTAAGAATCAAAGCGAAGATTAGGCATATGTAAACATTTATCTCATGAAAACAAAACAACAATGGCCATGCTTATATAATTAGAGCATGTGAATACGGGAGGTCAGAAGAAAATACAAGCATTTCAATTCATATTCAACACCAAGACATCAAAGAAGTTCCATATGAATCATCCTCAAAACACGAGCAAAGAACTAGGCATGCATAATTCCTTATCAACCTCAAAAAGATTCAAACATCCACATACAAGAAAAGGGGTTCAGAAGGCAAGCAATACACAGTGAGTTAAAATAAATTAGAAGCTTAAACATAGATTTTCAAGTCAATTAAGATTATCAAACATCAAATGGATTCATATAAGAACACAAGTTCAAGAACTAGGTCAAAATAGGCATGCTTCATCTCAAAATAACATCACAAAGACACATCAATCCAAAGCACTTAGACAATAAAAAAATATGGACACAAGGCTCTATCTCATGCTAAGACATCTAGGAACATGTGAGACAAGGATCCTCAAAATAATTGAACAAGTTCATCATCAAATAAAATCAACAAGCTCAAGGATGTTCAACAATCGAGCATGAATCGAGGTTCAAATTAAATCACATGGAAAGTAATCAAATAAGTATCATCGAGGCATAATAAAACCACTTAAAGATCAAGAAATCATGTATCAAAATAAGGTGAAAAGCATGACTCAAGAATAGGTCTCAAAGGCATCAAAGCACAAACCCTAATCCAAGGGTAAACATGTAAAAGCAACTTCACAAATAAATTCAAATAAAATAGAAAAATAAATGTAAAAATAAAATAAAAATAATGATAAAATTCTTAAGACATTAAAATACCTAAAAGATATTTTTAAAGATTTTTATAAAGTTTGGAAAAAATAAAATTAAATCAAAATGATAGAAGAAGAAAAAGAAAATAAAATAAAACTCAAGTGACAAAGGGGTGTAGTAGCAGAATCTAAAATGAACTGAAAATGGTGTTGAAGCGCATCTGGGCCAAAAGTGTGGGGGTGCTAGTATCAATTTGTTAGGCCCAGATTCATTTTAGAAGCAAAAAACCAAAAAACACGCGTGGCATGCCTCATTAATTTTACAAGGCTCCAAGTCACTGCCACGCAGTGCCAACTTAGCCGAGTCAATGAGTCAACCTACAAAACACATCAGACGCTGGAGCTAGGGCTCTAGACGTCTTCTCCGGTGACTCTCACCAGAGCTCACTGAAAATCTCACCAAAATGAAAAAACCAAGACACTATCTTGCACGTTTTTTCATGTAGGTCACGAATCTGGCCTCAAAACTTAAAAATAAACCTCCTAAGGCCATGAAAATAGAGCACGAGAAAATGGTACACAAACTGAAACTTCAAAATAACAACACAACAACAACAAAAACACGTCCCTTATGTCCTCAAATCAACAACAACACACATCACAGATTAAGATACACGCTAGGAAAGTGGAAAAGAGAGAAAAGAAATTACCCACGGTGAACACTTGTATGTTGTGGTTTCACATGTAGACCAGCTTCTAAACTCCTCATTTATCTCTTAGGAGGTTTATGAAAGAAAAGGAATGAAAGGAAAAGCTTTGAGGAGTGAAATTCGAAGAGAGAGGATTTGAGAGTGAAAGAGAGAGTTTTTAGGTGGTCTGGCTGCAGAATGATCTCTCCCAAGCTTATTAGGGTTTTATGACTTAAATAGTAGGGTTTTGGGTAAGTTAAAATGCTTGTTTACTGTGGTTAAGTGGTTTGGTTAATTTTTGTGAAAAAATTCAAAATGTGAAGTGTGAGAATGGTGGCGCAAGTTCTATCATTTTTGGGTTGTTGGTTGTCATCTTGGAGTGGTGTGAGAGAGAATAATCAGAGTGTGGTGAGGTAGTACATCAGGAAGAGTGGGAGACAAAGTTTTTATAAGTTTTTGCAACATTTTGGAAGCTTGGCATTCATGGAAGGCTCAGAAGGAAATGATAGTAAGATCACTTGGACTCGTTCCTTAACCCATTGCGTGTAGGCTTCTTTTGCTATGCAGTTCTTTTTACTCATCTCTTCCTTCACGATGAATTTATACTCATTCAACACTAAACCTCTTTAGTAACCCCATGTCATCAACCCCTTCATGAAAGATGAATTCCTCCACTACCCCAGGATTTGGCTTGTCAAGCATATGATACCCCAATTGGCGGAAGGCAAGTCTTAGATTGTAATTAATTCCACCCTTTGTACCCAAGGGAAGTACATTGGAGAATTTACCACAATGAAGAATGATTCTGGTATCGTTGTAAGCTCGCGAATACCAAAAGATGTCATCAGCAGTAAGAGACATGTTCCTCTAAGACCATTTGAAATTTCCACTATTCTCAAAGAAAGAACCTTTTTACTGCAGATGAAACATGAACCATCGGTACAACATAGGAGCACAACAACCAATAGTTTCTTTGTTCTTTTTAATCCTCTAATGAGTCGAATAATAGGTATCAACAAGAAGTGTAGGAACAGGGTTCCTGGACAAGAAGATACTGATGGCAGCTTGATCTACGAAATCCTCCATGTTCGAAAACAAAACGATCCCATATATTAGTAAAGAAAACACGACATTGAAAGCTTTCTAGTTTCCAACTTTAGCAAAAGAAATGGTGTTGTCTACCAGAAACTTCGAAGCAAACCCTCGAATACCCTTTCCTTTAGTCTTGAGATTGTCTTCCACATCCTTCTTACTAATGTAAAGAGCTTCAGCAATAAGAGGAAACTTCGGACAACTACTGGTGTAAACGAAAGGAACCTGACTCTTGATCTCAACCCCTAAGATATGAGAGTACTCCTCAAGTGTAGGTGCTAACTGGTAATCTTGAAACGTGAAGCACCTTAGTGGCGGGTCGTAAAATTGAACAAGTGTATAAATGGCAGTAATGTTGACTTCAGTGTTGAGAATGGCCAAACTATTTCCATAATCATCTTTGAAAATACCCCTGTCATCTTCAACCAGACAAGATTCCAAACCCCTCAATGTCTTCAACTTAGGCTCCACAAACTTGTAGCTAAAGATACCCCATGCAACCAATACTCATCTTTTACGATTATGCCAACAAAGAATAAGCTCTCGAATGACCTGGAAATGCACATGAAAAAATGTTAATTGTTATGATGAAATGGTATGCAACACAAGAATCACGAAGCCAAGCACAATTTGAACAATCAATCTGCATAATCTGAATATCTGCATATAATTATGTGTCGACGCAAAAATTTGACGTGAAAAACCTCAATCTCTCTCTCACACATGTGATCTAGACACAACAAGGTGGGCCCTAGAAAGGTCCCCCAAACCATATAAGTCAAGTGAAAACCCCCCGCCGTAGCAAATTCTCGTAGGACAAAGGTATTATCAAGTGAATCACGATCTGGGATGTGGCTCTCGTGACAACCCAACATGCAAAATGCAGGCGTCACGACTATGCATGTTCTACCCTATGTGTATGCTCAAGCCCAGTGACAGAGCTTATCTCTCCAATAATATCTACCCATCCCAACAACAGCAGAATATAACATATATCCAGAATATGCAACATAAGAATATTTAAAGCAGTAAAGAAATGCAGTAAATAACATAAAGATATAGCAAGTATATCATAAAGATAAACACCCAAACAAAACAAAAAAGTAAATAAAACTAGGCGAGACCCTAACTTGCAAGAGCAAGGACTTTCCAACAGAGTCGCCAGCTGAGGCTAGCGGGACTATACCTGAGTGAATCACATACTTAAAGATACAACAGAGTCGCCACTGAACTTTATTTAGTCCCAAAGGACAGGAAAAATATCGATCAAACCCAAAAGGTAAGAGAAACAGGTAAGGGGTTCGGTGATGCAAAAGGAAAGTACTAGTACCTTACGCATCCGTCGTACTCAACGAGAACCATTTCTCTTGCTTCTAGGCTTGGATGGGTTATCTATCTAAAGGCTTTTAGCTAAAAAGAGATAAGAGATAAGAGAAAAGAAAAAGAAATAAAGAATGTGCTCGCGGAGGATTGGGGCCCTCATGTCTACGTATCCTCATAGTGCAATGAGGAATTCAGAGCTTAGTAGTTCATGGAACCATGAAAGAGAGAAAAGGTGGATGAAGGTGGCTTACAAAGATTTCACAATCTCGTGCCTACGTATCCTCATAGTGCAATGAGAAATTCAGAGCTCCGTAGTTCATGGAACCAGGAAAAAGAGAAAAGGTGAAAGAAGGTGGCTCGCCAAGATTTCGCAATCTCGTGCATACGTATCCTCATAGTGCAATGAGGAAGTCAGAGCCTACATAGTTCGGGGAACTAGAACATATAAAGAAAAGGAAATAGAGATGGTGTCAAAACCAAGAGCTAAAGGAAGAAAGCAAAACCCTAATGGGGATGCAAAAGAAGTGGTGTCAAAACCAAGAAAGAAAGGTAAAGGAAAATCTGCTGAGGAAGGCAGAAGTGAACAGAAGACTCAACTGGGGAGAAAATAGAAGAATGGTGTCGAAACCAGGAGAATAAAGGAATAAAGGACAAGAAAAGGTAAGATTCACAGGTAACTCGGTGCACTAACTGGCATGCAGTGATAAACCGAAATAAGATAAGAGCAAAACCCTATGGGGAGAGCAAAAGGTTGGTGTCAATAGACGGACTGTGATGAACCAGAAGAAATACAGTATTGAACTCTCTGGAGAACTCGGTGTGTTAACTGATAAACAATGGTTAACCGAAAGGACGGGTGTGGAACCAAGCAAAGGTTTTGACCTAAAGGACGGGTGTGAAACCAAGCGAAGGTTGTGACCCAAAGGACGGGTGTGGAACCAAGCGAAGGTTGTGACCCAAAGGACGGGTGTGGAACCAAGCGAAGGTTGTGACCCAAAGGATGGTACATTGACTGAACAAGAAGTACTTGACCGAGGGAAAGGGTATTCTAACCAAAATAAGGCTACTAACCCAAAGGTGCGAGTGTTTGAACCAAATGAAAGTTTGCTAACTGCAGGAGATTCAGTGTTTAACATAAGGACT
This sequence comes from Lathyrus sativus, assembly GCA_963859935.3. Classification (NCBI taxonomy): domain Eukaryota; kingdom Viridiplantae; phylum Streptophyta; class Magnoliopsida; order Fabales; family Fabaceae; genus Lathyrus; species Lathyrus sativus. The sequence continues at coordinate 934,962,549 of OZ012735.1, forward strand.
GTGATTAACCCGAAAGGAATGATTGATTAACCAAGATAAGGTGATTAACTCAAGAGAGATTGATTTTAATAGGCAGATTGTGATTGACCAAATGACAGGTGTTTAACCGGGAGAGGGTGATTAACCCAAAGAAAACTCAGTATGTTAACAGACATACTGTGGTTGACTGAGGAAATTGCAAACTGGTGTTTTAACTAACAGGCAGTGATTAACCAAATGAAAAGGAAAAAGAACCAAGAGAAGGTTGCGAACTCCCCTAGGGACTCAATATTTAACAGGAAGTTTGTTTTTAACCGAAGCAAAAGGATTAACTTCGTTGGGGAAGAAAAGAATTGGCTTTAACCAAAGAACAATTGATTATCCTAAGAAAGGAGTGGTTACAGATCTTTTGGGGAATCAAATAATATGATTGGACAAAAGAGCAAAGAGTTGAATTGAAAGGAGGAAGTTAAATCCAGGAGACAAATGATTATGTGCAAGTGATCAAGGATCGAGTCGGCTGAGAATCGAAAGACACTACAGTAAGACAATAGAGCGACTATTCCAGGCACATGGTCATTCATCCTTTACCCAAAATAATCAGAATGAGTGTAGGAATTCTCCACTTTCATTCCTTCTCTGGCACCAAAGTATAATGCGGGAATCAAAACCAACAGCGTAACAACGCGAACTTGTACAGTGCTCCAACGTGTTATAAATCTTCAACTCCACGGAGGAACGAGAGAACAAGGCTCTAAAAGATCTAAAAGTGAAGAAAGGGGGAAGATCAACTAATCGAAATAAGGTTTCGATCAATTAATCAAAAGGGAGTAAACAAGCCAACAATCTTTTAAGTGAGTCAAAAGATCGTCAAAGCATACGTACGAATTATTGATTATACAAAATTAAGTTCATTCAATGAAGAAAAACCTTAATACAATCAAGAAGAAATTGAAATGGCAGCAACAAACATCAATTAGCATGCAATACTAATCATGTTATCATGTGAACAAAAGTGGAAGAATGATCATGATCATACAAGTGTCACAAAATGCAAATAATCAAAAATCGACAAATCGTGCATTGAAATTTTGCATACATGCTCCCAACAGAAGTTAAACAACTCATAAAAGATCCCTAAATATCAAGCATATTAAGCCATGGACGTTAAATGAGGAAAAAATAGCCAACAAGCTTGAAAAAACACAAAAATATCATTTTGTCACAGTGGTAATCGATTACCACATATAGGTAATCGATTACTTGCTTAAAATTTACAAAAATGTGAAAAACAGATAGGGTAATCGATTACCCATATATATGTAACCGATTACCACTGCGACAGTGGCAAAAACAACTTTTCAAAAAGCACTTCCAGCAACTAAAACACTTATCCAATCATCCACATGTTATGGTAAACATTTGTGCATGAAAATTAAGTAATAAAATTCATAAATTAGGCATTAATTGAATCAATTAACTAATCAAGAACAAGAATCAAACAATTGCATAATCACTTCGTGTACACAAAAATCATCAAATATACATCGGGAACAATATGAAAGTGATCAAAACAGTAAATTGAGTGGGAAATTTCAACCTACAAGTCGGGGGATTTCCTTGGTGATTGTTGCACATGAATTATGATGAAGATAATCAAAGAAAACCAGAGAAATCTGAATTTGCAACCGAATCGTAGCAAAACCGGGAAAAATGCGACGACATCTCCAAAAACAAATTTGCACCGAAGAAACTCGAGATAATCACTTGATTTGAAGCAAAAGCCAATAAAACTCCAGAAAACCAAGTAGAATTGCAAGATAAAGGAGGTTAAGCTCAAGAGAAAAGCACTTCCAATGTGGAAAATGGTGAATTTGAGCTCTAGTGTGGTTTTGGGAAGAAGATGAAGATGAATGTGAAGAAGTTTCAGAAAATGCAAAGCGAATTGAGAGAAATGAGAGAGGGAAGAATGAAAATTGAGAGAGAATTGTGAAAATGGTCGAAGGTCCTTGTGAAATGGTAAAGATTTCTTTATATAGAGTGTTGGTTTGGAGTTGCTAGGTATGGAATGCGCTTTGGAGTTTGCTTTGGAACTAGCCTTGGAGTTAGTTGCACTTAACTCACTGAGTCGGAAGTTAAGTTAGTTAGTTAGGTAGTAACTCGGTAGCAATCCCAATGCAAGTTCAAATCAAAGGGTTCTCATGCTTGCAAATGAAGTTACATGGTAGTCTTGATTCAAATTGATGTATTGGAATAAATGCCTTGGAATATCTTGAAAGGTTTTAAAGTGTCTAGAGATGCCTAGAATGTTCCACACAATGCTAGAACCAAGTAGGCTCAAAAATAGTAGAGGAAAAGTTGTTGTCATAAAAAATGCAGCAAAATTTGTTCTTTTGCATAGGTTAATCGATTACCCTACTTTGCCTAGCAAAGTGGTAATCAATTACCATAGGCAAAACTTGCTCATTTTGTTTGAAAAATTATGTTGTGGTGACGGCTCCGATTTCGACCTTTTGCTTTGATGAATAGGCATATAAACCCTTATTTTGTGCTTGTAATGATGATGTGATGGCCTTATGAAGATGTGATTGATCGGTCTTCAAAAACTTGAATATTCATGCGACAAAACCCATAGAGAAAAAGTGTTAATGCGTATGGCAACGATGCGAATGCACATGATCATGCAAAAGGAAAAAAGGAAGGTCAAATTTTAGGTTACGACAATACCGAGCACACATGCACACACTAAACATAATGTTAAACTTAGATGCAATAAGATATCAAAGTGATCCGATCATACCTCTATACCTTTTTACATCAACATCCTTAACATTTTCATCTCTGTCCAAGTTTCCAATAGTGGGAAAGTGAGCGGGGGTTGACTTTGCATCTACCACTTTGAAGCGTTTAAGCAACTCTTTGCAGTATTTTGTTTGACACATAAACACCCCTTCTTTGATCTGCATGATTTGAAGTCTGAGAAAGTAAGTTAACTCTCCCATTAGACTCGTTTCAAATTTACCATGCATTAGCTTTAAGAACTATTTGACCAATTGCATGTTAGTGGGACCAAATATGATATCATCAATATAAATTTGAACTAGAAGAATATGTTTTCCTTGATATTTGATGAAAAGCGTTATATCAACCGTTTCTCTAGAGTATCCTTGGTCAAGTAAGAAGTTACTAAGTCGCTGATACCAAGCCATAGGGGCTTGTTTGAGACCATACAAAGCTCGTTTTAGTTTAAAAACATGGTTAGGATACTCGTGATTTTCAAAACCAGGGGTTGTAAAACATACACTTCTTCACTTATATAACCATTAAGGAAAGCACTTTTCACGTCCATTTGAAATAATTTGAAATCTTCAAAGCATGGAAATGCTAGTAAAAGGCGTAAGGTCTTGTTCATTGTTATTACTACATTTTCGTCCAGATAATTTCTAAAAACCCACTTAGTGCCTATATCTTGATGATTTCGCAGAGGTGGGACAAGGTCCCACACATCACTTCTTTTAAAATACATTTAACTCCTCTCGCATGTCGTTACATAAGTTAATGCTTATCAATTAAGGATTTTTTTTTTTTGTGTTTTTAGGTTCAAGTTGTGACACGAATGCAAAGTGATAACAAAAGTTACTTATCTTAGAGCGTGTAGTTACACTTTTGGTGGTGTAGCTAAGAATGTTGACGATTGGGTGGTCCTTAGAAGTCCTCCAAGCCAAGGGAAGATCATCCATTTTAGCATGACTCCCATCCTTCTCTTTTTTAGGAACGTCAGCTTCCTCCTTCTCACGTTTCTCCTCTTTAGGTTGATCAATTCTTCCTTCGGTATCCTTCAGTATGTCTTTTAAAGATACATATACATCATGGAAAGAAATACCTTTCTCGACATTTATCAGATAAGATTCATCAAAACTAGCATGCACAGACACTTCAACAGTAAGTAATCTCTTATTATACACTCTATACGATTTTCTTGACTAAAAGTATCCAAGAAAGATACCTTCATCAGATTTCAAATCAAATTTTCTAAGGTTGTCCATACCATTATTTAATACAAAACACTTGCAACTGAAGACATAAAGATGTGATAAATTTGGCTTTCTACCTTTGAGGAGTTCATAAGGTATTTTGTTTAAGATGGGATGAATAGGTATCCTATTTGTAACATAACACGCCTTACTAATTGCATCAACCTAAAACAATTTTGGCATACTATTCTCATTGATCATAGTTCTTCCAACTCCTCAAAATTCTATTTTTTGCGCTTCACAACACCATTTCTTGTGGAGTTATTTGAGCAGAAAAATCATGTTCAATACCATATTTATCATAATAATCCTCAAATAGGTGGTTTTCAAATTCAGATCCATGATCCCTTCGAATTGCAACTATGTTTGAACTCACTTTATTTTGGGACAACTTTGCAAACTTTGTGAAAGATGAAAAAGTCTCATCTTTACTATGTAAAAAAATGGTCCAACAAAATCTAGAATAATCGTTTACAATTACAAAACCATAGTAGTTACCATCTAAGCTCTTTATCCTTGAAGGACCAAAAAGATCCATATGGATAAGCTCAAGATATCTAGAAGTCGAAACAACTTTTTTAGATTTAAAAAAGACTCTTGTTTGCTTTCCTATTTGGCATACATCGCATAAGTGACCTTTTAAAATTTTAATTTTAGAAAGACCAATAACTAGATCCTTTGAGACCACTTTTTTTAGTAAATAAAAGTTGACATGAGCTAAGCGTCTATGCAATAACCAAGAGTCTTCACTCATGGTTACTAAACACTTAATACTTGTCAATGATACATCATTCAAGTTAAGCATATATATATATATATATATATATATATATATATATATATATATATATATATATATATATATATATATATATATATATATATATATATATATATATATATATATATATATATATATATATATATATATATATATATATATATATATATATATATATATATATATATATATATATATATATATATATATATATATATATATATATATATATATATATATATATATATATATATATATATATATATATATATATATATATACACACACACACTCTCAAGCTCTTAAACAAGTGATCTTTCTTTTTATTATATTCAATCATGCAACAACTATTTGTGAAAGTTATTTTATAGCCTTTGTCGCATAGTTGGCTAATGTTAAACATATTATGTTTAAGACCTTCAACAAGTATAATATTTGAGATAATAGTAGAAGAGAGATTATATACACTACCTTTACCAAGTATAGCACCCTTATTATTGTCTTCGTAAGTTACACAACCCTTCTTATTTTCCATGAAGTCAATGAATAGGGAAATGTCACCAGTCATATGCCTTGAGCATCCACTATCAAGAAACCACATTTTCTCCATGGAGTCAACACATTCATCCTACAAGATCAAACAAAGGTGGTAGGTGCCCAATTTTCATTGGGTCCTTGAGAGTGAGTGGAAACATTGTTACACTTGGGCAACCATTGAAATGCACCTTTAGGAACCAAGTATTTCCTAAATTTACATTTGGCAATGGTGTGGCCTTTCATGCAACAATAGTGACAAGTCAACTGATGATGAGAGTGACTTTGTCTATTTGATTCCTTTTCAACAAAATTATACTTTTTGTAAGGTACATTTAAAGATCTTTTAAATTTTATGGGATCAATAGCAAAGGTAACTTTTGGTTCTAAAGCCTTGTTTAATTTTGATATTAGAGTAATAACCTATTTTTTTTCAAATGTGACAAGTTTCACAACCAAACCATGAAGACTTCTCATTCTCAACATCAACTTTTGAAGTCTCATACATGGTTTACTAAAGTGCTTCCATTTATTTTTCAGTTTCTAAAACTTTGGCTTCTGAGTATGAAAATTTTATTTTGTTTAAATCCAACCTTTTAATAGCTTCTACATGTTTACCATGTATATTTTTAAAAGCAATTTGTAACTCAGAGTAACACATTTTATCTGTAGGTTCATATTTAGGATGTCTTACATTTTTCTTTTTATTATGATGGGCCATGAGGCAAAAAAAAAAAGTTTCATCACTTTCACTTGAACTATCTTCACTTGAGGATTCACTATCACTTTCCCAAGCTATGTATGCTCTTCTAGACTTACTATACTTCTTGTGTTGACCTTTTCCTTTATCCTTCTTAAGCAATGGACAATTTGGCTTATAATGACCGACTTTTCCACATTTATAGCATGAACCTTTAGATTTTTCTTTCTTTTTCTCATCTTGATTTGAGGAATTTGATTTCCTTCTATAGTTGATGAAGTTCTTGTCGGAGTGCTTCATTCCATTTCTCTTGATATACTTATGGTACCTTTTAACAAGCAGCCCCATTTCTTCATCATCCGAACATTCATCATCACTAGTTTCACTATCATCTTGCTCTTTAGTAAAAGACTTAAAATTGGAAGTGATTAGAGCAATTGACTTATTGTCCACCTCCTTTTCTTTTTTCTTCTCCTTCTTAAGCTTCTTCCCATGCTTCTTCAAGCATATGAGCTCTTTCTCATGTTCTTTAAGCTTACCAAACAAAGTAGTAGTGTCTAATGTCAAGAGATTGTTAGCTTCCTTAATTGTGGTGACCTTAGATTTTCGTTCCCTATTAAGACATCTCAAAAAACATTTAGTAGAAATTTCATTAGAAACGGGTTTACCGAGTGCATTAAAATGATTGAATAAATGAGTGAACCTCTTTTGCATATCGACAATGGTTTCGACATGCTTCATATGAAAGAGTTTAAAATCTTGGTTCAAATTATTGATTTTAGCTTGTTTAACTTCATTTTTGCCCTCATGGGAAAGTTGTAATGAGCCCGACATAGATTTAGTGGTTGTGCAATGAGAAACACAATAATATTTGTCAACCCCTAAAATGAGTATTAGAATATTCCTTGTTTTCCAATCACATGACAAGTTATTCTCATCATTTGCATTCTACTCTGCTTCCAGTTTAGGTACTTCAACACCAACCGCATTGGTCATAGTAATTTCAAATGGACCTTTTTGGATGGGGTTCGATACATTTCTATTAATAGAATTGATATGGACACACATTCAATTGATCGGTGGTTTTTATTACTTTCATTTACCGTTAATTTAGCATAATCTTTTCATGTTTTTATTTGCATTTTATTTCTGTTTACCACATTTTATGCCTGGTTGTGTTGTTTAGATGTTTTCAGGGTTAAATAAGTATTCAAGAAGGATGTCGGCAGAAAACTAGAAGAATCACGAAGAATTGGGAAAGAAAACCCAAGGAACAGTGGCCTGCTATGGCCATCCGTAATGTGATACGGGCCGTAACAGAGGTGCAGCCAAAAATCTAGTTTTTAGATGAGAAAGATATGGAGATTATGGTCTTCTACAACCACCCGTAGCACGTGTTACTGGCCGTAGTAGCTGTTGCACCCCAAAATTTGCTCAACATTTTCTTACCTGGTTTATGTTTCATTGCATTATCATTTGCATAGTTATATCATTTGCATATCATGGTATCATTCATATAGCAGGGGATCAAGTATGATTCTTATCAAGAGAAGCCTAGCAAGAGGTCTCATTCAAGATTGAGAAGTTGTCAAAGTCATTAGAAGGTGGTTTGAGTGCCTAAGGGTTTAGATGGTGGAGTGTGAATCTTCTCCTAACTTGAGGATCAACTGAAGACCATCAGAGGTTTGTGAAATGTTGAATGTGAGAAGAGTATGTGTATGAAGCTCATAGAATTCCTATGGGGCCATGGGAGAGTTTAATCAAGTCAGTGTGTCAAATGCAAGAGCCACAATTGAGGTGCAAGCAATTAGGGTTTCATCTGGATCCATTCTAGGTCAACTGTGCAATTGAAGGGTATCAAGGCCTACTTTTAGGTCATGGAGTTCATGAAATGACATGTTAAGGAATTTGTGGTGTTGTGCCAATATCAAATCAAGAAGAGTCAAGGGTGTGGGAAGTTGCTAAATTAGGGTTTCAGTGCAAAATTCCTTGTTTAGTGCCTAACTTCAAGACCATATAAGTCAAGATAAAGTTTTAAAATGGATCTTTGGCCAACATGAAACTTGTATAGCATCTCAATACCTTTAATTTGAGTATTAGAAGTCCTCAATCGGATTTATAGAACTCAAGTTATGGCTCAGACAAGTTACAAGTCCTCAGATGCCACTGAAATTTGTCTGTGAAAATCATATGACTTCAAGGCTATTTTTGACCTAGAAGGAAGTTTCACCTGAACTTTTGGCCAACATGAAAGTTGTTCCTCATGATCTTAGATTTCTAAATTGTATTAGAAGTCTTCCATCTGATTTGTAGAACTCAAGTTATGAGGTTTACAAGTCAGGGGTATTTTAGGAAAGTGAGATTATAGGCCATTTTCAATCATAGGTCAAAATCTCCAACTTGCACTCTTCAAATGGAGATTTGTTCAACATGGAACTTGCTCAAAACATAATTTTAAGTGCAACCAAGTGATCATTTGGGATTGGTTTGGCTTGTAGCAAAAACTGGTGAAATTTTGAAAATTCATTTTGGGCTTAGAGGCAAGGATTGGGCTTTCTCTTGATCAATATCCATTGTATATAACATTTCCAACCTTCAAAAATCATCATTTTTGGAAATTGGAGCAGAATTGATCAAGAACAAGCTTGAAAAAGTGAAGAAAACTCAAAAAATGAATTCTTAGATCTAGATCGTTTCAAGCCAAATTGTGAATTGAGAAAGCTTTATTGAAGATCATTAAACGATTCTGGAGAGTTTTGCGAAGCTTCATCAAGGATTAAAGGCTCAGTGGAAGTTCTCCACTAGGTACTTGAATTTCAACATATCTCTCTTAATACTTGATGATTCTTTGCCATTTTTGTTTCTTTGCACTCCTTGAAGCATGTAGATCATTTCTGGATGCTAATTGTTGATGTTTATGACGTTCGAAATTTGGAGCTCCAAACTTGTGAGATGTTGTATGGACTGTTTTTGCATGATTTTGCTTATTTTTTGCTTGATCTATAACCTCTATGACACAAGGTTGAGTTTAGAATTAATTTGGAGAGATTTTGATGAACTTGAGGTTTTGGTATCAAACTTTGTTTGCTTCGTTTCTCTTTGATCTTGCATTATTAATAATTTTGGATGAGATATTTGGAATCCTTGCGAAAAATCCTTCGATTTCGGTCCAAAAAATGTGCAAACCGGATAAGAATTGAGAGAGTTATGGTTGTTCGAAGTTGCCGGAAAATCATCACATCCATGGCTGCGGGTTACTATTCATCATGCAGAAAAATTGGATTTGGAGAAGACGAGTGTGCACCGTCCGATCGCTTCACATTTGTTGACATCTTCCGCGCATCAAGCGGCTGTGCGCGCGCCACATGTACAAGTCTAATACAACATCGTTTTGGCTTGCTAAGGGGACCGAGTGCTCCCCTGTTCGATCCCTGGCAGCCACACTTTTGGCTGTTTCATTTTATTCACCTTATTCCTTTGTTTTCTTTATTTCTTTTCTTTTCTTTTATTTTTCTGTTTTGATAGCTGTTTGAATTAATTACATAAAAAATAGTAAAACTAGTCAAAAAATTACGAAATTTTTTCTCATGATTTCTGAATGTCTTAAGAAATTTTAGGCGTTGATTTTACATTTTTAGGATTTAATCTGAATTAATTGCATTTTTTCGTTTGTGCTAACGTCCATTGTTTTGCATATTTGATCATCTGCCTTGTTGAATTTTTTTCTTCCAATTGGTGATGAATTTGGCTTTGATTTTTTATTATATTTTAGGGTAGATATTAATGTTCTCTTAGGAGTTTTATTAGAATTTTATAACAACTTTAGGTTCTATTTTAGGTGTTGAGATTAGAGCCTTCCCAAACTTGTGGATCATCTTGATATCTTTCAATCTAGAAATTATTTAGGTGACTTAGAAGTTGAATTAGGCTTTAATATTTTAACCCTAGGCTGTTAAAACATGGATGTTCCCCTAGGAATTTAATTAGAATTTTAAAATTTTATTTCCTATTTTTGTTGAATTTTGCAAGTTGCTTGTGTTCATGTTGTTCTCTCTTGAGTGCCTTTGCTTGTTTGGCTTGGTTGGTGACCTTGGAGCTTGCTTGGCTTGGAATCCTTTTCGGGAGGTCTTCTAGACTTGATATAGATGCTATGGCTTGAATATTGGAGCTTGGAGTTGAAGTTTCCTTTTCCTTTAGGGGTTGTTTTAGGAGCTTAGGAAATTAGGGTTTTAAGAAGAGCCATTAGAGCTAGTTTTGATTTCTTCATCAAACATAGAATGCATTGTGTGCTTCTATTCCATCCAATGACATGAAGTCCTCCTAGGGAAACTCCATCTCTCCTTTGGAGGGATGTGTGGTATGCCCATAGTTGAGTAGAACTTTGAGGATACCTTTCCATTTCAATGTTGGTACTTGATGATTTCCTTTGGTTTTCATTAAGTTCTCAACATTGCAACCTTGATCTTGGTGATTGTTCCTCTGCTTGGAGTGTGCTTGCTAGAGCTTGAAGATGAAGTTTGATAGAGCTTGAAGATAGAAGCTAGCTTGAAGATGAAGTCTTGCTGTCAACTTTGCTGTCTTTTCAACTGTGCTGTTTAGAACTTGTTGTTGCTGTCTGCTGTAGGAGTTTGTTGCTGCTGCTTGGGTTGCCTCCTCTATATCTTTTGTTTTTCTCTGTATTGTCTGTTTGCTTGTGCTGATTACCTCTAGGCTTGAGGTGGATCGTGTCTCCTCTTGCCTGTTATTTTCTCCCTTGCTTCTCTTATACTGTTTCATAGCATACATTTTACTGTTTACTATTTACTGCTTGCTTTCTTTTGCTGTTTCCCCTAGGATCTCTGATTTCCTCTGTGAAAGAGGGAATTATGACAGACATTAGGTTTTGATCCATGCATGATAACTGTAGGTAGATTCCCCTTTCAACCATAGTTTTAGGGTGTCTCTCTTTTCTCATCTTAAAACAATTCAAAAACACAGTAATAAGGTTAATCGAAGTCGTACGTTACGAGCCTTAAGCTATCTGAGAAAAGGTTGGTGGAGTGTCTCTCTCCAGTAATCTGGATGTTAGTGTGGTAGCCTTTGGGTGACATACGAAGCGTTCACTCCTGGGTCATAGTTTCTAGTGCGACTGAGATTACAAACATCCTAAAAAACAGTTCTTTCGTAAAAAAAACTCAAACAAACATTCAAACTCTGTTTTTGTCCTCTTGGACCTTTAATCAGGAAAACCCTTTTCAGAAGGAGATAAAAAACTGTCAGACAAGCTTGTGTCTTCCGTAGCCCGAACTACGTTTGCTCTGATCTTTCATACCGTATGAAAGTACGTAGGCACGAGATGCGACATCTCGGCGAGCAACCTTTCCCCCATAACCCGTAGTTAGGCGAACTACGTTGACTCTGATTTCTCGTTCCAGACGGGAATACGTAGGCATAAAGTGTGATACTTTTCCGAGTCATTTTCTTTTCTTTTTAACCCAAACCTGTAGAGTAGATAGAATAACACACCCTTAGATAGAAAACAAGTGTGGATCCCGTCGAGTACGACGGACGTGAGGGGTGCTAATACCTTCCCCTTGTGTAACTGACTCCCGAATCCAGGATTTGGTTGCGATGACCATTCCTTTCCCTCTTTGTGTTAGGTTTACTCTGAGCGTTTCCTTTCCCTCTTGTGGGATAAATAACGCACGGTGGCGACTCTTCTCTCATAGTCGGCGCCGATTTTCGCAGTAGCGACAGTAGCCAGAACCCCTAACCCCTTCAATGTGCAAACCAACTCCAACGGTCTGCTACGGGTACCCGTAGTGCATGTTACTAGCCGTAGTATACACTATGGCCACCCGTAGCACAAGTTATTGGTCGTGTCAGACAGGCTAGGAGATTTTGATTCTTTCCTTTTTCAGCAAGATTTGGCACTTATTGTTGATTTGGCTATTGTTAGACATGATTTTATTGGGAAATTAAGTTTAGGTCATTAGGGGAATAGAAAAAAGTGGAGATCTTTTCTATTTAAGCAATTTTTGGATTTTATTTGGACACTTCTTCTTGGAACGATAAAAGTTTTATGGAGAAAAATTTGAGAACACATAAGCTTTGGTGAAGGGTAGATTTTCATGATCGGAAGCGATTGAAGATCCTCTTTCATCCTAGTAACTGTAATGTCTATATCTTGTATTTTCTTTTTATCAAATATTATGAGTAGCTAAACCCCCAAATGTTAGGGGGTATCCCTAATTTGGATATGTAACAACTATGATATTATTATTGCAATAATAATCTCTTTTGACATAATTGATTTAATCTTTTGTTGTTCTTAATACTTGCCTTGTCGGGCAAACGAGTTTGATTTATGATATACGATTAGGCTTGATTGTCGTTGTTAATGTTTTGCTTTAGATTATTCGATAATAGATATCACCTAGGACTAGGGATACCCTATATAAACCGGAATATTCTTGATATTAGAATGCTTAATTTCATCTTTAAATCTCTATAGACATAGGACTTAGGTTGAACGATTAAAGCTTTTCTCACTAAGGACTTAGGAGTATACACCCTAAAGAACCGGTGGTTAATAAGTTAAAATAAGTTGTTGCAGTGGTAGTTCAGAGTTGTTGATGAATCCAATCACACACCTTCCCTAGCATGTTCACTCATAATCACTTTAAACCTTTCTCTTGCTTTATTTACTTTTTATTGTATTTTAATTTCTATTTTGCAAAATCCAATCCAAAACCCCAAAGCTTTTGTTTAACTAAAGTAAAACCTGAACTCTATTTTGTCAAGCAGTCATTGAGATCGACATTTGGAGAAATTCCGTTTTATTACTACATTGACAGATTATTACACTTGCTAATTTACCGATTAAGTTTTTGGCGCCGTTGCCGTGGACTGCTAAAGATTATAAAGTTTATGGTTTTATTTTAGTTCAAATTTTGTTGCTTTGCAATAAAATTTTAGTTTTAATTTGAATTTTATTTTGTTATTAAAAAAAAGGGAAAAAAAAAAGTAGGATTATTGTTGCTTCATGAATTCTTCTAAATTTTGCGACTAATAAAGTGTTTGAGTTTTGTAGTCATGCGTTATTTTTATATATTGGCACCTGTATCTCCTACATGATGGTCGCCTGATTCGGGAATCACTTTGGAAGGGATGACTAAAATTTTTAAAGCATATAAGAGGGAGGTAAGAATTCTCATGAATGAATGTGAGGAAGCTAACTTTTATCCATATAGGTTTATTTGGCGAAAGTTAAGATTGGAAGCAGAATGTGTGGAAGAATAAGAAAAAGACATGACATCAGATGAATAAGATGCATTAGAAATAGAAGAATGGGTAAACAAGAAATACGGGGAAGGTGAAAAAAGGAAACTTGAAGATGGTCTAGTTTTGGATATAAATACAAATTTAACAATTTGTGAAGATGTAGACATCCAACAAGAAAATCTTCAAGAAAAGGGTATCCCTAAAAGCTATTTTAACAAGGCAGCTGAAAGAAAAGAAATTGACAAAGTATTAGATGTTATTTATGCCTTGTTCGCTAAAATCAAACTGAAAAAGATTTGGAAACAACATCATCAATATCTCAAGTTCATGAGATTGCTACCAAACAAAAGAAAGAAAAAAGATGATGTGTTCTTTGTTTCATATATGCCACCTTAACATAGAATGAGTTGTCGAGTCATGCGATGTTAAACAAAGTGCTATGTGGGAGGCAACCCACGCTTTTTATTACTAAGCCATTTTTTTTAATATTTTGAGTCAGGTCAGACATAGGTTCTTACATAGGCAAGGAGTAATAATAGAGAATGTGCAAGCGATGATGTAACAAATGATGTTGCATTACCCTCCGCCACCTCTGTGAGTCTCCTCTCTCTCACTTCTGCTAAAACATTGAGGCCAATGTTTAGTTCAAGTTTGGGGGAGGATTTACTGCTTTTAGTTTTTCCTTTTAGTACCTTTTATTTCTGTTTTGTGTGTTTTTGGTTAAAACCTATTTGAATTTCTCCCAAAATGAGGACCGTAGAAAATTTTCTTGGGAATATTGTGATTTTTAGGTAGTTTAGAAAGTAAATAGAGTTTGAGGGAGGAGAAGCTAGAACTAGGAATATTGGGAAAGTTTGAAAACTTAGGTATGACCCGAACACCCGAGATTCCCCGGAGTAAGGAAGTGAGTCCAACATGTAGATTTATGCCATAGTACTTGGATTTGAGAAGTATTCCCCAATTAGTTGTTATTGATAATCCGACATTATTAAAGAGATTTACATGTATAGGGTTGATTGAGAAAATGACTTAAGGCATCAAAAAAATTTGAATAATAATAATAATAAAGGAAACTAGTCTTTCTAAGTTAAGTAACCCTCACCCGGTTACTTAACCTAACAGCGGTTGAGTCTCAATTATCGTCCTAAAGTGGACGAATAAACTCCAATATGCATGGGGAAAAAATTTCCTAGAAAAAGTCTTGATCAATCTTGTACATGTGAGGAAACACGATCGTGAATGCCTTAATCCGATTATTCGAAGGAAAGGGGGAGAAAATCGAAGAAAATACTTAAGCCCAAAGCATAGTTTGAGAGGTGACCGAAAGGGAGATTTAGGTCTGTGGTTTGCCGCGGTATATGCTCTTGTAATACCTTCGTTAATGAATGATTACCGAGAGAACTAGTACAAACCGATCGGAGCAACGGCTCACGTATGAGTATCAACGCACTTTATCTTCACAAGTTTTTTAGTTGAAGTGCACCGTTTAAAAAACAAATTGTTATGCAAGCTTGTTGCTTGAAGTCAAGCAATGGCTAAGTTTGGGAAGTTTTATTGGTGGTTTTTATTGCTTTATTTACTTTTAATTTAGCATAATCATGTCATGTTTTATTGGTGGTTTTTATTGCTTTCATTTACTGTATATATTTGTTGTTGTGCTGTGGGTAGAGGGTTAGTTTGAGAGATAAGTCGGACCTGGGCTTGAGTGCACATAGACTTAGAAGTAGAGACTAGTGGTTAGCCTGCTTGCTTTGCTCGCACCAGCTAGCTACGAAATTTACGCTCAGACGAGATTCTCTTTGATGACATCTTGCCTGGCCCTTTGGGCTCGACAGGTTGTTGGATTTGAGGGTTGTCGACTCTGGGGACCTATCATTTGGGATTCGACTAAGTGAGGCCTCTTCAAGGGATGATGATGCCACACCTTCTGGGTATCGTATCATCACTCTTGAAAGTCTGTGACGCTGATGACCGCATAGGATGCCGTACCTCGTCTGCGAGTTAAGTACATACCTGTGAGAGGGTAGGTGGGTCTTTTGCAGGAAAACTCTGGCCTCAGAACACCTGGTTTGTCTCTGTCAGTGAGAATTGGTTGTGAGGGTTCTTTGTGGTTGGTTTGGTTTGAGGAGAAGATCTGATGGTTCTCAAGCTGCAGTACAGCACAACACAGTTCTTCATCATTGCACTTGATCCCCTGTTTGCATATGCATTTGCATTTTCATGTTTGCATTTCATTAACGTGTATTTATGTTGCAGGTGTGTTTGTTCCCCTCAGATTCTAGTGTTCTTCTTGCCAGACATGGAGTCCATGAAGAGAACAGTTGCTTACAGGTTGCCTTCTCCAGATATCAGTTCCTTATTGCAGTTGGTTGCTCTAGCAGATCAGAGAGTGAGGGATGAGTTTAGAGGGTCTTATGGGAAGCTGCTCAGTTTATTGTGTAGACCTTCTGTGTCTGAGATGACTAGATTGTATACCTTGATGCAGTTTTACGAGCCTCAGCTGAGATGCTTCTCGTTCCCTGATTTTATTCTGGCTCCTACTCTGGAGGAGTATTCTGATATGCTGGGAGTTCCTGTGTTAGATCAGACGCCTTTTGTTCATGAGGATACTGAGCTTGAGTTGGCTAAGCTTACTGAGATTGTCAATTTAGATGCTTCTGAGTTCCCCGGAGGTTTGGTCAAGCTGAATGGAGCTTATGGTTTTCATCTTTCTTGCTTGGTTGAGAAGGCTACGCAGTGTGCGAAGGATGGATGTTGGATTGTCTTCAGTGCTATTCTGGCTGTTTGCATTTATGGGATTGTCTTGTTCCCTAACTTGCCTGATTTTGTTGATTCAGATGCTTTCTTTATTCTTGCCTCGAAGAATCCGGTGCCTACTCTCTTGGGTGACGTTTATCATTATGTTCACTATAAGAATGAGAAGCGTCGGGGAAAGAATGTTTCTTGTTGTGTACCTCTTCTATCCAGGTGGTTTCAGGGACATCTTCCTAAGAAGGGACCTTTTGTTGATACTATTGGTACTTTGGATTGGTCTTCCAGATTGATGGGATTATGTGCTGATAACATTGTTTGGTTTAATCGGAACCTGCTCGGAGTGAATATTATATATAGTTGCAGCGGCTTTCCGAATGTTCCTTTGATTGGACGGAAAGGTTGTATTAACTATAACCCTTCTCTGCTTGTGAGACAATTTGGCTATGCTTTGAGGGATTCTCCGGTTGAAGACGAGATACAGGAATCTCTGTATCTCACAGGTTTATTAGATGGAGATGTTTTGGTCAGATTGAGGCGTGCTTGGGGTAATATTCACAGAAGAGGAAAGACATTGCTTGGTAAGAGTGACAATCGAGCTTATAATCCTTATTGGCTCTGGATTCATGAGAGAGTTAGGACTTCTCTGATGCCATATCCTGCTGCAGAGCCTTTGTATCTTCCGGTGATTGAGGAACCTACTTCAGTAGAGATTGAGAAGTATAACAAGCTGCTGGCTGAGAAGGAAGAGTTGCAGAGAGCAAATGAAGAGCTAGAGAAAGAGATTTTTCAGCTTCGGCATGAGAAGAGTGAGGCAACCTTCACTTTGAAGAAACAAACTGAGATGATTAATAGGTTGGGTTCAGACTTGACTGAAGAAACCAGCAAGAGAGAGAAAGTAGGAGTAGCCCTGAATGGTGTTAGTAGTGTACTTGCCACTAAGAAAGAACTTCTGAACAAGGCTTATTCTCGACTTTCCAAATGGGAATCTTTGTGGAATACAACACTTACCAAACGGAAGGAGCGTGAAGGTAAGTTAAAGCTTCAGATTTCCCAGTTAGAGGAGCAGATCAGTGCTAAGGATGCGAAGATTGCTGAAGAGGTATCTCTTAGACGCGACGCTGAGTCTAGAGTGAGTAGCATGGCTAAAGAGACTAGGGGTGGTGAATTGAAGGTTGGCTCTAAGAGATGTAGGGTTGATGAGTGTTCTGGCAAGGGAGCCTGTGAAGAGGACGCCAAAAAGCTGAGATCCACTGTTAAGCGGCATGCATTACTGATACAGGAGCTAATCTCTAGACTAGGTCATTTAGGGACGTTGAGGATATTGGAAGATGTCAGGGCACGCCATTTGGCCTGATTTATCTTTGCTTTGCTCTTGTTATTCATACTTGTATTTTGACCATCGCCAGGCTTGTTGGCCGAGGTCTTTTTCAGTTGTATTCAGTTGTATCTTTGTACTCTGCCTCTTGGCATTTGTTTATGTATGAGGTTTCTGATTCTGCGCTTGCTTACTTGGGACTCCATTGTCGTTATGGCTTCTTCTCTGGAACTAGAATCAAGGGGGGGGGGGGAATTAACCTGTTGCATATTTACACGTGTGCATTTGCATATTCATATTACATGGCAGGTACATTTTTGAGCTCGAATCTTATCTCCTGCATCTTACAGGTTGTTTCAATATTGACGAATAGAGAATTCACCGGTACACTACAAGAAGCAACAGTAAGAAGATCATGGATCAGGTACAGTCCGAGATGTAGGAGATCCGAGATAGGTTGGCCCAATTCATGCAGACCATGGAAGTTGTGGCCAAAGGCCAGGAACATCTTCAAACTCTGGTGCAACCGCTGCTGGCGCGAGCGGCTGGTAATACTGAATACAATTCTGTTCATGTTGAGACTCCTCGCAGGGAGGAAGTGATACCAAATGCTGGTGAGACTGGTACTGGCAACGACAACGGCAACGCTGGTAACAGAAATGCTGATAATGTTAATGGGAACATGGAAATCAACAGGAATGTTGGTATCAATACTGGTTTTGGTGACAACAATCAGGGTCTTGGCTTTGGCAATCGGGATGGTAATGATGGTTTCAATAATCAGGGCCTCGGCAACGGAGGGTTTGGTGATAACAATCAAGGTTTTGGTAATAATGGCTACGACAATGCTGGGTTCGGCAATGTGAATACCACTGGTGCTGGGATGGGTCCTTTCAATACTGGTTTTGGGACAGTGGCTGTTAATGAAGAGCTTGGCAATCTGAGGTATGATCCCAGGTTCTTCTAAAGTGGTCATGGTCATGGTCGTAATGCTGCTTATGACAGATATGGTAATGAGGGGCCGTACTGGAATAGAGATCGTCAAGAAGATGCCTTTTCTGGGCAAGGCATGGGTTTTGAGGTTCCCACTGATAGTGATCGAAGGATTAAAATGCTGGAAGAACAGATGAGAGGTATAACCAACCAAAATTCTGCAGGTCTGGACATGGCTACCATGGGGCTGGTTCTTGGGCTGAGAGTGCCATTAAAGTTCAAAGCTCCCACTTTCGATAAATATAAAGGGGATACATGCCCACGGGTTCATGTGCATTCATATTACCGGAGGATGTCTGCTTACTCTGATGATGAGAAGATGCTTATGCATTTTTTCAAGATAGTTTGTCAGGACCATCGCTGGAATGGTACATGGGACTAGAGCCTGCACAGGTCGGAAGTTGGAAAGAATTGGCTGATGCTTTCATCAAACACTACCAATACAATAGTGACCTTGCGCCAAATAGGGTCCAGCTTCAAAGTCTTTCACAGAAGAATGGGGAGAGTTTCAAGGAGTATGCTCAGCGCTGGCGTGATCTGGCGGCAAGGGTCCAACCACCTATGGTTGAAAGGGAATTGATTGATATTTTTGTTGGAACATTCTCTGGGATGTATTATGATAAATTGCTCAATTTCTCGATGGGTAGTTTCTCTGACATGATACTCATGGGAGAACGGATTGAAAATGGCATCAAAATTGGTAAGATTCAAGCCGGTGAATCGACCTCAGCTGGCGGTGCAAAAAAGGTCTTTGGTGGCAAAAGACAAGGAGACGCTAGTGCAGTGTATGGTGGTCGAGGACGAGGTAGAGGTAGGAATCAGTATATTCAACAACAAGTTGCTAGTGTGACGATTCCTATACCACCACAGCAGCAGCAGCAACAACAAAGGTATAATCCTACTCAGAGAAGGATCCAGAATGGGAAGCCAAAGAGGGTATTTGATACACCTCCGTCAACGTATGCAGAACTGCTTCAGACGCTGTTAAGTTTGAATCTGGTTGAGAAGAGAATGTTGGACCCACCCACCGGAGCGCTTCCTTACGGGTATGATACTAGTAAGCAGTGTGAATTTCATTTCGGGGCACCCGGACATGATATCGAGAGTTGTCATGCTTTTAAGCATAAAGTCCAAGATTTGATTGATAGTAAAGTCATCAACTTCAATAATGATGGTCCCAACATTGTACAGAAACCAATGCCGAATCATGGAGCGAATGTTGTTTTGACAGAGGAGGATTTGGATTTGGTTATGGACGTAAATGATCTGAAGACACCTTTGAGCTATGTTAAAAGTAGATTGTTGAAAGGAGGGGTCTTCCCCGGATGTGATGAGTATTGTTTGGATTGTTGGACCCAACCAGAGGGCTGTATTAATTTAAAGAGAGGTATTCAAGCCATGATTGATGAGGGAGCTTTGCAGTTTGACCGCACTGCTGTTGAGAAACCTGATGAGGTAACATGTGAAAAGCAGGGTGAGGTCGTAACAATTACAATTCCACGAAAGACTATTACGATATCAGCGCCTGCTAAGCAGCCAACTATCACGATAACGAAAGCAGGACCCGTTCCTTATGAGAGTACGAAAGCCATTCCATGGAATTATGGGTTGGAAGCTTTTTGCAACGGGGAAAAGATTAATATGGACTAGCCAGCAGGGGCAGTGGGCAATATTGTTGAAGCGGGAGGCATGACCCGAAGTGGTAGAATCTTCACTTCACCCGAAATCAAGGCTGAAAGGATTGCTAGAGGCAAAGCCAAAGTGAATGAAGGAGGACCTTCCCAGTCAAAAGAGAAGGAAACATCGGTCAAGGATGTAGAAGAGTTTATGAGGTTGATTCGCAAAAGTGACTATAAGATTGTGGAGCACTTGCAGCAGACGCCCTCCAAAATTTCAATACTATCTTTGTTGCTTTGTTCCGAGGCCCATCGAAATGCCTTGTTGAAAATCTTGGACACGTCTTTTGTACCTCAGGAAGTAACTGTTAATTAGCTTGAGGGGGTACTGGCGCATGTGAATGCTGGACACAGCCTGGGATTTACTGATTTTGATTTGATGCCTAGAGGTCGGGACCATAATATGGCTTTTCACATTTCAGTGGAATGCCGGGGCACTATTATGTCGCATGTTCTTGTAGACACCGGATCATCTTTGAATGTGTTGCCGAAGAAGGCTATGATGAATTTAGATGTTCGGGGAATCATATGCACGCCAAGTGATTTGGTCGTAAGGCCTTTTGACAGAACCAGAAGGTCGGTGTTTGGATCCATAACGTTGCCGTTCCAGGTCGGGCCAGAATTGTTTGACACAATGTTCTACATCATGGACATACATCCCGCTTACAGCTGTTTACTTGGGCGACCATGGATACATTCTGCAGGGGTTGTGACGTCCACGCTGCATCAGAAACTTAAATACATGGTTGGGGACAGTGTTGTTACTATTTGCGGAGAGGAGGACATTCTGGTTAGTCATCTCTCGTCATTCAAGTACGTTGAAGTGGATGGAGAGATCCATGAGACGCCATGCCAAGCCTTCGAGGGGTTGCAGATCAAGGACAAGTCTCCTGTTCCTAGCAAAGGGCCAGAGGTGGCCATGTCTTTGTACAAAGACGCTCAGGCAGTGGTTCAGGCTGGAGTAACCAAAAGATGGGGTCAAGTCTTAGAAATTCATGTCAAGATGGACAAGTTTGGGTTGGGGTATCGCCCGACATCGTCACCCTCCGCATCAGGCGTGCCAAAGTTCAAAGGACCAGTGGTGATCTCTCCGGGTGGGGTCTGTTATGAAACAATCAATGTTGTTTCCGATACTGAAGAAGGAGATAGTGACTGCGATATGGACTCGTGGATCAAGCCCGGCGTGCCAGGACATAACCTGTGCAACTGGTCTATCCAGGAACTTGTCCCAGTGACTACAAAACAGTAATGATTTGTTTTCTCAATTATTGTATAATCCTGTGTCCTACCCGGGGCATAGTGATTTTGTTTTTAGGGCTACCTGCTTATGTGTGTACTTTGTTTAATCATTAATAGAGGCATTTTTCGCATGCAAATTTTGTGATCCTTGTTTTTCCTGTTTTTGTTTAACAATAAAATGGCAACGTGGTTATGTGCTTTGTTTGCATTATTTGAAACATTTAACCATTCTCATTGCAGGATTCATATTTCAGACGACACCGATCACGAACTTCCTATGACTCGCTTCGACTTCGAGCACCCGGTATTTCAAGCAGAAGAAGAGATTGTTGAGGATAGTGACTTATCAGAAGAGTTGACTCGACTTTTGAAACAAGAAGAGAGAATCATTCTGCCTCATCAGGAGGAAATTGAAATTATCAACGTGGGGTCCGAAGAGGTTGTCAGGAATATCCGAATAGGGGCTGCACTGCAAAGTGATATCAAGAAAAGGCTTATCGAGATGCTGCGAGAATACAGTGATATCTTTGCTTGGTCTTACGAAGACATGCCTGGGTTGGATACTGATATGGTGGTTCACCGTCTGCCATTGCGCGAAGAATGTCTGCCGGTTAAACAAAAACTCAGGAGAACTCGACCAAATATGGCTGTGAAAATTAAAGAGGAAGTTCAGAAACAATGGGATGCTGGTTTCCTAGCTGTTACAACTTATCCCTCATGGGTCGCTAATATAGTACCTGTACCAAAGAAAGATGGTAAGGTGCGGATGTGCATGGACTATCGAGATTTGAATAAGGCGAGCCCAAAAGACGACTTTCTGCTTCCTCATATTGATGTGCTGGTCGACAACACTGCTCAATTCTCTGTGTTTTCCTTCATGGACGACTTTTCAGGCTATAATCTGATAAAGATGGCGCCGGAGGATATGGAGAAAACGACTTTTATTACCCCGTGGGGAACGTTCTGCTACAAAGTGATGCCCTTTGGTTTAAAGAACGCCGAGGCAACATATCAGCGAGCTATGACAACACTCTTTCATAACATGATGCATAAAGAGATCGAAGTCTACGTTGATGATATGATTGCCAAATACCAAACGGAGGAAGAGCATCTGGTCAATCTTCTGAAATTGTTCAAGAGGCTTAGGAAATTCAGGCTGAGGCTGAATCCTAACAAGTGCACCTTCGGGGTGAGATCTGGTAAGCTATTGGAGTTTATTGTGAGCGAAAAAGGAATTGAGGTTGATCCTGCTAAGATAAAAGCAATACAAGAAATGCCAACGCCGAAAACAGAAAAAGAGGTTTGTGGCTTTTTAGGGAGGTTGAACTACATTGGCCGGTTCATATCTCATCTAACGGCCACGTGTGAGCCATTATTCAAGTTATTGAAAAAAGATCAGGCTGTGACCTGGAATGAAGATTGTCAAAGGGCGTTTGAAAAAATAAAAGAATATTTGCAGGAACCTCCAATATTGATACCCCCAGTAGACGGGAGACCATTGATTATGTATTTGACGGTTCTTGAGAAAAGTATGGGTTGTGCTCTCAGTCAACATGACGAGACTGGACGTAAAGAGCATGCGATTTACTACTTGAGTAAAAAGTTCCCAGACTGTGAGTCCCGTTACTCAATGCTCGAAAAAACGTGATGTGCGCTAGCCTGGGCTGCCAAACGTTTGAGGCAATACATGCTAAATCATACAACCATGCTAATTTGAAAGATGGATCCGATCAAATACGTGTTTGAAAAGCAAGCACTTTCCGGAAGGATTGCCCGTTGGCAGATGGTATTGACAGAATACGATATCCAGTATGTTTCATAAAAGGCTATTAAAGGTAGTGTTTTGTCAGAATACCTAGCTGAGCAGCCAATTGATGATTACCAGTCGATGAGTTTTGATTTTCCTGGCGAGGATATCATGTACTTAAAAATGAAGGACTGTGAGGAGCCGTTGCCGGATGAAGGTCCAGAGTTGGGCTCCAAATGGCAATTGATATTTGATGGTGCCGTCAATTCATACGGAAGTGGAATAGGGGCAATCATTACTACTCCCCATGGGTTGCACATCCCATTCACTGCTAGATTGACTTTTCCAGTTACCAACAATGAGGCCGAATATGAAGCGTGTATTATGGGGCTCGAAGAAGCTATCGATATGAGAATTAAAAATCTTGATGTGTACGAAGATTCTGCTCTAGTTGTGAACCAGATCAAGGGAGAGTGGGAGACTCGTCAGCCCAATCTGATACCCTATATGAATTATGCAAGAAGGTTGTTACCTTTCTTTGACAAGGCGGAATTGCACCATGTACCACGAGTAGAAAATCAGATGGCAGACGCTCTTGCGACTTTGTCTTCAATGTATAAGGTTAACTTCTGGAATGAGGCTCCCAGGATAGTTATCTCTCGCCTCGATAGGCCCGCTTTCATATTCGCCATTGAGGAAGCTTCCGATGGTAAACCGTGGTATTATGATATCCAGAATTTCTTGAAGAACCAAGAGTATCCGGCTGGGGCATCCAATCGTGATCAGAAGACTCTTAGGAGATTGGCTGGCAACTTCTATTTGAATCCTGATGGTGTTTTATACAAAAGAAACCACGACTTGGTGTTGTTGCGGTGTGTGGACGATAAAGAGGCTAAGTTGCTCATGGAAGAAATCCACGAGGGTACATTTGGCACGCATGCCGGTGGACATGCAATGATGAGAAAGCTATTAAGAGCAGGGTATTACTGGCTAACAATGGAAACAGATTGTTTCAAATTTGCAAAGAAGTGCCATAAATGCCAGATTTATGCGGACAAGATTCACGTGCCTCCGAGCCCTCTAAACGTTATGTCGTCGCCTTGGCCTTTCTCCGTGTGGGGAATTGATGTGATTGGAAAGATTGAGCCCACGACATCCAATGGACATCGGTTTATCTTGGTAGTTATTGATTACTTCACCAAATGGGTTGAAGCGGCTTCGTATGCTAATGTTACCAAGCAGGTGGTAGCCAGATTTATTAAGAAAGATATTATCTGCAGATATGGAATCCCGGAGCGGATTATCACTGACAACGGTTCGAATTTGAATAACAAGATGATGAAGGAATTGTGCCATAATTTCAAAATTGAACATCACAACTCTTCTCCTTATCGGCCCAAAATGAATAGCGCTGTTGAAGCGGCCAATAAAAACATAAAGAAGATTGTTCAGAAGATGGTTGTGACCTATAAGGACTGGCATGAGATGTTGCCTTTTGCTCTGCACGGTTATCGTACGACGATACGCACATCAACTGGGGCAACTCCTTTTTCACTGGTATATGGTATGGAGGTTGTCCTGCCATTGGAGGTTGAGATTCCTTCTCTGAGGGTTTTGCATGATGTCCAACTTGATGAGGCAGAATGGGTGAAAGATAGATTGAATCAGCTCAGTTTAATGGACGAGAAGAGACTAGCTTCTCTAGCATATGGTCGGTTGTATCAGAGTCGGATGAAGAAAGCTTATGATAAAAAGGTGTGTCCTCGAAGCTTTCAGACGGGCGATCTTGTGCTGAAAATGATTCTCCCACCACAATCAGATCACAGGGGAAAGTGGACTCCCAACTATGAAGGTCCATATGTCGTTAGAAAGGTCTTCTCTGGACGAGCCTTACTGTTGTCCACCATGGATAGTGAGAATTTTACATCCCTTGTGAACTCATACGCAGTTAAAAAATACTTTGCTTAAAGAGACCCGCTGGACAAAAAAAAGAAAGTCCAGGCAAAAATGGGGCATCCTGGCGAACCATAAAAAAGAAATAAAAGGTTCGGGCAAAAGTTAGGGATAAAATTGAAAAAGTGTACACCCGCGAAGTTGAAAACCTGAAAAGGGCGACTTCGGCAAAAAAGGGTATCCCGGTGAATTGAAAACCCGCAAAGGGAGGTTCACGCAAAAGTTAGGGATTTGAAAAAGCAAATGATTGCGGTCCGAGTTTGATACTGCATTGCTTAGTGGTTTGGGAGTACCTGAGAGTCGTATATCCGAAACAATCTCTTCTGAAGATCGAGTATCGGGAAAGCGTCAGAGTCAGGCGAGTCATAGGAGGATCAGCTCATGGTGTTCGTCTGTACCACGTTGCCGACATGTACACAAATTTTCTTTGCGCTTCTGTAATATTTGTATTTTTGTTTGTGCGTAACTTCCTCTTTTCAGGAGTTGCATCCAGTGTACAAAATTTTGCCTATTTACAGGCCCGTTATCAATAAAGCATGTTATTCAGTACTTGATGCTTGTTCTTTACTGTTTTGTTTATGAAAAACGCCGGTGTTTTTGATAAACATGCACGTACATAAACTTGCTGGCCCTTGCCAATAATTGCTAAATCTTCGAATTGACTGAACGAATGTCACGGATACTAACCGGAATAGATCTTGTTGTATAGATTTGTTCTTGTCTTGTTTGTGTTTTGCAGGGTTCTCACCTTTGAAGCAAACAGTCAAGGAATTTATGTTTCCCCAGCCGGAGTCCTGTGACATATTGATTGTATCATTCCTCAGCAGATGGAAGTCACATTTTATCTCAGAAGATTTGAGATGACACTTATCCCCATTGGATGTGGGTGGTCCTCCCCAGAAGAGTATTCCCCAGGAAAGTTTCTAGGAGAGTTTCCTCGGTGGATTTGAATGCCCCTAACAGAGGGTGCATTCCCAGCAGTGAGTATGTGCACACTCCATGCCCAATATGGGTAACTCCCGCAGAATATAACCAAGTCGTCTTTGGTTCAGAAGGATTATCCCCACGCAGGATTGTTTCTCCTTCTCCCCAGCAGGTTATTTTTCCTCCGACAGGATGAACATCCTCATGAGAGTTCGTAATTTCAAGCTTGTGAGCCATTCCCTGACAGGATGGTTATCCCAAGCGGAGTCGGTTGCACCGTTCCAGCATTTACTTTGTTGTAATATGTCTGTGATACCCGTTCATCCCCAACAAATTGGGTCTTGTCTTCAGCATTTATTTTGCTGAAGCGCCTCTTGGCATCTTTGCATTTTGCATATATCATCATATTTGTATTCACTCAAACGCATAGCATTTCCATGCCGTATGGAGCATTACGCCATTGTCAAACATATGCATTTTGAAACATAAGTCAGGTTGGTTACCTTTTTGGTTTCAGGTGTTATCCCTTGCAGAGGAGCGGGATTCTTGCTCAGAAGGATCTCTAGATATTCAAATTCTCGGCGTGAGATAGGTGATGATAATGTTCGTCCCCTAGCAGAGTTGCTTGGTTAAGTTTCTCTTTGTCCCTGGTGGGATTATTCTCAGGTTGCTGTTACGCCAGCATCGAAAGATTTCAGGCCTTAAACCTTCGGAGGTGTCACTAGTGATTTCCCCACAGAGTGATGTGGTTAAGTTTCTCGTATTACCCAACAAAGTATTCTTCAATTGTTCTCCGTGTTGAAGGAATTGTACCTGTGTTGACAGTGATGTTTACCCGTGCTGACGGTGATTGTTCTCCGTGTTGACGGAATTGTACCTGTGTTGACAGAGTTTGGTATCCGTGTTGACGGAATTGTTGTGCCTGTGTTGACAGAGATTGTTACCTGTAATGGACAGAGATTGTATATGTGTTGACAATGATGTTTCCCCGTGCTGACGGTGATTGTTATCCATGTTGACGGAATAGTACCTGTGTTGACGGAATTGTTGTGCCTGTGTTGACAGAGATTGTTACCTGTAATGGACAGAGATTGTACCTGTGTTGACAGTGATGTTTCCTCGTGCTGACTATGATTGTTATCCGTGTTGACGAAATAGTACCTGTGTTGACAGTGATTGTTGTCCGTGGTGACGGAATTCTTCCCTGTGTTGACAGAGATTGTTACATGTGATTGACAGTGATGGTTACCTGTAATGGACATAGATTGCATCTGTGTTGACAGTGATGGTTACCTGTGATGGGCAGAGATCGTACCCCGTGCTGACGGAGATTGTTATCCGTGTTGGCGGATTTGTTGCCTGTGTTGACAGAGATTGTTACCTGTAATGGACAGAGATTGCACCTGTGTTGATAGTGATGATTACCTGTGACTGACAGAGATTGTACCTGGGTTGACAGTGATTGTTATCCGTGTTGACGGAGTCGTTACCCGTGATTGACGGAGTTGTCCCAGCGAAATCGCCGGAGATTGTTATCCGTGTTGACGGAAGTGTTACCTGTGTTGACAGTGATTGTTACCCATGTGGATGGAGTTATTATCTGTGATTGACGGAATTTCCCCAGTGGAGTTGTTATCTATGACTGACAGAGATCGTTATTCCAGTTATGGACGGAATTGTACCTATGGTGAATGGAGTCCTTCCTCGTGTTGACGAAGTTTAGTCCAGTTGTGGACGAAGTTGTTTCTTGCAAAGTTGATTTGATGCCTGTGGCGTCACACAGGTATTTAATGTTGAAATCAAAAGTTTTATTAGATGATTGAACAGTTGTTGCTGTAACAACTGGGTTCAGCACAACGGATGTTGTCCCCTAAGCAGTTTTCGCTGTGTATTTTTGCGGTTGGCAAATTTCCGGGTTTCTTGGTATTCAACTGTCTTCTACCTCGATTGTTTGAAGGTCGTTCGCTCTTCACCCAGTTGAGTCCAAGCCGTTTGAATAGGGGCAGCTGTTGCACCCCAAAATTTGCTCAACCTTTTCTTACCTGGTTTATGTTTCATTGCATTATGATTTGCATAGTTATATCATTTGCATATCATGATATCATTCCTATATCAGGGGATCAAGTGTTATTCTTATCAAGAGAAGCCTAGAAAGAGGTCTCATTCAAGATTGAGAAGTTGTCAAAGTCATCAGAAGGTGGTTTGAGTGCCTAAGGGTTTAGATGTTTGAGAGTGAATCTTCTCCTAACTTGAATATCAACTGAAGACCATCAGAGGGTTGTGAAATGTTGAATGTGAGAAGAGGATGTGTATGGAGCTCATAGAATTCCTATAGGGCCATGTGAGAGATTAATCAAGTCATTGGGTCAAATACAAGAGCTACAGTTGAGGTGCAAACAATTAAGGTTTCATCTGGATCAATCCTAAGTCAACTGGGTAATTGAAGAGTATCAAAGCCTAATTTTAGGTAATGGAGTTCATGAAATGATGTGATAAGACATTTGTGGTGTTGTGCCAAGATCAAATCAAGAAAAGTCAAGAGTGTGGGAAGTTGCTAAGTTAGGGTTTCAGTGTAAAATCCCCTGTTTAGTGCCTAACTTCAAGACCACATAAGTCAAGATACATGTTTCAAATGGATCTTTGGCAAACATGAAACTTGTAGATCATCTCAATACCTTTAATTTTAGTATTAGAAGTCCTCCATAGGATTTATAGAACTCAAGTTATGGCCCAGACAAGTTACAAGTCCTCAGATGCCACTGAAATTTGTCTGTGAAAATCATATGACTTCAAGGCTATTTTTGACCTAGAAGGAGGTTTCACCTGAACTATTGGCCAACATGAAAGTTGTTCCTCATGATCTTAGATTTATAAATTGTATTAGAAGTCTTCCATCTGATTTGTAGAACTCAAGTTATGAGGTTTACAAGTCAGGGGTATTTTGGGAAAGTGAGATTATAGGCCATTTTCAATCATAGGTCAAAATCTCCAACTTGCACTCTTCAAATGGAGATTTGTTCAACATGGAACTTGCTCAAAACATGATTTTAAGTGCAACCAAGTGATCATTTGGGATTGGTTTGGCTTGTAGCAAAAAGTCACTTAAAATAGCCTAAAAAAGGGAATTTTTCAAATGGATTAAGGAGGGAAAATTAACTTTTTGAGTTAGAGGACCAAAACATGGTATGTGAGTACTTTTTTTGAATGGAAATCACATTCTAAACACATTAGCATTGGCAGAATTTTGAGCATAGGCCAAGTTTTAGGAGTTGTCATTTAAATTACTTCGCCATGAAGTTACATAATCAAAAATAGCCATTGGATCAAATACAAGGATCAAATCCCAGCCATTCACACTCCACATGTTGTTATTAGTTGAATTGAATCATTTTGGAGTCAAAACATTGCCATTTTCGTGTACACTCAAGAGCAAAAAGTGGTGAAATTTTGAAAATTCATTTTGGGCTTAGAGGCAAGGATTGAGCTTTCTCTTGATCAATATCCATTGTATATAACATTTCCAACCTTCACAAATCATCAGTTTTGGAAATTGGAGCAGAATTGATCAAGAACAAGCTTGAAAAAGTGAAGAAAACTCAAAAAATGAATTCTTAGATCTAGATCGTTTCAAGCCAAATTGTGAATTAAGAAAGCTTTATTGAAGATTATTGAACGATTCTGGAGAGTTTTGCGAAGCTTCATCAAGGATTAAAGGCTCATTGGAAGTTCTCCACTAGGTACTTGAATTTCAACATATCTCTCTTAATACTTGATGATTCTTTGCCATTTTTGTTTCTTTGCACTCCTTGAAGCATGTAGATCATTTCTGGATGCTAATTGATGTTTATGACGTTCGAAATTTGGAGCTCCAAACTTGTGAGATGTTGTATGGACTGTTTTTGCATGATTTTGCTTAGTTTTTGCTTGATCTATAACCTCCATAAAATAAGGTTGAGTTTAGAATTAATTTGGAGAGGTTTTGATGAACTTGAGGTTTTGGTGCCAAACTTTGTTTGCTTCGTTTCTCTTTGATCTTGCATTATTAATAATTTTGGATGAGATATTTGGAATCCTTGCGAAAAATCCTTCAATTTCGATCCAAAAAATGTGCAAAACGGATAAGAATTGAGAGAGTTATGGTTGTTCGAAGTTGCCGAAAAATCATCACATCCATGGCTGTGGGTTACTATTCATCATGCAGAAAAATTGGATTTGGAGAAGACGAGTGTGCACCGTCCGATCGCTTCACATTTGTTGACATCTTCCGCGCATCAAGCGGCTGTGCGCGCGCCACATGTACAAGTCTAATACAACATCGTTTTGGCTTGCTAAGGGGACCGAGTGCTCCCCTGTTCGATCCCTGGCAGCCACACTTTTGGCTGTTTCATTTTATTCACCTTATTCCTTTGTTTTCTTTATTTCTTTTCTTTTCTTTTATTTTTCTGTTTTGATAGCTGTTTGAATTAATTACATAAAAAATAGTAAAACTAAACAAAATAGTACGAAATTTTTTCTCATGATTCCTGAATGTCTTAAGAAATTTTAGGCGTTGATTTTACATTTTTAGGATTTAATCTGAATTAATTGAATTTTTTTCTTTTGTGCTAACGTCCATTGTTTTACATATTTGATCATCTGCCTTGTTGAATTTTTTTTTTCCAATTGATGATGAATTTGGCTTTGATTTTTTAGTATGTTTTAGGGTAGATATTCATGTTCCCTTAGGATTTTTATTAGAATTTTAGAACAACTTTAGGTTCTGTTTTAGGTGTTGAGATTAGAGCTTTCCCAAACTTGTGGATCATCTTGATACCTTTCAATCTAGAAATTATTTAGGTGACTTAGAAGTTGAATTAGGCTTTAATATTTTAAACCTAGGCTTTTCAAACATTTATGTTCCACTAGGAATTTAATTAGAATTTTAAAATTTTGTTTCCTATTTTTGTTGAATTTTGCAAGTTGCTTGTGTTCATGTTGTTCTCTCTTGAGTGCCTTTGCTTATTTGGCTTGGTTGGTGACCTTGGAGCTTGCTTGGCTTGGAATCCTTTTTGTGAGGTCTTATGGACTTGATATAGATGATATGGCTTGAAGATTGGAGCTTGGATTTGAAGTTTCCTTTTCCTTTAGGTTTTTTTTTAAGAGCTTAGGAAACTAGGGTTTTAAGAAGAGCCATTAGAGCTAGTTTTGATTTCTTCATCAAACATAGAATGCATTGTGTGCTTCTATTTCATCCAATGACATGAAGTACTCCTAGTGAAACTCCATCTCTCCTTTGGAGGGATGTGTGGTATGCCCATAGTTGAGTAGAACTTTGAGGATACCTTTCTATTTCAATGTTGGTACTTGATGATTTCCTTTGGTTTTCATTAAGTTCTCAACATTGCAACCTTGATCTTGGTGATTGTTCCTCTGCTTGGAGTGTGCTTGCTAAAGCTTGAAGATGAAGTTTGATAGAGCTTGAAGATAGAATCTAGCTTGAAGATGAAGTCTTGCTGTCAACTTTGCTGTCTTTTCAACTGTGCTGTTTAGAACTTGCTGTTGCTGTCTGCTGTAGGAGTTTGTTGCTGCTTCTTGGGTTGCCTCCTCTGTATCTTTTGTTTTTCTCTGTATTGTCTGTTTGCTTGTGCTGATTACCTCTAGGCTTGAGGTGGAGCTTGTATCCTCTTGCCTGTTATTTTCTCCCTTGCTTCTCTTATACTGTTGCATAGCATACATTTTACTGTTTACTGTTTACTGCTTGCTTTCTTTTGATGTTTCCCCTAGGATCTCTGATTTCCTCTGTGAAAGAGGGAATTATGACAGACATTAGGTTTTGACCCATGCATGATAACTATAGGTAGATTCCCCTTTCAACCATAGTTTTAGGGTGTCTCTCTTTTCTCATCTCAAAACAATTCAAAAACACAGTAATAAGGTTAATCGAAGTCGTACGTTACGAGCCTTAAGCTATCTGAGAAAAGGTTGGTGGAGTGTCTCTCTCCAGTAATCTGGATGTTAGTGTGGTACCCTTTGGGTGACATACAAAGCGTTCACTCCTGTGGTCATAGTTTCTAGTGCGACTGAGATTACAAACATCCTAAAAAACAGTTCTTTCGTAAAAAAAAAAAAACTCAAACAAACATTCAAACTCTGTTTTTGTCCTCTTGGACCTTTAATCAGGAAAACCCTTTTCAGAAGAAGATAAAAAACTGTCAGACAAGCTTGTGTCGTCCGTAGCCCGAACTATGTTTGTTCTGATCTTTCATGTCGTATGAAAGTACGTAGGCACGAGATGCGACATCTCGACGAGCAACCTTTCCCCCATAACCCGTAGTTAGGCGAACTACGTTGACTCTGATTTCTCGTTCCAGACGGGAATACGTAGGCATAAAGTGTGATACTTTGCCGAGTCATTTTCTTTTCTTTTTAACCCAGACCTGTAGAGTAGATAGAATAACACACCCTTAGATAGAAAACAAGTGTGGATCCCGTCGAGTACGACAGACGTGAGGGGTGCTAATACCTTCCCCTTGCGTAACCGACTCCCGAATCCAGGATTTGGTTGCGATGACCATTCCTTTCCCTCTTTGCGTTAGGTTTACTCTGAGCGTTTCCTTTCCCTCTTGTGGGATAAATAACGCACGGTGGCGACTCTTCTGTCATAGCCGGCGCCAATTTTCGCAGTAGCGACAGTAGCCAGAACCCCCAACCCCTTTAATGTGCAAACCAACTCCAGTGGTCTGCTACGGGTACCCGTAGTGCATGTTACTATCCGTAGTAGACAATATGGCCACCCGTAGCACAAGTTATTGGTCGTGTCAGACAGGCTAGGAGATTTTGATTCTTTCCTTTTTCAGCAAGATTTGGCACTTATTGTTGATTTGGCTATTGTTAGACATGATTTTATTGGGAAATTAAGTTTAGGTCATTAGGGGAATAGAAAAAAGTGGAGATCTTTTCTATTTAAGCAATTTTTGGATTTTATTTGGACACTTCTTCTTGGAACGATAAAAGATTTATGGAGAAAAATTTGAGAACACATAAGCTTTGGTGAAGGGTAGATTTTCATGATCGGAAGCGATTGAAGATCCTCTTTCATCCTAGTAACTGTAATGTCTATATCTTGTATTTTCTTTTTATCAAATATTATGAGTAGCTAAACCCCCCAATGTTAGGGGGTATCCCTGATTTGGATATGTAACAACTATGATATTATTATTGCAATAATAATCTCTTTTTACATAATTGATTTAATCTTTTGTTGTTCTTAATGCTTGCCTTGTCGGACAAACGAGTTTGATTTATGATATACGATTAGGCTTGACTGTCGTTGTTAATGTTTTGCTTTAGATTATTCGATAGTAGATATCACCTAGGACTAGGGACACCCTATATAAACCGGAATATTCTTGATATTAGAATGCTTAATTTCATCTTTAATTCTCTATAGACATAGGAATTAGGTTGGACGATTAAAGCTTTTCTCACTAAGGACTTAGGAGTATACACCCTAAAGAACCGGTGATTAATAAGTTAAAATAAGTTGTTGCAGTGGTAGTTCAGAGTTGTTGATGAATCCAATCACACACCTTCCCTAGCATGTTCACTCATAATCACTTTAAACCTTTCTCTTGCTTTATTTACTTTTTATTGTATTTTAATTTCTATTTTGCAAAATCCAATCCAAAACCTCAAAGCTTTTGTTTAACTAAAGTAAAACTTGAACTCTATTTTGTCAAGCAGTCATTGAGATCGACATTCGGAGAAATTCCGTTTTATTACTACGTTGGCAGATTATTACACTTGCTAATTTACCGATTAAGTTTTTGGCGCTGTTGCCGGGGACTGCTAAAGATTATAAAGTTTATGGTTTTATTTTAGTTCAAATTTTGTTGCTTTGCAATAAAATTTTAGTTTTAATTTGAATTTTATTTTGTTATTAAAAAAAAATGAAAAAAAAGTAGGATTATTGTTGCTTCATGAATTCTTCTAAATTTTGCGACTAATAAAGTGTTTGAGTTTTGTAGTCATGCGTTATTTTTATATATTGGCACCTGTATCTCCTACATGATGGTCGCCTGATTCGGGAATCACTTTGGAAGAGATGACTAAAATTTTTAAAGCATATAAGAGGGAGGTAAGAATTCTCATGAATGAATGTGAGGAAGCTAACTTTTATCCATATAGGTTTATTTGGCGAAAGTTAAGGTTGGAAGAAGAATGTGTGGAAGAATAAGAAAAAGACATGACGTCAGATGAAGAAGATGCATTAGAAATAGAAGAATGAGTAAACAAGAAATACGGGGAAGGTGAAAAAAGGAAACTTGAAGATGGTCTAGTTTTGGATATAAATACAAATTTAACAATTTGTGAAGATGTAGACATCCAACAAGAAAATCTTCAAGAAAAGGGTATCCCTAAAAGCTATTTTAACAAGGCAGCTGAAAGAAAAGAAATTGACAAAGTATTAGATGTCATTTATGCCTTGTTTGCTAAAATCAAACTGAAAAAGATTTGGAAACAACACCATCAATATCTCAAGTTCATGAGATTGCTACCAAACAAAAGAAAGAAAAAAGATGATGTGTTCTTTGTTTCATATATGCCACCTTAACATAGAATGAGTTGTCGAGTCATGCGATGTTAAACAAAGTGCTATGTGGGAGGCAACCCACGCTTTTTATTACTAAGCCATATTTTTTTATTTTGAGTCAGGTCAGACATAGGTTCTTACATAGGCAAGGAGTAATAATAGAGAATGTGCAAGCGATGATGTAACAAATGATGTTGCATTACCCTCCACCACCTCTATGAGTCTCCTCTCTCTCACTTATGCTAAAACATTGAGGCCAATGTTTAGTTCAAGTTTGGGGGAGGATTTACTGCTTTTAGTTTTTCCTTTTAGTACCTTTTATTTCTGTTTTGTGTGTTTTTGGTTAAAACCTATTTGAATTTCTCCCAAAATGAGGACCGTAGAAAATTTTCTTGGGAATATTGTGATTTTTAGGTAGTTTAGAAAGTAAATAGAGTTCGAGGGAGGAGAAGCTAGAACTAGGGATATTGGGAAAGTTTGAAAACTTAGGTATGACCCGAACACCCGAGATTCCCCGGAGTAAGGAAGCGAGTCCAACATGTAGATTTATGCCATAGTACTTGGATTTGAGAAGTATTCCCCAATTAGTTGTTATTGATAATCCGACATTATTAAAGAGATTTACATGTATAGGGTTGATTGAGAAAATGACTTAAGGCACCAAAAAAAATTGAATAATAATAATAAAGGCAACTAGTCCTTCTAAGTTAAGTAACCCTCACCCGGTTACTTAACCTAACAGCGGTTGAGTCTCAATTATCGTCCTAAAGTGGACTAATAAACGCCAATATGCATGGGGAAAAAATTTCCTAGAAAAAGTCTTGATCAATCTTGTACATGTGAGAAAACACGATCGTGAATGCCTTAATCCGATTATTCGAAGGAAAGGGGGAGAAAATCGAAGAAAATACTTAAGCCCAAAGCATAGTTTGAGAGGTGATCAAAAGGGAGATTTAGGTCCGTGGTTTACCGCGGTATATGCTCTTGTAATACGTTCATTAATGAATGATTACCGAGAGAACTAGTACAAACCGATCGGAGCAACGACTCATGTATGAGTATCAACGCACTTTATCTTCACAAGTTTTTTAGTTGAAGTGCACCGTTTAAAAAACAAATTGTTATGCAAGCTTGTTGCTTGAAGTCAAGCAATGGCTAAGTTTGGGAAGTTTTATTGGTGGTTTTTATTGCTTTCATTTACTTTTAATTTAGCATAATCATGTCATGTTTTTATTCGCATTTTATTTCTGTTCACTACATTTTATCCTTAGTTGTGTTGCTTTAATGTTTTCAAAATTAAATAAGTATTTAAGAAGGATGTCAGCAGAAAACTAGAAGAATAACGAAGAATTAGGGAGGAAAACCCAAGGAACAGTGGCCTGCTATGGCCACCCGTAGTTTGTGCTACGGGCCATAGTAGAGGTGCATTCAAAACCCTAGTTTTTATATGAAAAAGACATGGAGACATTGGTCTTCTAAGGCCACCCGTAGCACGTGCTACTGGCCGTAGCATCCAGAACCTCCAACCCTTTCAATGTGCAAACCAACTCCAGTGGTCTGCTGCGGGCACCCGTAGTGCATGCTACTGGCCATAGCAGACACTACGACCACCTCTATCACATGCTACTAGCTGTGTCAAATAGGAAAGGAGATTTTATTTCTTTCCTTTTTCGGCAGGATTTGGCACTGATTGTTGGTTTGGCTATTGTTAGACATGATTTTATTGGGAAATTAAATCCGAGTCATTAGGGGAATAGAAAATAATCGGAGATATTTTCTATTTAAGTGATTTTAGGATTTTATTTGGAGACTTCTTCTTGGAACGATAAAAGATTTATCGAGAAAAATTGGAGAACACAAAAGCTTTGGTGAATGGCAGATTTTCATTATCGGAAGCAATTAAAGATCCACTTTCATCCTAGTAACTGTAATGTCTACATCTTGTATTTTCTTTTTATCAAACATTATGAGTAGCTAAACCCCCCAATGCTAAGGGGTGTCCCTGATTAGGATCTGTAATAACTCTGATATTATTATTGCAATAACAATCTCTTTTTCCATAATTGATTTAATTTTTTGTTGTTCTTAATACTTTCCTTGTCAGAAAAACGAGTTTGATTTATGATTAACGATTAGGCTTGAACGTCATTGTTAGTGCTTTGCTTTAGATTATTTGATAGTAGATATCACCTAGAACTAGGGATACCCTATAGAAACCGAAATATTCTTGATATTGGAATGCTTAATTTCATCTTTAATTCTCTATGGACATAGGAATTCAGTTGGACGATTAAAGCTTTTCTCAATAAGGACTTAGGATTATACACCCTAAAGAATCGGTAATTAATAATTTAAAATAAGTTGTTGTAATGGTAGTTCATAGTTGTTGATGAATCCAATCACACGCCTTCCCTAGCATGTTCACTCATAATCACTTTTAACCTTTCACTTGCTTTATTTACTTTTTATTGTATTTTAATTTCCACTTTGCAAAACCCAATCTAAAACCCCAAAGATTTTTTTAACTAAAGTAAAACTCAAACTCTATATTGTCAAGCAGTCCTAGAGATCGACATTCATAGAAATTCCCTTTTATTACTACATTTGCAGATTAGTACACTTACTAATTTACCGACCAAAAATCCTTCCAATAACCATAGTTATCTTCATTGAAAACAGGTGCTCTATTACACGCCCCTTTAAGTTTGAAAGCCATAACCTAATAAGCAATTTTGAAGCACAATATAAATGGGTGCTCGTGATACCACTTGTTAGACGAGGGCAACGGTCTTGAGAGGGATGGGGGGGGGGGGGTGAGTAGATCACTAATAAAATTTTCATTGATTAAAAAACTATTTTAAATATTATTTACTATGGCAATAGAAAGAAATTCGGGATCGACACCCGTCTGTCCTGAACCATTATCAGAAGAATCAGATATGCGTATTAAACTATAACAAAACATATTACAATGATGAGAAAGCAAATCAATATTTTTTTTAAAACAACATTTGAACTATGTCACTCTATGATAACCAATTTCCAATGAAATGTGAAAAAATTGACTAAGACAATTTATCAAACACTTAATGTGCAATAAACACCAAGTCGATTTTTCTTTGTGTTGATGATATGAAACCCAACTGCAATTGTTTAAATCGTAATTATCTTACAAAATAGTTTGAAATACTTCAAAAAAAATAGAACTATCAGTATATGAAATTGCACACTAAATGACTTATCAAATTATAAAGCGAGTGAGTGAATGAGTGTATGTGTGTGTGCGCGTGTGTATGAGAGAGAGAGCGCAGTTCCCCAATTGTCTTCACTATGTGTATGTCTGCACCTAATTACATATGAAACTAAGATATTCAATTAACCTTTGTAAATGTTGTATATAAGAGAAAAAAGCATAACTCTAAACCCCCAAACCCTAGGTTTGGTATTGATCATGTCTTCTTCTCTTCCCTTGATCTTAAGCAAGATCAATTGACAAAAGATTTCCAACTCGATCCTCTGGTTACCGCTACTTCTTTGACAGAACCTCATTCTTCAAAGCTTTCACTTGGTTGAATCCTCATTGCGAAATCTTGTGCAAAAACCCCAAATCAACCTTGATATTTGAAGGAAAACCCAAACTGGTACTATCAATGAAACCCCCAAAGAATTCTCAACCCAATTTGATTATAACAATCCTAAATTGGACATTATCAATCTTGTATCTAAATGGCAACCAACAAAAATGGTTATGTGTAATTGTTGTGTGTATACATAGAAAAAGATTAAAGATGATGAAAACTTCTTTGTGATGTTCTTGGTTTCAATTCTTTAAAATGATGCACGACTGCATATATATATATATATATATATATATATATATATATATATATATATATATATATATATATATATATATATATATATATATATATATATATATATATATATATATATATATATATATATATATATATATATATATATATATATATATATATATATATATATATATATATATATATATATATATATATATATATATATATATATATATATATATATATATATATATATATATATATATATATATATATATATATATATATATATATATATATATATATATATATATATATATATATATATATATATATATATATATATATATATATATATATATATATATATATATATATATATATATATATATATATATATATATATATATATATATATATATATATATATATATATATATGAGTGTGTGTAAGAAGGAAAACAACAGAAAATTGACATCTTGACATAGAGAGTAAGATCCAGTATACACAAATACTAAGTGTACTAGTTTTGACATCATTCAAAATATTTTCTAAAAGGATAGTGCACTCACAACACCACACACCCTCTTCTTGTCAACTCTTTGATTCATTAGTAATTTGATCACATGGTTGAGGTTGAGTCAACCTTGTTGACTCCCTCCCTTGATGAATGTACCCAAACGTGCCATTGGGCCTCCTTGGGCTTGATTGCTTCAGGCCCTCCTTTTTGGTCCAGTTTAGTTTATGCATTCCTTTCTTTTATTATTTATTTTCTTTTAATCATTATTTGGGCTTTCGGAGACTGTGTTTTACAAATTCCATAATCCTTTATTGTCCATATGTACCTGTTGTACCCCAAATTTTGACCCCTAGATCACATTATCATTCTAGGGCATCAACGTTGTTTATCTAACCTTAACTTCTTTCAAGTTTGATCTTTGTCAAGAGATGCAGGTGAACTAGGGTTTCACATTGCCGGGAATCAGGGTTTCTATGGTTTGATCAGTCAAGGTTTTGGGTTGATTCTCCATGTAGGTATTCTCTATATCATCAAGGATATCACATTGGATCAAGTATGAACTCAATTTGAGGTTGTCACCCAAGAACCCAAATTAGGGTTTCTGATTGGAAAAGTCAACTATAGTTTGACTTTTGACTTAAAGAGGTCTCCAATGGTGAAACCATGGTCCATAAGGCTCATATGACCAAAAGAAGTCTACACACGAAGTTTCAAGGCCTCAGGGAACCCATAACACTAACAGTCGATTTAGAGGTTTTTGATCGTTCGATTCGTCTGAATGAAAAGTCAACCCATTGACCAACAAGGTTTAGACCCAAAATTGAAGCCAATTATGTTCCCAATGTTATGTTATATCTAATCATGAAATTTGGTGACCAGAGAGACATTTCAGTCTGTTTCCAATGTCATGCAGTCAGATATTGCCAGACTTGATCCAAGGCGGATTGATAATACCAAAGGAGTTGAAACCGGTGATTCCTCCTTACCCTGTAGGCTTTGATACCAACTCCATATGCGGCTATCATGCTGGGGCACTGGAGCATTCAACTGAAGACTGTAAAGTAATAAAAAACAAGGTTAAAGATTTTCTCGACTCCAAAATGATCTCTTTCATGCCTCAAGGTGTTCAAGTCAACAAAACTTCACCATCTCTCATGTCTCCTCCACAGCAAGAACGTGCACTCGGAGAAATTTCACATAAGTCAATATCTGACCAAGCAGCCAAATATCAGACAATTACTAGAAAATTCTCTCACCACTCAGTGTTTGTTCCTCCTCAAGGTTCTCAAAGCCAGAGCTTGAACAAGAAGAATCATGTCAGGAAAAATAAGACTTACGGTAAACCAATTCCAGTACCGCTAAGCAAACTTTACCCACTATTGATTTAGAACTCCCTAGTGACTCTGCGACTATTCAATCATGTGTCAGTGCCATGTCATAATGCGAACCTGGCTTGTGAATTTAACAAAGGAGCCGAGGGACACAACTTAGATGCATGTACGGCATTAGGTTTTCTTGTGTGAGAGATGATCAATGACAAAGACTTGATCCTAGAAGAAGACCGCCCAGAAGTTGAATGTGAATACCGTATTGGGACAACAGGGCACCTAGTTGAAGAGTGTAAAGGTTTTAAACTGAGACTACAAGAGTTGCTGAAACCTCAAGAGGATAAATCAAATGGCAGTGCCGCGATTCCTGAATCCAAAGGCAAAGGACCCGCGAGACCTCTCATAATTCTATACCAAAAAGAGCAAGTGGTTGTTGAAGGTGTTTCCCCATCTGGGCCTGAAATCTGAAGTCTGTCAAAGTTTAAATCCCCTAAGGCTGGCAGCTGTAAACCGTTTCAGCATTTTGTTGTATTTTCTTTGCACTTGTATTGCTTGTAAGTTGTTGTTCATTTTGAATTGGCAAGATTAATGAAATGTTTGTGTATCTTTTGATTAAGTCCATTCATTTCACTCTTTCTCTTTCCTTTCATTGTTATAAGAAAACGAAAAATGCAAAAATTTCTTTTCTTTACCAAGCTTTTGTTTAAAGCAAAGATTGGCGAGGATGATGAAAACTATGTCTATAACTGCTGTTGATATGCTTTCAATTTAACTTTGTCTATGATGTAAGGAATTGTTTCAATCCATAAACACTGGAGTAATAAGGAAGATAATCCCTCGTTAACCCCTTCGAGCCCAGAAGTAGGAGTTTTCTTTCTTTAAAAAAAACCTTAAATCTTAAACCTGGGGCAGGGTAGTTCTCAGTTTAACTTGGGTATACGTTCGAATGCAAGAGTTCGAATGCAAGAACTTCACCAAGACACCTGTCAGCTCCCTTAAATCCATTCAATAAATGTTGTATAATTTGTTCCAAAAGTAATATCTAAGGAAGGACTGTTAAG
The DNA here is from genome assembly GCA_963859935.3 of Lathyrus sativus. Classification (NCBI taxonomy): domain Eukaryota; kingdom Viridiplantae; phylum Streptophyta; class Magnoliopsida; order Fabales; family Fabaceae; genus Lathyrus; species Lathyrus sativus. Next base: position 935,003,740 of record OZ012735.1, read on the forward strand.
AAATCCCTACTTGAAGAATGAGTCGAGTCCCTTTTAAGGCAAAAGCCAAGAAAGATGGGAAGCTCATAACCCGACCTTATACAAAAATGCTTGTATGATAATCAAAAGTGGAATTCATAAATCTTTCAATCTGAAAGTCCTCAATAGCAAAAAGCTATCAAATACTATAAGGGAGTAGTGACTACTTTAGGTTTGTGTACCATCGCCAGCTTATCACTAGTTCAATTCCTAAGCCTGTAAGAACCTGAATGTGTAGTTTGAGTTAACTGAACGTAGGATTGGAGTTCATCGTGGAAAGTGGGTGGGAACAAATAACTTTGGTCCTTTATCCTTTGTTTCATGAACCGTGAACTGAGCCACATTACAACCCTTAAAAGACCTAATTGAGGTAAGGTTGTTTTGAAAGCATATTACAACAAGGTTAGATAACCTGACTCCTAATGACCTTTGATAATTGTGTGTGTTAATAACTTTATCCATCATTTGTAAAATGATTAGATCCCATTCACTTTGATCACTTGATCACTCCACTGTGTGTGTTTCATAAAAAAAATTGTTTTCAAAAGTTTGCATTGAAAATTGCCAATTTTTAATGAACAACATTGTGTGCAAGACGATCCAATATCAAAGGAATCCCAACAAATGTTGCCAGCTAGGGAATTTAACTTGGTAAAGGAAGCTCATCACGGGGAAACCAATTTGAAGGATTTGTTAATCATTTGTCACAATGTTCAGCTAATCAGAAGCGATCAGGTCAAGATCAGATGAATCTCTCAAAGAACAATTTAGTCTGGGGCAACTCTGTTGCAGTTACCAGCTAGCAGGGGCAAGTTTATTCTCCATTCGTCATTTCCATAGTCTGAGGACTTTGTTGTGCAAATACAGTTAAATTGGGGCATTCACGTCGAGATTTGTGAATCTCTCTAAGAGTTTGAAGACATTGAAGCATCTTTATGCCAATTCTTTTGTAAAATCCTCTTGATGGCTTCTTCTCACAGACCACGTAATCTGGGGCAGAAAAGGTTTGAAGACTGTTTGTCGCAAGAGTCGTTGCTCACTTGAAGATGATTATTATACTATCGAGGGGCATAAATTTTTTGTTCTTATGATACCTTTTGCTAGCTCCCCAATTAAGTTGTTACTTCGGTTGATCTGGGTATTTTCCTGTGTGATTTTCCTCCTCCAACAAAGAATTCAAACTCATGATGGCAATTTGAGTGAAGTCATAATGTTGTGTCCTAAGTAGATTACTCTCTACCAGAGAAAGTTGTAACCTTGAGGTGGAACTGTTGTTCTTCATGATCATCCCCATTGATGTCCAATTTAGTGAATTTGGTCGGGTATCCCTATTGAGATGTTTATTTCATCTCCAGTTTTTGTTTTGTCAGTATAAACATAAGCATACACATAACATCTGTGCATTTTTACTATCTTTGGTTGTTTCCTGTTTTGATTCAGTTTGGTGTTTTCCCCAAGTGACTGGGTATGTCGTCTCTCTCCGATAGAGTTGTCATCCTTTAAGCATAAAATGTTCGTCCTTTCTCAATTCCCCACAGAGTTTAACCCTCGTGGATGATGGTTGCTTCAGTTATCTTTTTCCATGTTTGGATAAGATGCATCCCCATTCGAGTTCATTCCTCAAAGGTTGGAGTCTTTTTTTGACCGTTTCTTTCTAGCTTGTTCCTAGATCGAACTTTGGTCCCCAGGCGGTTGCTGAACCCAATTTGAATGTGCATTTATTTTGCACCATGTCTTGTAAGAAGAACTTATTTGCAATTCCCCAAAGAAAATAAATGGCAGTCTCGTTTGAGAACTTTATCTTAGGGACGTTAAGGTCCGGTTGTTACCAGCATTGTTTGAAAAGTCTAGTGGTGACTGGCATTGGTTAAAAGTCCAGTGGTTGCTGGAATCGGTTGGAAAATCCAGTGGTTAATGGTATTGTTAATTTGGTGGTTACCAATCATTGGTTGAAAGTCCAACGGTTGCTGGCATCGGTTGGAAAATCCAGTGGTTGCTGGTATTATTAATTTGGTGGTTACCCATCATTGGTTGAAAGTCCAGTGGTTGCTGGCATTGGTTGGAAAATCCAGTGGTTACTGATATTGTTAATTTAGTGGTTACCAATCATGGTGGAGAGTCCAGTGGTTACTGGCATCGCTTGAGAAATTTGGTGGTTACTAGTATTGTGGATTTGGTCGTTACCAAGCATGGTGGAAGATCCAGTGGGTACTAGCAGTGATTAAAAGTCTAGTGGTTACTGGCATCGTTAGATCTAATGGTTATTGGCAATTTCATCCAGCGCTATTGTGTTTTTGATTGTTGGTGGTTACCAACATCCCTGATAAAGTCCAATTGTTTGGCATACAATAGAGTTTAATTACCCTGTATCTTTCCTGATGTATCCTGAAGATCCCGTTTGATCTCTTAATTTTAGAAATTTCTAGAGGCTTGGATGTTTATCCTTGCTTGAAGATCCAGTGGTGGCTGGTACTGATGAACTGGTGGTGACCAATCATATTTAATGTAAGGCCAGTTGGTAATTGGCGTTGAGGAAATTCAGTAGTGACTGGTACTAATAGATTGGTGGTCACCAATCATATTCCATGTAAGGCCAGTTGATAATTAAACTTGGGGAAATCTAGTGGTGACTGGTATTGATGGATTTGTGGTGACCAATCATATTTCATGTAAGGCCAGTTGGTAATTGGCGTTGAGGAAATCCAGTGGTGACTGATACTGATAGATTGGTGGAGACCAATCATATTTCATGTAAGGACAGTTGGTAATTGGCGTTGAGGAAATCTAGTGGTGACTGGTACTGATGGATTGGTGGTGACCAATCATATTCCATGTAAGGTCAGTTGGTAATTGGCGTTGAAAAAATCCATTGGTGACAGGTACTGACGATTTGGTTGTTTATCATTCCAAATGAAGTCATATTTGTTTCCATCCCAAGATCAGGTTTTATACCTTTGAAGATGTATGCTTTGAATCCCGAGTTCAGGAATTTCCAAAGACTTGAATGTTTGTATTTGCATGAAGACTCCAGCTATCTGTATGATCCTAATGTTTTAAGGGTCTTTGTCCAATCGTAATGTATTGAGGGTTGTGTCTCTACTATATCCTAATGTTTTGAGGATATTAGTCTTTGATCCTAATGTTTTGAGGGTCTTCGTCCAATCCTAATGTATTGAGGGTTGTGTCTCTACTATATCCTAATGTTTTAAGGATATTAGTTTTTGATCCTAAAGTTTTGAGGGTCTTCGTTCAATCCTAATGTAATAAGGGTTGTGTCTCTAATATATCCTAATGTTTTGAGGATATTAGTTTTTGATCCTAATGTTTTGAGGGTTTCGTCAAATCCTAATGTATTGAGGGTTGTGTCTCTACTATATCCTAATGTTTTGAGGATATTAGTCTTTGATCCTAAAGTTTTGAGGGTCTTCGTCCAATCCTAATGTATTGAGGGTTGTGTCTCTACTAAATCCAAATGTTTAGAGGATATTAGTTTTTGATCCTAATGTTTTGAGGATATTAGTCTTTGATCCTAAACTTTTGAGGGTTTTCATCCAACCCTAATGTATTGAGGGTTGTGTCTCTACTATATCCTAATGTTTTGAGGATTTTAGTTTTTGATCCTAATGTTTTAAGGGTCTTTGTCTAATCCTAATGTATTGAGGGTTGTGTCTCTACTATATCCTAATATTTTAAGGATATTAGTCTTTGATCCTAATGTTTTAAGGGTCTTCGTCCAATACTAATGTATTGAGGGTTGTGTCTCTACTATATCCTAATGTTTTAAGGATATTAGTTTTTGATCCTAAAGTTTTGAGGGTCTTCGCGCAATCCTAATGTAATAAGGGTTGTGTCTCTACTATATCCTAATTTTTTGAGGATATTAGTTTTTGATCCTAATGTTTTAAGGGTTTTCATCCAATCCTAATGTGTTAAGGGTTGTGTCTATGCTATATCCTAATGCTTTGAGGATATTAGCTTTTGTTCCTAAGGTTTTGATGGATATATATGTGCTTCCTGTTTGAAGATTCGGTGGTTACTGGTATTATAAGTTTTTGGTTGTTACCAATCCCCGTAGAAGTCTAGTGGTTACTGTCGTTGATTGATAAAACCAATGGGTATTGGCATGTGGTTTGATTTTTATTGACTTCCCTAGTTGAAGCCCAGTAGTTACTGGCATTTTTTAAAATTTCAATTGTTATTGGTACTTTGATTTGGTTGTCACCAATCTTTCTGATATAAGTCCAGTAGTTACTGGCGTTTCTTGAAGTCCAATCATTATTGGTATCACTGTTTTTGTTGTCACCACATCCTATTAAAAGTCTAGATGTTACTAGCATTCCCCAGGAAGTCCAGTAGTTGCTGGCATTGTTCAAAAATCCAATTGTTATTGGTGCGATACCTGGTTGTCACTAACCTATTTTTCTAAGTCTAGTCGTTACTAGTCTGTGGTTATCAAGAATGCTCACCTGTCTCTAAACTCAGGATGCTTGGTTGTTACCAGTTTTCCCAGCGAAGTCCTGGATATTCCCAGTAAGTCCTAAGGAACTAATGGTTACTAGCATCCCCGACGAGTCTGGTCTTGTTTCTAGTCTTTTCTTGAAGATCTCATTTTGAACTCTTCATTACAAGGAAAGTCCCTGTTGGTTTATCCCCCAATAAGGACCGTGTCTCTAGTGTTTTTGCTCCTCCGGTCGGAGTCTGAGTCTATTGAATTTTGTCCCTCTGTGTGACTTCTCCCTCGATGCATTTCTCCAGTGGAGATTTGCATTTCCCTAGTGGAGACTTAAATTTCCCCAGTGAAGATTTTTCTTCCCCAGTGGAGTTTGTGTCCCCTGTGTGGAGGATCTCCTGGAAGTACCATCATTAGTCATGTGTGAACTATTGATTGTTATGCCTTGGATCTTTCCCCAGTGTGTCGGGTCCCTAACGAATAGTTACTCATTGTTGTGCTTTTCTTTTCTTTTGTCTTTTTGCATCGTTTAGAATTCATTGCATTTTCGCAGTCTTTTTGCATACCATCGTATCTAAGGGAAATTTTTTTTTGGTTTTCTATATTTAAATATCTTTCACCATGATTTTATAGAGATTGTTATCTCTCATTGCCATCGGGTGAAGATATTTAAATAGGGGCAACTGTTGTACCCCAGATTTTGACCCCTAGATCACATTATCATTCTAGGGCATCAACATTATTTATCTAACCTTAACTTCTTTCAAGTTTGATCTTTGTCAAGAGATGCAGGTGAATTAGGGTTTCACACAGCTGGGAATCAGGGTTTCTATGGTTTGACCAGTCAAGGTTTTAGGTTGATTCTCCATGTAGGAATTCTCTATATCATCAAGGATATCACATTGGATCAAATATGAACCCAATTTGAGGTTGTCACCCAAGGAAGAAGAACAGTGCAGTCCAAAAACCCAGATTAGGGTTTCTGATTGGAAAAGTCAACTGTAGTTTGAATTTTGACTTAAAGAGGTTTACAATGGTGGAACCATGGTCCATAAGGATCATATGACCAAAAGAAGTCTACACACGAAGTTTCAAGGCCTCATGGAACCCAGAACACTAACAGTCGATTCAGAGGATTTCGATCGTTCGACTCGTCTGACTGAAAAGTCAACCCATCGACCAACAGGGTTTTTACCCAAAATTAAAGCTAATGATGTTCCCATTGTTATTTTATATCTAACCATGAAGTTTGATGACCATTGGATCAAAAACTGAGAAGTAATCAAAAAGTCAGGAAATTAGGGTTTTGAAAGGGGTTAAGCCATAACTTCTTAACCACATGTCCAAATGGAGTGGTTCAAAGCTTGTTGGAAAGGTCTTGAGGAGCCCTAAAAAAGTTCCACATTGACCTATGGTCAAAAACAGAATGGATTTTGAGTTATGGGCAAAGACAAGGCAAGAGGGGAAAAACACTTAGAAAAAATTCATGTTTTTTATGCTTGTAAGTCAATTATTCAGCTAACTTCAAGGGAATTTTTGACACAGTTCCCTTTGGAATTTGAACTTGTGTAAAACATGAAAGTTGTAGATCATATTTGGGGCTTTCGAAAAAGTATAAGAGCATTTTCTCAGCCCTCATGGTTAGAGAGAATCGAAAGAGACAAGTTGGAGATTTGTCATGTCACTAAACCAAGTCCAACTCATGCCAAAGGGTGCATAAACCAGCGAGTTGGTTTCTAACCACTTAGTTAGCCTTTGATTTGACGCTTAGAGGTACAATTGATGATAATACAATAGGTATCCACAAGAAAAACCAGAATTCTGGTTAAAGGATTTGTTTAATCAAAAGAAAGTGCAAATAAGTACACCATGAAAGAGAAATTTTTGAGCAAAATCTACTGCAGCCTAGCTACCACGCTCTTTCCTTCCTTATCTTCACCTTATACCACTTGTTTACATGCTTTTCTAGTGCTAATATGCATTGGAAAATCACACAACCATCAGAATCAAGATCAAGAGGAAGATTTGCTCCCATTTCCCTCCAAAAAGCAAGATTTGTGCAAAAGTTCCAATCTGCCCATGCCACTTGATCCCTCACTTTTCCTATTAATAGAACCTCACTCTCACATCAAAAACACACCATTGACATGCTTGAAACCAGCTGAAACTCCCTCCTTCCCACAGTTGCAAAGTTCTTACAAAATCTCACTAAATTTCCAAAACAACAAAAAAAATTGTTTTGCACTTTCACCCATAAAACCTTTTCCAAACACTTTCAAACTCAAAAATGATGTGTTAGAGCTGTCCAAACTCTCACATTGGCCACAAAACTCATCCAATCCAAAAGTCAACCCTCAAAATCTCATTTTGTTGACTTTTTGCGTTTTAAAGGACAGCCACTGGTCCCTTGCCTTTCCTTGAGCTTTAAGACCTCTAACACTTCATATTTGAAATATAGAAGTTATTCATAACCAATCCAAACTTCTGTAACAAGGATTGAAGGAGTTGTCTTTGAAAATCATTGGATTCTAGAGGTTTTTCTTCACTTGCAAGCCATTCTGCCCATCAACTTGCTTGAGCTTGATTTGGAGCAGCTTCTCATCATCCTAGGAGAATTCGTATACCTTGGAGGAGCACTCAAAGTTTCTGGTTTTCTTATTGTGCAAGCTTGCTTCAAGAGGTAAGCTTAAAACACAAGAAAACATGAAATTTTCACTTGCATTTCACATGCTACCATGACTTTTAGCTATGATTTGGTGTTTCACATTGTTTGAACATGTCTTATGTATGTTATGTGTCATGTATGAACCATTTCTTGCATCAAAACATGTAGTTTTTGAACTGTCAAATTCTGGTCACAAGCTAGGTCACAAACTAGGCCCAACCTAGTCACTTTTTGCATTTTGCATCCAATATGCCAAACCATGTGTGCATATTTGGATTTATTTTATGCTAACCTCTTAATATGATGTATATGTGATGTTTGTACACTTTTTTCACCAAACACACCACTACACATGATTGTTCACATGTTCACGCTTTTGGTTGTCACCAAACTTGCTCTAAACTTGAGGCTATCGATTTTTCTTGTGGGTGTATATCATGAAAAAAATGGTACCATTGAATTTCTTGTTCAAAAATATACAATTTTCACATTTGTTTCACTCAATTTGGTTAAGATTTGACTGAGTTCCAATCCTTCACGCAAATGGCCCTTAGGTTGTAACCTTGCCTTGCCCTAGTTTTTGCCCTCTTGGTGCACCAACTTTCAATGATCATAACTTGCTCAATTTTTGTGCTATTGATTCCATTCTTTTTGAAAAATACTCCTTATCATGTATATTTTCATTTAGTAAGGAAATAATTCAAGTATTGTTATCCTATAAAGACTTTGATCCACTTGAAAAACATATGTTTATAGGGTTTTTACCTTGGTGTTCTTGAACTTTCTCAAACTTATAATTTAATTTTTATTGTGATATTGATATTGTATGATTAATATATGTTTGTTAACATGTTTAAATTCTCAAAGATGTTTGATTAATTGCCTTACCATGTTCATACTTGATTTTGTGAATGCATATATATGTGAAAATGGTCTGTTGCACTTCATCTGTGAGCATTGCCATGATTCTTGATGTTGTAACCTCTTGAATATGTTCACTATGCCTAATTTTACTTGTTTATGTGTCTTGTTAGAACCATAAAATGTTTAGGGTTTGTTCTTGCCTTTGTAAAATGCTTGAATATGCATGGTATGCCTTGAACTTCATATGTGAACTTTGACATGATTCTTGATTTTGTGACCTCTTAAAAATGTTTATCATGCTTCATTATAATTGTTTATGTGTCTTGTAAGAACCATAACATGTTAGGGTTTGATTGTTGTCTTGGTTGTCACCATAAAACTTGTTTACTTCTCCCTATGAAATCATGAATTCATACTTGAACTGTTGTAACATTTCTTGTATTCTTGCTTGCTTAATTGTCATCAACCCATGTCTAGTTGGTATTATGTTATTACATTTGATCACTTTTGATCCTTATAACATGCTTGCTTCAAGTTGTAACTTGTTTTCATCAATTTCATATGAATGTTATAGATGAACTTGTTGTTGTTACACATGTTCTTTGCTTACATTGTTGGTTATTACCTCTCTGTCTTTTGATCTTTGTTAAGATGTTAAATGTTGATCTTGATTGTTATCATGATTCTTTACATGCTCTTACTTTATTTCTTCAACTTTGTCAAGTTATTCCCCAATGATGGAACTTGTTAGTTCACATTAAGTTTTCTGTATCCCATGTGTCCAAAGGAAAGTCTCTCTATTGACCTATGGGTCATAGATAGCTCATTATCGTTATAGGCCTTGATAGAGCCATTTACCCTTTAGAACTTAGGGTTAGAGTTCTTCTTCTTTAGTCATGTCTGAACTACGGACGCTCTGATTTCTCATTTATCGACGAGAAGGCGTAGGCACAAGATACGATGTCTTGACAAGCTCAATAACAACTAACTTCCTGTTAGCATTTGCAACTTAGGATTGGAGTCGCTGTGCTCCAGGTAGTTTTCCCGCCGTGGATATTTCTCATGTTTACCTTTTCCATAGGACTTGGAGTTGACGTGCTCTATTTAGTCGTCCCGCCATGGACATTCTCTTCCTTGCTAACTTAACCTTAGTTTAGAGTCGCCGCACTCTATGTAGGTGTCTCATTACAAACATTTACTTTCCCCCTGGAACCTCGACCATAGTCAAAAGTTCCTCATCCCTAGTTAGGTGAACTACGGTTGCTCTGGTTCTATCCTAGTTAGGATACGTAGGCAAAAGATACGATATCTTGACGAGCACACCCCTGACGCGATCATAGTCAATGCTTTTAGGCCTTGATAGAGCCTCCTCTCTCCTTTTGGTATGGATAGAACCAATTGGTCTTACAACGTAAAATTAGGTAGAGTTGGTTAACTCTATGTAAGAATCATGGTGATGATTACTTACTCCCCATTCGAGAGTGTTCAATATAGATCTAGAGAGTTTAGTTAAACTCTACACAAGCATTGTTATGTTTGTTCCCCTAGAGTCTTGACCATAGTCAAGTACTTTTTAATCCTCGGTGAGGTGAACTACGATTGCTCTGATTCTATCCTAGTTAGCATACGTAGGCAGAAGATGTGATATCTTTGCGAGCAAACTTAGAAACTATCCTTAGGTCTTTACCCAAACTTATACCCTAATCCTAAACCATAGCAAACCATTAGCAAGCTTAGCATACAAACATACAAAAGGTTCCTGTAGAGTACTACAGATGTTTAGGATGTGAAATACCTACCCTAGGCATAACCAACCCCCGATCCCCGATTCTCTTAGCATTGTTGTTACATCGCGCAAAAGATCTTTCTTTCTTTAACCTTTCCTTTGGATAAATCAAAGCCCGGTTGTGAATTTAATGAACTAAGATTCAAGTTAATCAATAGCTTGGTATCACAATTCTCACCGCAACAGTACCCTTCATCATTTTTTTATTTTTTTATTTTTATTTTTTATTTTCTTAACTGTTGAGATTAATTAAATAAAGGAATGATAATTAAAATTAATTTTTTTTGATATTTAAAAACCCTTGATCCAACGTCAAGGGATATTTTTCAAAAATCGTTTGTCTTCGATTAATTTTAAATTAATGTGAATCAAACCTCGATTCATATCGAGCATATTTCCTAAATCAAAATTAAAATACCTAATTTCCTACTTTCATAATAAATCGGCAAAAATGGGTTTAATCGGGTTAGACCTTGTTATTTATCTAGTATTTAGACACTGGCTATAAAGCTCAGTGTTTACAGACTTGTCATCCATTTTAAAACACAATAATCAAATAAATTTAGTTCATTCTCATATTGAAGAAAAAATATTGATTGGGTGTAGACCTTGTCCTTCCCCGATTATTTAGACATTGGTTTTAGAGTTCGGTGTGTGAATATTCATCTTTTGTTAAAGAACTTTGACTTAATTCGCCACACTTGTTTCACAATAAATTTGAATGAAAAATGATTAGTTGGGTTTAAACCTCTTTTATCGTCAAGTATTCATACACTAATTGTACAGCGCGCTGTATGGATACTCGTCTTCCACTTAAAAAATACTCAACCAATCAGACTTAGATTTTCTCACCCTTGCGCGATCAAAAACCTTTTTAGAAATAACATTGTTTAGTCCGTTCTACCGTGACACAAATAACGCTTTAAGCCTCCAATTGCGAGCACATGCATCGTTTAACCGCTAGAACATGATCTAAACATTTGTTCAATAAAATCAACAAACCAATATGTAATTTTTTTATAAAGAACTACATTGCTTTGAAATCCTAATCGCACTTGAGGATACGTATGAGCGAGGCCCACAATCTCGTTAGGCACCATAATAAAAACCTTTTTGCGACCCATTTTACTCTCCTTTTCAATATTTTAATAACTCAAAGAAAATAATAAGTGAAAGCTAACATTCCAATCACAAATCTAACTAAAAGGTTCTCGTTGAGTACAACAGATGTGAGAGGTGATAATACCTTCCCATTGCATAATCGTCTCCCCTGAATTTGGTTGCGATGACCATTTTCTTTTTCTTTTTATGGTTTTATCGATATTTTCCATTTCCATTTTGGAATAAGTAAAGTTTGGTGGTGAATCTAAATCAATCCGCGAGCGTGCGATGCACCCGTAGGTCGTATTTTTCCCAATGCGATACAAACCAATTTATGCCTTGAGGTTTTTTATTGAAGGACTTATGAATTTTTGAATTTCCTTAGTAAATTGTTTGAACTAATTCAATATATCCTCCATTCTTGATGTATTGTCTTGTTGAGGAGGATTCTGGTATGGTTGTTGTTTGTTGACTGGTTCTGCATATTATCCATAACTTGAGATTTTGTTGCTTTGAAATTGCCATGTTCTTTGTTGGTTGTTCAAAATGTTTATTACTTCATATAGTGAAGGGCAATATTGTATGGGATGGTTTCCAGTGAAAAGTTCACAACAATAAAGTTCAAGTGTGTAGGAACCTTCTGCATTTCTTTGGGAAATTGTGACTAGTGTTTTATTAGTTTAGATAATTACAAATAGGCAAAAATATGAACATTTTTACAAAAAAAAAAGTTAAAATGATAAAAGAAAATATCGTAATGTCTTTTAGAAACTAACGTTAATCCCCAAAAGTAAGTGTATTTGTATTGTCTTCATAGGGACTGATTGTGTTTCAAAGGTGATTCAATAGTTCTATAATTTTAGGGATTATTTGTCAAAGTTTGTTCGTTTGAGAACATTAAAATAATAGAAAATAAATTGATCTATGGTATTAACAGTTGAGAAAATTTATCTGGGTTAGATTTCATCCACTTATCCTTATGCATTATCATTGATCAGTAATACACAATTATAATAAACTATTAATATTACCATCCATCTCTTTGTATTATAGCTCATGTCTAATTCAACAACATGAGATCAATCGTATTACCTAATAGGTTATTTCGTAGTCTATTAAACAATAAAAACATTAAACTTCGATAGCTCATGCACATACTAAACCTAAATCTATCAATCTATCACTAGAGTTTATCATCTAGTAGGTTAAAAACTTGGATCTATTAATGACAAGTACCTTTCAAATTTCGAGTTAAACCATTAAAATATGTTTTAGGTAGCTAATTCAAAACAACAAGCATAAGAAGAATTACATAGAACACCATGATAGTGATCAACACACGAGTATATGGAGCACTACATCTAACCCTAACAAAAGATAAATTAGCTACTCTTACTCATCGTAACTTTACAATTAAGCCTTACCAGAAAGAAGTTGAATAACATATGTGATGATTCCTAGAATAGTGCTTCCACCCTTAATCTTTCTCTCTTGTTTTTATTTTGGTATCATATGTTTTTCTTGTTGAACTACCAAGAATCCACCATAATGTTTCTCATTGAACAGACCGGAACCCATATTTATAGGGTTTTGATATGGCTTTCTCGCAAAGCAAGGCCTGTAGCCTGCTTAGCGCACCTACAGTATTCTCCCCTAAGTTAATCCAGCTCATATTCAAGTTGTATTTGTCGCCATACCTCGCTTAGCGCACTACCCATCTTCGCTTAGCGAGAAAACCCTTCCTTGCCTCTGAATTAACTTAGTCAGTAAGTAATCAACCGCCAAAATTTTCTTAACCAGTTTGACACCTCACTTAGTGAGTTCCGTTGCATAAACTTGAAGTTTCTTGGCTCTAAAGTCTTCATTTACCGCCATTGTTTGCTTAGCGAGACCCTGCTTTTGGCCTAGCAAGCACATCTTCTTGGAGTTTGATTTGGTTGTTTTTTTTTTGTTTGTTTGTTTTCATTGTCCTTTTTCAATGTATTTAATGAATACACAATTAAAAAGTTTATACATACGTTTTATCTTGTTTTCATGATAAATTGAAGTTTTTTTATTGATTACTTGTGAATTAAGATAATAAGTGCTTATGTTTTTTTACGTATTTTTTCCACTTATCAAGCTTAAGAGAAATTTGGTGTCAATAATAATTTTTTATAATTTAGGCTATTGCACTAGATTGAACAAGGAATGTTTAAAATTTTGCATGGTGTATGGATTGTGGCTAAAGGGCCTAAAATATGGGGTTATATATTATAGATGGTTTCAGTGTTATTGGTCATGCACAATTATCTAGTGAATACTTTCATAACAAGAACTTACAAATACCTAGAGGTTATTTAGAGAAGTTTAATGATTTTTTAAAATAAAATAATGTATAATCAGACATATAACCATTTTGACATGTTTCTAGGAGTTGGGTTGCCAAAGAGTTTATGCGGTAAGACTAGTGAGAAAGCATCTTACCTGATTGACAAATGTTCATTCATAAGAATATACTTCACGACACCTATGGAGGTTTGGAGTACAAATCATAGACTAATCTAATTTTTAGTTCTAAAGAGATTTGTTATTTGTGCATATCAAGCTTGACTGACTTGATAGTATGATTATGAAATGTGTCTTTTGGTTATTCAATAGGTGGAAAAGGTTATAAGTTATGTGAAGTGGAGCTTAGAGGATCACAATTCATCATTAGTGGGTATGCTACTTTCAGTGAGATTCGTAAGGGGACAAAAAGTAAATATCTGAAGCTGAAAGAATAGAAAACTATGGTGAATAAGACTTTATTTGAGGTGGATGTTCCTGCTATGGAGACTAGGGATGACAAAGAAGTTAAGACTCGTGATTCTAGTTCTAATGAGGGAAATTTACAATGGCTTTTGATTATCCTTTGACTCATGATAGGGTAAGGATGGAAATTATACCACCTTGTGGTGACCTTATTTGTTATAATTTGAATGTGATTGAAGAATTGCAATACTCATAACCAATAATTTCTAGGAGACATTGAAAAGCAAAAAAAATTATAAAAAAAAGGTTGAAGGCGGTGAATGGTCAAATACATTCACTAGTGAAGAGATATACTCATGGACTTGTAAGTCTAAAGAAGAAATGGTGGTTGAATGCAAGTGCCTAGATCAAGGTTCTAGTAATGCTTGGACTTGATCAAACCCGTTGAATAATGATTCAAGGTTTAGGGAGAGCAACAAGACGATTGATTGTTAAATTGACATCATCATCGATTTTAAAGTTAATATGGAGAATTATGGTAATTGACTTAAAATCTAATTTGGAATTTCACAAAAACACATTTCTTTTAGCATAAACGCAATGCATTCCAAAAACGCAATTCACCCTTGAGGAATGTAATGACACCTATAAAAGGCTCTTTTCATTTATTTTATGAGTAGAAGAGAAGAGTTGTAAAATCTTAGTAAAAGAAATTTAGAGATTAAGAATTGTAGAACCTTATTTTAAAGGATTAAGAAACATTTCTAAACACAATAATTATGTGATTTATATATTGAGAATTTAAAAAATTGAAAAACACTTGAGAAGAAAATAAGAGAGGTTCTTGAAAACTTGAATGACTTTTTTTTTTTATAACTCTTTTATAATATCTTATTGCAACTATTAAAATATAGTAAATAAGATATGTTTTAATAATTTGGAAGACTATTTTTTAAACTCTTTTATAATTTTTTGTTACAACTTTTAAAGTAGTGAATCAAAGAACTACTCTTACTATAAAAAGTAGTTTGGATTTATCAAATTAGATGAACACATTGTATGTACTCGTCACATTATTTTATTTTATTTGTTATTATTCATTTATTCTCTGACTGTGTCTCATCAAATAATCAAATATTATTGTATTTGACAACAAAAGTTATAAATAAATCAAATATATCTCCTTTGCAAAAGTAAAGTACAAATTGCAAATCTAAAAGGGAATATCCATGTCAAGTGCTGTCTTCCTTTTTGTCCCTAAAGTTGGGTTGTCAAAATTCTGCAAGATCTTGCAGCATATTTTGTGCATTTTGTAAACCAAAAAATAAAATAAAAAAGTAGCATAATAATTTTTTGTTTTGTTTTGAATATAACATTATTAGTTGCTTAATGTTAAAAGACACACTCTCCAGCTTTTGGTAAGTAGAAAGCATGTGGTTTCTGTACAATGGAATCCCAGATCTAAAATCTGTTCTACTCTTGGGCAATAATTCCAATTTTATTTTTGACAAGTTGAACTAATACCAATGTAATCATTAAGCAAAATTAAAGCTACTTGTTTAAATTTTGATTATTAATTGGACTTTAAAATATTATCATTATAATGCGAGCTTATTAATACCTATTCTGAAGTTGCTATTGTTTAGAATTAAAACATATTCATGTAATATTTTTACAGCAATTTTATAGAAATCAATTGCACAGAATTCACAACATTCACTCACATCATGATTAATCATTTGGTTAGATTCGTTTATACGTAGAAATCAAGTTTTATATACTTAGGAGAAATATTTAAGACTCTTTCTAAACACAATTAAAGTAATAAGTTGCAAATAATGTATAGTAGTACGTCTTGTACAACCTCACAAAGGATCATATATATGATTATGAAATAAATTTGCCAAAAGAAACAATAAAACAGCTTTTAATGGATGTTAGCCCTATATCGGGTGAAAATCCACCACAATTTATAGAGAATTTATATTAATTTTTAATAAGATTATTATCCATACACAATAATAATAAATAAATAATTGTAAAAGAAAGAAAATTAAGATTTGACAAAATATAAAAGAAGATGGTGATTTCTGCAGAGTAACTCTCTGTCCACAAACTGTGGAAATCTTATTCACTTTACAACTGTAAAATTCTGTGAGTTCAAGTTGTTACAAGAATAAGGGTTACTCCCTCTATTGATAGCTTTATGTTAACTTGCTCCCTAAGGAAAAGTCCAAAATTACAAAAGCTTAAAATTTTTATTCTTTGGTCTAAGTCGAAATTCTGTGTCAAACAACATGCTTAGACACTTTGACATCTAACACAACTCGACACACACACACACTAGGCTAATTTCGACACATCCTTATTTCTGTCGAACTACCCTTGTTTCGACACAAGGAATTACATTCTCAACACACCACATAATTCATTGTGTCTAAGCTACTATATTCATCATAGACCTTAGCTTCTTGAAGACTTCGACTTGCACTCCTTTTGTCATGATATCTTCAATTTGATTCTCAGTTCTGTAGTGTTTCAAGTTCATCTTCTCATCTGCTACCTACTCTCGAAGATAGTGGAACCTCATTTCGATGTGCTTGCTCCGTCCATGTTGTTGGTGTAAGCCCTAGAGGCCAATACTTTTTGGTACTTGTATCGGATTATTCGTTTAATAATAAAAGGTATTTCTTTATTATGTTTGTCTTTCAGAATAATAAAGTCCCTAGAATAGTTAGTCTGTTTAATAAAATGTTAAGTGTGACTTAATCATGAGATCCCATTAAACATAAAGACATTATTCTTAAAATATCCGTAGTCAAGCTTTATTGCAAAGTGGGATAACATTAAAAGCATTGAGACTATCATGAAGGTAGACTGATGATCACATCTCATGGATCATGGATAAAGAGTTATCAAGTCTTGACATAGGTATAAATATTAGGAGTAATATTTATACCGGATTGACCCGCTATGAGAATACTACATAGTATGTTATGCAAAGTGTCATAAGTTATTCTCATGGTGATAATGGTGTATTACCACCCTTCGACCTGAAACCACTATGGACCCTAGATGTAGAGTCGGGTGCTTTATTGCTGATCAAACATTATCCGTAACTGGATGATCATAAAGACAGTTGATGGGCACTCCACGAAGCATGCTGAGGGACATGAGTGTCCTAGATGGAATTTGCCAATCCTGCATAACAGGAGAAATGTCTAAGGGCCCAATATTGAACTGGACAAGGATGACACAGTGTATGCCTTGTGTTCAATATAGACATAGGGGCAAAAGGGTAATTGTACAAACATATATTATCACGAAAAAGGTTTTGTCAGATCACATGACATTTTCGTGACTTGGGTAGCAGTGATGTGTTGCTAGATACCGCTTACTGTTTATTATGTTAAATATATAATTTAATATAATTACCAACGTTACGAAATCCTACAGGGTCACACACATAAGGACAGTTTGATGAGAGATAGAGAAATAAAAAAGGAACACCGTAAGGTACGGTGCACTTAAGTGAAAAAATAGAAATTCGGATAATATAATAATAATTATTGTTATTTTATAATGGTTATAAAATAATAATAAAATAAATATATTTATTATAATAATAGTTATTATAATAATATATAATATTATTATAGATCATGTGAATTGGGTTTTAGCCCGCAGCCCACAAGAGAGTCTATAAAAGGAACCCTTGTGATGAAGCTTTCACTTGATGCATTTTCGTTTTTGATTCTCTTTTCTCACTCAAATAATTCCGTTCGTAAGCAGCTAGCACTGTGACCGGAAGCTGTTCGTGTGGACTGAGTAGAGGCGTTGCACTTCATCAACGCTTGTGATCGCTGCATCAAAGATCTGAATCGCCACAAAGAGGTAACGATTCTATCACTGACCATGCTCATTCGTAAGGATCACTAAAGGAAATTTTTGTTTTCCGCTGCGTTTAGATCGCAATTTTCCTTCACATGTGTAATCGGATTCTTCTCCAGGTTGATAGCTGACATGCTGTCGATCTTCATGGTAATTGCTCCATGACTCTTCCCTGTAATCTCTTCGACCAGGTTCATCATCCACGTTGCTTGGCATGCACAGAGAGAATCACTTATGTATTATGCTTCGCACGAAGACAATGCCACTACTAGCTCCTTTTTTGAACTCCAAGTAACTGGTGTACCACCTGGTATGAGCACATAGCCAGCTGTAGATTTTCTATCCTCAGCATCACTACACTAACTTGAGTCGGTGTATCCCACTAACTTGCATTCCTTTCCTTCATCAGTTGCAGGAAACAAAATACTGTAGACGAGAGTTCTTTTCAGATACCTTAGTATCCTCTTCGTCGCTGCTAAGTGTGATACCTTTGGTTTTTGCATGAATTTACTCACCATACCTACATTTTATGCTAGATCAGGCCTTGTATGACAAAGGTATCTTAGTGACCCAATAAGTCTTTTGTATTAAGTTGGGTCGATATCATCTTCATCTGATTCTTTCGACATTTGCAATATGGGCTTAGGTGGAGTCGAGGTTGGGTTGCAATCTTGCATCTCAAATCTCTTGACTATTTTGCATGTATATTTTCTTTGGTGCATCATCAAACCTCTACCACTCTTGTAGAACTCGATGCCAAGGAAATATGAGAGATTTCCCAAGTCTGACATTTTAAATTCCTCACTTAGGTCATATTTAAAATCTTCGATCTCCTTCTTGCAACTACCTGTTATCAACATGTCATCGACATAGAGACATAATATAAGCAATTCACCGTCCGCTGACCGGGCAGCGGAACCCCCGGCTAAGTCTGCAAAGTGTGATCAATCAGTCGAAATTTAATTTAGTTTATTTAATTATCGGAATTTTAAACTAATAATAAAAGTGTGTTTATTATTATTTATTTGTGGTGATCAGTTATGGCCTTAGTTTTTCCTTTATTATTGTTTTGGGATTTTTGAATACGGCCTGCGTGTCGTGCCTCTCTCTCAATCTCTTTATGTAACTTCTTTTCTCATCTCACTCCCTCGTATGTAAAACGAGTTTTCTTATATGTAATGTAATATTATGTTATGAAAAAAAAAGGAAGTATTCAATATTAAAGGAGGATAACCTTGGAGATCATGCTTGGAGAAGCTTAGATCGTTGTTAGGTTAGCTTAGGTTCTCTCATTGGCTTGAGAGAACAATTGCGTTAGGGGCCATAATTGTATCTTTTTTATATGTATGTTGATGCATGTAATTGTATGTTGATGCATGTGAGAGACGTTTTGCATGTGAAGCCGGTGAGATCAAACTAATAACAAATTCCCTCAAAAATTAAATATTAAGTTTATGCTTTCCAATTTTTAGCACTCATCAAGACTAGTATCGAGCATTGTAGGTTTCGCCTACGCGAGGTGCATGTTCTATATTAGTAAGGTGTGATGGGATAATTGTAATATCCAATTGCTAAAACAATGGGTCAAACTTAACTAAACAAATTATAATAAGATTATATATGTTTAGAAGCAAGAATTGGGAATGATTCATGTGATGGATCAGAATAAGGAGTTATTCACCCAATTGAAAATATTCGAGAGTTGTATGAGATACAATTGGAAGGAGTTCCTACCTAAATAACTTAGTTTTGTGTAATCAGCCTAACGCTGACTTAAAACAAAGTG
Organism: Lathyrus sativus; assembly: GCA_963859935.3. NCBI lineage: Eukaryota > Viridiplantae > Streptophyta > Magnoliopsida > Fabales > Fabaceae > Lathyrus > Lathyrus sativus. Next base: position 935,023,034 of record OZ012735.1, read on the forward strand.
AAACATGGATCTCGACCCACTAGAAAGTCTTCCAACGGGATTTTCCGAATCAAATGATGAGGGTCATTTGTTTTGAATAAAATAGTGGGAGCATATTTGATTAAAGGCCTAATTAAATATGTTGTTTTAATGATACTTATATTTTCATATTTCTCTTGTAGATTACCATGACAACAAACACATCGAACAATATTTTGCGATCCATCCTAGATAAGGAAAAATTGTCTGGGACAAATTTCCTGGATTGGCACCGTAATCTGAGGATTGTCCTCAAGCACGATAAGAAGCTGTATGTCTTGGAGACACCAGTTCCTGAGGAGGAACCTCCTAGTTCTGCACCAAAGGCAGAAAGAGATGCTTATAAGAAGCATTTCGATGATGCCAATGAAACCGCTTGCCTCATGCTTGCTACCATGAACTCTGAGTTGCAAAAGCAACACGAGAACATGTCTGCGTTCGATATGATCGGACATCTGAAAACGCTTTATCAAGAGCAAGCAAGAAATGAGAGGTTTCAGGTTTCAAAGTCCCTTTTTAACAGCAAGTTAGCTGAGGGAGCCCCTGTAAGTCCCCATGTACTCAAGATGATTGGGTATGTGGAGAACCTTGACAGATTAGGGTTTCCCCTTGGAAAGGAACTTGCGATTGATCTGATCTTGCAATCGTTGCCAGAGAGCTTCAGTCAGTTTGTCCTGAATTTCAATATGAATGACTTGGACAAAAGTCTTCCAGAACTGCTAGGCATGTTGAGAACTGCTGAGCAGAATATGAAGACAAAAGGGAAATCCATTCTGATGGTCAGTAATGGAAAGAAACAGAACAAGAGGCCCATCAAACAGGGTGGTAGAGGGAAAGGCAAGGAAGTTGCCAAACCCAAACCCACTCCTCCTGTTTTGAAGCCTAGTGGAGGAATAGCAAAGGAGGGCACTTGCTTCCATTGCGGTAAGACCGGACATTGGAAGAGAAATTGCCCAAAGTACCTGGAAGATAAGAATAATGGAGTAGAGACTTCAAATTCAGGTATTTTTGTTATTGAAATTAATTTATCTACTTCTGCATCATGGGTATTAGATACTGGATGCGGTTCTCACATTTGTACTAATGTGCAGGGGCTAAAAAGGAGTAGAAATTTGGCAAAAGGTGAAGTTGACCTACGAGTTGGCAATGGAGCAAAGGTTGCTGCTTTAGCTGTAGGAACTTATGTTTTAACTTTACCTAGTGGTTTAATAATTCAGTTAGAGAACTGTTATTATGTATCTGCAATTAGCAGGAATATTATTTCCGTTTCTTGTTTGGACAAGTTTGGTTTTTCATTCATAATAAGGAACAATTGTTGCTCCATTATTTGAATGATATATTCTATGCTACTGCAAAAATGAATAATGGACTATATGTCCTTGATCTTGAAATGCCAATTTATAACATTAATACTAAAAGGTTGAAACCTAATGAGTTGAATCCAACTTACCTTTGGCACTGTCGATTAGGCCACATAAATGAGAAACGCATTTCCAAACTCCATAAAGATGGACTCTTGGACTCTTTTGATTATGAATCATATGAGACATGCAGATCTTGTTTAATTGGAAAGATGACAAAGTCCCCATTCACAGGAAAAGGTGAAAGGGCTAATGATCTTTTGGCACTCATACATACTGATGTATGTGGACCACTGAACATACCAGCCAGAGGAGGTTTTCAGTACTTCATCACTTTTACTGATGACTTCAGTAGATACGGATATGTGTATTTAATGAAACACAAATCTGAGTCCTTTGAAAAGTTCAAGGAATTCAAGAATGAAGTACAAAACCAACTAGGTAAGAATATTAAAGTTCTTCGATCAGATCGAGGCGGTGAATATTTAAGCCTAGAATTTGATGACCATCTAAAAGAGTATGGGATTCTATCCCAACTTACTCCTCCTGGAACACCACAATGGAATGGTGTATCTGAGAGAAGAAATCGAACCTTGTTAGACATGGTCCGATCCATGATGAGTCACGTCGATCTTCCAAACTCCTTTTGGGGACATGCATTATTAACAGCAGCTTACACACTTAACCGTGTTCCATCCAAAAAGGTTGATAAGACACCATATGAGATATGGAGTGGTAAGAAACCACATATGTCTTACATGAAGATTTGGGGTTGCGAGGTTTACGTCAAACGACAAATTTCAACCAAGCTTGAGCCCAAATCTGACAAATGCTTATTTGTGGGGTATCCTAAAGAAACAAGAGGATATTACTTCTACAATCCTTCTGAGGGCAAAGTGTTTGTCGCTCGAACTGGAGTCTTTCTGGAAAGGGATTTTATTTCCAAAGGAAACAGTGGGAGGAAAATAGAGCTTGAAGAAATTCAAGAATCACAAAACATTGAAACACCTATGGAGGAACTAGAGCGGGAAACACAAGTAGTTGTGGAAGAGCAACCTGCTCAAGAAGAACAAGACCAGCGTAGGTCAAGCAGGATACGTCACCAACCTGAGAGATATGGATATCTCATAAGTGATCAGGGTGATGTATTACTCATGGATCAAGATGAGCCTGTGACCTACAAAGAGGCCATAACTGGTCCTGAGTCTGAGAAGTGGCTAGAAGCCATGAAATCTGAAATGGATTCCATGTACACAAACCAGGTTTGGACCTTGGTAGAACCTCCTATAGGAGTTAACCCTATAGGATGCAAGTGGGTCTTCAAGAAGAAGACTGACATGGATGGTAAGGTACATACCTATAAAGCAAGACTGGTTGCAAAAGGCTATAAACAAATTCATGGGGTTGACTATGATGAAACCTTTTCACCAGTTGCAATGCTTAAATCTGTTCGGATTTTACTTGCCATCGCTGCATATCATGATTATGAAATATGGCAGATGGATGTCAAAACTGCTTTCCTTAATGGGAATCTTCTTGAGGATGTGTACATGACACAACCTGAAGGATTTGACATTGTTGCACCCCAAAATTTGCCCTCACAATACAAGACTTTGTGTTCCAAGAAGGTTCACAAGGTTCACAAAATTCACAATTGGTCAGAAGAGTTGACAATTCCCTCAGACAATGCACCTCCTAAGCAGTGCATCCAAAACTAGGGTTTTGACTTTAATCAGGCTAAATGGACTTCCAAGACTTCAAGTGAGCTTCATAACATCTTATATGTGTATAAGAACCCCCATGTCAAGTTTCAAGACTTTTCTCAAAAGTTTGCTCAGTCAGATGATCAGATAAGTCAAAAGCAGTCAATGCAGTTAAAAGGTCAAACTGAGGTCAACTGTGGTCAAACCAAAGTCAAACTTCATGATTTTTTTTTGCCAACATCAAAGAGAGGTTGGGTGAGAAATATTATCATAATAACTGTAATACCCCAAATTTTCCCCTAAGATTTGTCGTCGCATTTCATTGCATTTAATCAATTACTAACAAATTTGTGTAGTCGTTTGACTTTTTGCAGGTAAATATCATATGACATGCATTTTTTTTCTAAAAAGTAAAAATGGCACAATTGGCAGGAGGACATGTGTAAGGAGTTATGAGTGTGAGAGGTTGAGAGTTCGAATCTCACCTTTGTCACTTTTTTTTTGTTTTTTATTATTTTTACTCTAAATTTTTCTATCTTTCATTAAAAAAATAACAAAAATAGTTTTTTATTATTATTTAATTATTATTTTCGTATTTTAATTAAATCATTTTTTAAAATATTATTTTTTCCACTTTTTTCTAAATTATTCATAAAAATATCCAAAAAATCATAAAATAAAAAATATTGAAAAAAATTTTGTTCTTTTTATAATATTTTTTATTTTAGGAATCAATAGGATTATTAGTTTTTATTTTAAGTTTATTTTAATTATTTTAAATTATTTAAATTTTATTTTTTTCTTAACTAATTATTTAGTTTGGGCTTTAAAATGGGCTTTAGGGACATTATTGACAATTTGGTGTTAACCCTAATTTGTTCCCTATATATACATGTGTTGCCTTGTTGGAAAAAAGGGAGAGAATGAAAAAAACCTAAGAGGAGTGAGTGCCGTTTGCCGTTATTTAGTTTTCTTCTTCATCCATTACTATTGTTTCTTTTTCTTCATCGTTTACCGTTATTTCTTTTCCTTCATCTATTACCGTTGTTTCTTTTTCTTCATCTTTTACCGTTATTTCTTTTTCTTCATCTATTACCGTTATTTCTTTTTCTTTATCTATTACTGTTACGTTTATATATATATATATAATTTTTAAATTGTTAGAGTTTATATATATAAGATTTTTGATCGAATTATGTCGATACGATGTTTGCACATTTGTGTGCATGACGCGTGACATTTGTGTTAGTTCGATCTGGTTGCGATGATCGCATTTTTGTGTGAGCAATAATACTATTTTTTGCTTAATTTCTTTTTTCTTTGCGATAAATTTTGTTTCGTCCGATTTAGATCTGGTTGCGATGAGCGCATTTCTGCGTTAGCAACATTGTTGGGTTATTTGGCACATTTAAAATTCATTATTGCTTTATTATTATTATTATTATTATTATTATTATTATTATTATTATTATTATTATTATTATTATTATTATTATTATTATTATTATTATTATCATTATTTATTATTATTATCATTATTATCATTATTATTACCATTATTATTATTATTGTTATCATTAATTTATTAAAATTTGTTATAATATAAAAATCTGTTTTTTAAAATAAATAACATTAACATCTTTTCCAAATTAATATGAAAACCTATTATTTTTAAGAAAAACTTTTTTTAGATAAATTTAAAATAATAACTAAAATCTTTTTTTTAAAATAATAACTAGAACCGTTATTTATTTTATTTTATTATTGTTCAATTCAAATTTCATTATCATATTGTATCTGCTCCTCTCATGTAACCTCGCGAACTTAACAATCGCTCTTTAAATTCTGCCTTTAAATTTCTGCTTGCATGGTTTAAATTATGACATTATCTCTCTGTTTGCATGATTCAATTATCTCACGCGTTTACTATTATTTCTGTCACATTGCACACATCCGAAGGTTAGGTCTAATTGTTTGGCCGCCGCGCCAATAATCCGTAAAACTTCACACATTCAATTTCAAATCCTCAAAACTACAAACTACAAACCCTAATTTTCACAAATGCCTCGCCGCAGGCAAAATTACAATTTTACCCTTAGCATTAGGTCAAAGAGCCGTCGCGCTCATTTTAGGGTTTCCCGCCGTGGAATCCCTAATTTAACCCTAATTACAACTTAACATTTCAACGTAGAGATTTGGAGTTTCTACACTCCACGTAAGCGTGTCCTTAAGATGCGTTTATTCCCCTTGAGACCTTGACCACAGTCAAGAAGTTTCTAACCTCCCTATTGAGGGGAACTACGATTACTCTGATTCCACTCCCGTAAGGATACGTAGGCACAAGATGCGATGTCTTGCCGAGTAAACTTAGAATTAACCCCCTTTATTATTTATTATTGCTTATTTATATTTTATTTATCTTTGCTATTTAATTATTTTGCTTATTATTTTGTAATTGTTTCTTGGATGTAAAGTTGTTTAATTATTTAATTATTATTATGGTTAGTAATTAGGGAGTGTAACAACCTGTATGTAATATTAAAATAAATTTAGATCACTTTTAAATAAAGATAATTAAAATAAACACGTCACACACGTAAGTCGATTTTAATCGCCGTCTCACTTCCTAAGGATATCCCTCAAGTTGCCTACGAATAATGGTTAAGTGGGGTGTATAAAGCAAGTCCCTCAAATAGAAAAATCATCAAAGTCCCTTATGGTTGCCTTTACGAATCGAGTCCCTTTCGAAAAATGATGATGGTCCCTTATATGTGCTTATTACATCCCACAATGGCCTTCAAAGTCAAATTGTCCCTCACATACCCCTTAATATCCAAAGTAAGGACTACCTACTCCATTATAGTAGGGATAGTCTTACTAAAGGAAAGAATGAAGAATAAGAAAGACCTTTAAACATTAGGGTAGGTTACTCCTAGGTGCTTGCTCACTTCAAAATTGTTTCGCACTTAAACAAATTTTCAACAAGTTTTCAAACAAGTTCTTAACACATCCTTACATGGATTATTTATTAACTATTCTGAAAATTTTCTATTCACACACTACAATTTCAAAACAATTCAAAAGTGAGCTTAAGTACCTAAGAGCCCATGGATAACCATGGATGAAAAGGATGCTAATACCTTCCCTTTTCATAACCTACCCCCCGGACCCAAAATATTCTCTAAGGTCTTTCCTGTTCTTTTATAACCTTTCCTTATGGATAAAATAAAAGTCGGTGGCGACTCTTGCTATCCGCAACATTGTTTAAAGTCAGTTCACCGGGTTACAGACATACCACAAGATGCCCAAAAGATATGCAAGTTACAGCGATCAATCTATGGATTGAAGCAAGCTTCCAGAAGCTGGAATCTTCGTTTTGATGAAACTGTAAGACAATATGGATTCATCAAAAATTAAGATGAACCTTGTGTCTACAAGAAGGTTAGTGGGAGCATGATCGTGTTTCTGGTATTATATGTAGATGACATATTACTCATTGGAAACGATGTCCCTACCTTGCAACAAGTGAAGACTTGGTTAGGGAATTGTTTTTCTATGAAAGACCTAGGTGAAGCAGCCTATATATTAGGAATTAGGATCTATAGAGATAGATCACAAAAACTGCTTGGCCTAAGTCAGAGTACATACATAGATAAAGTGTTGAGACGCTTTAATATGCATGATTCCAAGAAAGGATTCATACCTATGCAACATGGTCTGTGTTTATCAAAAACACAATCCCCTTCAACTAAGGAAGAAAGGGATCGCATGAATAAGATTCCATATGCATCTGCAATAGGATCTATCATGTATGCCATGTTATGTACTCGACCAGATGTCTCGTATGCATTAAGTGCAACGAGTAGGTACCAATCTGATCCCGGTGATGCTCACTGGGTAGCTGTCAAGAATATCCTTAAGTACTTGAGAAGGACTAAGGATTCATTCTTGATATATGGAGGTCAGGAAGAGCTTGATGTGATTGGTTATACTGATGCTAGCTTCCAGACAGATAAGGATGATTTTAGATCACAATCTGGTTATGTGTTCTGTCTCAATGGTGGCGCTGTGAGCTGGAAAAGTTCAAAGCAAGAAACAGTTGCTGATTCTACAACTGAGGCCGAGTATATTGCTGCCTCAAATGCAGCAAAGGAAGCTGTTTGGATCAAGAAGTTCATTAGTGAACTTGGCATAGTCCCTAGCATTGTGGATTCCATTGGTTTATATTGTGATAACAATGGTGCTATCGCACAAGCTAAGGAGCCTAGATCTCACCAACGATCCAAACACATACTTAGGCGTTATCACCTCATTCGAGAGATAATCGATCGGGGAGATGTGAAGATATGCAGAGTACCTACACTTGACAATATCGCTGACCCATTAACAAAGCCTCTTGCGCAACAGAAGCATGATGGTCATACTAGATCTATGGGTATTAAGGGTATGCCTAATTGGCTCTAGTGCTAGTGGGAGATTGTTGGTGTAAGCCCTAGAGGCCAATACTTTTTGGTACTTGTATCGGATTATTCGTTTAATAATAAAAGGTATTTCTTTATTATGTTTGTCTTTCAGAATAATAAAGTCCCTAGAATAGTTAGTCTGTTTAATAAAATGTTAAGTGTGACTTAATCATGAGATCCCATTAAACATAAAGACATTATTCTTAAAATATCCGTAGTCAAGCTTTATTGCAAAGTGGGATAACATTAAAAGCATTGAGACTATCATGAAGGTAGACTGATGATCACATCTCATGGATCATGGATAAAGAGTTATCAAGTCTTGACATAGGTATAAATATTAGGAGTAATATTTATACCAGATTGACCCGCTATGAGAATACTACATAGTATGTTATGCAAAGTGTCATAAGTTATTCTCATGGTGATAATGGTGTATTACCACCCTTCGACCTGAAACCACTATGGACCCTAGATGTAGAGTCGGGTGCTTTATTGCTGATCAAACATTATCCGTAACTGGATGATCATAAAGACAGTTGATGGGCACTCCACGAAGCATGCTGAGGGACATGAGTGTCCTAGATGGAATTTGCCAATCCTGCATAACAGGAGAAATGTCTAAGGGCCCAATATTGAACTGGACAAGGATGACACAGTGTATGCCTTGTGTTCAATATAGACATAGGGGCAAAAGGGTAATTGTACAAACATATATTATCACGAAAAAGGTTTTGTCAGATCACATGACATTTTCGTGACTTGGGTAGCAGTGATGTGTTGCTAGATACCGCTTACTGTTTATTATGTTAAATATATAATTTAATATAATTACCAACGTTACGAAATCCTACAGGGTCACACACATAAGGACAGTTTGATGAGAGATAGAGAAATCAAAAAGGAACACCGTAAGGTACGGTGCACTTAAGTGAAAAAATAGAAATTCGGATAATATAATAATAATTATTGTTATTTTATAATGGTTATAAAATAATAATAAAATAAATATATTTATTATAATAATAGTTATTATAATAATATATAATATTATTATAGATCATGTGAATTGGGTTTTAGCCCGCAGCCCACAAGAGAGTCTATAAAAGGAACCCTTGTGATGAAGCTTTCACTTGATGCATTTTCGTTTTTGATTCTCTTTTCTCACTCAAATAATTCCGTTCGTAAGCAGCTAGCACTGTGACCGGAAGCTGTTCGTGTGGACTGAGTAGAGGCGTTGCACTTCATCAACGCTTGTGATCGCTGCATCAAAGATCTGAATCGCCACAAAGAGGTAACGATTCTATCACTGACCATGCTCATTCGTAAGGATCACTAAAGGAAATTTTTGTTTTCCGCTGCGTTTAGATCGCAATTTTCCTTCACATGTGTAATCGGATTCTTCTCCAGGTTGATAGCTGACATGCTGTCGATCTTCATGGTAATTGCTCCATGACTCTTCCCTGTAATCTCTTCGACCAGGTTCATCATCCACGTTGCTTGGCATGCACAGAGAGAATCACTTATGTATTATGCTTCGCACGAAGACAATGCCACTACTAGCTCCTTTTTTGAACTCCAAGTAACTGGTGTACCACCTGGTATGAGCACATAGCCAGCTGTAGATTTTCTATCCTCAGCATCACTACACTAACTTGAGTCGGTGTATCCCACTAACTTGCATTCCTTTCCTTCATCAGTTGCAGGAAACAAAATACTGTAGACGAGAGTTCTTTTCAGATACCTTAGTATCCTCTTCGTCGCTGCTAAGTGTGATACCTTTGGTTTTTGCATGAATTTACTCACCATACCTACATTTTATGCTAGATCAGGCCTTGTATGACAAAGGTATCTTAGTGACCCAATAAGTCTTCTGTATTAAGTTGGGTCGATATCATCTTCATCTGATTCTTTCGACATTTGCAATATGGGCTTAGGTGGAGTCGAGGTTGGGTTGCAATCTTGCATCTCAAATCTCTTGACTATTTTGCCTGTATATTTTCTTTGGTGCATCATCAAACCTCTACCACTCTTGTAGAACTCGATGCCAAGGAAATATGAGAGATTTCCCAAGTCTGACATTTTAAATTCCTCACTTAGGTCATATTTAAAATCTTCGATCTCCTTCTTGCAACTACCTGTTATCAACATGTCATCGACATAGAGACATAATATAAGCAATTCACTATTGCTTTTTCTTACATATACTCCGTGCTCAGTTGTGCACTTCATAAATTCTTTCTCCCTTAGAAAGCTATCTATCTTCTTATTCTAAGCTCTTGGAGCTTGCTTAAGTCCATACAAGGCTTTATGCAACCTGTATACCTTGCATTCTTCGTCTTGTTTCACAAACTCAACTAGTTGTGCGACATAAAATTCTTCATCTAAGGGGCCATTTAAGAATGCACATTTCACATCCATTTGACATACCTGCCAGTTGTTCATGTTTGCTAGACCAACAACCAACCTAATTGTTTCAATCCTAGCAACAGGTGCAAAAACTTCGTCGAAGTTGATTCCTTATTTCTGAAGAAATCCTCTTGCCACAAGTCTCGTATTGTGTCGAGTTACTTCTTATTTGGGATTCAACTTCACCTTGTATACCCACTTCACATCAATTGCCTTCTTGTCTTGAGGAAATTCGACAAGTGACCAAGTGTTGTTGACTTCGATGGACTCTAGTTCCTCATTCATTGCTTTCACCCACTTCGAATCTTTCAATGCCTCAACTGCATTGACTGGTTCGACATCTGCATAGAAAGCATATAGTACAAGCTCACCTTCTTCATTGACCACATCATCTAATGTAATCACACATTCTTGAAACCTTGCAGGCATGTGTCCTGTTCGTTGAGTTACTCTGCTTTGGCCTGCTTCACCTTTGACTTCTTCTTGTCGAACTTCTCTTTCGACTTCACTAGATGGTTCTTCATATAAGATTCTCACTGAATCCTTCTTAACATTCTCAGTTCAATCTCATTCCTTAAGCTCATCTATGATCACGTACATGTTAATCACAACTTACTTGTTCACTAAGTCGAACAACTTGTATCCTCCAGTCGAGTGATGTCCTATTACGATCATTTGACTCGACTTGTTATCAAGATTTCTTTTCAATTGATATGGCACATGTCTATATACTATAGATCCAAACACCTTCAAATGACTTGGGCTAGGCTTGACACTAGACCAACATTCTTCTGGCATGATTCTTTCTAACTTCTTCGTCGGACATCTATTCAAGATTTATTTTGTAGTCGACACAGCTTGTCCCCATAATTCTTTGGGTAGATGCTTGCCTTTCAACATACTTCTCACCATATTCATGATGGTTCTATTCTTCTTTTCTGCAATTCCATTTTGCTGTGGAGTGTAGGGTGGTACCACCTCATGCACAATCCCTTCTTTCTCACATAATGCATCAAAATCTTTTGACACATACTCTTCACCTCCATCAGTCCTCAGAATCTTTAGTTTTCGACCACTTTGTCTTTCGACCATCAACTTAAATTTGGAAAATACCTCGATCACTTCAGTTTTCTTCTTGATCGGGTAAGTCCATAGTTTTCAACTAAAATCATATATGAAAATGACAAATTATCTTTTATCTCTGATCGAATCCACCTAGATAGGACCACATACATCATAGTATATGACTTCAAGAATTGCCTTCAAATTCCTTCCTGCATCCTTGCTGAAGTTGTTCTTGTGTTGCTTTGCCTACACACATTCTTCACATACTTCATTTGGGATGTTGATTTATGGTAATCCTGAAACCATATTTCATCTCTTCAAATCTATGATGTCTTTGAAATTGAGATGGATAAATCTATAATGCCATATCCATTCATCTTTGCTGGCTGCAGTTACAAGGCACTTATGCTCCATCACATTAAGCTCAATCTTGAGGGTTCTATTATGAGACATTGGAGCCTTGAAGATCAACCTTCCATTTGAGTCTAGAACTCTCGTCATCTTGTCTTCAATCAACACCTTGTAGTTCTTTTCAATCAACTTCCTTATACTTACCAAGTTACTCTTCATGCCTGGTATGTACAATACATCGGAAATTACTGACCTCTTTCCATCTTTCCTCATAATCAGAACATCACCAATACCTTCAGCTGCTAGAGTATTTTCATTTGCAAATTTCACCATGTTCTTCATTGAGGGTTTTGTGTTTACAAACCAATCCTTCCTACTAGTCATGTGTGATGAGCATCCCGAGTCCAAGTACCACTGGTCCTGGAATCTTTCTTCATGTCTTTTTGTGACCATCAATAACATCTATTCTTCTTCATGTTTCTCCAGTTTTGCATCAGTTTCTTAATTCTTCTTCTTTTTTGGAAAATCACTAAAATAGTGACCATACTTCTGACAATTATAGCACTGAATGTGACTTTTTTCATGTTTTCGACCACCACGTCTTCCTCTTCCTGCAGCATCACCTTTTTGGTTGCCTTGGTTATAAGGTTTTCTCTGATTCGACCAATTTTCTTCTTACTGATTTCGACTAGTGGAATTATTGTAGCCTTCTCTGCCTTTGTTGCCATTCCAACTTCCTTTACCTTTCTTTTCTTTTGATGATTGCGCCTGCAAAGCCATATCACTCTTCGACCTTCCTGCAACTCTTTCATCCATCCTTTGTTCATGAGATTTAAGAGTCCCTTGATGCTCTTCCTTTTTCAATGTTGAAATCTTTCGACTCTTGTATGACTACTACTATGTGGTCAAACATTGGAGCCAATGACCTCAAGATCTTTGCAACAACTGATCTATATGTCAACACTTCTCCACATACCTTGATTTTCTTTACCAATTTATTAACCCTAATGAAGAAATCACTCATGCTTTCACTTTCTTCCATCTGAAGCAATTCATATGTCATTTTAGGAGTCTGTAACCTCAACTATTTCACCTTTTCTGCGCCTCCACACGACTTCCCCAGAATTTCCTATGCTTTTTTTGCTGATTCTACATCACTAGCCATTTCAAAATTATTTGGATCAACACATTGATGAATCATAAAGAGAGCTTTATAATATTTCTTCTTCAATTCTTTGTATGTAGCCTTTTCTTGATCTGTCGCGTTTTCTGCAAGTGGTGTTATTCTTCCTTCACAAGATCCCAAAGATCTTGATAACAAAAAACCAACTTCATCTGCTTGCACCAATTCTCATGATTATGACCCTTCAGAATTAGGAGACTCTCTGAAAAATGTCGTTCGGATGATTAACTGCCATCCTGGTTTTCTTCCCACGAATCGCTCAGCCAGTGCTCTAGATACCAGATGTTGAAAATCCACCACAGCCTATGGAGAATTTCTATTAATCTTGATAAACAAGATTATTATTGATACACAATAAAAATGAAAAGAAAGAAAAATTGTAGAAGAAATAAAATTAGGGTTTGATAAAATATAGAAGAAGATGGTGATTTCTACAGAGTAATTCTCTGCCCATAAACTATGGAAATCTTATTCACTTTATGTAATACCCCAAATTTTGCCCTAAGATTTGTCGTCGCATTTCATTGCATTTTTATTGCATTTAATCAATTACTAACAAATTTGTGTAGTCGTTTGACTTTTTGCAGGTAAATATCATATGGCATGCATTTTTTTTCTAAAAAGTAAAAATGACACAATTGGCAAGAGGACATGTGTAAGGAGTTGTGAGTGTGAGAGGTTGAGAGTTTGAATCTCACCTTAGTCACTTTTTGTTTTTTATTATTTTTACTCTAAATTTTTCTATCTTTCATTAAAAAATAACAAAAATAGTTTTTTATTATTATTTAATTATTATTTTCGTATTTTAATTAAATCATTTTTTAAAATATTTTTTTTCATCTTTTTCTAAATTATTCATAAAAATATCCAAAAAATCATAAAATAAAAAATATTAGGAAAAATTTTGTTCTTTTTATAATATTTTTGATTTTAGGAATCAATAGGATTATTAGTTTTTATTTTAAGTTTATTTTAATTATTTTAAATTATTTAAATTTTATTTTTTCTTAACTAATTATTTAGTTTGGGCTTTAAAATGGGCTTTAGGGACATTATTGACAATTTGGTGTTAACCCTAATTTGTTCCCTATATATACATGTGTTGCCTTGTTGAAAAAGGGTCAGAAGGTTTTCTTCAGAAAAGAGGAGAGAGAAAGGGAGAAACAAAGAAGATCCCCAGAGAAGAAAGGCGGTCGTTCCCACAACTCGTCAGAAGGATTGGAGCTCTTCAGTGTTCCCTTATTCAAACCTTTTTCACATTTACCGAAGCAAACATCCGCTTCGTAGGTTAAATTACTAAACCTTTTGCCTTTTCATGTTTATGTGCATATTTTGCCATGTTAATGTGTTTAGGTCAGTTAAATTATTAAACCTTTTGCTTTTTCATGTTTATGTGCATATTTTGCCATGTTAATCTCCATGTGTGTTTAGGTCCGTAGATTTTAATATCAAAACCCTTTTTTATCAAAACCTTTTTTTAAAATCAAAACCCTTTTTTTTATTTATTATTAAAACCTTCAGTTTTTTTAAGACCTTTTTTTTTAAAAACTGAAAAGCCTTTTTGTTCCGAAGAAAAAAAACTTTTTTGTTCCCAAAAAAATGAAAAGCCTTTTCCCAAAAAAAAAATGAAAAGCCTTTTCCCAAAAAACTAAAAAGCCTTTTTTTGGGATGAAAAGCCTTTTTTGTTCTAAAAAAAACTGAAAAGACTTTTCTCCCCAAAACTTTTTTTTATAATTTAAACTTAATTTTTTTTATAATTTTAACTTAAATATTTTTTATTAAAAAATTAAAACCTTTTTTTTATAATTAAAATATTAAAAAATTAAAACCTTTTTTTATAATTAAAATATTAAAAAATTAAAACCTTTTTTTTTAATTAAAATATTAAAAAATTAAAACCTTTTTGTAAGGAACTCATGATGTTTGATGTTTGTCGTGTCATTTTATGTACCCTTTTTATTACTTTTCTTTCTTTTGGCATTTCTTGTGCATGCTCGAGGTTGAGATGTGCTTGTGGTGGCCACAGCCCCACACTATTTTCCTCCCTCACTTCATTCTAAGTGTCATTACATATTTTCATATTCTTCATGTTTTCAGAAATGTTTCTTTGTTTCTTTATACCCTCTGCCTTTATTACTTTTCTTATTTCTGTACCTTAATTATTCCTCCATATAATGATTTGTCATATTTTCACATTTTTTTACAGTTTTATCCTTCCGAAGGATTAGGTCCAGCCTTTTGGCCGCCGAGTCAATAGCCTTACCCCTTTAATGGATCAAACCCTGTTTAGCCTAGGTGTCCCGCCGTGGGCAGAATTGCTTTTATCCTAGTGTTAGGCCAAAAGAGTCGCCGTACTCTGTTTTAAGGTTTTCCGCCGTGGAATCCCTAATTTAACCCTATTTTAATTTTAATTAACATTTTTTTAACATAGAGATTGGAGTCTCTGAATAAACCTTGGCCACAGTCAAGACGTTTCTAACCTCCCTTTTGAGGGGAACTACAGTTACTCTGATTCCATTTCCGTAAGGATATGTAGGCACAAGATGCGATGTCTTGCCGAGTAAACTTAGAATTAACCCCTAGGTCTTTTTTAATTTTCAATCCTTTGTATATACCCTAAAGCAAAATAATTAATGAAATAAATAAAAAAAATAAACAAAAGGTTCCCGTAGAGTACTACGGAAGTTTAGGGTGCTAATACCTTCCCTAAATTTAACCAACCCCGAACCTTAGATCTCTCCCTTTTAGGTTTTTCCTTTCTTTAACCTTTCCTTCGGATAAATCAAAGACCGGTTGTAAATGAATTAAGATTCAAGTTAATCAATAGCTTGACATCCAAATTTCACCGCAACAGAAAATGGCGACTTCACTGGGGAATCCTAATTTTTGAGGGTTATCCCTATCTTGTTTATTTTTCTTCATATATTTGTTTCATTAATATTTTTACTCATTTGTATATACGTTGTTCAGGGTACCTTGCTTGGGAATTACTGTGTTGTGAGATAAGTCCTACACCCGGACTTGAGTGACATTATTATAGGATGGCGATATATTCGACGAGGCTTATAGGGAGTGAGTCCCGACTAAGCTAAATCGAGAATCACCGCTCAGTTGAGACACTTTCGAAAATGGTTCGGTTGATCGAGTGTAGTCATGAAAACTTTTACCATTATCGATTGGAGTCTGTGATACTGGGAACCGTAGTACCTTTACACCATCTTGGCCTTATCTAGGACGTAGTGCGGGAACTATGTGGGAGTAGTCCTACAATGGTTGCTACGCGATACTACACTCGAACGAGGTTCTCTTGAGAATATTATCGACCCTTGAGTCAGTCGAGAAGTTGATAATATCCAAAAGATGGGCTGATAACTTTGGGCACTTTTTTAGAACCCTTGTTCTGCAGGTACAATTAACCTATAGTACACACCACTTTGGGAAGGGTAGACCTTGACTCCATTCATTGTTCCTCTAAAATTAGGACCTTTGTTTGCTTATGTGCGTTTGTGCTTTGCATCCATAAAGCATCATATCATTTCTAGTTTCAAGGAATTCAAAAGTCCTTTGCAAATTCAAGAAGTCCTACATTTTAAAGTCTAACAGCTTTTCTCGCTTTCCTAAAAGGGAATGTTTGCAATCGACCGTTGAAATTCTTGAGACCATTGCATGGCATTAGCATCACATTTTTGCATTGCATTTATCCCCCAGTTTCTCCTTCTTGGTCCTATCGTCTTCTAGTGTACCTTTGAGTCGTCAAGCTGATTCCTCGACACAGATATCAGACCAGAATCGGAACAAGGATCACTATGATCCTATTCCCATGACTTACACAGAGCTATATTCTGACTTAGTCCGGCAAGGACTGATTACTACAAAGGCTTTACCACCTCCTCTTAATCCTCCGGCTGGATTTAGGGTTGATCTCCATTGTGCTTCCCATGAGGGTGCCCCAGGCCATGACTTGGAGCATTGTTTTGCATTGAAGGCTAGAGTATGTGAATTGGTTAGAACTAGAATACTTGATTTTACAGACAGTCATCCGAATGTTCAGAAAAATCCCTTGCCAGTACATCAGAAATGAAGCTTTGTCATTGGGCCTTTTTTTTTTCTCGTTGTTTGCATTTTCCTTATTTTGTTTAAGTTGTTTGCTTTCAATTATGTTTGTACTTTCATTAATGAAATAAGCATTGCGACTTTTGATTCAATTCATTTCCGTCCATTTATTTGCATCTTTATGCTTTATTTTTCAAATGTTTACTTCTTGTCCAAAATTTTGATATGCTAAGATCGGAGGGAGGATGACGAAAATGTTATACCCATAACTGCTGTCAGTATGCTTTCAATTAAACCTTGTTGACGATGTAAGGCATTATTTCAATTCCCAAACACTGGAGAAATAAGGAAGTTAATCCCTCGTTACCCCCTTCGAGCCTAGAAGTTGGAGTTTCTTTCGTTACAAAAAACCCACAATTTTAACCTTGGGATGGGTAGTTCTCAGTTAACTTGGTTGTGTATTCATACGATACACCTTTCATTAACAAATTTTCCTTCGCACACGTCAAACAAGTGTCGAAGATGTTTTCTAATCAAAAGGTCGATGATGGTTCACCGTAATCATTAAAATCAAACAGTCACTTTCCTTCACACAAAAAAAAATAATATAAAAAAATCAAAAGAAGCCCGCTAAGTCAAAACCTATGAAGGAGATTTAGGCAAAACTGGGGCATCCCGCTGACTGTAAACTCTAAAATAAACAGTTTAGGCAAAATTTAGGGATAATACAAAGAGATTTTTAAATCCTTATCTTGAAAATCCTTAATGTCAAAACAATCAAATGTTATAGGGGAGTAGTGGCTGCCTTTTCATAGGTCCCTTTGACTTCTGAATCATCACTGCTACGATCAATGAAATCCCTAACTTATGGGAACCTGAATGCATAGTATGAGTTAACTGAGCATAGGACTGAAGATCATCACGTAGATTGGGTGGGTACAAATAAATTTTGAGCCTTTATCTTTTGTTTCATAAACCGTGAACCAGGCCACGTTACAACCCTCAAAAGACCTAACTGAAACAGGGTTATTTTGAAAGTATACTACAACAAGGTTGCGTAACCTAACTCCAAAAGATCCTTGCGAATCATTTATTTTGGCAATACACTTTTATTTTAAACTTTGAGTGTCTTGAACCGCCTTGTTCTGACTAACGACTCATGTATTTTCCATCTTTCAAAAATAATTTTTCAAAAATCGCATGAACTTTGCATTACCATGTTTGTATGAATATTTTTGTTTGCAAACTGGCTTTCCTCTAAGGAATTTTCAAACAATGAGAAACTTGGTCAAGTGATCTTATCAGGGGCAAGTTCCTTTTACATCCTGTCAAAGAATTAGTTCAAGATTTGTTCAAGGCAATATCTTCTCAGATTTGGTTTATCCAGAGAATTGTTCAAGACTCAGACTGGGGCAAGCCCTCCGAGGATACAGCAAAACAGTCGATTCCACAAATCAGACAGCTGAAGCAATTATCAATTCATTTGACCTGGGGAAGTTTACTTGCATAATCCCCAAGCAGTTATTCATCATTCCTACAGTGACTATCAACTTGATGCAGTTTAATAGAATGATAGTGATCTCCGTGTTGAGGAATCAGTCCTCGAGTTTTGTCATTTCATTGAAAGAGTCGAGCCTTGTCGTCGATGTCTGCATTTGCATTTGATCATATCTCATAGCATAATTCCTATACATGTGCATATCTTGGGTGCTTTATTCCCCATTTACATTTTTATCTTGGGTGCTTTACTCCCCATTTACATTTCTATCTTGGGTGCTTTACTCCCCATTTACATTTTTATCTTGGGTGCTTTACTCCCCATTTACATTTTTATCTTGGGTGCTTTACTCCCCATTTACATTTTTATCTTGGGTGCTTTACTCCCCATTTACATTTCTATCCTGGGTGCTTTACTCCCCATTTACATTTTTATCTTGGGTGCTTTACTCCCCATTTACATTTCTATCCTGGGTGCTTTACTCCCCATTTACATGTCTATCTTGGGTGCTTTACTCCCCACTTACCTTCTATCCTTGGGTGTTTTATCCCCCATGTACCTTTATCCTGGGTGTTTTATTCCCCGTTTACCAGATATTCCTGGGTTTACCTAACATCATGGTGTTTTACCCCCATTTGCTTTTTTTTTCTCCCTGAGGTCGTGTTTTACTCGTGTCTTACCTTGTGGGCAAAATTTATTTACTTGGCATCATGGGTGTTTTATCCCCATTTGCGTTTTTCTCCTGAGCTCGTGTTTTACTCGCGTCTTACCTTGCGGACAATTTCTAATTTACTTGGCACCTATCAACAATTCTGTGTCGTGTCTACCCGACGTTCTTCCAGATATGACATGTCTTCTTCCCTAGTGCAATTCCTCGGTGGGTCGTCCCCTGTGACGTTGTTTCGTCTGTATCCGTGCATTTGTCATTTTCATCATACGCATCATATCAGATTCATATCATATTTAGCATTATAGTTCGTTTTGTTTTGTCCATATCATTGCATAGCACTGCGTCTAAAGGCAAAATTTTCGGTTATCTGTATTTAAATCCCTCCACCACGATTTCTCGAGTCTCCGTTGCTCGAATCACCCGGTGAAGTTATTTAAATAGGGGCAACTGTAATACCCCAAATTTTGCCCTAAGATTTGTCGTCGCATTTCATTGCATTTTTATTGCATTTAATCAATTACTAACAAATTTGTGTAGTCGTTTGACTTTTTGCAGGTAAATATCATATGGCATGCATTTTTTTTCTAAAAAGTAAAAATGACACAATTGGCAAGAGGACATGTGTAAGGAGTTGTGAGTGTGAGAGGTTGAGAGTTCGAATCTCACCTTAGTCACTTTTTGTTTTTTATTATTTTTACTCTAAATTTTTCTATCTTTCATTAAAAAATAACAAAAATAGTTTTTTATTATTATTTAATTATTATTTTCGTATTTTAATTAAATCATTTTTTAAAATATTATTTTTTTCATCTTTTTCTAAATTATTCATAAAAATATCCAAAAAATCATAAAATAAAAAATATTAGGAAAAATTTTGTTCTTTTTATAATATTTTTGATTTTAGGAATCAATAGGATTATTAGTTTTTATTTTAAGTTTATTTTAATTATTTTAAATTATTTAAATTTTATTTTTTCTTAACTAATTATTTAGTTTGGGCTTTAAAATGGGCTTTAGGGACATCATTGACAATTTGGTGTTAACCCTAATTTGTTCCCTATATATACATGTGTTGCCTTGTTGAAAAAGGGTCAGAAGGTTTTCTTCAGAAAAGAGGAGAGAGAAAGGGAGAAACAAAGAAGATCCCCAGAGAAGAAAGGCGGTCGTTCCCACAACTCGTCAGAAGGATTGGAGCTCTTCAGTGTTCCCTTATTCAAACCTTTTTCACATTTACCGAAGCAAACCTCCGCTTCGTAGGTTAAATTACTAAACCTTTTGCCTTTTCATGTTTATGTGCATATTTTGCCATGTTAATGTGTTTAGGTCAGTTAAATTATTAAACCTTTTGCTTTTTCATGTTTATGTGCATATTTTGCCATGTTAATCTCCATGTGTGTTTAGGTCCGTAGATTTTAATATCAAAACCCTTTTTTATCAAAACCTTTTTTTAAAATCAAAACCCTTTTTTTTATTTATTATTAAAACCTTCAGTTTTTTTAAGACCTTTTTTTTTAAAAACTGAAAAGCCTTTTTGTTCCGAAGAAAAAAAACTTTTTTGTTCCCAAAAAAATGAAAAGCCTTTTCCCAAAAAAAAAATGAAAAGCCTTTTCCCAAAAAACTAAAAAGCCTTTTTTTGGGATGAAAAGCCTTTTTTGTTCTAAAAAAAACTGAAAAGACTTTTCCCCCCAAAACTTTTTTTTATAATTTAAACTTAATTTTTTTTATAATTTTAACTTAAATATTTTTTATTAAAAAATTAAAACCTTTTTTTTATAATTAAAATATTAAAAAATTAAAACCTTTTTTTATAATTAAAATATTAAAAAATTAAAACCTTTTTTTTAATTAAAATATTAAAAAATTAAAACCTTTTTGTAAGGAACTCCTGATGTTTGATGTTTGTCGTGTCATTTTATGTACCCTTTTTATTACTTTTCTTTCTTTTGGCATTTCATGTGCATGCTCGAGGTTGAGATGTGCTTGTGGTGGCCACAGCCCCACACTATTTTCCTCCCTCACTTCATTCTAAGTGTCATTACATATTTTCATATTCTTCATGTTTTCAGAAATGTTTCTTTGTTTCTTTATACCCTCTGCCTTTATTACTTTTCTTATTTCTGTACCTTAATTATTCCTCCATATAATGATTTGTCATATTTTCACATTTTTTTACAGTTTTATCCTTCCGAAGGATTAGGTCCAGCCTTTTGGCCGCCGAGTCAATAGCCTTACCCCTTTAATGGATCAAACCCTGTTTAGCCTAGGTGTCCCGCCGTGGGCAGAATTGCTTTTATCCTAGTGTTAGGCCAAAAGAGTCGCCGTACTCTGTTTTAAGGTTTTCCGCCGTGGAATCCCTAATTTAACCCTATTTTAATTTTAATTAACATTTTTTTAACATAGAGATTGGAGTCTCTGAATAAACCTTGGCCACAATCAAGACGTTTCTAACCTCCCTTTTGAGGGGAACTACAGTTACTCTGATTCCATTTCCGTAAGGATATGTAGGCACAAGATGCGATGTCTTGCCGAGTAAACTTAGAATTAACCCCTAGGTCTTTTTTAATTTTCAATCCTTTGTATATACCCTAAAGCAAAATAATTAATGAAATAAATAAAAAAAATAAACAAAAGGTTCCCGTAGAGTACTACGGAAGTTTAGGGTGCTAATACCTTCCCTAAATTTAACCAACCCCGAACCTTAGATCTCTCCCTTTTAGGTTTTTCCTTTCTTTAACCTTTCCTTCGGATAAATCAAAGACCGGTTGTAAATGAATTAAGATTCAAGTTAATCAATAGCTTGACATCCAAATTTCACCGCAACACTTTGCAACTGCAAAATTCTGTGTATTCAAGTTGTTATAAGAATAAGGGTTACTCCCTCTATTTATAGTTTTAGGTTAGATTTCTCCCTAAGCCAAAGCCCAAAATTACAAAAGTCCAAAATTTCTATTTTTCGGTCTAAGTATAAATCCTGTGTCAAGCAACCTGCTTCCACATGTAACACAACTCAACACACACACTAGGCCAATTTTGACACATCCTTGTTTTTGTCGAGCTACACTTGCTTCGACACAATGAATTACATTCTCAACACTATCCTATATCCACCTATTAAAATATTTTTAATTTTTAAAGTTTAAAAATAATAAAATCTGAGATTGAAAAGTGTTGGGAATATGAGATTAAAAAAATAAGGATCGTGCAACATTGAAAATATGTTTATGCTTATGCTCAACAACCCCATTTTTTTGAGGGAATTCAACACATGTTCTTTGGTGCAAGATGCCTTGTGATTTGTAAAAAACATGCATTAAAAACTCGGGGCCATTATCAGTGCGAATCCATTTCAGTTTGACATAAAATTGAGTAGAAATGTAGGAAAGAAAATAGAATAAATGTTTTCTAGTTTCACTCTTATGGGTTATAAAGATAACCCAGGTGAAACGAGTATAATCATCAACTAACGTAAGAAAGTATCGATGATTAGTGACATAGGGGGTCTAGTAAGGACCCCGGATATTAACATGTAAAAGATCGAAGGCATGAAAAGTAAAGCTAGTGCTATCAGTATAAGACAATCTTTTGCGCATGGCTAAGTGACAGAAGTGGCAAGGAAATTTTTTATTGAAGCTATATTGAATAACAGGAAACATAGATGATAGTGTTTTGTGAACATAGTGAGAAGGTGGTCTAATCTCCTATGCCAATTATTAGAAGAAACAGTAAGCCTAGAATTACAAGTAAAGAGGGGAAGGGGTGTTAGGTAAAAAGGCATGAGCTGCAAGGACATAAAGATTTTCATGTCTATCGGCTAAACCAATCAGAATCCTTGAATTTGTATGCAAAATGAAACATTTGTCGTTAGTGAAGATGAGATGACAAAAAGAAGAGTAAATAAGCTTGGAAACAGAAATTAAGTTAACATTGAAAATAGGAAAATAGTAAACATCATTTAAAGTTAGGTTTTTAGACAAGCAAACAGTCTCTGCAATGTTAGTGGAGATAGTGTTACCATTAGGTAGCTTCATGTTGATAGGGGAGACATAAGAGTATGAAATAAAATTATTTAAAGTAGGAGTGATATGATGAGTAGCACCTGTATCGATTACCCAGTATACACGTGGCTTATCATCAAGAGAAGTAGAAACAAAATTTATATGAGGTAAGGCAGCTCTAAGTGTGTTAGAAGACGTAGTATAAGGTTTTTGTTGAAGAGTTTGATTATATTGTGCCTCAATTATGGTCAAGGAGTATGGAGATTTATGGGAGTCAGACGATGTTTAAGCAAGGGTGAAAAAGTGGTATTATTGATGGAAGGCTTTGGAGTTTTGTAGTTACATCTAAGGGGATATCCACGTTTGATAAATCATGTATCGATATTATGATTAGTGAGGCCACAGTGTGTGCATACGCGACCTGAAGAAGAACCACAACCTAAGTTGGAATGACCGTGACCCCGATATGAACTAAAGCCACAAGCTCCCCCAGGAGTAGTCGAAGGTTGAAAATTCATTGCCATTGCAGGAGATTCGGAAGGAGAGGGTGTGCTTATACATTATTCTTGACCAAGTACCATGGAGAAAGTCTTTTCTAAGGAGGGAAAGGGATCAAGAAACAAAACCTAGGAGCGAACACTAGAAAAAGATTTAGTGAGACCTTTTAGAAACTTAATAATGCAATCTTGATCCTTGTATTTGCGGAGATCAGAAGCAGCACCATAAGTGCAAGGGATAACACAGGTGCAGTCACAAGTAGGGTGAAAAGAATCAATTTGTTCCCAAAGAGAAGTCAAATTTGTGAAGTATGTGGAGACGTCCAAAGAACCTTGATAAAGGTGGGTGAGTTCATCTTACAAATATGAAATCTTGAATATTTCTCCTTGAGAAAATCAGTTTTCTAAATTTTTCCAAACCACATAGGAATTATCAATCCAGAGAATAGATTGAACAATATTCTCGAAAATTGAGCACTGAACCCACCAAAGAACCATGTTATTGCAGTGAAGCCAGGCATCAGAAAGAGCATGGCCGGTAGCATGAGGAAGAAAAGTACCATCAATAAATCACAATTTGTTCTTGGAGATCAAAGCGAACTTCATAGCCCGAGACCATAAGTTGTAATTTGTGTGATCAAGAATGATAGTGACAAGTATAAATGAAGGATTTTCATTAGGATGAAGGTAATAGGGGTTTGACGTGTTTGTGGTGAAATCAAGATATGATGGAGCCGCCACTAAAGGGCGAAGATGAAGATTAGGGTTAGGAATAAGAAACAGAGGTGGAGAAGAAAAGTGATGGCGAAAGGTCTGGAAAAGGAATGAGTTTATGGGTTTTGGTTTGAGGAACAAGAAGGGCGCGATGATGATTTTTGGTAGTTTTTGAAGATTCTGGGTTGGTGAGTGAAGGAAGTTGATAGCGATTTTGGAGTGAGAAAAGGCAGGAGAGAGAAATAATGAGTGCTATGGTGATCTGAAGAGAATTGAGGAAAGCTAGTGGAAAGGAGGCACAACAGGATTTGTTGAAAATAGATAAGAGGAATCTTGGAGGTGCATGAAGAAATTAAAGAACATGTGTGGAGAAGGAGGAAGAACAAAGGAGTTGTTCAATTGTGATAGGCTGATTCCATTTTGATGATTTGGAAATGCAGAAAAATATTCATCTTATTAAATAATAAAAAAAACTAGTGAACGATATAAAGGGAGGGTATATTTATACACCTAGAGTCCAAAAAAGAATTCCCTATGTATTAGGAAATAATAATAATAATAATAATAATAATAATAATGAAAAATAATATCAGAATAATATTATTTATCCACTAATACCTAGAAATAAGGCATCATAGTTGTATAGAGATTAGATACAAAAAAAAAAATGCTTATGAAGTAACTTGGGTTTTTCTAGGGCTCGTTTTGAGTGAAAGATTGAACTTTGTATGTGCAGGTGGATTGAGCTTTTAGGTATAGTCCAACACAAACTAAATTAATGAAAAAAAGTTGGTTTATTAGGTTTTAATATAATTGATATAATAAAAATTTTAAAATTTTTAAATAGTATAATTGTTTTTATACTATTAAAATATGTACATAAACTACAATAAACATAATAATATTTAGAGTAAAATAAAATCCTCTGCTTTGAGAGATATTCTTCTTTCCCTCGTGTATTAAAATATACACTCCTCTTCCTTCTTATGCAAAATATATTATATTCTCTTCACTTGATAGATACTCATATGACACTACCCTCCCATCTTATGTTAAAATACACACTTACATCACCTCTTATGTAAAGTATGTTACACTTCCCTCTTCTGAGAGATGTTTATCTTACATTATCTTCCCTCATTTATTTGGTCTAATAGTCTAGTTTCCATAATGTTACCAACCTTAAGGATGAATAAGTAGGATGTCGCGGGGTTGAACTCACACTCTTTCAATAACATGCCTCTTAAAGGTGAAAAAATTATACATTCATATCTCTTCTTAGACAAAACTTAATAAAAAAAAATACACTCTCCTCCTCTAAAATATGAATAAATTATATTATCCATCATTCTTAGATAAAAATCTATATTTACATTATTATTTTATGAGTTATGCTTTAATTTTTTGTTAAGTATTTTAGTCTAATTGAATATATAATTTTTTTTATAAGGGAACCCTCCTAAAACTACCCCAGTCATGGCTAGCATGTTTTGTTCATGTATAATCTCGTTTAGTTTATCACTTCTAATATTTTTCTCCTCTACACCCATGGGCCTTTCTCAATGTTGATAGGGAGTTTCTCCCATAATTATTGTGGTTTTTTCTCAATGTTCATTAATGTTATTATTCCTTCTTATTAGCCGAATGTCTTCCCTGCGACGGTGTATACAACTAGTAATTTTTTTTCATCTCCATGGTCAGAATGTCTCTATTTTTTTAGCTACATTGACTATTTTACTCCTTCTCTTTTGCGGGCTTTCGTTTTCTAGCCTATTTTCCTTATATATGATTTTGTCTGATTAAATATTTGATAACATCCTCCAATTATACACGTTTTTTTGTGTTATGGACGTTACACATGTGAAAAATACAATATCGATATTTGTCCACTCTTGAATGTTCTCGAAGTAATTTTGTTGTTTTAACTTATTCTTCTCTAAACTCTGTGTTCATGCATCCTTGAAAGATACGCTCTCTTGATACGTTCAATAAAATGTTTTATGAAAAACTAGTAGAATAACTCAAAGAAATTAAGAAGAATTATTCAAAGTTCAAACACACCAAAAAATTTGATGTGTGGGGACAAAAAACAATGACAACCAAAATAGTTGAACTAAAGCAACACAATAACCTGTCAAAAGTCACTAATACAAATAATATATTCTATAGCAACGATTTCATCTCACTTAACGAAAGCCCGAGGTATAATACATGTATGCACCATGTTTTATTTTTCTTTCTAAAATAACAAGCTATTATGTCGATTTTATAAAAAACCGGGGGGTAAACTAGTTCAACGTACATGCTTCGAATCCCGACAACATGTTTTATTTTTACTTCTTTAATGGTGGCGTATTTCTTTTTTATTTTAGTTTTTTTAATTATTAAATAATATATTCCATCGGTTTCCTTAGTAACCGAGAGGTATGTTATCCATATTTAACTATAAAATGATTCTTTCGTTATGTTTTCGCCTAAACATAACTCATACATACTTGTAAACATCATTCTTTGGGACGAATGTCAGGACAAAAAAATTTATTGTTGATGTGTTGTTCTAACACCCACCTTTAGCAAGTTATTTTTTATCTATTGCTATTCATCTCACATAATGTTGTTGTTGTTGTGCTACCTCTTGCTAATGTTTAATTTGTAAAAGGAAACATTGTTATACATTATTATATTATATATATATATTTCATATTTTATTAATACATAAATTTACATATATTACCTTAGTTTATTTGGTAATCGAGGGGATAGGTCCTTATTTTAGTTTATTTTCTATTTTAAAAGAAATAATATTATACCTCAGTTTATTACAAAACCCGAGGTACAAAATAATTCAGTATTTTCTCAATATATCTTTGTCGTTCATTTATAAAGTAATATCAATCCACAAGAAACCTTCTATATCCAATCAGAATGTGAACACCACCCATGTATATATAGGGTGCTACGTTGTGAAACCTAAACATTGTTGTGAAACCCAAACGTTGTTAAGAAACCCTCTACATCCAATCAGAGCACCATGAGATTTTACATAAGTAAAAGTATCACTACGATAGATTGCAAGAGTAGAAAAATAGGTTTATTTAATAAGTGGTTGGTGAGAGTGTATTTACTTTGGCAAAGATATTTGTGATGGATTGCAAGAGCAGTACAAAAATCTAGTTCAAAGTTGGGTTTTTAACATAATCTCTAATCATATAACTGCGAATTTATTTTATTTATCTAATCTATTTTTATATCAGAAACAAATGCATGATATATCCAATATTTGTTCTTCCACAAGGTTCAAATGGAGTGGTATACCAGTATTTTTCACCACAGATCTTTGTGATGAAGATGATTCGAATTTAAAATTTGTCAAACATTTGTACTTGTAGATTGAAACGATAAAAAATGTAAAATAAGTAACTTTGTATATTGATAAAATATATATGTTTCTTTCATATATTAACAATACATATTTCTTTCAAGTTTTTCAACAATATAAATTAAGAAACTTTGTTTATTAATAATGTATATTCCTTTCCGTTTTTTCAACAATATGCAAAATAAGAAACATATTTCTTTCATATATGTTTCTTTCATATATTAACATTACATATTTCTTTTAATTTTTTCAACACACGCACATATATATATATATATATATATATATATATATATATATATATATATATATATATATATATATATATATATATATATATATATATATATATATATATATATATATATATATATATATATATATATATATATATATATATATATATATATATATATATATATATATATATATATATATATATATATATATATATATATATATATATATATATATATATATATATATATATATATATATATATATATATATCCCTTCGATTATAGAAATAATAAAGAGGTAAAGTGATATTTCAAAAAAAAAGAATATGCAGTTGCTAGGGACCAAACCTATTACAAGTTAAACGCTTTCCCTGGTCATTTCATAACCGAAGGGTAAAGTGGAACCTTTTCATATCGCCCTTTATTATCTCGTTTGGGTAATTGAGGTACAATCTATTTTGTGTTCGAGGTAAGATATGCTCTATGTTGTAGTGAGTGAAAGCAAAACCACCGTAAGTCAGAAGAAGATAAATGTTAAGAACACAATAACTTATTTACACAGTTCATCAAATGATCTACTCTAAGTGAGAGATTAGCTCTCTAATTCACTTTACTTCGAAAATTTGTTTGACAAGATTACAAATGAGTTACGAGAACAAAAAGCCTTTGAAGTTCCCACAAACCAAACCATATTTCTACTCAAGTATTTCCCAATCTCCTTAACTATAAATATATGAATCTCATAGACATAAGATGTTTAGAAGTGTTTCCAATCCCCTAGATACCTCAAAAGGTTTCCCAAATTCCAAAATCTCCAAAGAATTTCAACCTTTCCTCTTTAACTTTACCAAGGATTTCTAACCCCCCTCTCTGTCTTTAACTAATAAAGTTCTAAAGATTTTGAAGACAAAAAATGATAGAGACACATACTTATAGCTGCAGAAATCCAACGAATTCTTAATGGGTCCAAAATATAACCCATTAACTATAAGAATAAAAATATTATAAACATCTTATAATATATTTAAATTTATTTAGAATGTTACTATGGTATTTTGGATCAAACTCTAGTGTCGACAAGGGTAGGTTGATATTTCGACAGGAGTTGTGCATGCTGTAGTCGAAGACTGTCCAAACATGTTGTCAAAATTTATTAACTTGTAAAAAACGATACCTTGAAACAAAGTATAAACATTTTTTTATGATCAAGAAACACACAAGGGTTAGGGTTAATAAGAAAAACAAGAAGAAGAACAACAAGGTTTGGTTATAACTGTTATTCTTTACTTTCTCTATAAATAAATTACAAGTACTCAAGAATAACAAATAACCCTCTCACCCTAATTATGATTTCCCACACTTAAGATGAAAGACTAGTATGCAATTTATAATAAACCCAACATACTAAACTAATGGGTTTTTTAACAATTACTTATTACAAGCTAACTTAGGTTACAAGCTAACTTAAACAATTGGATTCTTAACACAAGGCCCAATTCGACATCTACATACTAGAACACATTTCGACTATAGCATGTAGGTCTTCGACAACAACATGTGAGCAGACTTTGACGACATGCCAAACTAGAGTTCGATCCAATATCTCACAAATCTTCACCTTGGATCTAACTCTATAACATCAAGAAAAACTTGTATCATATTAGTGGAAAAACTTGCAACTGGGCAACGTCTTGTTGATCCTATCAGCAGCATTATGATATGTCAAAACCTTCAGCACTTGGACTTCTCCACGCTCGATTAACCTCTAAAGAAATGCAGCCTCACATCAATGTACTTGATTCACTCATGATAGGCTGAATTATTCGATAGGTGTATTGAACTTTGACTATCACATTTAACAGTGATAACTCGACCTTGAAGTTTCAGCTCCTTTGCAAAACCTACAAGGCACAATGCTTCCTTCACAGCTTCAGTTAGAGTGATATATTCTGCTTCAATGATTGATAAAACAACAACCTTCTAAAGTGTTGCTTTCCAACTGATTGTTGTGCCAAACATAGTGGACACATATCCAGAAATAGATTTTCTAGAATCCATACAACCTGCATAATCAGAGTCGACATATCCTTCGATTGTTACTTTACTTTCTTCGCCCAAGGCTCCACCATAAATTAGGACTTTGTTCAGAGACTCATTTATGTACCTTAGAATCCACTTCAATGCTTGCCAGTAAGCCTTTCCAGGATTTGCCATGTACCTACTTGCAAGACTTATTGTATATGTTATGTTAGGTCTAATACAGACCATAACATACATAAAAACCCACTATATTAGCATATGGAATGCTATTCATATAAGCTCGTTCGACATTAGTACTAAAACACTGATCTATACTCAGCTTGAATTGAGGGTTTGTCGGAGTCACGACATGCTTTGAGGGTATGCCTCTTGAGATAAGCATAATTTTGACTGCTTTCTATCTCTTCGTATGTCAATCCCGAGAATCCTGGATGCAGCTCCCAAATCCTTCATTTCAAAATCCTTAATGAGTTCAGCCTTCACCCTCATTACATCTTTGACATTGTTGCTTGCTATTAAAATATTATCCATATAAAGAAACAAAATAACAAATAAATTACCCGGTCGAAATCTGAAGTAAACATAGTGGTCGATCTGACTTGTAATGAAACTTATGCATGCCATGAACTTATCGAATCTCCTATTACATTGTTGAGGAGATTGTTTCAGTCCATATAAATATCTCTTTAGCTTGCACACATACTCTTCCTTCCCCCTTTCAACATACCCTTCAGGTTTCCTCATTAGGATTATTTCATCTAGATCACCATACAAGAATGCAATATTCACATCCATTTATTCTAGTTCAAGGTCGAACTGTGCCACAGGGGCAAGCAGTATTGAAGTGGACCTGTGCTTCAAAATAGGAGAGAACACATCATTAAAGTCGACACCTTCTTTCTGAGTGAAACCTCTAGCAACCAATCTTGCCTTGTATCTCTTCAACGCCACTCCTTCGATTTATTCGTTAACTTTGAAAATCCATTTACAACTGACTAACCCGGATCCAACAGGTTTCTTGATCAGTTCCCAGGTGTTTTTATCATGAAGAGATTTAATCTCATCATCCATGGCCTTCAGTCATTCAGTCTTATTTCGATTCCTCATAACTTCCTTGTAGTTTCTAGGTTCTTCGTCTAGAACCTCACTTGCAGATATTAAGGCATAAGTTATCTTTGACAACATCTTCTAACAGGTAGTCATTCTCAGTCTCCTCATCTTCGACTGTCCTCGACCTAGAGGTGGCTTGATGACTCTCCTCGACCTGTCTCTTGCTAGCAGGTAGTCATTCTCAGTCTCCTCATCTTCGACTATCCTCGACCTAGAGGTGGCTTGATGACTCTCCTCGACCTGTCTCTTGCTAGCAGGTAGTCATTCTCAGTCTCCTCATCTTCGATAACATCTTCTTCTTCTTCTTCGACTTCATCTGGGATACACAATTCAGCATCAACATGCTCCACATCAACATGAATCTCTCCCTGTTCCAGCCTTTGTCAGCATCATCAGTTTTCTTTAAAGCCATCTCAGCTTCATTGGAAACTACATCTCGACTAGTGATACACCTTCTGTGAGATGGCTCTAAGTACCATAACCTATAAGCTTTGACTCCTTCAGGGTATCCCATGAACATGCATTTCAAAGCTCTAGGTTCGACCTTGTCTTGCTTAATGTGAGCATAGGCCATGCAGCCAAATACTCTTAGTCTTTTGAGACTAGGTGGATGCCCCGACCAGACTTCTTCAGGTGTCTTCATATCTAACACAATCGAAGGACATCGATTTATCATATATGTTGCTGTTGAAAAAGCCTCAGCCCAAAACACCTTCTTTAATCTAGCACTAGTCATAATGCATCTAACTCTTTCCAAAATTGTTTGACTAAACCTTTCTGCCAAACTATTTTGTTGTGATGTATCTGCAGTAGTTTTGTGCCTTGTAATACCTGAGGCATCACAAAAACTGTCGAACACCTCATTGCAAAATTAAAGGCCATTAATGGTTCTCAACCTCTTGACCTTTATGCCAGTCTGATTTTCGACCAGAGTCTTCCAACCTTTGAAATTCTCAAAAGTTTCATCCTTAGTCTTCTGGATGAATACTCATAACTTTCTGGAATAATCATCGACTATGGATAGAAAATAACTTGCTCTTGAATGTGATGGACACCCTGTAGGCCCCCAAATATCAGCATGGATGTAATTAAGGGATCCATGTGTTCTTTGTTTGCCTTTGTTGAACTTCACTCTGCAAGATTTTCCAAGAACACAGGGTTCACAAAATTTCAGCTTTTCGACTTTGTCTCCACCAAGAAAAATTTTGATTTCTTAATTCGATCAGACCTCTTTCACTGACATGGCCCAATCTCATGTGCCAAATTTATGTCTTTGTCAAAGGTTTCGTGGATGCAATATTTGTCAAACCACTTACAACTTCAGCCTCAAGGGTATACAAGCCTTTTTTCTTCACTCCTTTCAAGACTTCCTTTGACCCCTTCATGACTCTTAGGATACTTTTATCTCCTTGAAAAACATATCCCTTCTTGTTGAATTCACCAAGAGAAATCAAATTTTTATTTAAATCAGGTACATACCTGAGGTCAGTCAATAACCTTATTGACTCATCATGGAGCCTGAATCTCACATATAAAATTCCTACAATTTTGCAAGCTTTATTGTTTCCAAGCAACACTTGTCCACCATCTTGATCACATAGCTCCTCAAACAATTCTCTGTTTGGAGTCTTGTTCCAAGTGCAACCTGAATCTATAATCCACTTCTTTCTTGAGTCGCTGCTTGAAACCACAAGAACATCATATGAGTCGAAGTTATCTTGAACAATGGTTGCGTTGCCATTATCCTTACCTCCATGATCTTTCAGGTGTTCAGGGCACACCTTTCTTGTATGACCCTCCTTATTACAGTGATAGCATTGAATACCAAATGCCTCACCACTATAATACTTATGTTGACTTTTACCTTTCTTCTTATCGAACTTACCATCCTTTCGTAAGAATTTTCCCTTAATGGTTAAACCTTCACCAAATGTTGAAGGTTTATGTTCCTTTCATTTGTTTAAGTCCTTAGAGTACAAGGCTGATTGAACTTCTTCAAAGCTCAGGTACTCCCTTCCATACATGAGAGTTTCTTTGAAGTGAGCACGTGATCTGGGCAAAGCGCATAACAACAGTAGGGCTTGATCTTCATCGTCGATCTTCACATCACTATTTTTAAGATCAAGAATCACCTTATTGAACATATTCAACTGCTCATCCAACATCTTGTCTTCACTCATCTTGAATGAATATAAAGCTTGCTTTAGGTAGAGTCAATTCACCAGAGATTTGGTCATGTACAAACTTTCAAATTTCAACCACAACCCCGATGTTGTAGTCTCCTTTCATATTCGTCGGAGAAACTTATCACCAAGGCTCAATAATATTGCGTTGTGGGCTTTCTCTATCATGTCCGTTTTTTCTTTTTCTATTAACGCAACGTCCATGGCTGCCTCTCCCTTCAACGCTTCCAAACAACCCTGATGATCCAGTAGGGCTTTCATCTTCAACCGCCACAGACCAAAGTTGTTCACTCCGTTGAACTTTTCAATCTCATACTGTGTTGAAGGCATCTCCTCCACGCTCACCGCACCAATTTATTGTGAAAAATGATACCATAAAACAAAGTATAAGGAATTTCTTTATGATCAAGAAACATACAAGGGTTAGGGTTAATAGGAAAAACAAGAAGAAGAACAATAAGGATTAGTTTAACTGTTATTCTTTATTGTTTTGTAAGTTAGCTAGTTAGTCTATAAATATGCTAGATCACTCAGGTTATTGAGTGAGGCCAATTGTGTTATTCATTTGTAATTATTTGTAAACCCTACATGAGAAAGTGAATATTAAACAGTTTTCCCTAGAATCCTTTGATCGCGACTTTCTATGTCTAACAAATCTAACTGCAAGTGCACAGCCTATCGCGTAGTAATAATAGATATCAATCCCACAGGGACTCGTAATCAATCTAGTATTATCGGGTGTTACGGTGTTTAGCTAGGTCGGTTTGGTTTCAAATTGAATAATGGCAGAATAAATGCGTAAACTAAAGGGAACTAAAACTTTTACTTAAGATATGAATTTATGAATCGATATGCAATAATTTTGTTCTTCGGGGATTTGACAACTTATTGGCGTATTAAATGTTTTCAAACTTAGTTTAAGAAGAAAATAGTGATTTAAAGACTTTTGTCTCACGATGGTTGTTGACGCTAGTCGCAACTCTAAGGCGGAACGTATGCTTTCGCTATCCCGTTCGAGGTTAAAGTTACCTTTTGAAAATCTCTAAGTTCTAATCCTTTTTAAAGCGCTTTCGCTGTTTTTAAAATCGAATGCCTAGTTTTTACTATCTGGTCTTAGCCTCAGCTGTCACTTGTTGGTTCGTACCTTAATATGGTTTCCCACTGTCGTGGCAAAACCACCGTAAATAGCTTCTCACTGTCGTGACAAAGGTTTATTTAGAATTATGATTAAAAACTAGAACCATAATTGAGTTTTTGAAAAGAGAAAAACTACGCCAATTATTATCAAATTCCGTCTGAATTATTATTACATATCGATTACAGTAGTTTAGCTAGACATGGAAATAGAAATGGTAATACATAAATAAAAACAGTAATTAATAACATGCATCATAATGAAAACTGAAATTACGATTAAAATTTAAAACCTGTAAATATTCCAATTGGCCTTTGGGCAGATCCTCCACAAATGTTGGCAGGATTCTGGTCTTGGTGCCAATTGATCGTACAAGGGAAATGGGAATTACAAAATATCAAAGAATGCAGAGAAGGAAAAGAGAAACAAATAAGAATAGAATAATGGAAAGGTTGCTCTGGAGACGAATTGGCAGCACTTCGTTGTCTTGAATCTAGCTCCCCTTTTTCAGGTCCCAACCTCTTCCTTTTATAGAGGGAGAGTATCTAACGATTATTCCTTCAGGAAGTGGGTTTGAGGCAGAAAAATAGGAGTTAGTGGCCACACTTTTGGTCTTTGAGGGGAGAAATTTGCACGTGACTTCATTCTGCCACGTTCTGGCTGCATGACGGTCGTCATGGCTGTGCGACGGTCGTCACATGCATGACGGTCGTAACAGCTGTGTGACGGTCGTCACATCAGTCAGGCTCGTTTCTGCTGGTTTTCACTTGGTTTTTCATCCATTTTCCACTTGTTTTTGCTCCTTTTCTTCATATTGCTTTGCTTGGACATGTTCTTCGAATACCTGCATAATACTTAGACAAATAGCATGGAATGCCCCGAATTCGGAGTGAAACCGATCAAACATTAGTTAAAACACACGTCATTTTATAGATATATTTTCGCGTTATCAAACTCTCCTAAACTTGAATCTTTACTTGTCCTCAAGTAAAAGTTAGAAAAATGTGGCAAACACGCGGCACGCTCCTCCCTTCCGAGAGGTTTTTCTCAAATTACAGGTTAGGAAGGCCAAGACAAAAATCGAAACAAAACACATATGGTGGTGACACTGAGTTGTAAGTCTTCGAAGGCCTCCTTTTTATGCAAGCCAGTTCCAATCATGCTACTGCAGCTTGGCTCCAAGTTCCTTGCAACAAGTTTTACCCGGTTTGTTCTGGCGCAGTCACATTAAGCCCGTTATCCGTATACTTTCATGGCAAGTCAACCTGTTATTGGCTATGATCTCTTTTCTATTTCGATTCTTCTTTGCACATAAGCTTATGCTATTGATTTCAAAAGACTTTCTGTACCGTTGGGCTAAATGCTCGGGTGAGGAGCACCTAACTTAGAAGGAACATGTCTCTATACTCATGCTATATGGCTTTTCTTCTTCATGATTTTTCATTTTGAGTTAGAGATCACACACACTTATTTGCATCGGTTTCATTGCTTAGAAGCATTTGGGATGGTGCTGACTGCTTGTATAAACTACTGGGGGGTACGTTTGAGTAGGGGCTTGGAGCTTCGGTACATGTAGGTAGTGAAACGGACTCGCATAAACTGGAGGTCTAAGGTGTCAGGACGGTAATGGAGTTGTAAAAATTTTCTTCTCGGGATTTCCATACTTGATTGAACTTTGGCGTGTCCTCGTGATGCTTAAAGATTTCTTTGTATAGTCATATGAAACGCGGGGAGTTCACGTAACGGAGATAAATATATATATATATATAAGAGCTTATTTGCCGAAACTGAAAATTAAAATTTCTTTAAATTCGAAAGAACAAGTACAATGGGAAATAACATGAGAAAGGGAAATGAAAAGGGAAATAACGATCCGCTCCCACACTATCTCAATCAGTGTCCCCACTGATTTGAAGGAATGCGGAAGGGGGATACAAAGGAAATACAGAAAAAACAAGAAAAATGGTAAAAATGAAAAATACTACTAATCTCGTCCTCGTCCTCGATCTCTGCCTCGACCTCTGGCTGGGGGATCACGGGCGGCGAGGTTCAGAGCCCCGGTGTGGAATATGTAATCCCGGAGACCGTCGACTCGCACAGTGAGGTGCGCCATCTCGTCAGCCATGCCGGAATGGATATCGTGCATCATCTGCAGAGACTGCTGGATTTGGCCGGTCTGCTCTCTCTGCCAAGCTTCAAATTCCTCAGCCCTGCGGTTCTGCTGCTCTATCATAAGCATCATCTGGTTCTGTTGCTCGATGCAGCGGAGGATGGTCGCGGATGTGTCATCAGTGGCAGGACAGGGGCGGCGGCGCGTGGAAGAACCAGCGGCAACAGCTGCGTGTGAAGGCTCAGGCTGGTCGGCTCTGTCGAGCTCTTCCTGAACTTCGTCCCTGGGCTCAGGGATGTTGTCTTGTGTTGGGGCCAGCAGGGGCAGCGGTGTCGAAGAGCCAGTTGGCTCTGTCCTCTGGATGCATCTGGGTGCGGGAAGGCATGATGATGTTCTGGATAGTGCGGCCTCGCACTACAGGATGATATCGACCATCACGGCGGGCCTTGATGAGGTGGGAGGCGCAGCAGTGGTCGGTGTCCAGGAATATGGGAGGCATCTGGCAGAGTGTCTGGAGGCGGTCGCCAAGACCGAGGCCTATGGCGATGGATGTGACGATGCCACCGAAGTAAAAAGGTTTGGCGTCGCGGTTGCAGTTGGCCTGAATGTGAGCCAAGAGAAACAGGGCGGCGTTAACCGGCTCTGAAGAGAACACACAGCGGAGGAAAAACAGCTCCTTCGAGTTGACCTTATGGTTACTGTCACGAGCGAATATGGTGTTTCTCAACACGCGGTGGAAGTATCGGATAGCTGGGTTATGGATATGAGTGGCGTTCAGCGTGTCCCAGCTATCTGGAGTGGTTCCGGTCAGGCTGTTCCAGAGAGGGAAGACCTCTTGGTAGAACTGATCTGAGATACGGCGGTGAGCATCGTCGCTGTGAGTGAACTGCAGGATGACGACGATGCGGTCCTGGGGGACCTGATATTCAGTGCCGAACATCCGGAAGCAGGCGGCACCGTGGAGTTGGTTGGCATTGCCGGATGATGTTGTGTAGGCGAAAGAGATGAGAAACTCCAGAGTGAGTTGCTCGTAGGTGGGTTGGGGATTGGTGCAGAGATGCCAGATGCCGGCTCTCTGCAACATCCAGGTGACGCCGTCGAGAATTCCGAGTTCCGTCAGAGAATTCAGATGAGCATACCGGGTCGGTTGTAGCGACCGTTGATGGAATGCGAGAAAGTTCGTCTGCTGCCGTTCACCGGCCTCTCCTTCGCGGAAGGTGATGTTGCTGAAATCGGGGTTTGCACCGGCCATTGTTGAGAGCGAAGTGCAGAGGTTTGAGATTATGGGGTTTCGGAGGATGGTGAGGCGAGGGAGTGCAGTGGGTACTGTAGAATGGTGAATGGGAGGTTAAAAATGGTGGGTGTTTTATGGGGGATTCGGAGGGTTTTGATAGGGTTTTGATAATGGGAGAGTGGGGAATTAGGGGAGAGGGAAAGGGGAGGGGCGCAACTCTTGTTTAAAACAGAATTGGGGGTTTTTATGCATGACGACCGTCAGGGGTCTGTGACGGTCGTAACACGCGTGACGACCGTGGTGGAAGTGTGACGACCGTCACATCAGCAAAGTCTGCAGAATTGAAGAATTTTGCTTGTTGGGCGTTTTAACAGTGGAAACTATGGTAATATGACTTATAATGGAATAATGACAAACTAAAAATGAACAGGAAACATAAGTAATGGAAGTACTGAAATGAAAATAACATTAAATCGAAAAATGAGTGTACGGTAGTACAATATCCAAAAAGAGTAAACAATTGCAAAATGCACTAATTGCGAACAATGTAAAATTCAGTAAACGTAAATTAAAGCAAAAACTAGAAGATCACTCCGTTGGTTTCTTCAAATTGTTAACCTGCTGAACAACGGCATTAAATTGGTCGCTAACCAAGTCCATGAAGGTAACGAAATCCATATGAAGCTGCGTTAATTCATCTTTGACAGTGGTTACTTCCAACTTGAGGTTGTCTATAGTTTTCAGAACAGTATCGAGCTTATCTGTGTTTTGTTCAGGCGTGGGGTTAGGAAAATTATGGTAGTTAGGAGGGGTCTCAAGATCGATCTCTACTTCGGACTCATAGTCTTTGTAGTACAAATAGTCATGTGCTTCGGAGACTTGATCACTGTCATACATATAAGCCTGGGTTGTGGAGTGAGGTGATGGAGGTCCCATAGGCTCGTCCAATTCATAGAGCCAATTATCTTTGTTATGGATACTGGTTAGCTCATGGTTGGGCAATGTGAAAAGGTGGACAGTTTGATCAGCTATGAGGTATTCGTAGGCTCCTGGTCCTAAGGTACCTAGAATGCGTCTGTTGAAGCAGAACTGGATGTCCATTGCTCTGAGGTTGCCGAAATGGACGGCTTTGTTCAGGTAATACCTCAGACCAATTTCATGGGCGATCATGGTGACTAGGCCTCCTATTAAAATGGGTGAGTGCGGGTCCTGATTGATGTGTATAAATGCCCTCATCATAAAAGGGACAACATTTACAGGGCGGCCTTGGGAAGCACAGAAAAGGATGAACAACTCGTCCTTTGAGACTGTTGTGATGTTTTCTTCCTTACCAAAGAGGGTATGGGCTAATATCCTATGGAAATAGCGGAAGGCTGGATTGTGTATCTCGTTGTTATGCATGTCGTTCGGTTCTGGGTGATAGTTTCCGGTGATGGAACCCCAGAATTGGTCTAATTCGAGATCAAAATCCTCTTCAATGGCAGTAAACACGAATGGATTGCTAGGGAAGCTTAGGATGTTAGCTAACGTGGTACGGTTGTGTGTTTGGTCTATTCCAAACATTCTAAAGGTTATTAATTCTTTAGTGGATCCAAAGCCATATTCAGGTAAGTAACTTAGGGAGCTAAGGAACTCGAGTGTCAGTTCGCGGAAGGTAGCAAATCGGGTCTTGAGAGCGGTTTGCTCCCAGCCTAATTGGTAAAATAGGTACTGAATGCTATCTTGAATTCCTAGCTTGTCCATGGTTGGTGTATCGTAGTACAAAGTCGAAGCAAAGTTTCTTTGAGTCAGTGCCTCGAATCTAGCCTGCTGAGCTCGTCCTCTAAACACAACAGTCGTAACGTCAATGTCGGCCATACTCGTTAGTTGGATAGAATGGAAGAAAAGTAGAATGACTTTTAAAATCCTGGAAAAAGTCACATTCACTCAGATCATAATTTTAAGAAAAATAAAAAAGTGATAAAAGAAAAAATATAAAATAAATATAGATAATGGAAAATAAGATAATAGAAATTTATAGAAATTATAAGTTAATAATAAGAATAGTTTTAGTAGATTTAGAAGGAAAATCAGGAAAACTTTGGGTTGCCTCCCAATCAGCGCTGTCTTTAACGTCAGAAGCCTGACGATAGCTTGGATATAAGCTAGTCGGGGATCTCGAGCAATTTCATATTGCTCACGTGGTCGCTGTTTTCACTTTGATTATAATGTTTCAAACGCTGTCCGTTTACTATAAACGGTGCGTTGATTTGATTCGTGACTTCAACAGCTCCACTCTTGAGGACTTTGGTGACCTCAAAAGGTCCAGACCACCTAGATTTTAGTTTTCCAGGGAATAGTTTCAATCTGGAGTTGAATAGGAGCACGATGTCTCCCACTCTGAACTGCTTCCAGATTGAACGTTTGTCATGCCATTTCTTGGTCCTTTCTTTGTAGATGCGTGCATTCTCGTACGCGTCTAATCTTAGCTCTTCCAATTCATGAAGGTTCAAGATTCGCTTTTCGCCTGCCGCAGTGTAGTTGAAGTTTAGTGTCTTAATAGCCCAGAAGGCTTTATGCTCTAATTCTACCGGCAGGTGGCATGATTTTCCGTAGACTAGTTTGAATGGTGTGGTGCCTATCGGTGTCTTAAAGGCGGTCCTATAGGCCCATAAAGCTTCGTCCAGCTTTGATGACCAATCTTTCCTGGAGGTTGCGACAGTCTTTTCTAAAATTTGTTTTATTTCCCTGTTCGAAACCTCCACTTGTCCACTAGTTTGTGGATGATACGGTGTGGCTACACGGTGTTTTACTCCGTATTTGGAAAGGAGTTTATCAAAGATTCGCGATATGAAATGCGAACCACCGTCACTAATGACGAGCCTAGGCACACCGAATCTTGGAAAGATTACGTTTTTAAAGAGTTTAACGACTACTCGCGTGTCATTAGTTTGAGCGGCAACGGTCTCTATCCATTTCGATACATAGTCGACAGCGACGAGTATATATTTATTTCCAAAAGAAGATGCGAAAGGTCCCATGAAGTCGATTCCCCAGACGTCAAAGATTTCTACTTCCAAGATTCCTCTCTGAGGCATTTCATCGCGTCGTGAGATGTTGCCGGTGCGTTGGCACCGGTCGCATTTTAGTACCGCGGTATGGACGTCCTTCCATAGACTGGGCCAGAATAGGCCAGACTGTAGGATTTTAGCGCACGTCTTTGAGGTGCTGGCATGACCACCATATGGTGCTGAATGGCATTGGGTGATGATGTCTTCTATTTCTTCCTCTGGGACACAACGACGGTATAAGTTGTCGGCGCCTCGTCTGAAGAGTAGAGGTTCGTC
This sequence comes from Lathyrus sativus, assembly GCA_963859935.3. Taxonomy (NCBI): domain Eukaryota; kingdom Viridiplantae; phylum Streptophyta; class Magnoliopsida; order Fabales; family Fabaceae; genus Lathyrus; species Lathyrus sativus. Next base: position 935,063,770 of record OZ012735.1, read on the forward strand.
CCAGTAGTAGTGCTTTAATTCATGGAAGAATTTCTTCTTTTGTTGATAATTCAGGTCCGATGGAAGCACGCCTACGGCCAGGTAATTAACGATGTCGGCAAACCACGGCAAAGTGGCTTGGGCATAGACAGCTTCCACAACTTTTTCCAGTTCCGGTTCTTCCGAAGTAGAGTTAGATATATCACTTTCCAATTTGGCTATCAGACGTTCGTAAGGAAAGTCGTCATTGATAGGCACTGGTTCTTGTTTTATGCCCTCTATACGGGATAAGTGGTCCGCAACTACGTTCTCGGTCCCCTTCTTATCTTTAATTTCTAAATCGAACTCTTGTAATAATAGGATCCATCTCAATAATCTGGGTTTAGCGTCCTTTTTGTTTATTAGGTACCTAATGGCAGCGTGGTCTGTGTATATGATTATTTTGGCTCCTACCAAGTAGGAACGAAATTTGTCAAGAGCGAACACGACTTCTAAGAGTTCCTTTTCTGTTGTGGCGTAGTTCATTTGGGCAGGGTCTAATGTTCTACTGGCGTAGTAGATAGTGTGAAGCTTCTTATCCTTCCTTTGTCCTAGAACTGCGCCTACGGCATAATCACTCGCATCGCACATGATTTCGAATGGTAGTCGCCAATCTGAGAGTTGCATGATTGGTGCGGTGATAAGTGCAGATTTTAGAGTTTCGAATGCCTCTAAGCATTCTTCGTCGAAGATGAACTCAACATCTTTCATTAAGAAACCTGTAAGAGGTTTTGTGATTTTCGAGAAATCTTTTATGAATCTTCGGTAGAATCCAGTGTGTCCTAAGAAGCTTCGTATTTCTCGTACGGTTTTCGGAGGTTGGAGATCCTTTATGATCTCTATTTTGGCTTTGTCAACTTCAATCCCTTTTTCAGAGATGACGTGTCCTAAAACAATGCCTTGTCGGACCATGAAATGACATTTTTCCCAATTAAGGACAAGGTTCACTTTGGCGCATCTTTTGAGTACCATTTCTAAATTCGACAGGCAGCTTTCGAAGCTTTGTCCGCATACAGAGAAGTCATCCATGAACACTTCCATGATGTCATCTATGAAATCTGCGAAGATTGCCATCATGCATCTTTGAAAGGTTGCTGGAGCGTTGCATAGTCCGAATGACATTCGGCGGTAGGCAAAAGTACCATAGGGACAGGTGAATGTTGTCTTTTCCTGGTCATCGAGGTGAATAGGGATTTGAAAGAATCCCGAATAACCATCTAGATAGCAGAAGTATGAATGTTTCGCCAGTCTCTCCAACATTTGGTCTATGAATGGTAAAGGGAAGTGATCTTTCCGAGTCGCCTTGTTTAGTTTTCTGTAATCGATACACATCCTATTTCCGGTCACTACTCTTTGGGTTATCGATTCGCCTCTCGCATTCTTCACTATAGTAACGCCTCCTTTCTTGGGTACTACGTGTACTGGGCTGACCCATTGGCTGTCGGAGATTGGGTATATGATTCCTGCATCTAGTAGCCTTTTCACCTCGTCTTTGACTACAGTGCTTAGGATCAGGTTTATCCTTCTCTGATGTTCTCTCGAAGTTTTGCAATCTTCCTCCAGCATGATACGGTGCATACAGATGGAGGGACTTATGCCTTTTAGATCGCTTATATTATAGCCTAACATAGTTGGGTATGTCCTTAGGACTTCTAATAATCGCTCAGTTTCTGATTGTCCTAAGTTAGCGTTTACTATTACTGGTCTTTTGAATTCTGTATCAAGGAATTCATACCTGAGAGTTTTGGGTAGCTCTTTAAGTTCTAAAGCTGGGTTTTTCGGACCTGGCATGTGATTTGGAGTGAGTGCTAAGATCTCGCTCAGACTATCATCTTTGTATGGTGCACGCCAGTTGTCGTCTTCATGAATATCAGGGATCGGGATTTTCATGATTTCAGAATATGTAGTTTCCTCCTTTTCTAATTCTCGTATGCATTCGTCAATTACATCTACTATATAACATGTGTCATCGATGGCTGGTGCCTTCAAGAATTTAGTAAGGATGAACTCTATCTTTTCTTCTCCTACTTCGAATGTTAGCCTTCCTTTCTTTACGTCTATAATAGCTCCGGCTGTAGCTAGGAACGGTCTTCCTAGGATAATTGGAGTAACAGAGTCCTCTTTGATGTCCATGATTATGAAGTCGGTTGGGATATAGAATTGTCCTATGCGTACTGGAACGTTTTCCAGTATTCCGACGGGGTATTTGACTGATCGGTCAGCCAATTGTACGGACATTTTAGTTGGTCTTAGTTCTCCCATATTCAGCTTTTTGCATATAGATAAAGGCATGACGCTTATACTAGCTCCTAGATCGCATAGAGCTTTGTCTATTACGAACTTTCCTATGACGCAGGGTATGGAGAAACTACCTGGGTCTTTTAGTTTAGGAGGCATGTGGTTTTGAATGATTGCGCTACATTCGGCGGTAAGTGTTACTGTCTCGTTATCCTCTATTTTCCTTTTATTAGACAAAATTTCTTTAAGAAATTTAGCGTATGACGGCATTTGAGTTATCGCTTCTGTGAAAGGAATAGTAATGTTTAGTTGTTTCAGAAGTTCAACAAATTTCTTAAATTGTCCTGAAGTTTTGGAGTTTATTAATCTTTGAGGATAAGGGATAGGTGGTTTATATGGCGCCGGAGGCACATATGTGTTTTCATCTTTGGCGGTTTTCTGCTCGTCACATTCCTTCTTTTCTGTTTCAGACTCCTTTTCGGTTGGTTTATCGGATTTCTGTTGCATTACTAAATCTTCGTTCCTAGGATCTGTCGGGCCCTCCAATTCTTTCCCACTTCTTAATATAACAGCGTTTGCGTGACCTTTTGGATTAGGTTCGGGCTGTCCTGGAAATGTTCCAGCTGGGGCAGCGGCAGAGGCTTGTTGTTGGGCCACTTGGGATATCTGCGTTTCGAGCATTTTGTTGTGGGTGGCTAAAGTGTCTACTTTTCCGATCAGCTGTTTAATTTGCTCGCTAGTGTGTATGTTTTGATTTAGGAATTCTTTGTTTGTTTGAGCTTGAGTAGATATGAATTTTTCCATCATCAACTCGAGGTTTGATTTCCTAGGGGCAGTCTGGGCAGCAGCTGGTTTCTGATATCCTGGCGGAGCACCTGGTGCTTGCAAGGCATTATCGTTATTGTAGGAAAAGTTTGGGTGGTTCCTCCATCTTGGGTTGTAAGTATTTGCGTAAGGATTTCCTTGAGCGTAATTTACTTGGTCTGGTGGGATTCCGGCCAGCAATGGGCACTCGGGCGCATTATGAGTGGCGATTCCGCATAACTCGCAGTTTGGAGTTACGGCAGCGGCGGTTGCAGTGGGGTTAACGGTCAGACTGTCGATTTTCTGTGCTAGAGCATCTACTTTAGCGTTGAACTTTTCAAGGCTGCTGATCTCGTACATCCCACCTTTCGCTGCGGGTTTCTCTGCTGGAATGCGTTCACCTCCCCATTGGCAGTGGTTCTGAGACATGTTTTCGATTAGTTGATAGGCTTCGTCGTATGGCTTATCCATAAGTGCACCGCCCGCGGCGGCGTCTACCGTTAATCTGGTGGTGTATAGAAGCCCATTATAGAAAGTATGGATCGTCACCCAGTCTTCTAGACCGTGGTGAGGACATGTTCTCATCATATCTTTGAACCTTTCCCACGCTTCGTAGAGAGATTCAATATCTTTTTGTCGAAATCCGTTGATTTGGGCTCTAAGCATAACAGTTTTGCTTGGCGGAAAATATCTCGCTAAGAAAACGTTCTTCAACTGTTCCCATGTCGTAACGGAGTTGGATGGTAAGGATTGTAACCATGTCCAAGCTCTATCTCTAAGAGAGAAAGGGAAAAGACGAAGTCTTATTGCGTTTGGAGTTACTCCATTTGCTTTCATTGTGTCTGCGTATTGTACAAACTTCGTTAAGTGTTCATTTGGATCCTCAGTTGCATTTCCTGAGAATTGGTTTTGTTGTACAGCTGACAGCAATGACGGTTTTAGTTTGAAATCGGTTCGATTTATAGCTGGGGCAGCTATGCAACTTCTAGGCTCCATCTGAGAGGGTGTAGCGTATGCCTTCAGCGGTTTGTTTTGAGGTCCTTCAGCCATCTTTGCTTCTTCAACAGGAGGATGAGCTAGAAGATCAGGAATGTTGTGTCTTCGTTGATATTCGACGATGCGCCTTCTTAGATGTAAGAAGCATTCTAGTTCAGCGATTGTAGGTTGTAAGATTTCGCCTTGTGAGCAAGTACCTGGCATACAATCGAAGAACGAGTAGAGGGAGAGAGAATTGTTAACCTAGTCTATACTGTGTAACAAAGGATTACACTATTGACTAAACGGGTCCCCGGCAACGGCGCCAAAAACTTGATCGCGACTTTCTATGTCTAACAAATATAACTGCAAGTGCACAGCCTATCGCGTAGTAATAATAGATATCGATCCCATAGGGACTCGTAATCAATCTAGTATTATCGGGTGTTACGGTGTTTAGCTAGGTCGGTTTGGTTTCAAGTTGAATAATGGCAGAATAAATGCGTAAACTAAAGGGAACTAAAAATTTTACTTAAGATATGAATTTATGAATCGATATGCAATAATTTTGTTCTTCGGGGATTTGACAACTTATTGGCGTATTAAATGTTTTCAAACTTAGTTTAAGAAGAAAATAGTGATTTAAAGACTTTTGTCTCACGATGGTTGTTGACGCTAGTCGCAACTTTAAGTCAGAACGTATGCTTTCGCTATCCCGTTCGGGGTTAAAGTTACCATTTGAAAATCTCTAAGTTCTAATCCTTTTTAAAGCGCTTTCGCTGTTTTTAAATCGAATGCCTAGTTTTTACTATCTGGTCTTAGCCTCAGCTGTCGCTTGTTGGTTCGTACCTTAATATGGTTTCCCACTGTCGTGGCAAAACCACCGTAAATAGCTTCTCACTGTCGTGACAAAGGTTTATTTAGAATTTTGATTAAAAACTAGAACCATAACTGAGTTTTTGAAAAGAGAAAAACTACGCCAATTATTATCAAATTCCGTCTGAATTATTATTACATATCGATTATAGTAGTTTAGCTAGACATGGAAATAGAAATGGTAATACATAAATAAAAACAGTAATTAATAACATGCATCATAATGAAAACTGAAATTACAATTAAAATTTAAAACCTGTAAATATTCCAATTGGCCTTTAGGCAGATCCTCCACAAATGTTGGCAGGATTCTGGTCTTGGTGCCAATTGATCGTACAAGGGAAATGGGAATTACAAAATATCAAAGAATGCAGAGAAGGAAAAGAGAAACAAATAAGAATAGAATAATGGAAAGGTTGCTCTGGAGACGAATTGGTAGCACTTCGTTGTCTTGAATCCGGCTCCCCTTTTTCAGGTCCCAACCTCTTCCTTTTATAGAGGGAGAGTATCTAACGGTTATTCCTTCAGGAAGTGGGTTTGAGGCAGAAAAGTAGGAGTTAGTGGCCACACTTTTGGTCTTTGAGGGGAGAAATTTGCACGTGACTTCATTCTGCCACGTTCTGGCTGCATGACGGTCGTCATGGCTGTGCGACGGTCGTCACACGCATGACGGTCGTAACAGCTGTGTGACGGTCATCACATCAGTTAGGCTCGTTTCTGCTGGTTTTCACTTGGTTTTTCATCCATTTTCCACTTGTTTTTGCTCCTTTTCTTCATATTTCTTTGCTTGGACATGTTCTTCGAATACCTGCATAATACTTAGACAAATAGCATGGAATGCCCCGAATTCGGAGTGAAACCGGTCAAACATTAGTTAAAACACACGTCATTTTATAGATATATTTTCGCGTTATCATCCTTCTTCCTTCTTTCTTCTTTATCCTCTTTTTTCTCTCTTTGTTCTAATTGTTTTTCATTGTTCACCAAGAACTCCGTTTTTCAATCTTTATTTATTGAAAGGTATCATTTGTGATCATAACAAATTGGTGCAGTGAGCATGGAGAACATGCCGTCAACAAAGTTCGAAGTTGAGAAGTTCACCAGAGTTAATGACTTCTGTTTATGGCGTTTGAAGATGCGAGCCCTTCTTGTTCAACAAGGTTTGGTAGAAGCGTTGAAGGAAGAAGATGCCATGGATACTGCATTGATGGAGAATGAAAAGACAATGATTATTGAGAAAGCCCACAGTGCAATTGTTCTGAGTCTTGGTGATAAGGTTCTCAGGAAGTTTTCAAAGGAGACGACAACATCTGGTGTTTGGCTGAAAGTAGAAGGGTTGTATATGACACAGTCCTTGGTGAGTCGTTTGTACTTGAAGCAAGCTTTGTATTCATTTAAGATGAATGAAGAAAAAGCATTGACGGAGCAGCTGAATACGTTCATCAAGCTTATTCTTGATCTTGAAAATATTGATGTTACCATCAATGATGAAGATCAAGCGTTGTTATTGTTGTGTTCTTTACCTATGTCACATGCTCACTTCAAAGAAACCCTCTTGTATGGAAGAGAGTCCATGATCTTTGAAGAAGTTCAATCAGCCTTGTATTCGAAGGATTTGAACAAAATAAAGGAGCAGAAACCATCATCATCAGTTGGCGAAGTGTTGTCCGTAAAAGGGAAATCGTTGAAGAGAGATGGTAGGTTTGAGAAGAAGAAAGGTAAAACTCAACAGAAGTCTTATGGTGGTGATATTAATGGGATTAAGTGTTATCACTGTAATAAGGAGGGTCACACAAGAAAGATGTGCCCTAAGCGCCTAAATAATCATGGAGGTAAGGACAATGGCAATGCAGATATTATGCAATATGATTATGAATCATCTGATGTCCTTGTGGTGTCGAGCAAAACTCTTGTAAAGAATGGATTATGGATTCTGGATGTACTTGGCATATGACTCCAAACAAGAATGTGTTTGAAGAATTATGTGATCAAGATGGTGGATCAATGCTGTTAGGAAACAATAAAGCTTGCAAGATTGCAGGTATTGGATCTGTAAGATTCAAGCTCCATGATAAGTCAATAAGGCTATTGACTAGGGTTAGGTATGTACATGACCTTAAGAAGAATTTGATTTCTCTTGATGAATTCGACAAGAAAGCATATGTCTTCAAAGGAGAGCAAGGTATCTTGAAAGTCATGAAGGGGTCGAAGGAAGTCTTGAGAGGCGCAAAGAAACAAGGCTTGTAGACCCTTGAGACTGAGGTTGTAAGTGGTTCGAAAAATGTTACATCCATGAAACTTGTGTCGACAACAAAATTATGGCACATGAGATTAGGCCATGTCAGGGAAAGAGGCCTGGTTGAATTAGGGAAACAGAACCTGCTAGGAGGTGACAAAGTCGAGAAGTTGGAATTTTGTGAACCTTGTGTATTTGGTAAATCCTGTAGGGCGGAGTTTAACAAAGGTAAACAAAGAACACATGGATCCCTTGATTACATTCATGCTGATCTTTGGGGGCCTGTAAGGAATCCTTCACATTCAGGTGCAATGTATTTCTATCCATAGTTGATGATTATTCCAGAAAATTATGGGTATTCATTCAGAAGACTAAGGATGAAACTTTTGATAATTTCAAAAGTTAGAAGGTTCTGGTTGAAACTTAAACTGGAAGAAAGGTTAAGAGGTTGAGAACCGATAATGGCCTTTAGTTATACAATGAAGCTTTCGATAGTTACTGTGTTGAGTCTGGGATTGCAAGGCATAAGATTGTAGCAGGTACTCCTCAACAAAATGGCTTAGCTGAGAGATTCAATCGAACAATCCTTGAAATGGTTAGATGCATGTTGGTCAGTGCTGGATAGAAGAAGGTATTTTGGGTAGAGGCTGTTTCAACAACATCTTATCTGATGAATAAATGTCCTTCTAATGCCTTGGGAATGAAGACACCTGAAGAAGTTTGGGCGAGTCAACCACCAGATCTCGACAAATTGAGTGTATTTGGCTGTTTAGCCTATGCTCACATTAGGAAAGACAAAGTCGAACTTAGAGCTCTGAGATGCATGTTCCTTGGATATCCTGAGGGAGTCAAAGGTTATAGGATGTGGTGCCTAGAACCAGGTCACAGAAGATTTATCACAAGTCTTGATGTAGTTTTTAATAAATTCGATATGACATTTAAGAAAACTGGTGATGCTGGTCGAAGTGCATAAATCTCTGAAGAGGAGCTGGAACAGGTAGAGATTCCTGTTAAGGTGGAGCATGGTGATGCTAAAGGCATAACCCAGATGAATTCGAATAACTAGAGCAAGATGCTGAAGAGGCTGAGGAAACTGTCGATAACTACCTACTAGCAAGAGATAGGTCGAGAAGAGTCATTAAGCCATCTCAAAGACTTGGGTATGCAGATCTTATAACTTTTCCTTTAATCTCTGCAAGTGAGGTACTTGATGAAGAACCTAGATATTACAAGGAAACTATGAGGATTCGAAATAAGACTGAATGGTGAAGAGCCATGGATGACCAGATGAAATATCTTCATGATAATAACACTTGGGAGCTGATTGAGAAACCTGCAGGGGCCAGGTCAGTTAGTTGTAAGTGAATTTTCAAGGTCAAGGAAGGAATCAAATGAGTGATGTTGAAGCACTTTAAGGCAAGGTTGGTTGCTAAGAGGTTCACTCAGAAAGAAGGTGTCGACTTCAATGTTGTGTTTTCACCTAGTGTAAAAATAGATCCATTTGAATATTGTTAGCCATGGTGGAAAAGTTTGACCTGGAACTTGAGAAGATGGATGTGAAGATAATATTTCTGTATGGTGATCTTGACGAAATGGTCCTGATACATCAACCTGAAGGGTATGCAGAAAAGGATAAGGAATATTATGTGTGCAAGTTTAATAGGTCTTTGTATGGCTTGAAATAATCACCTCGACAGTGGAACAGAATATTCGACAAGTTCATGGCATACATTGGTGTTGTACCCCAAAATTTGACCAACCATTTCTTGTACTTGACTTATGTTTCATTTCATTTCGCATTTGCATCTGTATATCATTTAGGTCGCATACTGTGCATGTTATCAGCTGGAGTGGATTATCGGGATTACAGCCGCTTTGCTCGCGTTTCAGGCGATTCAAACCAGTTCAGATGAGGAGATTTATTTCGGAATCGAGCGGAGGTTGTTCTCTTTCTAGTGGTTCAGTCTGTGCTGATAATTTTGTTGTGTTTCGGTGTTCGCCCCCCTTTTTTTGCATTCGTTTTTATTTTCGTGGCTTTTTTTGATTTATTGTTGCTTTAATTTGTTTAGAATTTATTTAGATATAGGTTTAGAATTTTGATTTTATTAAGATTTTAGAAAATAGAATCTTAATTTAGACTATTTTCATTTAGCTATTAGAATTTTAGTTTTAGAATTTTAAATAGATTTAACTAGAACAGAGTTTTATTTAGAAATTAGATTTTTATTAGGTTAGAAATAGTTTTTATAGAATAGAGCTTAGAATTTAGTTATAGATTTAATTAGAGTTAGATTTAGAGTTTTTTAAAAATTAGAATTAATTATTTGAAAAAATAGATTTTAGAATTTAGGATTAAAATAGAATTATTAGAATTAATTTAGATTAGTTTTAATTAGGATTAGAATTAGAGTCTTAGAATTTTAATTAATTAGATTATTGATTAGCTAGATTAGTTAGAATAGTCAATTATTGATTAGATTAGAACATTACGTTAAACCTAGATTTTAGAGTTAGTTAACTATTACTTAGATTAATTATTTGTTAAATATTAGATTAATTAGATTAATAGTCAGAATTTATTCATTTAACAAATTAGGACAACCGTGCCATGTGTCTGCTGTATATAAGCCCTGTTCCTATTCACTTTCTTCAACAATCAGGAAACCCTAATCCGCCGCCAGCCGTTACCATTCACCATTTCTCTTCATCATCCCTCATCTTCAAGCAACCACTTTCCAGACTCCTTCAACCATGTGAATAACAAGAAAGCCACCATTAATGTTCATCAACTTCACCAAATCACAAACTCAATGCATTTTCAAACCCAGAATCATCGTCAATCCAACCATACACAATCTTCAAACTTCATACAACCTCTCCAAGCAAACTACACCAAACTTCCACTCCAACAACATCAAAACCTCTTCATCCATTCATCTCTTCGTCACAGTGCACGACCCACGTTTCTTTCAACAACACAACCACATAAAAAGTTCCATAATCTTCCACTAAAAAACCTCCTTCTTCCTCTGTACAACAAAACATGAAGCACCATTTTTTAAAATAACAAACACGCCTTAACCACCACGATTAAGTCGTGTTCGAACACACCACTTCATCCCTTTCCACTTCTTCGTCTATCTTTAACCCATTTCACCGAAATCATTTTCGAACCACCCTCCTCTGTTTTAAAACACCGCCGCAACCCCCATTTCGAAGCCACAACTTCATCGCCACGGTTAAAACCTTCAACAAGTCTCAGCCGCCAAACACCATAAACAACCAACAACCAACAGCAAGCTTCGTACAAACCCATTCACCTACAACCTCCATAACTAAATGCAATAGAACTCCAACATCACCATTTCCTTCTTCGTCGTTCAAACTCGCAAACACAACCCATATGCGATTCACAAACGAAACCCAGAAAACTTATTCACCAACTTCTAACCCTCCGTTGTCACCTTTGCGACCCACTTTCCGTCATCTCCTTCAACCACCCATAAAACCTAGTTGAAACCCTCCACTTCATCATCTTCAACCTTCATAAACCCTGATTCGATTCACTTAACACAAACCCTCAAACATCCATCTCCGAAACTCAAATCTCTCGACCCTCTCCTTCCAAACTTCCGTCTTCAATCTCACAACCTCCATCAGTTTTCTCTTTTCTCAAACTTCAACTAAAACAAGACCAAAGCGCAAACGAAAGAATGATGATGATGAAGATGTTGGATATAATATGTGACCGTGTGTGTGTTCTTTTTGGAGAACAAGCGCTTATTTTCTGTTTGGATTTCATTCTAAAAAATAATAATAACCTGATGTGCTTAACTGTGTTGGGTTGGCTGTGGGCTTTGTCCCCTCTTTTCCTTGCTGCTACGGCCTACCGTGGAAGGTGATGGGCCCTCAAGGCCCAAATGATCCTTTCTTATCTCGGACACCCCTCCCCCTCTGTTTCTGGACCCCTTTTTCTTTTTTATTTTATGTGTATGTGTTTATATATTAATTATATGTAAATATTATGTATATTGTTTTTTTTAAAGGGGGGATGTTATTATGTTATATATTATATTTTGGCTTTAATTTTATTTTTTAAAATAAGATATATACATTTTATATATTAATTTCATTTTATATTTTTTTAGAATATATTACATATTAGCTTTTAGAATTTCTTTTAGAATTTTATATTATACTTCTTAGAAGTTTTATTATTTTCTTTTTGATTTATTTTTTTAGAAGTTAGATTTTGTTTCTCTTTTGTTATTGGGCATTTTGTCCCATTTTCATTTATTTTAGGCCGATGACGAGACCTCCAAGTTGTTATACGCCAAATTATTGATGGAAACGACAATCCTGAGACCACTTTCTTTCTCGTTTTCATTTTCGACCGTTTATTTCATCTTTGTTCATTTTTCACCGTTTAGGTCGATGAAGAAATTTCCGTAATCCGTTATTGGTCAATTTATTGATAAGTAATGTTGGATCCGAGACCGACTTTTTCTCTTCTTTCTTATTTTTGACTTTATTTCATTTCATCTATTTTTGGGTCGATGACGACATTTCCGTAATTCATTACCAGTCAAATTATTGATGAATAATGTTGGATCCGAGACCACTTCTTTCTCTCCTCATTTCTCTTCATCTTTAGATTTTATTTTGACTTTTGGTGATCGATGAAGTCTTGTATCCGTAAGACAAGATCCCATTCTGTTTATGGTCCGTGCGACACGATTAAATTAGAGAATGATCCTCAATATCATTTCTCTATCTTGTCCATAGCACGGATATCAAGACGCAACCTCGTATAGCTCAACTTCCATTCATAAGTCGAGTTACGACGGTTCAGCGTCACATTGGTCCCAATTCGAAACATCATCACCGAGGATCAAAGAGGATAAGCTTGGAAAGGAAGCTTGAACGCAATTTTAAGGGTCAACGGAACCACTCAATTCGGTAACATTATTTTAATTTCATCTTTTAATTATCGTCAAGTGTTGTGAGCTGTTAGCGTTAGCCGCGTGGGAAATGATGAGTGGGAGGCCTATTCTCTCTCGTCTAGAGTGTTTAGCGTATGTCCTTTGGATAATATGCGACGCATTCGCTCCCACGTCTTAGGTTTTAGCGTGTGCGTCCCGATCCAATCCTTTTCTCTCGCATCCTTGCGATTGAGACTCCTTTTCTCTCGCCCCCGTGCGATTGAGATCTCTCTTTTCTCTCGCCCCCGTGCGATCGAGACCCGTTTTCCCGTAGTTAGCCGAACTACGGCTGCTCTGATCTCTCATATCTGTTTAGAGTACGTAGGCATATGATTGCGATAATCCTAGCGAGCACTTTTCCCTCTTTTGTGTAGTTGGCTGAACTATAGTTGCTCTGATTTCTCATACCATATGAGAATATGTAGGCACAAGACGCGACGTCTTGGCGAGCACATTAACAACTAACTTCCCTTTTCTCTCGCCTCCGTGCGATGGAGACTTTCCCGCTAACGACTAACTCTCCCTTTCTCTTACCCCGCACAATCGAGACTAGCCTGTTGTTCTAAACCTTTAGTCGACCATACCTTTTGATCCAGGACATGCTACGTCCGTTTTACCGCAAACAGGTAATGCCTAAGTCTCCAATGGTCGAGCAACAATACACCTAACTGCTAGAATGTGTACGCTAGTATCGACTACCTTTTCTCTTGTTCCCCGTGCGATCGGGAACACCCTGTTTACCCGCAGTTAGCCTGAACTACGTTTTGCTCTGATTTCTCATACCAGATGAGAATACGTAGGCACAAGACGCGATGTCTTGGCGAGAAATCCCCTCCCCCCCCCCCCCCCCCCCGTAGTTTCCCGAACTATGTTTGCTCTTATTTCTCGTACCAGACGAGGATACGTAGGCATAAGACAACGATGTCTTGGCGAGCAACCTTCCCCACCTTCACCCGTAGTTTTCCAAACTACGTTGACTCTGACTTTCCCATTGCACGAGGGAATACGTAGGCTTAGAGCGGAGATGCTCTATCGAGTCCCTTTTATTTTCTTTTGTCCCCGTGAACCAGTAGCTTAAATAGTGTAACACCCTTTTAGATGAACAACAAGCGTGATCCCGTTGAGTACAACGGACGTGAGGGGTGCTCATACCTTCCCCTTGCGTAACCGACTCCCGAACCCGAGATATGGTTGCGATGACCTGTCTTATTCCCTTTTCGTAGGTTTTCTCTGATCGTTTCCTTTCCCTCTCGTTGGGATAAATAACGAACGGTGGCGACTCTTCTGTCTTTCACCGGCCCTCTTCGCAGTGATGCGACAATTGGTTTCACCAGGAGCTAGTTCAATTATTGTGTTTACTTCAGATTTTGACCTGGAAACTTAATTGTTATTTTGTTGCTTTATATGGATGATATCCTCATAGCTAGCAACAGTGTCGAGGATGTAATAGAGGTGAAGTATGAACTCAGTAAGGAGTTCAAAATGATGGATCTAGAAGCTGCCACTAGGATTCTTGGGATTGACATCCGGAGAGATCAAAAGCATTCAAAGTTGTCCTTATCTCAATAGACATACCTAGGAAGCTTCTCGACAAGTTCGGTATGTCGAATTCAAAACCTGTTGTAACTCTGAAAGATCCTCAATTTAAGCTTAGTACTAATCAAAGTCTGAGTACTCAAGCTGAAAGAATCTATATGAGTAGCATTCCATATGCTAGTGTGATAGGTTCTTTGATATATGTTATGGTCTGTACGAGGCCAGACATAGCGTATGGAGTGAGCCTTGTAAGCAGATATATGGCCAATCTTGGAAAGGCACACTGGCAAGCTTTGAAGTGGATTCTCAAGTACATAAATGGGTCTTTGAGTCGAGTCCTGATTTATGATGGAGCCTGTGGTCAAGATAACAAAGTCGAAATCGAAGGCTATGTCGACTTTGATTATGCAGGTTGTATGGATTCTAGAAAGTCTATTTTTGGATATGTCTTCATTATGTTTGGCATAATAATTAGTTGGAAAGTAACACTTCAAAAGGTTGTTGCCTTATCAACCACTGAAGAAGAATATATTGCCCTCACTAAAACTGTGAAAGAAGCATTGTGGCTTGAAGGTTTTACAAAGGAGCTGAAACTTCAAGGTCGAAGTATCATTGCTAAATGTCATAGTCAAAGTGAAATACACCTGTCAAAGAACTTATCCTATCATGGGCGAACCAAACACATCGGTGTAAGGTTGCACTTCGTCAGGGAGATAATCGAGCGTGGGGAAGTCCAATGCTGAAGGTTTAGGCTGATGACAATGTTGCTAATATGATCACCAAAACATTGTCGAGTTGCAAGTTTTCCACTGTATGTAGTTGATAAAGCTGTATGAAGAAAGATAGTTTATTTCTTGATGTTATAGAGTTAGATCCAAGGTTGAGATTAATAGTTTGTTATGAAACGATGTCGTTAATAACATAACAAAGTTATGAGAAAAAGATTGAGTTTCTTGAACAAACACTAGAAACCCTATTAGGTTTCACAAAGGAAAAGAGAAGAAGAATAGAGAATTGATTAAATTTGTTTTACCATTCGCTTTCTCAATAAGGGTTTAAAGATTACAAGTGAATACCAACAAATAACCTCTCTCACTCTAATTAGGATTTGCACCACCCTTACAAAGATGAGAGGATAACATGCTATTCATAAGAAAACTAACATATTAACCTAATGGACTTTTACACACATGCCCATTACACAAGCTAACTTAAATAATTGGGCTTACAAGCAAGATCCAATTTGACATACTAACCTAAATTACAAGTTAATATATTTTGACAGCATGCTTAAATAGACTTCGACTACAACATGCACAACTGATGGGCGATTCGCAAGTGCACGAATAGCGTCAAAGTAATACAAAATATTATCGATCCCACAGAGACCAAACGTTAATCTATCGAGTACTATTGTTACGGTGTTTATCTAAGGCAAGTCAATTAATGGGTTGGTTGTGCAGAATAAAAGTAAAGTGCGGAATTAAAGTTAATAATAAAGCGATAGGCATAGATGCAATTCATATAGTTATGTAGTATTCCAGACGTGTACATATAGGATTCATTATAAGGAAATTGTTTCGACTCATGGAAAGAACTAATTTAACAGGAACTATCACTTTCACGTATTCAGAATCGAGTTTATCCCTAATCGATCCCTCTTATTGTCACATATAAGAAGGTGCGCATTGCGTTAGGACTAATAAACCTATTTTTAAGAAATATAGTTTCTAGACTTAGTTGAAAAGTATTTTAACTTGGAATTTCTAACAAAAAGAGGTTCTTACGAACCGGACTTCAAATCCATAAACGTGTCCGAAAACAGTTTTAAAATCGGTTTTCTTAAACATTAAAGATTCCTAATTGACTGAGCCAAGCGCTTTCACTTCCTTGGAACAGTCAACACTAACCAAATTTATCTAAAGGTTGGACGGCTTTCGATCTTACCCAACAGATTTTAAGTGCAGCAAATAAGTGTTAAAAGTTAAAATAGCCTTTAAGTAATTCTATCGACAATTGTTTGGAATACTAATTATAACTATAATCCTCGCATCCTAACCCTTTAAAGTTTAGCCGGACATGGTAAATAAATGTGAGAAAATAAAATGCTGGTAAATAAATAAAGTGCGATAAAAGGGGTGCGCTAAATAAAAGGCAGGTAAATAAAGGCGCGACAAATAAAAGGCAGATAAATAAAGGCAATAAACTGAAACCTGCTCAAACGAGAGGCTTTAAAATCTTTTACAACTGGAAGTAAATGCGGAAATAAAATGGCGGCAGGTTTAACTTCAACCCAATTGCTCCGAACTCGATTACAGACTCGATTACACAGTGTAATAACCCCTCAATGTGAGAAGTTTATTACTTTAAAGATAAGTGAAATTTATGGCTTGAGTTCTGTTCTCTAAGCTTGGATGGTTTGAAATGAATCAGAACTCTGCTATTTATAGAGGTAAGAAAGTACAGGGAAAGACTAGAATGCCCCTCAACTCCTTTTGGGAGGAAACTTTCGTGTGAAGGTGGCGCCTGCCACCTCCTTGTGGCGCCCGCCACATGTACTAGGGTGGAAGGGAGTGGGAGACGTGGCAGTTGACAATAGTTAGCTTGCATCCCTCTCATGGCATCTCCTATGGCGCCCGCCATGGTGGAAGCCATGTGTACATTTCCTCAAAAAGTAGGGTTTTAACTCGTTTTTCTTCATTTCTTCTCGAGTAGCCTTGAAAATACAAAAACCTGAAAAAGAAACAAAGTAGAGGCATAATACAAAAAAATGGAAATAAAATACTAGATAACATGCGCAAAATCAAGTCAAATAAACAGTATATTTTAGGTCTATCAAATTCTCCCACACTAAAACATTTGCTTGTCCTCAAGCAAAACATCATGAAAGAACAGGGTGATATCCATAAATGACTTGGGCAAGAAGGACTTATAAGTTCAAATTGGGATGAAGCGATAGGTGATGACTCTGTGAACCACAGGTATCGGAATGACACTTCTCCGCAAACACGGACCTAAGCTTCATTCTTTACAAAAATTAATCTGTACTACCCTATTGTACCTGGGCCTATTTTCGAATTTACTTTTGAGCCCTTTTCTTTCCGGTGCAATCTCATTAAGTCCGTTATCCGTACGAAATCATGGTGAAGTGACCGGTTAGTGATTCTAATCTAAAGCATGGGGTTCTGGTGCACAAAGTGGTGTAACCCCTTTTATTGGCCCACCTGCAGTTGTGGAGGATCGGATCGTGATCCGCCCTACCGAGTTCAGTACCAGAAAACTCTGAACTAACTGACAGTGGGAAGGTATTTTACCTTGTTTTTATCATTTTTCTTTTTCTTCTTTTTCTTTTTCTTTTTGAAATTACAACTTTGTGGGTTTAAATGACCTTGTGAGGGTTACCTATACCCGAGTTTGTAATTTTTTTTTTATATTCTTAGTATACTGATCATTCACTTATTTTCATCGATCCTTCACTTAGATAATGCTTAGGTCGGAGCTTACTGCTAAGAAAAACTACTTAGGACTTACTATAGATATTCTATCAAGGCCATGGTATTCAGAGTATCGGGGTCTATTTTTGCATTTGGGAAGCCTAAGGTGTCATAATGATACCGATGTTTCAAAGAGAATTTCCCAAATCATCCGCATCCTAATACGAACTTGCGTCAAAGCCCAAGAAAATTTTCAGGATAGTACACTATTTGTCAAAAAGGTTTTGGTGGGGCAAATTAATGCGGGAGTAAGATGAGAGAGTAAAGGTATACTGTAAAATGATTTGTTAAGCGCATGTATGTTCTAAAAAAACAGAAAGAAAAATGAAAGGAAAATAACTGAAACCGATAAAAGAAATAAAAGCGAGATAAAGCGGGAAAATAAATATTTTCTCCTTCCACACTTAAATTGAACATTGTCCCCAATGTTTCCAAATAAGCAAGGGAAGAGGTACCTGAGGTGCCTAGGGTATACTACCGGTGCTGTCAGCAGCGTGCTCGGAGTACCTGGGGCAGAGGGATCTACTGCGACGGTGATCGGTCTGAGAAGCTTCAAACGCGTTGAATCGGGTGGGCAGCACAACTTGAGATTGCATAATGCTCTATACGGACTGGCTCATCTGCTGCTGAGACTCTTGCATGAATCTCATATTCTAAGACAGTTGCTGTGAAATGGTGTTGAGCAAATTGTCGCGTCTTTCCTCTCTGGCTAGTTGTGCTTGCCACATCTGCTCAGATATATAAAAGTCGGGTGCGAGACCTGCAAAATGGTAAGAGGAAGGTGGTGCAGTGTGTGTCTGTGATGTGTGGTGAGGTGGCATAGGGTGATCGGGAGATCCCTCTCGCTGATCATACTCGTCATCAGTATCAGCGCCTTCGCCAACAGGAATATTAGGGGGTAATGGATCTGTAACGGGTGGAGCATCTAAATCATAGGTCCAGTTTCCCGGGTTAGTGACATCGGTGCGTCTAGTGCAGGGTAAAACGACAGATGGGATAGCCTTCCCATGAATCATAAGCTCAAAACCGCCTTCTCTCCTGACTTTGCACAATTTCATATCTTTCAAAATTTTCAAATTAATTGTGCGAGGAGGGAGAGGCTCTAAAGTGGCTATCTCAGCGTCTAGGTTCAGAGCCTTAGCAATGGACGTGATCAATCCTCCGAAGGCTATAGTCCTAGTGCTTTTAATAGAGGCATTCATGTGGGTTATCATAAATTGAACTACATTAAATCGCCTATTTGTGAGGCAGCCTTGCAAGATTAGTAATTCTTTGGCATTCACCTTGTTAGGATTCTCCCGGCCAAATATAGTGCAGGCTAACATGTAGCGGAACACACGGATGGCTGGGTTATGAATCCGAGAAGCAAGTATTCCTTCAAAAGACGAAATAGTAAAATTTGACAACCTGTGCCAGAAGGAAAATGCTTCCACAGACCATTCAGATTCCAGAGGTGCCTCACAAATAGCACCCGCACCAAAAGGCAAACCAAGCCTTTCCGCAAGTTCATCAGTATTAAACGAATACTCAGCATTAAACATCCGGAACTGGATCGTGTCGATTGTGCTTGCAGTGTCGGGTCTGACAATATAAATCAGGGAACTCAAGAATTCCCTGGTCAGCCGGTCAAAAGCGGGATCACGCCTGGCAAATATTTCATGCAGGCCCATAGTGTCTAACAAATGATATATGCTATGATAGATACCTAAAGAGTAAAGGCAGTTATCTTCCACGTACCTTGTTGAAGCAATGTCTCATTTTCGCAATTTGTCGAGGATTTTCCGTTGTCTTTCCCCGGGTTTTCCTTGATGCAAAACATAGCCATCGTGCTCCATGGATGAATGTTGGAGGTTGAGGAAGATGAAGAATGGGTATTTTTTGGGTTTTTGTAAAGATGAGTTTTTGGATGGATTTTTGTGAGAGAAATGAAAAATGGATGTTGGAATGGTTAAGGATTTGGTGAATAGAAGATAAATTTTTGAACTTTTGGTGGGTTGGGGAGGAATTTCGTGTAGCCAAAAATGGGTTTTGGAGGTTTTTGGGGACAAAAATAGTGGTTTCCCAACTTCTGCCCCGCATATAGTCCAGACCCCGTGGCGGGCGCCACCCTTTGAAAAGGGAGTTGGGCTGAATTTATGCTTTGCTTTGGGCCTTGGTTCTCCTCCTTTGATATTTGGAGGTGTGATGTAGTAAAAACCATCTGGCCTTGCATACTAATAATTTTTTCTTTATATATATTTATCGACATAAAAGAACAAAAACAAAAAATATGATTAAAGTAAAGTTAAATGACATAGCAAACATTATAAATATAAATATAGAGTATATTGTTATGAAAAATAAAAACATAATCGGAAATGCAATAAGTCAGTAAATGCAAAAAAGGAAATAAAATAAATACTGAAAGCAGTGAAAAGTGTCATCATGGAGGTGGTTGCTCGTCCAACGGATTGGGATGACGGAGTGAATGCAACTCTTTGTGTAAATCTGAAATCTCCTGATACAGAACGTCTGTCTGGGTATATAAGTCAGGTCTTCATAATGCATGATTATTGAAAAGCACAGTCGTCCTCAGAGAAGGTGGAGAGGGATGGTATTCCGCTGAAGGAGGTGTATGTGGGCCGTCGATCGTCTCGCCATACCCTTCCAACGCATAATTCCAGTTGGATGGATCATGCACACTAGTCACAGTAGGGTCTGGAAGAGTCAAGTAATGGACCGTCTGGTAATCGATGAGAAGTTTGAAAGCACCAGGCTGAAAGGAAGCTCTCCTCATCAGCCCACAATCCAAAGAAAAATCAATATCAAGCGAGGTAGGTCCACAATAAGGGGTCAGATGTAACAACTGACTGGTCAGTCCCAATGCAATGGCTATGTGTGTAACGGTGCCTCCGACATGAATAACTCCTTCGGATGATCTAGCTTGGCCTTTGAAATTGTATAGCAAAAAATTCCCACATGCTACTGGACGCAACCTGATAGCGCATAATAGAAAGAATATCTCTTCCTCGCTAACATGCATGTCAGAATCTTCCTCTCCAAGGAAGGTGTGAGCCACAGTCATCTGAAAACATCTCATGGTCGGGTTATGAATCATCGGAGACAGCTGAGTCGATGGATCTAGGCTCCCTCGTCCTGTGATGTCTTGCCAGAACTGATCAATGTCTCTGCTCATAAAGTAGCCCATCGAAAGGTTAGGAATGGAATCAGAAGTAGTTGAAAATCCAAGTAGGCCTCCGAATCCTTAATTGGTGAAGGCGTATTCTCTTCCAAAAAGTCTGAACGTAGCCAACCCTTCCTCACTGACGTATGGCTCATAGTGGAATGAGCTGAGAAACTCTAATGTGAGGTTCCTGTAAGTATGGTGCAGTTCATCAGCATATTGGCCCCATTGGAGCTGATGACAGAGGAATTGTATGTTGGGCTCGATCCTTAGAGCTTCCATGTGTCGCTACTGCGAAAATCGACGCCGGCTAAACAGAAGAGTTGCCACCGTGCGTTATTTATCCCAAAGGAGGGAAAGGAAACGCTCGAAGTAAACCTAACGCAAAGACGGGAAAGGAATGGTCATCGCAACCAAATCCTGGATTCGGGAGTCGGTTACGCAAGGGGAAGGTATTAGCACCCCTCACGTCCGTCGTACTCGACGGGATCCACGCTTGCTGGTTTGTCTACTGGATGCAAAAACAATCTATCTACGGCTGCTAAAGCTAAACGGAAAGAAACTGACTCGATAGAGCGTCGTACTCTATGCCTACGTATTCCCTTGTGCAATGGGAAAGTCAGAGTCATCGTAGTTCGGGAAACTACAGGGAACTGGCTCGCCGAGATATCGCATCTCGTGCCTACGTACTTCCACACGGCGTGAAAGATCAGAGCTTACATAGTTCAGGCTAACTACGGCTGGACAGGGTGTTCTCGATCACACAGGAGTGAGAGATTAAGCTGGCTTTTGAGGTACGGGGACCTACGGAACTTAAAACTACGGTCTGGTCTCGAATGCGCAAGGGCAAGAGAAAGGGAAACACCAGTCGTCAACAGGAAAGTCTCGATCGCACGGCAGCGAGAGAACAGAGAGGTTAGTTGTTAGTGTGCTCGCTAGGATATCGCATCCTATGCCTACATAATCTCGTCTGATACGAGAAATCAGAGCAGCTGTAGTTCAGCCTACTACAGCAAACGGGGAAACGGGAAGAAGGTAAAAGGGAGCTCGCTAGGATATCGCATCCTATGCCTACGTACTCTCGTCTGGTACGAGAGATCAGAGCAAACATAGTTCGACATGAAAACGAATCTCAATTGCACGGGGGCAAGAGAAGGGGTCTCGATCGCCTGAACGCGAGAGAAAAGGGGTATCGATCGCACGGGGCGAGAACAAAGAGGAAGCAGGCCTACGCCTAAACGGGAAGGAACTCGGGACACACACGCAAGAACCTAAGGCATAGGAGCGAATGCGTCGCATGTCACCCTAAGGGTACCATACTAAACATCCTAGACGATTGAGAAGTAACTCCTCAACTGTCATTCCCTACGTATCTAACGATACAGCTCACAATACTCGACGGTTGCCTGAAGACTTGAATAAGATGATGATGTTGAACGAAGCGGCTCCGTTGGCTCTCGACATGCGCGCAAGCTCCATTCCAATCTTCTCCTCTCTGGATCCTTGATGAGGACGCTCGAATTAGAACCAATGTAACGCTTAGACCGTCATGGTTCGACTTATACGAGATATTGAACTCTAAGAGGCAGCGTATTGATGTCCGTGTCAAAGACAAGATAGAGAAATGATATCGGAAATCATTCTCCAATTGAATCGTGTCACACGGCCGGCCAATAATAAAATCGGATAGAAAAGAAAATAGGAGAGAAATCCAACGCAAAATGGAGATAAAAGTCTACTCCTAAGAAATGGAAAAAAATAATCTCCTAAGGAAACTACATCCTAAAAAGAAAATATTACAAGAGTATGCAATTAAAAATTACAAGGTAAATTCCTATGCTAAAATATGAATTAAAAGTAATATCCTAAAAGAAAATTAAAACTAAACTTCCTAAAAGAAAATATACCTAAAAATTCTATTCTATAAATTATAATATTCTAAACAAAATATTAAACTAGTACTAAATAGCATTACAATTAAATGTATTAAAAAAAAGATTAAAAGAAAATAAGAGTGCAGGGGGAGGGTGTAATATTACAAGGGATGTACATGTGCTGCAAAAAATAAACAATGCAATCTGGGCCCAGCCCACAGCATACAAAAACACGTGAAAGGGGGGGGGGGAGAAAAGAAGAAACGCAGGTGTGTCCAAACATGATGCAACACGATGGGAGTGTGATAGTAAAGCATAATTGGGCTTGAGGCCCAACGACCTCACTTTCGGCCTCGTCTCACTTCACACTCTATCAGATAAGCAAACCCTAAGTCTTCCACTAACCTCTTAAATACTGTTCACGCCGCTAACCTCATTCCCAAACTCTCTCTCGCAAGCTCTCTCTCTCGTTCACCGTCTCTCTCTCAACCTCACTCGTTCAATCTCCAATCTCTCATAAACACCTACTTTTTATCCTCTTCAAATTCCGTTTGAATCAACAGCAAACATGAATAAAACAACAACAACAACAACAACAACAGAACTATCATAGTTCTGGAAAAAAAAGGATCATAATCCACTTTCTGACGTTCTTGAAGATTTGTGAAGATGAACATTGATGAAGATTTTTTGAAGCAATTCTTGAAGTTGTTGGTGGATGTTCTTGAAAAAGTTTGATGAAGATTTGCCGGAAAAAACGTTGCATGTGGAAGATTCTAATTGTTGAAGCGAATATGAAGATTGTTGGAGGATCTATTGAAGCTTCTGGAAAGAAAAAAACCTGAAGGTTGAATATGGTGCGTTGTGATGAAGAGGACAGAATACGGATGAAATTGAAGGACCTTGCGCGAATCTTGACAGATGATGACGAAAAAGATGAATGGAGTTTCTTGTTGAATGTTCTTGAGATATCTGGAAACGTTTGAATGATCTGGAGATTTGATGGCGAATACCTGAAGATTATTGGTGAAGTTCTTCACGGAAATCTGGAAAAACCTAGACCTAGATGATGTTCTGATGATGAACGAACGATGAACACCAAAAACAATACGATGAAGCTGGAAAATCTTGATCAAATCTGGAGATGATAGTGATGCATATTGAAGATGTTGATGAAGATCGTTGGAGATCTATGAACCTGATGATGATTGCATGCGGTTCTTGAAGATTGAAGAACATCACACTGAGAACGAACAAAGAACTTAGAGATCTTGAGTTTCCGGATATTTGCAGTTACCGGCGTGATTTTGGCCGTGAGTGATTTATCTGGTGAGGCTTTGAAGAAGCACAGATGAAGATTGGATGAGTTTCTGATAGATTTTCGTTTTCCGGCGACGGTTGCCGGCGAGCATTTACGGTTTTAGGCGACAGTTACGGTGGCCGGTGGTGGTTGCATGGCCGGCGGCGAGGGTTTCCAGAGAGATCACCGGTTGGTGCATGTGAGACACTTGACACAAGGGAAGAGAGAGAGAATGACAAGTGTGTGTGTGTGAGGTGGCAATGGGAATACATGCAGAGAGCCAAGTGGCGTGGAATGAGGTGGAAGAAGATGAATGAAACGTGTGGAACTCTTTTATACTGACATGTGGCACTGGGCCCCCAAAACAAACCTGGCCCATTAAAGACTAATGACAGGATTAATAAATGGATTAATGTGATTAAGACGGAGTGAATTAACTCTAATTAAATTGCTAATGGCTTAACCCAACAATGAATGAACTAAACAATTAAAGCTGACTTAAGCTAAACTCAATTAATAGCCTAATGATTAAATGCTAATTAAAACGAAAATGCACATTAATCTACTCTAATAAATTCTAAAGAAAATCTATTAAAACTAAACTCAATTAAAATCTACACTAATAAATTCTGTATTAAACCCTATTCAATTAATCTAAAAAACTATTTAAATTCCATATTAAAATCTATACCACTATTTATTAAAAACTAAAATCTAATATCCTAATAAAACTCTATTAAAAATCTATTAAAAATCCAGAAAATAAAAGGGAAAATTCTAAAAATGCCAGGAAGCCAATTAAATCGATTAGAACACAAATACACGATTACAGCGAAATAAGCGGTAAAAACCGGACACCGAAATGTCCTCAAAAACAACAGCGAGAGCTGAAAACACCGAGACGAGCACAAATTCTCAAAATACACTCATTCGAACTGGCCTGAACTGCCTGAAACGCCAGGGGAGGCTGTAATCCCGATAAAATCAGTCTGACTGCAAAAATGCAATGGATGCGGTATGTAAATGCAGAATGAGTCGAAACATAAACCAGATGAGGGAACCGGTTGGTCAAATTTTGGGGTGCAACACCATGCAAGCTTGATCTGGATATCGGGTCGATGCCATGGGACATTGTCGGAGAATTTAGTACTTCTCTTTTTGCCTGTCGTCTCGGAAGGCGACGTGCATATCATCGCGCTGCTGCATCCTGAAAAATAAAACTCAGAAAACCAGAAAGCATAATCATCATAATTTGTCAGTTGACACATAAAAGAAAAAAAATAAAATGAAGTAAAACGAAAAATAAAAAATAAAACAAAAAAGATAAAGGGTAAAGAAATCCATGGGTTGCCTCCCACGCAGCGCTTGTTTAACGTCGTTAGCTTGACGAACAAAACCTATATGTCTGAAGTAGGAAATGGTGGATCAATCAAGGTATGGCTGGAGTAATCGTCGGGAATGCCTCCTCCTTCGTAGAGTTTTAATATTTGCCCGTTCACAACGAATGTACTACATGACTGATTTTGGATCTCGACTGCTCCTGATTGTAAAAGTTTAGTAACTGTAAAGGGACCTGTCCACCTCGAATGGAGCTTGCCAGGAAAGAGTCGTAATCTAGAGTTAAACAGGAGAACGGGGTCTCCTATATGAAAATCTTTCCTTACGATCTTCTTGTCGTGCCAGGTTTTGGTTCTTTCTTTATAGATAATGGCATTTTCATAGGCGGATTGGCAGAGTTCTTCTAGTTTATGTAAATCAAGGACGCGGTTTTATCCAGCGGTCAAATAATCAAGGTTTAGGGTTTCTATGGCCCAATAAGCCCTGTGTTCTAATTCAAAGGGGAGATGACACAATTTTCCATAGACTAGTTGGTAAGGGGTTGTTCCAATCGGGGTTTTAAAGGCGGTTCTATAGGCCCATAGCGCATCTTGCAGCTTTTGAGACCAACCTTTTCTTGATATAGAGGCCGTCTTTTCTAAAATTTGTTTTATTTCCCTATTGGATACTCCTACTTGGCCACTAGTCTGTGGGTGGTAAGGTGTCGATATCCTATGCTTAACTCCATATTTTCTTAAAAGTTTTTCGAAGATTCTTGATATGAAATGCGATCCTTCGTCGCTGATAATAAGACGGGGGGTTCTGAATCTAGGGAAAATATAATTCTTAAATAGCTTAATGACTACTCGTGTGTCGTTGGTGGGGGAGTCTATGGCCTCGATCCATTTAGACACGTAATTGACTGCAACTAAGATGTACTTGTTTCCTAAGGAAGACGAAAAGGGTCCCATAAAGTCTATGCCCCAAACATTAAAGAGTTCCACCTCTTGAATGTTCCTTAAAGGCATTTCGTCACGTCTCGAGATGTTTCCAGTGCGCTGGCACCGGTCACATTTGGTTATATAGGTGCGTATATCACGCCACATTGTTGGCCAAAAAAGACCTGCTCTAAGAATCTTGGCGTGAGTTTTGGATGTACTAGAGTGTCCTCCATAAGGTGGAGAGTGGCAGTGTTCTATTATCTTTCTTACTTCTTCTTCCGGGACGCAACGACGGAAAATACCGTCTGTGCCTATTTTTAAAAGGAGCGGTTCATCCCAATAGAAGTGTCTTACGTCACTAAAGAACTTCTTTCTCTGCTGGTAATTAAAAGCATGGGGTATAATATCGGAAGCTAGGTAATTTACAAAATCTGCGTACCAAGGTATGTTGCTTACTGCTAGAGATCTCTCGAGGTTCTTAGAAGGTTCTAGGTTGCTTCCTACGGCTTCTGTCCTAGCGATTAACCTGTCATAGGTAAAATCATTGTTAATGAGTAGTGGGTCTGGTTTTAGATACTCGAACCTAGAAAGGTGGTTAGCAACTACATTTTCCGTGCCTTTCTTATCTCTAATATCCAGATCAAACTCCTGTAACAGGAGGATCCATCGAAGTAACCTAGGTTTGGCATCCTTCTTGCTCAATAAGTAACAGATGGCAGCATGATCTGTATAAACTATGATTTTGGCTCCTACCAGATAGGATCAGAACTTACCCATAGCAAAAACTACGGCAAGGAGCTCTTTCTCTGTGGTAGCGTAATTAAGCTGAGCAGTATCTAGGGTTCTACTAGCATAGTATATAACATGTAATTTCTTATCTTTTCTTTGTTCTAGAACAGCTCCTACAGCGTAGTCGCTAGCATCACACATGATTTCGAATGGTTGGACCCAATCTGGAGGTTGAATGATAGGTGCCGAGATCAAGGCTTGTTTTAGAAAGTTAAATGCTTCAAGGCATTTTTCGTCAAAGCTGAACTCGACATCTTTCATCAGGAAGTCGGTTAAAGGTTTGGTAATTTTAGAGAAGTCTTTAATAAAACACCGATAGAAACCAGCTTGTCCAAGAAAGCTTCGGACTTCTCTGACAGTGCTAGGGGGTTTAAGGTTTTCAATCACTTCTATTTTGGCTTTATCTACTTCAATACCTCTCTCGGAGACTATGTGTCCTAAAACTATACCTTCGGCGACCATAAAGTGACATTTCTCCCAGTTCAACACTAGGTTGACGTCAACACATCTTTTCAGGATCTTCTCAAGGTTTGTGAGCCAATTGTTGAAATCAAATCCGCAAATCGAGAAATCATCCATGAATACTTCCATGATTCCATCAAGGTAATCTGCGAAGATCGCCATCATGCAACGTTGGAAAGTAGCAGGTGTGTTACAGAGACCGAAAGGCATTCGTCTATAGGCGAAAGTGCCATAAAGGCATGTGAAGGTAGTTTTCTCTTGATCCTCTGGATGTATAGGAATTTGGAAAAATCCAGAATACCCATTCAGGTAGCAAAAATAGGAGTGTCGGGCCAAATGTTCTAGCATTTGGTCTATAAAAGGTAAGGGAAAATGGTCTTTCCTAGTGGCTTTGTTTAATTTCCTATAATCTATACACATACGCCATCCTCCTTCTATCCGTTTCGCTACATGTTCACCCTTTTCGTTCTGCACGACCGTGATGCCTCCCTTTTTAGGTACTACATGCACGGGGCTCACCCACTTACTATCCGAGATCTGATAAATTATACCTGGTTCTAGTAACTTGAGAAATTCCCTCTTAACAACGTCACTCATTATAGGGTTTATTCTTCTCTGGTGTTCTCTAGAGGGTTTTGAGTCTTCCTCGAGCGAGATCCGGTGCATGCACACGGATGGACTTATACCTTTAAGATCAAAGATGTTATATCCTAAGGCAGAGGGATATTTTCGTAAGACGACTAAGAGTTGGTGTGTCTCTCCTTGGTTTAGGGTAGCGCTGACTATCACTAGACGATTCATTTCTTCGTCCAAGAATTCATATCTTAGGTTCTTGGGTAGTTCTTTAAGTTCTAAAGCGGGTTTTTTTAGACATGGTATAGGATCTGGGGTAAGGGATAAACATTCGTACAGGCTATCATCGATGTAGGGTTCTATAAATCCGTCATCTTCCATTATGAGGGTTGAAGGAAGTCTGATGGTCTCTTCTAATTATAGCTCTCTAACGCATTCATCGATGATGTCTATGGCATAACATGCGTCTCCTAATACTGGTGCCATAAGAAACTTCGACAGAATGAATTCTATCTTCTCGTCACCAACCTCAAAAGTCAACTTCCCTCTCTTAACATCTATTATGGCTCCAGCGGTTGATAGAATGGTCTGCCTAGGAGGATAGGAATGTCATCATCTTCTTTAATGTCTATGATGACAAAATCGGTTGGGATGAACAGTTGACCGATCCTAATTGGGACGTCTTCAAATATGCCAACCAGATATTTAACGGATCTGTTTGCTAACTGAAGTGACATCTTAGTAAGCTGTAATTCTTCTAGTTTTAACCTTTCAAAAACTGCTAGGTGCATAAGGCTTACACTGGCTCCTAAGTCTAGAAAAGCTTTATTGATGACATGACTTCCCAAAATACAAGGTATGGAGAAATTTCTAGGATCTTTCTCTTTCTTGGTAAGTTTATTCTCGGAAATGGAATTGCATTCTAAAGGTTTCGAGTCGTCAAGCCTACGTTTATTGGTAAGGATGTCTTTGAGGAATTTTGCATATGACGGTATTTAGGTGATGGCTTCTGTGAAAGGAATTTCCACATGAAGTTTCTCTATGACTTTAATAAGTTTTTGGTATTAGTTATTGATCTTGGTTTGTTTTAGTCTTTGCGGATAGGGTATGGAAGGTTTATATGGCGGTGGTGGTTTGTTGGTTTTGTCCTTATCCTCCTGCTTTTCAGATCCTACTGGTTCCTCTACTTTGCTCGTGGGCACTATACTTTGTTCGCTTAATGTCGGGTTAACCGGTTCATCGTAAGCGGTCCCACTTTGTAAGGTAATTGCATTAGCTTGCCCTCGGGGGTTCTGTTGGGGTTGACCAGGGAATTGTCCTCTGGGTGTAGTCTCGGGAGCTTGTTTTAAAGCTATTTGAGATATTTGGGTTTCAAGCATCTTATTATGGGTGACTATTTGATCTACTTTGGTTCCTAAACGGGTGATCAATTCATTTACATGAATGTTTTGGTTTAGGAATTCCTTGTTTTGCTGGGTCTGAGACGAAATGAAATCTTCCATGATTTTCTCAAGATTCGGCTTAGGTTGCACAGCTTGCATAGGCGGGTTTTGTCTTTGGGCTTAATAACCGGATGGTCTTGGGGGTGCAAGGTTTTGAATAGGGTTATTGTTTTTGTAGGAAAAGTTTGGGTGATTCTTCCATCCAGGGTTATAGGTATTTGAAAATGGGTTTCCTTGGGCGTAGTTGACTTCTCCTAAGTGAGTTTTATTCAGCGAATTGCATTCTGCCGATTGGTGTCCTTGAGTACCACATAGTTCAAACTCAGTTGAAACTGTTGTTGCAGCTACTGGGTTTGCGTACATATGTTCGAATTTGAGGGCTAAAGCGTCCATCTTGGCTTGCATCATGTCTATAGAACTTATCTCATGTATTCCTCCTTGGGCTTCTTTCTTTTCCACAATTGCTCGCTCAGTCCCCCATTGACAATGGTTTTGGGCCATATCCTCGATGAGAGCGCAAGCTTCAGGGTAAGGTTTATTCATCAGGGCGCCACCTTTGGCAGCGTCGATGGTCATTTTTGTGTTATAATGAAGTCCATTATAGAAGGTATGAATGATTAGCCATGATTCCAGGCCATGGTGAGGACATATTCTCAATAGGTCTTTATATATTTCCCAAGCTTCGAAGAGAGACTCACCTTGGTTTTGGGTAAATCTGGTTATTTGGTTCCTAAGAACAACGGTTTTGCTCGGGGGAAAATATCTAGAGAGAAAAACTCTCCTAAGGTCTTCCCAAGTTGTTATAAAATTGGCTGGAAGGGAATCTAACCAAGTGAGGGCTTTGTCTCTAAGGGAAAAAGGGAATAATCTTAACCTAATCGCCTCAGGGGTAGCACCATTGGTTTTAAAAGTATTAGCTAGTTGAATAAAAGTTTTTAAATATTGGTTCGGGTTCTCGGTAGCGAGTCCCGCGAACTGGTTTTGTTGTACTAATTGTAATAGGGACGGTTTTAGCTCGAAATTCTGAGCAAGAATATTGGGGTTCACAATACTAGAACTAGGTTTGTCATTAGATGGTTAAGCGAAATCCTTAAGGGGTCTTTGGTTACGGTCTTCATCCATAGCTCTCTTAAATCTACGAAATAAGATACGTGCGCGAGTGTAACGTTCAGGTTCCTCTAAAGGATCTATAAGGGTACCGGTGCTGCGAGTTCTTCGCATTGACCGACCGGAATAGCCTTAGCCTAGACGGTGCAACAACAGGGTACGAAATTTTGACGTAATTGGTCCCCGGCAACTGCGCCAAAAACTTGATGGGCGATTCGCAAGTGCACGAATAGCGTCAAAGTAATACAAAAGATTACCGATCCCACAGAGACCAAACATCAATCTATCGAGTACTATTGTTACGGTGTTTATCTAAGGCAAGTCAATTAATGGGTTGGTTGTGCAGAATAAAAGTAAATTGCGGAATTAAAGTTAATAATAAAGCGATAGACATAGATGCAATTCATATAGTTACGTAGTATTCCAGATGTGTACAGATAGGATTCATTATAAGGAAATCTTTTCGACTCGTGAAAAGAACTAATTTAACAGGAACTGTCACTTTCACGTATTCAAAACCGAGTTTATCCCTAATCAATCCCTCTTATTGTCACATATAAGAAGGTGTGCATTGCGTTAGGACTAATAAACCTATTTTTTAAGAAATATAGTTTCTAGACTTAGTTGAAAAGTATTTTAACTTGGAATTTCTAACAAAAAGAGGTTCTTACAAACCGGACTTCAATTCCACAAACGCGTCCGAAAACAGTTTTAAAATCGGTTTTCTTAAACATTAAAGATTACTAATTGACTGAGCCAAGCACTTTCGCTTCCTTGGAACAGTCAACACTAACCAAATTTATCTAAAGGTT
Source organism: Lathyrus sativus (assembly GCA_963859935.3). Lineage (NCBI taxonomy): Eukaryota > Viridiplantae > Streptophyta > Magnoliopsida > Fabales > Fabaceae > Lathyrus > Lathyrus sativus. The sequence goes on from OZ012735.1 coordinate 935,094,709, forward strand.
GGACGGCTTTCGATCTTACCCAACAGATTTTAAGTGCAGAAAATAAGTGTTAAAAGTTAAAATAGCCTTTAAGTAATTCTATCGAGAATCGTTTGGAATACTAATTATAACTATAATCCTCGCATCCTAGCCCTTTAAAGTTTAGTCGGACATGGCAAATAAATGCGAGAAAATAAAATGCGGGTAAATAAATAAAGTGCGATAAAAGGGGTGCGCTAAATAAAAGGCAGGTAAATAAAGGCGGACAAATAAAAGGCAGATAAATAAAGGCAATAAATAGAAACCTGCTCAAACGAGAGGCTTTAAAATCTTGTACAACTGGAAGTAAATGCGGAAATAAAATGGCGGTAGGTTTAACTTCTACCCAAGTGCTCCAAACTCGATTACAGACTCGATTACACGGTGTAATAACCCCTCAATGTGAGAAGTTTATTACTTTAAAGATAAGTGAAATTTATGGCTTGAGTTTTGTTCTCTAAGCTTGGATGGTTTGAAATGAATCAGAACACTGCTATTTATAGAGGTAGGAAAGTACAGGGAAAGACTAGAATGCCCCCCAATTCCTTTTGGGAGGGAAACTTTCGTGTGAAGGTGGCGCCCGCCACCTCCTTGTGGCACCTGCCACCTCCTTGTGGCACCTGCCACCTCCTTGTGGCGCCCGCCATATGTACTATGGTGGAAGGGAGTGGGAGACGTGGCAGTTGACAGCAGTTAGCTTGCATCTCTCTCATGGCATCTCCTATAGCGCCCGCCATGGTGGAAGCCATGTGTACATTTCCTCAAAAAGTAGGGTTTTAGGTCGTTTTTCTTCATTTCTTCTCGAGTAGCCTTGAAAATATAAAAACCTGAAAAGAAACAAATTAGAGGCATAATACAAGAAAATGGAAATAAAATACTAGATAACATGCAGAAAATCGAGTCAAATAAACAGTATATTTTAGGTCTATCAACAACTCCTGTCGGAACATCAACCTATCTTTGTCAACACTAGAGTTCGATCCAAAATACCACAAATCTCTACCTTGGAACAAACTCTACACAAATAAGGGAACAAACTAGCTTTTATAATCTCTGATCCTTTCAACGCTTCTACAAAACCCTCTAGAACAAGAAAGGCTTGCATCTTCAAGCGCCACAAACCAAAATCATTAACACCGGTGAATTTCTCAATCTCATACTTTGTTGACGACATCTTCTCCTCCACGCTCACAACACAAGTTTGTTGTGAAAAAGGATACCTTAAAACAAAGTACAAGTGATTTCTTTGTGATCAAGAAACACACAAGAGTTAGGGTTAACGGAAAAACAAGAAGAACAACAACAAGGATTGGTTATAACTGTTATTCTTTACTTTCTCTTTAAATATATTACAAGTACTGAAGAATAACAAATAACCTTCTCACCTTAATTAGGATTTGGCACACTTAAGATGAGAGACTAGTATGTTATTTATAATGAAACCTAACATACTAAGTGTAATACCCCAAATTTTACCCTTACATTTAGTCAGTTCATTTCACATAGCATTTTCATTTTGCATCCATTAATCACTAACCAATCATATGAGTGCGTTTTATTTCAAGAATTACCACAGGGGCATTTTGGTCATTTCACGTGGAGTCTGTAATTTTGAGACAAGTGGGACAGTATTCCTGAGAGGAGGCCGATACTGCTAAGGTTATTTGGAAAGCAGGAACTCAGTTTGAGTTTTGGTCAGATTTAATCCGGTTACGGTAAGCAGTCAATTAATATAAAGAGAGTGGATCTCATTCATAATGTTGTCCAATACAAAAAGGGAAATGAGTTTAGATATTTGTGAATATTATTCGTGAATATTTATAATTTACAACTAAGAGGTGAGTTTAAATATTTTTGAAGCTTTATTCATAAGTATTTGCAATTTACATCTAAGGAGTGAATTTAAATAATTTTCGAATTATTATTTACAAATAAGAAGTGAATAAATATTTTTGAACTTTATTTCATAAATATTTAGTTTACAATGGAAATGGATAAATAATTTTGAACTTTATACCCACTGGTTTACAAAAAGGTTCATTACATTGGCTATCTATTCTAAAAAGTTCTAAGTCCTAAGCTTCTAAGTGTTCTGCATAATCTTCCTCCCTTGAGTTCTTCACGCGACTCTTGATCACCTGCACATCAAAGCAAAAACAAACCACAGGAAAAGAGGTTAGAAGATTGTTCGACACTCTCAGAACATTATCATCATCGAGTGTCGGGAGGGTACGACTAAAGCCGCATCCTACTCCCGTTACCAATCTGAGCCACCGGCGTCAGATCAGATAGTCATTGTTCTTATCGTAAGGGACATCCGAGAGATAGAGAAAATAAAAGAAGTGGGGCTGATTCATTTTGCCGCGATTGGATTTCCAGACTGATACAAGAATAAGGCAACATAGGCAAGTTTTGATTCAGACCCGGATGCCGGCAGGTCTGAGTCACCTTGATTTCCAAACTTTCAATATCTGAAAAAAAAACATAAGCATCATCAGAACCCACAGCATAAAACTAAACTAGGAAGGGGTGCGCGCCAATACAGGTAGGAATAGCCACCAAAAGAAACAAATCTGTACCAAACAGAATGGAAATCAAGTCCACAGCAGAGCAAGAGAAACCAAAATATGGTATCAAGCTGCATCAGTTCTGAACCATGTGCAGAAGAATGAGACACACAACAAGCTGCAGCAAAATAACATAGGACAAGGCCAACAGATTCAGCAACCCCAAGTTCATAACAGGGTTCAAAACAGCAGGCTCCAAAGAAACACAACAAAATCAAACATGGCTTAGCAACATGTTCAAAAATCAGACCGTCATGAAAACCGAATCAGTTTTAAACGGCACGCAACACATAAGCCCTGTTATCAGACAACAAAAGCTAACAACAATAAATCTGAATGTCAGGCCATCAAACTTGGTTCAAAATCAAAGCAGATAAATTACAATGTTAGCAGTATCTAAAATCAAAACAGCCCAATATCTCGTCACAAAGAAATCAGTGACAGCGGCATCAGCCCCAAACAACTTCAAGCTGCAACAAACTAACAGGTTCAAGGCAACAATTGACCTCCAACAGGCAGCACCAACATTGCAACATTAGCCTCTAAGAAACGGTTCAGATTCGAGAATCATCATCACCGTTTCAAGCAATTTCTGAGCTACAAACAATAGCAGCAATGGATATCAGTCACAAACAGGTAGCAAGTGAGGCGAGCTACAACAACGCCTATCAGAAGAATCAGAGAAGCATGTTTCAGTTTATCACGAAGCCGTTCAAATGAAATCAGAATAAAAATCCAGACGAAGCAGATACACGGCAAAATCACAGGGGTAGCCATAAACAAACAAGTACACGGCACCAGCTCAACATAAACAGCTAATCGTCCCCACCAATTCAATCAGAAGCAGTAACATAAGCAAAACTAGGATTGTAGCGTACTACTCCAAATGGTTCAGACTCATCGTCATCATTACCGCGTACCCGTCTCGGCGGCTAAGACCAACACAACATCAAGCTCTCTCTGAAAGAAAAAGAGGAAAAGAATCTGAGCTGCATCAAAGAAACAAATCAATCAACAAAGAGAATCAGTTCGAGATCGAAAATGAATCAGTTCAGATATTAAACAGAAAAGCGAATCCATCAAGGAGTTCTGGAAAAGAAAGACGTGAACCAATATCAGATATCAATCAAATCCAATCTGAAAGCAAATCATATCAGAAAAACAATAGAAAGATTTTGATTCCCAATCTGAATCAATCAACAAAGCAAATCAGTTCGAATTAATTCAGATATCCAACAGGTCAACAGAAATCCAAAGGCAATCCAATCCATCTGCAAAAATCCAACCAAATCGAATCAATCAACGAACTAATGTCAAACTCATACCAGAAAAATGAATTAAGATCCCAATCGTATCAGCAAGAACTCAATCTGAAAACCAAATGATCAAATCAAATCGAATCCCCATTTGCGTGTAACCTGAATCAATCAAACAAATCAGTTCAGCTCTGGAGATAGAAATCTTTGAACCAAATCAGAATATCAGCTAGGAATCGATTAAACCCTAAAAAAGGGGGAAACAGAGTTCAATCTGCATCCAATCGCAATCAATATCTGAGGAAATCACAACAAAATCAAATAATATCAAATCGAATCTCAGAAGTATTGCAAATCCAAGGCCCAGAAGTAGTTATAAAAGGGATGTACAACCTGATGAAAACCCTAGAGAAAAAGCAAGCAAGCAACAACCGCAAGCAAAACGCTAACAAGTAGCCGCGAGAGAGAAAAGGGAACGATCAGAAATCGCAAGTGAGCCCCTAAACGGCGCGAACTCAGACGAAGCGATCGTCATCATCGTTCAGAGCATCACCAACCGTCAATATCATCGGCGAACGAAGGCAACCGCGAATCACCGAAGGAGAAGATCACCTTCGCCGTTCACCACAAACGGCGGGCAATCAACTCCAAGCCTCAGTTCTACACATCATCGGCTATAAACCACCGAGGAACAAATGTAAACCCTGGCGTTAACTCATCTTTTCTTCATTTTTTTTATGTTTTGCAGAAGAGAACGCAGAGAATACAAGGGTTGGAGAAGAAAGAGTCGAGAGAGAAGAAGAATGAAGTAAACGGCGCTGCGAAGAGCCAAAGGGTTCTAAAACCCTAGATTACCTTGCAGCAATCATCTCAAACCGGGTTGGGTCCGGAGGTAATGACCGGCCCAACCCTTTTATGTTTTTATTTTCTTTTTCTTTTTTTTAATTTAATTATCAAATTTTAAAAAATATTTAGGTTGTTTTTTAAAAATAGTAAAATTAAATTCTTTTTTTTTAAGTATTGAAAATTAAAAACATTTTTTTAAGTATTAAAATCAAAAAAAAAAAAACATTTTTTTGTTAAAATATTAAAATTAAAACATTTTTTAAAAATATTAAAACCAAGAGAAAATATTTTTTAAAAAGATTAAGATTTTCTTTTTTTATTTATTCATTATCAAGTAGGAAAATTAAGCTTAGACTCATATTAAGCTTTCTCATACAATAAGAAACCACAAAAAACGTCTCATAGCCTCATGCTTCTGTTTGCATAATTGTGTTTACTAACCTAGTTCGTTCACTGTGCAGCTTACCATGTTGTTTCTTTATATTCGCGTTCTTAAAATTAAATTGTATCGTACCGTTGTAACTGTTTCTCCTCTGTAACCTTGCGAATCTTAACAATCGCATTTACGTTTCCGCATTTAAAAGTCTGCATAATTCAATTATCTCATACACTCATCGAATATTCCAATCACACTACACACATCCGAAGGTTAGGTCTAGCTTTTGGCCGCCGCGCCGATAGTCCTCAACTTCAAACCCTTTCACCTTGCAAACCCTAAATTCTCCCAAATGCCTCGCCGCAGGCAAGATTACAGTTTTACCCCTAGCATTAGGTCAAAGAGCCGCCGCGCTCATTTTTGGGTTTCCCGCCGCGGAATCCCTAACCTAATTTAACCCTAATTACAACTTAACATTTCAACGTAGAGATTTGGAGTTTCTACACTCCGTGTAAGCGTGTCCTTAAGATGCGTTTATTCCCCTTGGGACCTTGACCACAGTCAAGAAGTCTCTAACCTCCCTTTTGAGGGGAACTACGATTACTCTGATTCCACTCCCGTAAGGATACGTAGGCACAAGATGCGATGTCTTGCCGAGTAAACTTAGAATTAACCACTTAGGTCTCTGTTCTCATTTTTAATCCCTTATGTACATATACCTTAAGCAAATGAATAAAGCAAATAGTAAACGTTTGAACAAAAGGTTCCTGTAGAGTACTACAGAAGTTTAGGGTGCTAATACCTTCCCTAAATTTAACCAACCCCCGAACCCTAGATCTTTCCCCGCATTGTGTTTACGATGCAAAATAGGTTTTCCCTCTTTTGACCTTTTCCTTCGGATAAATCAAAGAGCGGTTGTGAATTGAATTGCGATTCAAACTAATTAATAGTTTGTGATCCTATTTCCACTGCAACAGAAAATGGCGACTTCACTGGGGAAGATAACTTTAACTTTTGAGGGTTATCCCTAACTTGTTCATATTTATTGCTATATTATTCATTTGCATGTGCTTTGATTGTGGGACTGTTCCTTGTGCTGTGAGATAGGTCCTACACCCGGATCTAGTGTACCTTAGGTAAATGGCAATAGACCAAGGAAACTGTACGACGTATATCGATGCGGTTGATCTGGTGGCCATAGTTAGTGCGACTTCTTGGTTGGTGCTTATATTCCTTAAGTCAAGTTGAGGATAATATTGAGGCTGCCATATGTTGTCAATGCACTAACTGACTTTTAGAACCCTTGTTAACTCATCTTGGCCTTTAGAAGGTAGTGAGGTAGCCGGCTTTGGTGCAGACTGAAGTTGGTTGACACTCGATACTACGCTCATTGAGGTCTTAAACTTGGAGGGTTTTGGTTGGCAAGTAAGTTGCCTTCTGAACGACCACCCTGGTGAAGGATCAATGATATTGAGATCCCTTAGAACCTGGTTACTTTTGTAGGACAGGATGAACCATCTAACTTCAAGGGAGGGTACTTGCCTTTGAACCTCATGCAAGCCTTTAACCTAGGACTTTGTGTGTTTTCATGCATTGCATCCATAAAGCATCTCATTGCATTGTATTTCATGGAGTTCAAATATCATTTATGGATATCGCGGGATACCATAAATAAAAAAAAAATAAAATGAAAAAACAAGAAAAAGATTTCTTTGGTACCCCACGACATTCGTAAATGTTTTGAATTCCATGAAATCTTCATTTACATTCACATTTTAGCATCATACTCTTGCATTGCATGTGTCTCCCGATTTCTCACACTCGGTTCTCTCACCTTCCAGTTTTGTCACCCTGAGTTCTCGGCACCAATACAACACCAGAGCTCAAACTCGGAAAAGAATGGAGGATCAGGCAAAAGAGATTGATCGCCTTAGCAATGAACTTGAAGACCTTCGAGGGGGTATGGGGCGAATGATGGAATTGTTACATGTCATGAATGCTAAGATGGATACCCAGCCCACTGTTGTTTCTGAGATTACCGGCGTTACTGTGGACCCTTCACCAAGTGTGGCTGTAGCAAGGGACCCACCTTATGGTCTTGCTCCAGGTTTTGTGCCTCCTCAAGCCACTGTCCCGATTAATCAACCTGTTCAGCAAGCCGCGCCTTTGTTTTCTGAGGTTTCTAGGGGGGCTCCTATCTTTGCACCACCTGTTGTACACACTCGTGCGCAACCGTACTTCAATGAGACAGTTTTTGATGATCTTGATGAGAATGTTGAGGGTTATGAGAAACATGATAAGCTTCGTGAAGAAGTAAACACTATCGTCCAGAGATTGAAAAAGGTAGAGGGTGATCAAATCTTTGGGACTGCTGCAAGGGATGTTTGTTTGGTCTCAGGTTTGGTTATTCCCCCGAAGTTCAAAACTCCGAACTTTGATCGTTATGAAGGTGCCACCTGTCCTAAGAGCCATTTGATCATGTATTATCGCAAAATGGCTGCCCATGTTGAGAACGATAAACTGATGATTCATTGCTTCCAAGACAGTTTGAAGGGTGCTTCTTCCAAGTGGTATTTAACTTTGGACCAATCCCGCGTTAAGAGCTTTCAAGATTTATCTGACGCTTTCATCAAACACTACAAGTACAATATGGATCTGGCTCCTGACAGAAGACAATTGCTGAGTATGTCACAAAAGAATTCTGAGTCATTCAAAGAGTATGCTCAAAGGTGGAGAGAGACTGCTTCGCAGGTAGAACCTCCTTTGACCGAGAAAGAGTTAGCTGATTGGTTTGTCGACACAGTCCGTCCAGAATTTTACGAGAGAATGGTTGGTAGTGTGACTTCAAATTTCTCCGACATCGTTGCTGTGGGTGTCAAGATTGAATTGGGTATGAAGAGTGGTAAAATGACAAATAATCATGGTACTTCTAAGGATCAGCCGAAGAAACCTCCTTATAGCTCCCAGAAAAAGAAGGAGAGTGAGACTAATGCTATATCCTCTGGTAGACCAAGGGAACGCTTTTATCGGCATCCGCAAGGTTATGCTCAACCTCAAGGGTACCCAGTCCAATATGCTCAACAACCCTATGTGGCAGCTATTACCCCTTCTTTCAATCAACAGGTTCCTATGTATCAACCTATGCAACAACCTCCTGTTTATCCGCCTCCTGTCAACTACCTACAGGCACCCAATACTCCTGCTCCTCAACAGCCAAAGAGTCCGGCTCCTCGCCAGAATGTGCCGAATAGAAGAACGTATAAGCCTTGTCTGCCGATTCCAATGACTTTTACCGAGTTGTATCCTTCTTTGGTCAAGCAAGGTCTAATCACTACTCGGGCTTTGGGTCCGCCTCCTAATCCTCTACCTGCCAATTACAACGCCGCTGCTCACTGTTTATTTCATGAGGGTGCGCCTGGCCATGATCTGGAGAATTGCTATGCTCTCAAAAATATTGTCAGGGATTTATTGGAAAAGAAGATTTTGACATTCGAAGATCCTCAACCAAATGTTAAGAAAAACCCTTTTCCTAACCATGAGAGTGTCAATGCCGTTAGTGTTGATTCGAGGGATGGTTATGCCCTTGACGTTGAACAGATTAAGACCCCTCTCAAAATGTTCCATTCAAAACTGTTTGAAGCTGGTTTAGTAGATACTTCCCACGTTGCATGTGTAAGTTGTGAAGCCAGTACTAAGGGTTGTGTGGTGGTTCGGAATGATGTTCAGAGATTAATTAATGAGGGTGTTTTACAAGTGACAAGCCAAGCCAAGAAGGATGTAGTCGCTGTGGTCGAGCCTGTTTTCCATCAGCCTGAACAAAAAGGTAAGGTACCAGTGTTTAATCTATCAGGGGCAGGCTCCGCCAATCTCGTGTTCGATATACCGAGGTCGTATATCCCTGAAGTGAATCAGCCTAAGCCTATAGTTATTCGAAGACCGAGTCCGTTTCCTTTCAGCGATCCTAAAGCCGTGCCTTGGAAATATGACGTGACGGTAATTGACAAGGAGTCTGGGAAGACTATTCCAAATGAAGAGGTTAAGGGCACAGTGACCAATATCGCAGAGGTAAGCAGGATGACTCGCAGTGGCCGTGTGTACACTCCCCGTTCTAATGAGGATCCACCTAAGGAGACCACTAATATCCTTGTGCCTGCCAAAGACAAAGGTAAGGGAGCCGTCACGAATGATGAAGATGCTGAGTTTTTGAGGATCATCAAGAAAAGTGACTATAAAGTTATTGATCAACTTCATCAGACTCCTTCCAAGATCTCAATTCTATCTCTGTTAATGAATTCACCCGCTCATAGGATGGCCTTGCAGAAGGTTTTGACTCAAGCACATGTGGATCAAGATATTAGCACCAGTCGGTTTGATAGTGTGATTGCCAATTTAACCGCTTGTAACACCCTCAGTTTCAGCAATGAAGAGTTACCGAAGGAGGGTCCGAACCATAATCGTGCTTTACATATATCGGTAAAATGTCAAGAGGACAATTTAGCGAGAGTACTAGTGGACACCGGTTCTTCTCTGAATGTTCTACCCAAGAGGGTTCTTGATAGGTTGACTTGTAAAGAGACTGCGTTGAAACCTACACCTTTGGTTGTCAAGGCTTTCGATGGTTCTCGCCGATCGGTAATGGGGGAGGTTGAGCTTCCTATCCTGATTGGTCCGCAAATTTTTAATATCACGTTTCAAGTCATGGACATTAATCCCAACTACAGTTGTTTACTCGGAAGGCCGTGGATTCATGCCGCTGGGGCAGTGACCTCAACGTTACATCAAAGGATGAAGTTCGTGATCGATGGGAAGTTGGTTATTATACACGGTGATGAAGATCTGATGGTCAGTAACCTGTCTTCTTTCCGTTACATCGAGGCCGATGAGAATGCTTTAGAAATCTCCTTTCAAGCACTTGAGATCGCCAATGTTGTTCTGCTAGAAGTCGAAGAGACAGTGGGTCAGGGTAATCCATCTTTTGCATCTCTGAAGAGTACCAAATCAACAATTGACAGGGGCATTCCTGAAGGTTGGGGAGAGGTAATTGATGTCAAGACCAAGACTGATCGCTCTGGGTTGGGTTACAAACCAACTCAGAATGGAGCTGCCACGACTGTCGAAGGGCGTCCGAAGGTTATCCAAGAAGTATTTGTCAGCGGAGGCTTCCAAATCAATGCCATCAGCAACTGTGAAGAAAATGAAGAGCTGAGCAACCTGGTGTTTAAGGGTGATGCAGTTTTGAACAACTGGGAGGCCGTAGAGATCCCTGTTATCTTTCCCTTGTCAAAGTAATTGTTTTTTAAGTTTCGTTTACATTTTCAAATAAAAATCTGTAGCTCTGCCCAAGGCTATAGGGTTGTTTTGTCGGGCCACCTTTCATTCATAAAAAGATATTAATAAAAGCATTTTGTTCAATTCTATGTTGGTTCATTTGCGTTTTTCGTTTTCACCTTTAAAAATGAAATCGGCAACCTTTCTTCCAAAAAATAAAAAAACAGCATTTCATTCTTACATGTCTTCGAGCATTTTAATTAAGTAAGCCTTCCATCATGCAGAGATATCGTAAACCTTGTTGGATCCAATGACTTAACTGACACTCCTGACTGGGATGCACCCATCAATCAAGCTGAGGACGAGGGTGAAGAAGATTTTGAAGTACCCGCTGAACTGACAAGATTGATTGAGTACGAGTACACAGAGCTTCAACCGCATAAAGAGCAGGTGGACCTAATTAATCTCGGTACAGATGAGAACAAAAAAGAGGTCAAGATTGGTGCAATGCTTGGGACGGAGATTAGGCCGAGGTTGGTTGAGTTGTTAAAAGAGTATATTGATGTGTTTGCGTGGTCGTATCAAGATATGCCGGGCCTAGACACGGATATTGTTGTTCACAAGTTGCCGCTTAAGCCAGATTGTCCGCCTATCAAACAAAAGCTTCGAAGAACGAGACCCGACATGGCTTTGAAGATTCGAGATGAGGTGAAAAAGCAGTTAGATGCAGGCTTCTTGGCAGTCGCAAAATATCCAGATTGGGTTGCCAACATTGTACCAGTGCCCAAGAAGGACGGTAAAGTTAGGATGTGTGTGGATTACAGGGACCTGAACAAAGCAAGTCCGAAAGACGACTTCCCTCTGCCACATATTGATACACTTGTAGACAATACAGCCAGTTTTGCGTTGTTTTCATTTATGGATGGTTTCTCCGGTTATAATCAGATCAAGATGGATCCCGACGATCGAGAGAAGACTACTTTCATTACTCCTTGGGGAACCTTCTGCTACAAAGTCATGCCCTTCGGTTTAAAGAATGCAGGGGCAACTTACCAACGCGCTATGACCACTCTTTTTCATGATATGATGCACAAAGAAATCGAGGTGTATGTGGACGATATGATAGCCAAATCTCAGAGTGAAGAGGAGCATTTAGACCACTTGGTGAAGCTGTTCGAACGACTCAGGAAATACCAGTTGAAATTGAATCCGGCAAAATGTACTTTCGGTGTCAGATCCGGAAAATTGCTTGGTTTCATCGTTAGCCAGCGAGGGATTGAGGTGGATCCTGACAAAGTCCGAGCCATTCAAGATATGCCGGCTCCGCGAACCGAGACGCAAGTTAGGGGTTTTTTGGGGCGTCTGAATTACATTTCCAGGTTTATCTTTAATATGACCGCTACTTGTGAGCCGATATTCAAGTTGCTTTGCAAGGGGCAGACAGTTGAGTGGAACCCTGATTGTCAGAAAGCGTTTGAGAAGATTAAGGGTTATTTGCAAGATCCCCCTATTCTGATCCCGCCCGTACCTGGAAGACCGTTGTTTATGTACCTTACTGTTCTCGAGAAGTCTATGGGTTGTGTGCTTGGACAACATGATGAGACTGGGAAAAAGGAACATGCAATTTATTACCTGAGCAAGAAGTTTACTGATTGCGAGAACAGATACTCACCATTAGAGAAAACTTGTTGTGCATTGGCATGGGCCGCTAAGCGCCTTCGGCAGTATATGGTCTGTCATACCACGCTATTGATTTCTAAAATGGATCCGATCAAGTATATTTTTGAAAAACCTGCTCAAACCGGGAGGCTAGCCCGTTGGCACATGTTGTTATCCGAATATGACATCCAGTATGTACCCCAGAAAGCGATTAAGGGTAGTATTTTATCTGATTATCTTGCAGACCAGCCGGTGGAAGATTATGAACCTCTTAAGCTCGATTTTCCGGATGAGGATATTTTGTTGATTAAAAGAGATTGTAAAGAGCCCGATCCGAGTGAAGGTCCAGAACCAGGTCTTTGGTGGAAGATGATGTTTGATGGTTCCTCAAATTTCAATGGGCACGGTATAGGCGCCGTTTTGATGAACCCAAAGGGTGGATTCACTCCATTTACAGCAAGATTGGACTTTGAGTGTACTAATAACGTCGCAGAATATGAAGCGTGTATCCTCGGCCTCGAAGCAGCGATTCACCTCCGAATCAAACTTCTTAAAGTGAGTGGTGACTCAGCCTTGGTTATTTACCAGGTACAAGGCAAATGGGAAACGAAGAATGAGAAGCTGATCCCTTATAAGGACTACATTATTGAGCTGATCAAGTATTTCGACGAGATAGAGTTCGAGCATGTTCCTAGATCCGAGAATCACGTAGCCGATGCTTTAGCCATGTTAGCATCCATGTGGAAAGTTAAATTCGTTAATGAAGCACCTCTTATCCATATTGAGCGCAAGGTTGAGCCCGCTTATTGTCAGTTGGTCGAAGAAGTCGAGGTGGAGGAAAAGCCTTGGTTTCACGATATCAAGAACTATCTCGTCAAGCAGGAGTATCCCGATGGTGCTACTAGTCTGGACAAAAAGACATTGAGAAGATTGGCGTCCAAATTCTTTATCAGTAATGGTGTGTTGTACAAGAGAAATCACGACATGGTCTTGCTCAGATGTGTTGATAAACGGGAAGCGGACATGTTACTACAGGAAATTCATGAGGGGACCTTTGGAACCCATGCCAATGGTTATGCTATGTCCAAGAAGATGTTAAGGGCTGGGTATTATTGGTTAACCATGGAAGCTGACTGCATCCAATACGCTAGAAAATGCCATAAGTGCCAAATTTATGCTGATAAAATACATGTACCTCCGTCACCGTTGAATGTGTTGTCTTCACCATGGCCGTTCTCTATGTGGGGCATTGACATGATTGGGGCAATCGAGCCGAAGGCTTCTAACGGTCATCGTTTTATTCTCGTTGCTATTGATTATTTCACCAAATGGGTAGAGGCTGCCTCCTACACCAACGTGACCAAGCAAGTGGTCGCCCGCTTCATCAGGAAAGAAATCATCTGCCGTTATGGAATCCCAAGCCGGATAATAACTGACAATGGCACCAATCTGAATAATAAGACTATGAAAGAGTTGTGTGACAATTTCAAGATCACTCACCACAATTCTTCTCCGTACCGTCCTAAAATGAATGGGGCCGTTGAAGCTGCGAATAAGAATATCAAGAAGATCCTGCAAAAGATGGTTGTGACTTACAAAGATTGGCATGAAATGTTACCGTTTGCTTTGCATGGATACAGAACCTCAGTAAGAACTTCGACAGGGGCAACACCTTTCTCATTGGTGTATGGAATGGACGCCGTGCTCCCCATCGAAGTAGAGATACCCTCGCTAAGAGCGTTAATGGAGGCTGAACTTGAGGAAGCTGAGTGGGTTCAAGACAGATTGGATCAGTTGAATCTCATTGACGAGAAGCGTTTGACAGCCATGTGCCATGGGCAATTATATCAGAAACGGATGAAGAGAGCGTTTGATAAGAAGATCCGTATCCGTGAGTTCCGTCAAGGAGAGCTCGTACTCAAAAAGATCTTGCCAGTACATAAAGATATGCGTGGAAAGTGGATGCCCAATTATGAAGGCCCGTTCGTTGTAAAGACTGTCTTCTCCGGAGGGTCTCTAATACTTACGACAATGGACGGTGAAGAACTAGCACATCCCGTGAATTCTGATGCAGTCCGAAAATATTATGCCTAAAAACCCGCTAAGTCGAAAACCTGCAAAAGGCGATTTAGGCAAAAGTAAGGGTGAAAAAGAAAAAAGAAATAATAACAAAAGCTCGCTAAGTTGAAAACCCGAAAGGGCGGCTTAGGCAAAAAAGAGCGTCCCGGTGGATTGAAAACCCGAAAGGGCGGTCCAGGCAAAAGTTAGGGACAAAGGCATTTCATTGCATCAGAAGACACTGATTATCGCGAACACACTTTCCGCATGAGAGCCATGTTTCAGTTCTTTCATCCTTGCCCAAAGCAGGATTCTGGATTAATCTTAGTTATTAGTGTCAGTATGTGCCGTTGGATTCAATGTAACCCTTTTCCCATGTTGCCAATTTCAAAATGTAATCATCTGTGGAGCTATGCCTTCAGCAAGCAGCCACCCTTTAATAAAAGATACCATCTCGTTACTTACATTCCTTGGTGCATTGCTCTTTATTTTCTATTGTTATGCAAAATGCGTTTATTCTTAAAATTTGAAAATGAAAGGTGCATTGTAGATTTTTCAAAACTGTTTTTCAAAAAACAAACAAATTTGAAATGTAATAAATTACTTTGACTAGTGGAAATTCCGACAGGATCTCTTCATTCCCCGGAAATATCATTATTGCAGAAACACTTTCAAACCATTGCCCAGTGATAGTCCCCAGAGAGACTATAAGCTGACAACCTTTTCTTGGGGTGACTTAAAAGTGTCCCTCAGGTTTTCTTCTCCCCATATGAAGACATGATACTGTACGCCCAAGCAGATTACCTTCTCCCCAGAGAATTCAGAACTTTAAAACCAGACTTGGTTCTACCATTGGTCTTTCTTGCCCATGATTGACGTATTGGTTGCAGAGAACGCAGGGTATTTCCGTCGAGATGTTTATTTCATCTCTCGTCCCGTCTCTAGTCTGTTTCGTCAGTATACGCAAGGGCATAAGCATCACATGCCTATTTCATTTCATATTCATTACGTACTCATTACATACTCATTTCATAACATCTTGCATACATAGACATTAATGTACATTCACATTAACATATGCGTTGGCATGCACAGGTTCATCGTGTCTCCATCATTGGTCGTTACCACCGAGTAATTGGGGTTTGTCCATTCTCTCCAAATAGATTGTCAGCCCTAAGCATAAAATGCTTACTTGTTTCCAGTTTCCCCACAGAGCTCGATCCTCGTGGATGACGGTTACTTCAGCTATCTTTCCTCGCCAGGATTAGATATTTACCCTTCGAGATCATTCCCTCGATGGAGTTTTGATTTCCAGTCTTCTTTCTAGCTCGATCCTAGATTGAATCTCAGTCTTGTCGGTCGTCAATCCCAACCGGACGTGCATTTATTTTGCACCATCTAAAATTTTCACCATACATTGGCAGATACGCGACTATCTCGCTTGAGAAGTTTATCGTTGTACCCGGACGTGCATTTATTTTGCACTAACTTTCAAGAAAATCAACTACAATCCTTTACAGATACACGCCAGTTCACGCCTGGAGAATATATCAGTACAACACTTTACAATCCTACATGTTACAACCCTTTACACTTTACATTTTACAGCATCGGTACGACATTCCTCTCCAAAGAAGTCGATCATATCCCCGTTGTGCCCCGCAGCAAATGGCCATCTCCATGGAGCAGTTGGGCTTCCATTTCCCTGCTACCTTCAGTCATTCAGTCTCATATTCAGGAGAGCACGATTCTGAAATATGAGTATCTTCAGTCATTCAGTTTCATATTCAGGAGAGCACGATTCTGAAATATGAGTATATTCAGTCATCCAGTTTCATATTCAGGAGAGCACGATTCTGAAATATGAATATCTTCAGTCATTCAGTTTCATATTCAGGAGAGCACGATTCTGAAATATGAGTATATTCAGTCATCCAGTTTCATATTCAGGAGAGCACGATTCTGAAATATGAATATCTTCAGTCATTCAGTTTCATATTCAGAAGAGCACGATTCTGAAATATGAGTATATTCAGTCATCCAGTTTCATATTCAGGAGAGCACGATTCTGAAATATGAATATCTTCAGTCATTCAGTTTCATATTCAGAAGAGCACGATTCTGAAGTATGAGTAAATTCAGTCAGCCAGTCTCGTTCTGAAAGTATGAGGAATTTCAGTTTACCCGTTTCATATTCAAGAGAGCACGATCTTGAAGCAGTTTATTTATCCCTCAGTAAGAGAAGAATCAGAATCGTATTCCAGGCGCCGACCTTAAATGCGAGAAGATTTATTTATCAGATAAGCAGCAGCCTCTTTATTTGAGTGCTTATCCATTTTTTGCACATGAGTCCTTTCCAACGATAAGTGACAGTTCTCCCTCGAGAAGCTTATCAGGGCAATTCCCATCAAAGTCCATTTATTTTGGCATACAGTCGGTCTTTACCCTGTATATTTGCTACGGAGTTCCGAAAAGTCCGTTTGATCCTGTCATGAGAGGTAGTTTACAGAAGCTTGGATGTTATTCCTTGCTCGATGCTCCAGCATTCTGTAATCGATTTTACAATCGTACGTGATCCAGTTTTATTTTTAGATTCCCCCAGTGGAGGCCGTCTCATAGGTACCATCTCCATTCGAGGATCTCGTTCCTTTTCTAAAAGTGACAATTGGTCATTCGCACCAGTTGACTATCATTTTTGGAATTCCCCAGTGATGTACTGTGTCTCAGAGCGTCATTTTCCCCAGTGTGTTTCTTCTCGTGGCGTCTGTCTCGGTGTCGTCATGTTTCGTCAGCATCTTCGCATTCATTAGTCCAGCATACGCATCATAGTCATGGCATCATCTGCATTAAGTCGTTCCAGTTTTGTCCATAGCATTGCATATCGTCGCATATAAGGGCAAAATTTTCGGTTATCTATATTTAAATCTCTCCACCACGATTCCTCGAGTCTCTGTCACTCAAATCGTCCGGTGTAGCTATTTAAATAGGGGCAACTGTAATACCCCAAATTTTACCCTTACATTTAGTCAGTTCATTTCACATAGCATTTTCATTTTGCATCCATTAATCACTAACCAATCATATGAGTGCGTTTTATTTCAAGAATTACCACAGGGGCATTTTGGTCATTTCACGTGGAGTCTGTAATTTTGAGACAAGTGGGACAGTATTCCTGAGAGGAGGCCGATACTGCTAAGGTTATTTGGAAAGCAGGAACTCAGTTTGAGTTTTGGTCAGATTTAATCCGGTTACGGTAAGCAGTCAATTAATATAAAGAGAGTGGATCTCATTCATAATGTTGTCCAATACAAAAAGGGAAATGAGTATAGATATTTGTGAATATTATTCGTGAATATTTATAATTTACAACTAAGAGGTGAGTTTAAATATTTTTGAAGCTTTATTCATAAGTATTTGCAATTTACATCTAAGGAGTGAATTTAAATAATTTTCGAATTATTATTTACAAATAAGAAGTGAATAAATATTTTTGAACTTTATTTCATAAATATTTAGTTTACAATGGAAATGGATAAATAATTTTGAACTTTATACCCACTGGTTTACAAAAAGGTTCATTACATTGGCTATCTATTCTAAAAAGTTCTAAGTCCTAAGCTTCTAAGTGTTCTGCATAATCTTCCTCCCTTGAGTTCTTCACGCGACTCTTGATCACCTGCACATCAAAGCAAAAACAAACCACAGGAAAAGAGGTTAGAAGATTGTTCGACACTCTCAGAACATTATCATCATCGAGTGTCGGGAGGGTACGACTAAAGCCGCATCCTACTCCCGTTACCAATCTGAGCCACCGGCGTCAGATCAGATAGTCATTGTTCTTATCGTAAGGGACATCCGAGAGATAGAGAAAATAAAAGAAGTGGGGCTGATTCGTTTTGCCGCGATTGGATTTCCAGACTGATACAAGAATAAGGCAACATAGGCAAGTTTTGATTCAGACCCGGATGCCGGCAGGTCTGAGTCACCTTGATTTCCAAACTTTCAATATCTGAAAAAAAAACATAAGCATCATCAGAACCCACAGCATAAAACTAAACTAGGAAGGGGTGCGCGCCAATACAGGTAGGAATAGCCACCAAAAGAAACAAATCTGTACCAAACAGAATGGAAATCAAGTCCACAGCAGAGCAAGAGAAACCAAAATATGGTATCAAGCTGCATCAGTTCTGAACCATGTGCAGAAGAATGAGACACACAACAAGCTGCAGCAAAATAACATAGGACAAGGCCAACAGATTCAGCAACCCCAAGTTCATAACAGGGTTCAAAACAGCAGGCTCCAAAGAAACACAACAAAATCAAACATGGCTTAGCAACATGTTCAAAAATCAGACCGTCACGAAAACCGAATCAGTTTTAAACGGCACGCAACACATAAGCCCTGTTATCAGACAACAAAAGCTAACAACAATAAATCTGAATGTCAGGCCATCAAACTTGGTTCAAAATCAAAGCAGATAAATTACAATGTTAGCAGTATCTAAAATCAAAACAGCCCAATATCTCGTCACAAAGAAATCAGTGACAGCGGCATCAGCCCCAAACAACTTCAAGCTGCAACAAACTAACAGGTTCAAGGCAACAATTGACCTCCAACAGGCAGCACCAACATTGCAACATTAGCCTCTAAGAAACGGTTCAGATTCGAGAATCATCATCACCGTTTCAAGCAATTTCTGAGCTACAAACAATAGCAGCAATGGATATCAGTCACAAACAGGTAGCAAGTGAGGCGAGCTACAACAACGCCTATCAGAAGAATCAGAGAAGCATGTTTCAGTTTATCACGAAGCCGTTCAAATGAAATCAGAATAAAAATCCAGACGAAGCAGATACACGGCAAAATCACAGGGGTAGCCATAAACAAACAAGTACACGGCACCAGCTCAACATAAACAGCTAATCGTCCCCACCAATTCAATCAGAAGCAGTAACATAAGCAAAACTAGGATTGTAGCGTACTACTCCAAATGGTTCAGACTCATCGTCATCATTACCGCGTACCCGTCTCGGCGGCTAAGACCAACACAACATCAAGCTCTCTCTGAAAGAAAAAGAGGAAAAGAATCTGAGCTGCATCAAAGAAACAAATCAATCAACAAAGAGAATCAGTTCGAGATCGAAAATGAATCAGTTCAGATATTAAACAGAAAAGCGAATCCATCAAGGAGTTCTGGAAAAGAAAGACGTGAACCAATATCAGATATCAATCAAATCCAATCTGAAAGCAAATCATATCAGAAAAACAATAGAAAGATTTTGATTCCCAATCTGAATCAATCAACAAAGCAAATCAGTTCGAATTAATTCAGATATCCAACAGGTCAACAGAAATCCAAAGGCAATCCAATCCATCTGCAAAAATCCAACCAAATCGAATCAATCAACGAACTAATGTCAAACTCATACCAGAAAAATGAATTAAGATCCCAATCGTATCAGCAAGAACTCAATCTGAAAACCAAATGATCAAATCAAATCGAATCCCCATTTGCGTGTAACCTGAATCAATCAAACAAATCAGTTCAGCTCTGGAGATAGAAATCTTTGAACCAAATCAGAATATCAGCTAGGAATCGATTAAACCCTAAAAAAGGGGGAAACAGAGTTCAATCTGCATCCAATCGCAATCAATATCTGAGGAAATCACAACAAAATCAAATAATATCAAATCGAATCTCAGAAGTATTGCAAATCCAAGGCCCAGAAGTAGTTATAAAAGGGATGTACAACCTGATGAAAACCCTAGAGAAAAAGCAAGCAAGCAACAACCGCAAGCAAAACGCTAACAAGTAGCCGCGAGAGAGAAAAGGGAACGATCAGAAATCGCAAGTGAGCCCCTAAACGGCGCGAACTCAGACGAAGCGATCGTCATCATCGTTCAGAGCATCACCAACCGTCAATATCATCGGCGAACGAAGGCAACCGCGAATCACCGAAGGAGAAGATCACCTTCGCCGTTCACCACAAACGGCGGGCAATCAACTCCAAGCCTCAGTTCTACACATCATCGGCTATAAACCACCGAGGAACAAATGTAAACCCTGGCGTTAACTCATCTTTTCTTCATTTTTTTTATGTTTTGCAGAAGAGAACGCAGAGAATACAAGGGTTGGAGAAGAAAGAGTCGAGAGAGAAGAAGAATGAAGTAAACGGCGCTGCGAAGAGCCAAAGGGTTCTAAAACCCTAGATTACCTTGCAGCAATCATCTCAAACCGGGTTGGGTCCGGAGGTAATGACCGGCCCAACCCTTTTATGTTTTTATTTTCTTTTTCTTTTTTTTAATTTAATTATCAAATTTTAAAAAATATTTAGGTTGTTTTTTAAAAATAGTAAAATTAAATTCTTTTTTTTTAAGTATTGAAAATTAAAAACATTTTTTTAAGTATTAAAATCAAAAAAAAAAAACATTTTTTTGTTAAAATATTAAAATTAAAACATTTTTTAAAAATATTAAAACCAAGAGAAAATATTTTTTAAAAAGATTAAGATTTTCTTTTTTTATTTATTCATTATCAAGTAGGAAAATTAAGCTTAGACTCATATTAAGCTTTCTCATACAATAAGAAACCACAAAAAACGTCTCATAGCCTCATGCTTCTGTTTGCATAATTGTGTTTACTAACCTAGTTCGTTCACTGTGCAGCTTACCATGTTGTTTCTTTATATTCGCGTTCTTAAAATTAAATTGTATCGTACCGTTGTAACTGTTTCTCCTCTGTAACCTTGCGAATCTTAACAATCGCATTTACGTTTCCGCATTTAAAAGTCTGCATAATTCAATTATCTCATACACTCATCGAATATTCCAATCACACTACACACATCCGAAGGTTAGGTCTAGCTTTTGGCCGCCGCGCCGATAGTCCTCAACTTCAAACCCTTTCACCTTGCAAACCCTAAATTCTCCCAAATGCCTCGCCGCAGACAAGATTACAGTTTTACCCCTAGCATTAGGTCAAAGAGCCGCCGCGCTCATTTTTGGGTTTCCCGCCGCGGAATCCCTAACCTAATTTAACCCTAATTACAACTTAACATTTCAACGTAGAGATTTGGAGTTTCTACACTCCGCGTAAGCGTGTCCTTAAGATGCGTTTATTCCCCTTGGGACCTTGACCACAGTCAAGAAGTCTCTAACCTCCCTTTTGAGGGGAACTACGATTACTCTGATTCCACTCCCGTAAGGATACGTAGGCACAAGATGCGATGTCTTGCCGAGTAAACTTAGAATTAACCACTTAGGTCTCTGTTCTCATTTTTAATCCCTTATGTACATATACCTTAAGCAAATGAATAAAGCAAATAGTAAACGTTTGAACAAAAGGTTCCTGTAGAGTACTACAGAAGTTTAGGGTGCTAATACCTTCCCTAAATTTAACCAACCCCCGAACCCTAGATCTTTCCCCGCATTGTGTTTACGATGCAAAATAGGTTTTCCCTCTTTTGACCTTTTCCTTCGGATAAATCAAAGAGCGGTTGTGAATTGAATTGCGATTCAAACTAATTAATAGTTTGTGATCCTATTTCCACTGCAACACTAAGCTAATGAGATTTTTAACAATTATCCATTACAAGCTAACTTAGAGTACAAGCTAACTTAAATAATTGGATCCTTAACACAAGGCCCAATTTGACAACTACATACTAGAACACATTTCGACTACAGCATGCAGGTCTTCGACAACATGTGAGCAGACTTCGACGGTACGGTAACCTTGAATTTGTTCCAATATCTCACAGTTACAAACATTTTTAAATTAAAAAAGAATATTATAAAAATCTTATACTATCTTTTAAACTAAAAAAGAATATTATTAATTTCTTATAATATTTTTATTATTAATTAAAATAGTATAAATATTTTATAATATCTTTTATATTAATATACAACATATTATTGTATCCCTAAATTAATATAAAATATTATAACATTAATGAATAGATCCATAAATCGAACCGACCAAATGAGATATCGATGAACCACTCAAACCATATTTCTTTTTGGCTTAATGATTTATAGCAATCTCGAAACATGTTTTCTTTATCTTCATTACTCAATGGTTTTAAGGCATAATGCAACAACATGTAATCTTTGTATCTGGAGGCAGTGCTCAATTGACCTCTTTGTTGGTCAATGAGTATTTCTTGGCTTCGCCCCTCATTTTGTTTCCTTTATTGTTTTCTTTATTCACTCTTCTACTTATTTCTTCTTTTTCAAATTCTCTGTCATAAATTACCTTAATAACGACTAGCTTTACCTCGCATTGTATGAACTTCTTGGCCCTTATCAGTAGGATGGTAGAAGTTTTACAGGTTCTAATTCTAATACTTTCTGAGAATTTATACCCTTGTTAGAGTCTTAGACTTAACAAGTACTTCTTTATCTTCTTGTCGGCACCAATGACTGGTGTCACTTCTTTATTAAACCTCAAGATGTATAATCACAGTGACTATCCTTTCCCTTGTCTGATGGATCTCAGGCTTTCTACTAACATATGTTAGGTTTTATACATTATCAAGTGTACAAAAAACAAGTACTTCATGGGGTCTAAATACCCTGAAAGTATTGGAGATAGAATAAGATGTCTAATGTGTACTTCATGGTGTCGAGAAGGCATCCCAAGTTAGTGCAAAGTATGAGATCCATCAGACAAGGAAAAGAAAAGCCGATATGATCCTATATCGAGAGGTTCAACATAGAATTGATACTCGTTAAGGGTGACAATAATGAGATGAAGAAGTACATGTTAAGTATAAGACTTGAACTAGGATCTACGTTTGTTAAAAGTATTAGAATCAGGGTCCAAAAACTTCTACAACTTGGGTGGGTTTCACCGACAAGGGAAAGTCAAGCCACTAAGAAGATGGGAGAATGTGATTTATTCATATTTATAGGTGCCCTTTTTCTAATATATTTTGTTGAAGAAGGCATGTAAGTGTATAATTTAATCTTCTTTAAGTAGCGTCTAATTGTATGTGAGTGGGTTTAAAATCGCGACAGCCTACTTCCTATTTAAGGAGTGAAATTATAGTTATTAGGCTACTAGACCAATAATAAAAATAATATAAGAGAAGATAGTGTAGTGTGAGCATCTCTCAAGGAAGGAAAGTGCAATATCTTTTGCATAAGAGTATATAGGATTATACATTTTAACACAAAAGAGAAAAGTAGTGTAATATCAATATCTCTTAGAGGGAAGGAATATAATATTTTTACATAAGAGGGAATAAGAGTGTATATTTTACCACAAGAGAAAGGATAGTGTAATATAAGCATCTCTAGAAAAATGGGAGTGTAATTTTGTCGCTACCGCGAAAATAAGGTGCCGGCAAAACAGAAGAGTCGCCACCTTTCGTTATTTATCCCACAAAAAGGGAAAGGAAACGATCGGAAAAACCTGACGAAAAGGTATAAGACAAGGTCATCGCAACCATGTCTGGGTTCGGGAGTCGGTTACGCAAGGGGAAGGTATTAGCACCCCTCACGTCCATCGTACTCGATGGGATCCACGCTTGTTGTGTTTATCTGACGGGTTGGTTTAACTATCTACCTATCAAGGCTGGTCTGAAAAAAGAAAAGAAAATGAGACTCGGCAAAGCATCGCGCTTCGTGCCTACGTATTCTCGTCAGAGAACGAGAAATTAGAGTCAACGTAGTTCGGCTAACTACGGGTAACGGATGAGGGAAGGTGGCTCGCCAATACGTCAGCATTGTGCCTACGTACTCTCAACAGATATAAGAGATCATAGCTTACGTAGTTCGGGATAATATGGATTACGGGGGGTTCAGATTCATCTGTTTTTCGAGTAGGGTTAACAAACAGTTCCAGCAGTTTGTTGTATGCAGCTTGCTCGTCAGAGACTCGTGCGTTACCGTTTGCGGTAGAACTGAAAGTTAACGACACTCTTTTCTTCTGAAAAGTTTTCCTTGAGTTACGGGCCCACGGGGCAAAAAGGTTTGAAGTTTGTTTTCTGTCTTTTATGGAAGAAGTGTTTTTTTGTTGTTTGTAGTTATTACAGCTCTAGAGACTATGACCTGAGAACAAATGCGTCGCATATCGTCCAAAGGACGTATACTAAACACTCTAGACGATTGAGAGGAGACCGCTCAATTATCATTACCCAAGTAGCTTAAGGCTCATAACGCGCTTGTACTAACTTGCCTTTATTACGTTTTTTACTATTGTTTTTAGAGAGAGAAGAGAACGAACTCTACGGGGAAACTATCAAGCCCTAATGTTGTCATGCCAAGGATTCATCCTATGGTTGAGGTTTGAAACAGGGAACTCCTAGATGTTATCATGCATAGGTTTCAACCTAAAGTTCTATCATCACTTCCTTATCAAAGGAAGTGAGAGTCCTAGGAGATCATGTCAATGGGAAACAGACACAGACAAAGCATCAGCTAAACATCAGTAAAATAGATACACAGAAGAAAATAGTAAAGATGCAAATGCAATGCAGCAATACAAGCAGAGGGAGACTCACTCAACCTCTAAGCAATCAAGCAAAAAGAAAACAATCAAAACAAACAAGCAGAGGGAGACAAACTCAACCTCTAATGCAAACACACAGATAGAAAGAAAAACAACACACAAGTATGTAGAAGCATGCTTCATCTCAAAGGTTTCAAGGTTTTGATGACAACAACAACAAGACTCAAGATCATTTCATCTGTGCAAAAAGTCAAAAGCTTTCAAAAGACCAAGATCAAAGTATTATGGAAGTGATCAACATTCAAGCTTCATGTACATTTGCTCGATCATCTTTCAAGACTTGGACACAAGCTATGGTATATCAAATTCTCTAATTTAATTGATATACAAGTGTTCAAAACTATAAACTATTTTTGCTTAATGCATTAACATGTTTTAAAATCATTTGGAATTGGTATAACACTTTTAAATTAATTATTTTTCAAAGTTTTTACAGTGTTAACCGATTAACCATATAGGTTAATCGATTAACGCCCTAAAATTTTAAATTCTTTGGGCCAACGTTACAGTGTTAACCGATTAACCTATATGGTTAACCGATTAACACTTAATGTTTTCTGAAAAGTGGTTTCATTTCAAGTTCAAAAATTATTTGAATGTTATACCTTTCCATGTGTTAACTCATACTCAAATATACCCTTTTGAAATGGTGTTTTGGATGATATAAATTCTGATAATTTCAAATTAACAAACACCTCCAACAATTTTCAAAAACAATCATTGAATCATATTCACTACTTTTCAAATAATTTCAAATACATTCAAAAAGTGTTCATACTTGCATAACCTTTCACATCCATTTGTTTGAACACTTGTATTGAGATTAAGTTGTGAATTCAGATTAAAGGAGAAGATCAATCTTTGTATTGATATTACTATTGTACTCTCAAATTACAAAAAGAATTACAGAATAGTCTGTTGTGACTTGTGATCCAGGATTGTTGGACACAAGGGTTAGTGTTTTGCAAGAGGATTGTTCTTGCACACTAGTTTGTTTTGTTGTTAGATTGTAGGCCTCACCGGTTGATGGTGTGATAGGTTGTACTTTCTAAAACAATAGTGAAAACTCTCTTTCATGTGGAAAGGGGAGTGGAGTACCTTCGGATTGTGAAGGGAACCACTATAAATCTTGGTGTCCACTTTCCTTATGCTTTTTACTGCATCCATCACCAAGAACATAACCAAAGAAAAATTAAAGAACACCAAAAATCCGAATAAGTTTCCATAAGCCTAATTCCCCCCCGCCCTCCCCCCCCCCCCCCCTCCCCCCCCCCCCCCCCCCGTCTTAGGCATACTCTAAACTTACAATTGACATCAGAGCAGGTTAAGGTAACCTGTTCCTAACGATTCAGTATGGCTTCCGCAAGTACCAACCCGGTTTTCAAAGATGGTGGAAGTAGTAACAAGCCACCACTCTTTTCTGGAGAATATTTCGATTTTTTGAAAATCCGCATGAAGGCACATCTTGAGGCTCAAGGAGACGGTATATGGGAAACTGTAGAAACTGGTCCACATGTTCCTACAAGTGTGGTAAATGGTGTTGGAACCCCAAAGATAAAAGCCTCATATGATGAAGATGACAAGAAGAGAATTTTGAATGAGAAGAAAGCAATCAACATACTTCAAAGCGCTCTCAGTATGGACGAATTCTTCCGTATATCACAGTGTAAATCAGCAAAGGAGATTTGGGACACCTTGGTAGAAACGCATGAAGGGACAGCCGAAGTAAAAAGATCAAGACTTAATACTTTAAGTCAAGAATATGAAATGTTCCGTATGCAGCCTGGTGAATCCATTGTTGCCTTACAAAAGAGATTCGTTCATCTAACAAATCATATGATTGCTCTCGGGAAGACCTTCACCAATGATGATCTCAACTTGAAAGTCCTAAGATCCTTAACAAGAGAATGGCAACCGAAGGTGACCGCTATTTCGGAAAAGAAGAGTCTTTCAACGATGACATCCGCTTCCTTATTTGGCAAACTTCAAGAGCATGAACTGGAACTTGGAAGGCTTGAGAAGCATGAAAGTCAAGACAAGAAGTCCAAAGGAATTGCCTTGAAGATTGACACAAAGGATGACAAAAATGACGAATCTTCCGAAGACGAAAACTTCATGCTTCTAGTAAAGAAGCTTGGTAAGTTTTTTAATAATAATAAAAATTCCTCTTTCTCTAAAAAGAATAGACATTTCAGGAAAAAGGAAGTATCCACATCAAATCAAGAAGTTACATGTTACGAATGTGGGAAACAAGGTCACATAAAGCCGGATTGCTCGAAACTCGCAAATAAAGGAAAATTCAAAGGCAACAAGGATTTCAAGAACAAAAAGGCTTATATTGCATGGGACGATAACGAGATAAGTTCATCATCGGAGTCGGAAAGCGATGAATGTGCAAATATGGCTTTAATGGCTTCACACCACTCCGATGAAGAAAATGAGGTTAGTAGCAATTTTTCTGTTTATGATAATGATGCACAAGAAGTTATAGATGAACTTCTAAAAGAATGCAAGACTTTGTATAAAAGCATCTCAGCACAAAAGAAAAGAATCTCATTTTTAGAAGAACAAAATTCTGTTTTTATGAAAAATATTGAAAATGAAAAACAGAAATTAATAAATGAAAAACAAAGTCTTGTATGTAAGAAGTGTGAATCTCTATCTTTTCAAATTGTGCAACTTAAAAGAGTTTTAGAAAGATATGAATAAGGTCAAATTGGCTTGGAAGAAATTCTTAAACATCAAAGATATCCTAATGATAAAAGTGGATTAGGATATTCTAAATTTTCAAAACCAAGTACCAATGAGACCATTTTTGTAAGAGCAAGTGGACAAGTTGCTGAAGAAAAGAGAAGCATTTCTAAAAATCAGCATCAAAATCATAACAAGATAAAAGTTGAGAAGAAAAAGAATTATGTTCCTAGATATAGAAGTCACTTTCAACCTACGTGTTCTTATTATGGAATTAAAGGCCATACACCTAATGCTTGCTATGTGCGCAATATTGGTTTTGCTAAAGGGCATTATGTGTGGGTTGAAAAAGGTACTAACTATCAAGGACCCAAAGCAATTTGGGTACCTAACACTACTTAAATTTGTGTTGTAGGTATGCTTCAAAACAACGTCCAATCAATGGTATCTTGATAGCGGTTGCTCGAAGCATATGACGGGAGACATAAACAAATTTTTAAGTCTATCATTAAAGGCCAAAGGATACGTCACTTACGGTGATAATAATAAAGGAAAAATTCTTGGAGTTGGAACCGTTGGTACACCTCCATGTACAATCATCGAAGACGTTCTTTATGTGGAAGGCCTTAAACACAACCTACTTAGCATAAGTCAATTGTGTGACAAAGGATTCCAAATCAACTTCACAAAGGAGGAATGCTTGATAGAACACGAAGTCACTCATGACATTTTGCTAAAAGGTAAAAGATATAATAACATTTTTATGATTTCTTTTGATGACTCTTCCTTGAAGGTAAAGTGTCTTATGGCAAACAACAACGAGGCATGGCTTTGGCATAAAAGATTTGCTCACATCCACATGGAGCATCTAAACAAATTGATAAAGCATGATCTAGTTGTTGGACTCCCAAAAATAAAATTCATCAAGGATAAATTATGCGATGCATGTCAAAAGGGAAAACAGACCAAGACAACTTTCAAATTCAAGCAAGTGGTTTCTACATCAAGGCCACTTCAATTGTTGCATATGGATCTTTTTGGTCCATCAAGAACAAAAAGCTTCGGAGGTAATTTTTATGCTTTGGTTATTATTGATGATTTCTCTCGATACACATGGACATTGTTTTTAATGCAGAAAAATGATGCTTTCAAAGCATTCAAGAAGTATGCAAAGCAAATTCAGAATGAGAAATCACTCACCATAGCCTCTATAAGAAGCGATCACGATGGAGAATTCCAAAATTCAGACTTTGAAGATTTTTTGCGAAGAGCATGGAATCTCTCATAATTTTTCAGCACCAAGAACACCTCAACAAAACGGTGTCGTAGAACGGAAGAATAGATCACTGGTGGAGCTTGCAAGGGCAATGCTCAGCGATGCAAACATTCCTAAATATTTTTGGGCAGATGCAGTTAGTACAACATGCTTCGTAAGAAACCGTGTCAATATTCGACCACTTCTCAAAAAGACTCCGTATGAGTTGTTCAAGGGTAGAAAACCAAATATAGCATTCTTCCACATATTCGGATGCAAATGCTTTGTTCTCAACAACAACAAGGATAATCTCGGTAAGTTTGATGAGAAATCCGACGAAGGTATATTTCTTGGTTACTCTCTTTATAGTAGAGCATTTAGAATTTTTAATAAGAGAACTCTTACTATTGAAGAATCCATTCATGTTTCGTTTGATGAGACTAACCCCTCGAAAGAGGATAATATTATTATGGATGATGATGATGATATAGTAGGTTCTTCACAACAACAAGAAGAGACTTCAAAGAATCAAGAAATACCACTAGAAGATGTCACTCAAAGCATTGAAGAACATCAAGATCTTCCGAAGGAGTGGAGAACGCATAGAGATCACCCGATAGATAAAGTTATTGGTGATATTAGCCAAGGCGTTGCAACTCGACTTGATCTAAAGGATGCTTGTCTCAACATGGGTTTTGTGTCTCAAATTGAACCAACCAAGATTGATGAAGCCTTAGGCGACGACCAATGGATTGTAGCAATGCAAGAAGAACTCAATCAATTCGAAAGGAATCAAGTTTGGAGTCTTGTACCAAGACCAGATCATAAGCACATCATTGGAACAAGATGGGTGTTCAAGAACAAACTTGACGAGAATGGGATCATAGTTCGTAACAAAGCAAGATTGGTTGCACAAGGCTACAACCAGGAGGAAGGAATTGATTTTGATGAAACGTTCGCTCCGGTAGTAAGGTTAGAAGCAATTAGATTACTACTTGCTTACGTTTGTTCTATGAATTTTCAGTTGTTCCAGATGGATGTCAAAAGCGCTTTCCTGAATGGCTACATCAATGAGGAAGTCTACGTCAAACAACCTTCGGGTTTTGAAGACTTCAAGAATCCCTCGCATGTTTACAAACTGAAAAAGGCACTCTACGGACTAAAACAAGCACCAAGAGCATGGTATGACCGCCTTAGCAATTTCTTATGTGAAAAGGGATTTACAAAAGGAAAGGTTGACAAGACATTGTTCATAAAGAAGATCAAAGGAAACACTTTATTGGTTCAAGTCTATGTTGACGACATCATCTTCGGATCAACAAAAAAAGAGCTTTGCGAAGAATTTTCACTTATGATGCAAGGAGAATTCGAGATGTCCATGATGGGAAAATTGAATTATTTTCTTGGGTTACAAATCAAGCAAAGAAAGGATGGCATCTTCCTCAACGAATCCATGTATTGCAAGGAATTGTTGAAGAAATTCGATATGGATAGTTGCAAGGTGATGTCCACTCCAATGGGATCTGGAACGTACGTTGATCAAGATGAATCCGGTACTCTAGTTGATATAACAAAATATCGAGGTATGATCGGTTCATTACTATATTTGACGGCAAGCCGTCCTGACATTATGTTTAGCGTTTGTTTGTGTGCACGCTTTCAAGCAAGTCCGAAGGAATCGCATCTCACAGCCGTAAAGAGAATCATAAAGTATCTCAAAGGGACAATGAACATCGGATTATGGTATCCTAAAGGTAGTACTTATTCTTTAGTTGGTTATTCTGACGCTGACTATGCAGGATGTAAGACCGATAGAAAAAGCACAAGTGGTACGTGTCACATTCTCGGGAATGAATTAGTGTCACGGGCCTGCAAGAAGCAAGCGTGTGTGGCACTCAGTATAGCCGAAGCAGAATATATTGCAGCAGGAAGTTGCTGTGCACAAATTTTGTGGCTCAAGCAACAACTCCTCGATTACGGAATAGACCTCGGCTGCATTCCTCTTAGATGTGATAATACAAGTGCCATCAACATTACAAAGAACCCAGTCATGCATTCAAGAACAAAACATATAGATATCCGGTACCACTTCCTTCGAGATCACGTATTGAATGGAGATGTAGATGTTACTTTCGTCGACACGCACAATCAACTCGCCGACATCTTCACCAAACCTTTGGCGAAAGAACCGTTCTACAAAATTCGGCGAGAACTTGGGATTTTTGATGAAGGTGACATCTGACCTTTTCTCTAATATGTATATGCATTATTTGTGTTGTGTTTTCATGTGTATGCATTCTGTTTTTAAGTATTTCTCAAAAATTCGCGTGTGTTAATCGATTAACCATATGGGTTAACCGATTAACACTGTAAGTTTTTCTGTAACAATTATATTTTTTTAATATGTTAATCGATTAACCTATATGGTTAACCGATTAACACTGTTAAAATTTTCAATTCTGACTCAATTTTTTAATGTGTTAACCGATTAACACTGTTCAAATTTATAAAAATCAGAAACGAAAATTAATTAAATTTTTTGAAATATTATATGTGTTAAATGCATTTTTATGTGGTCAATATTCTCCTAAGTGTCCAAAATCCATATCCTTTGAATCCTATTCCCTCTTAAAGAGTATTTGGAACTTCCCTCTTCAAACCCTAAGTTTAAAACCCACTACCTCTCTCCCACTCTCTAAGTTGGATAACTTCTCATAACCATCCCCATCTTCTCAAACCCTAACTTCCTCAGAACCCACAACTTCAGTTCCATCAAACTCATCCATGGCTTCAGCATCAAACCGCGGCAAGGGAAAGCTACCAGAAAACCATTATGCATCTGATGAAGAAGAGATCCCTATGGAAACAACCAAGAAGCGCAGAATGGATTTCAAAGTCCGAGTTCGTCATATCCTCCCGGTAAAGTATGTGAATCTTAAGGCTTTTCCAGCATCATCTTTTGATTTTCCTGCTTCGCTCAAATATCAGAGGATCGATAACTTTGTGTCGGATTCCGGAAATTGCTATCCGGATCTTGTCAAATCCTTTTTGCATAAGCTGTCTGTGTTTATAAATGCAAATGATGAGCACGTTATGAAAACAGTTGTTAGAGACAGTATTGTGGAAGAAAATCTCTCTGATGTTGCTGCAATGCTGAACATACCATCGTCTGGGTACTTTCTGAGAAAGGGAGTTAACCACGTGGAAGGGCCATGGTCCAACTACGACAAGATAGAGTTCTACTATCAGATCTGCAGATTTCCAAAGGAGGTGATTATCGCCAACCAACGCACTGCTCGTCTGTTGTGCTATGCAAAGAATCTTACCATTTCTGATCAGATGCTTCATTACATAATCTGTTATGTGTTGATTCCCAAGGATTCAAATCATGCCCAAATTAATGATCTGGAAATGCAACTTCTTTTTGCCATCAAGAACAAGACCTGTGTCAACTGGATTCTGACCATCATGTATCACCTTCAACAACAACTATCTCTTTCAACCCGTCTACCGTATGCAAGGCTGGTGTCAAGAATTTTGGAGCTGACAACTTTGGATCTTAACCGTGAACCAACCACCAAGATGAAATCAACCACCAATGAGATCAACGAAATTACAATTGTCAAGAACACCGGAATTTTTAAGGATATTGAAGGAGCCGCTGCCAACCAAGCATATCCCGTACCTGAAGGAGGAATTACAAATGACTTCATTTACCAAACTATAATGACTCAACATAGAGAAACCTCCCGGGCCATTGCTTCTCTTCGAAACCTTGTGCTTACCTCTCGCCGCACCAACACTGACAGTTTTGTTGTATCTGAAGAAGAAGGTGAAGAAGAAAAGGAAGAGGACGAGGAGGATATGGCTGATGAGGACATTTAGCGAATATGCTGTTGTTGCTGTCTTTTATTGCTTTCTAGTCATTAAGTTTTAAGTTTATGTTCTTAACTTTGTTTCATTTGCGTTGTACTCATACACTACTTTGGTTGCACTCTGCTGCTAGTTTAATTCTATTTTCGTATGTTTTGCTTACCTACGTGATTGTTCTTTTGATTGCTTTCATAATTGTCGATATGTTCTAGTTTTGTTTGAAAGCTCCTTCCTTTTTGCTAATGACAAAGGGGGAGAAGAGCTTTGGCTTTCTAATGTCTATGTGTGCAGATTTTTTGTCTGTTTTTTAGCCTCTGTTTTTAGAAAGGGGGAGTTCATGGACATAGGGGGAGAAACAAGACCAGGACCAAAAATCGTCAAAGCACTGCACAAGACTCAATTGGTTGTAATTGGTTGTCATCATCAAAAAGGGGGAGATTGTAGAAGCATGCTTCATCTCAAAGGTTTCAAGGTTTTGATGACAACAACAACAAGACTCAAGATCATTTCATCTGTGCAAAAAGTCAAAAGCTTTCAAAAGACCAAGATCAAAGTATTATGGAAGTGATCAACATTCAAGCTTCATGTACATTTGCTCGATCATCTTTCAAGACTTGGACACAAGCTATGGTATATCAAATTCTCTAATTTAATTGATATACAAGTGTTCAAAACTATAAACTATTTTTGCTTAATGCATTAACATGTTTTAAAATCATTTGGAATTGGTATAACACTTTTAAATTAATTATTTTTCAAAGTTTTTACAGTGTTAACCGATTAACCATATAGGTTAATCGATTAACGCCCTAAAATTTTAAATTCTTTGGGCCAACGTTACAGTGTTAAACGATTAACCTATATGGTTAACCGATTAACACTTAATGTTTTCTGAAAAATGGTTTCATTTCAAGTTCAAAAATTATTTGAATGTTATACCTTTCCATGTGTTAACTCATACTCAAATATACCCTTTTGAAATGGTGTTTTGGATGATATAAATTCTGATAATTTCAAATTAACAAACACCTCCAACAATTTTCAAAAACAATCATTGAATCATATTCACTACTTTTCGAATAATTTCAAATACATTCAAAAAGTGTTCATACTTGCATAACCTTTCACATCCATTTGTTTGAACACTTGTATTGAGATTAAGTTGTGAATTCAGATTAAAGGAGAAGATCAATCTTTGTATTGATATTACTATTGTACTCTCAAATTACAAAAAGAATTACAGAATAGTCTGTTGTGACTTGTGATCCAGGATTGTTGGACACAAGGGTTAGTGTTTTGCAAGAGGATTGTTCTTGCACACTAGTTTGTTTTGTTGTTAGATTGTAGGCCTCACCGGTTGATGGTGTGATAGGTTGTACTTTCTAAAACAATAGTGAAAACTCTCTTTCATGTGGAAAGGGGAGTGGAGTACCTTCGGATTGTGAAGGGAACCACTATAAATCTTGGTGTCCACTTTCCTTATGCTTTCTACTGCATCCATCACCAAGAACATAACCAAAGAAAAATTAAAGAACACCAAAAATCCGAATAAGTTTCCATAAGTCTAATTCACCCCCCCCCCCCTCTTAGGCATACTCTGAACTTACAAAGTAAGGGGAGGATCACCTCAACCCTTAATGCAAACAAACAGAGGGAGACTCACTCAACCTCTAAGCAGTCATGCACCTAGCCTAGAATATTCTAAATATGGACCTATTCTAGTGCATCAAGCAATGTCAAACAAGGAAGAGAAACAAAAATGAGCAATAGGAAAGTCATCCCAGGCTACATCAGGTTGGAGATGTATCAACACCAGAGTCCATCATGGGCTCAACCTCTTGAGGAATGCACAGAATCCAACCAAAGGAAGGATTAGGCTCTCCTAAGAGGGATCCTATGTCAATAGGACTAAAAAGACTGGGTATTAGTCCTAGATATCAATCTAAGGTAACTGGTTATAGTGTATCAACACAGAGTATCCATCTCAGGCTTAACCTGTTGAGGAATGCATAAAATTCAACCAAGGGAAGGATTAGGCTCTCCCAAGAGGAGTCCTAAGAAAAGGACTTTGAGATGGATGACAGTATATAAACCAAGGGAATATACCATGCCAGGAATGTCAATCCAAGGCTCAACCTCCTGAGGAATGCCCAGAATCCAACCAAAGGAAGGATTAAGCTCTCCCAGGAGGGCTCCTCATCATGACTTGAAAGAGAAAGATAGTACAAACCAAAGGAATGTACTATACTGGGGAATGTCAATTCAAGGCTCAACCTCCTGAGGAATGCATAGAATCCAACCAAAGGAAGGATTAGGCTCTCCCAGGAGGGTTCCTCTTCAAGACTTGGAGAAAGAGGGTAGGGAAAAGCCCATGGAAGAAATCACATAGGGGACAGAAGGCAACACAACAACTTCTAAGAAACCCTACAGACTAGCCACAAGGATCACCTAGGCTAGGGGAATCTAAAGCTCTATCAAGGCTTCAACAAGGTTCTAATGAGGTATCTACCTAATTTCTATTCTATCAAGAAAGGATATGAAACTTAGAATCATCTAATGGTCACTTAAAAGACTAACCTATGAAGTTGTCCTAGTTAGGGTCACCTAAACCAAAGCCAACTTGCGAAATGGGGAACTGATAACACGAAATCGTATATATATTTTGATGCATAATTTAACTGAAGTTTAACTGTTTTCGATCCGATTTCGGGTTATTTCCGTGTTATTTGTCTGATGTTTTACAGGCATTTAATGATCACGTCTAAACAAGGCAATATGAAGAAAAGAAGCAATCTCAGATGAAATATGGACGAAAAAAGGATGAAAACATCATGAAAAGCGCAGAATGCTGATTTTGCTGCTGTGACGACCGTCACAGCTCCATGACGACCGTCACACGGGTGACGACCGTCACAACTTGTGACGACCGTCATGCAGGCAAAATCGCCCCACTTCAGTTTCACGTAAAAGAAGCAGTTCCAAGTCCCAAATAGTGGACCACTACTCCCTGATTATTCTGCCTCAAAGTCCACCCTCTTCAAATGATAACCGTTAGAATTCCATTTCTATAAAAGGGGAAGAAGGGGACCTCAGAAAGGGAGCCGCATTCATACAACGAAGTGTTGCCCAATTTATTTCCAGAGCAAACCTTTCCAGTTTTAATATTCTTATTTGTTTCTCCTTTCTTTTCTGCATTCCTTTTACTTCTTCTGTAATTTCTATTTCCGTTGTACGATTAAATTGGAACAAAGACCAGAATCCTGCCAACATCTGTGGAGGATCTACCCAAAGGCCAATTGGAATATTTACAGGTTTCTCATTTCAATCGTAATTCCAGTTTTATTATGATGCATGCTATTATTTATTGTTTTTATTTATGTTTTACCTTTCCCAAATCCATGTCTAGCTGAATTTAAGTAATCGATATGTAGTAATAATTCGAAAGGGATTTGATAATAACTGGTTGAAAATTGTCTTTTCAAAAGTAATTTATGGTCTGAGTGTTTAAAATTAATTTACTGAATAAACTTCGTCGCGAAAGCGAGAACTTATTTAAAAGTAGTTTTGCCACGAAAGTGGGAAATTAATTAAGATACGAACCAACAAGCGAAAGTTGCGGCAAGATCAGATAGTAAACACTAGTCATTCATTTTAATAACAGCGAAAGCACTTTAAAATGAATTAGAACTTAGAGATTTCCAAAAAATAATTTTAACCCCGAATGGGATACAAAAGTGTACGTTTGGCCCTTAGAATTATGATTAGCGTCAATAACCATCGTGAGGCGAGAGTCTTCAAATCACCATTTTCTGCTTAAATAAACTCTGAAAACTATTTCATACACCAGTAACTTGTCAAATCCCCGAAGAACATAACTACTGCATATCGATTCAATTAATTATAATCTAAGTAACATTCTTAGTTCCCTTTTAGTGACAATCTTATTCCCTTAAACATATTCTACCTAGATAAACATAGTAACTCCCAAGAACACTAGTTTGATTACGAGTCCCTGTGTGATCGATATCTATTATTACTACGCGATAGACTGTGCACTTGCAGTTAGGTTGTATTAGACATAGAAAGTCGCGATCAGGAACTAATAGAAAATCAATTCTAAAAATCTTAAGGAAAATCCTATACTATCCTACATGGGTTAAGCATATATGGTACAAAAACCAGGGGAAAAACCTACTCCTAAGGATTCTAATAAAATCTAAATCCAAAGGGTGTGCTAAAGGGGATCCATCAAGGAATACTCCTAAAGGTCTATCTCAAACTCCTACTTAGAATCACCTAAAAATTACAACAAAAATCACTCAAACCTATCAAGGAATCTATAACAAGCATGCAAAATTTCAACATCAAATTCCAAAGCATGAATTAGTAATAAAATCAGCAAGCAAACTACTCATATTATGCATTTTTAATCAATTATTAAAAATCGAAAAATGGACATTAAACTGAAAACAGCACCAAAATAAAATCCAAAGGCATGGAAAAATCAGAAATTCAACAAGGAACACCCACATATTTTTTCCATAATTTTCTGATCATTATTCTAATTAATATGAATTAAACATGAAAAATCAGTTAAAAGAAAATAAAAATCAATTAAAGAAATTAAAGAAATTCAGAAAATGTCAGAGCCACTAGATCTATCTATTAGTCCACTCATCCTACAGCTACGCGCGTGCCACCTCAATTAATAAAACGGTTTGTTTTGATAATGGACAGGATGTGGTGCAGTTGACTAGCGCGTATGGTGTGGACTAATCATAGCCATTCAATGGAGAAGTACTCTAATCCTATGCACCAGAACGTGCCAACTCAGCCAGCCCTAGTCAAACTAAACCTCATGCGTTGGATACTAAGGCCTAGTCAATGAACTCAATCAGATCCAATGGTTCTTACTCATCTTCTCCAATTGAACTGAACAAAGGGGGGAAAATATTCCATGGTGGCCGGAGAAGAGCTCCACCGTCTTCTCCGGCGAGAGCAATCATGCTCTGTGATCAACCTCAACTAAACTCAATGGAAATTACATGAAATCACTCGTCTCCTCACCCTGAGCATGAATCTCTCATCCAAACTCACTGATTCTCCATGAATCTCCAAACCCGATGATGAACAGAAAAACCACCATTTCCAAAATTGTCATCAAACTCCAAATTCTTTACACAGAAATCTTCCTCACCTCTCAAGGATCACAAATCACTATCCAATTCATCCTAACTCTCAAGAATCAAGCAAACACGAGTCCAAACAGAATTTGCATCCAATCCTAAATTATCACTAAACTTCACCATTCCAATACTAAAACGATCTATGTTGTCTCTACAACCTAACCACATGCCAAATTCATGCTAAACAAGCCTAAATCCATATGAATTGTGAAAGATAAAAACCTGGATAGAAGCTTGAAATTGGAGGTTCTTGAGTGTGAATCTTGACTTCAAAGTGTGCAGATTTCTTCACTGAAGCTTGCTGAATGATTCTTGATACTCAGAAGCTCTTGATTCTTCCTCAAACTCCAAAACCGTTTCTTGCTTGAAAGCTCAAAAACTCCAAATGCAATAACTGTTTTCTCTCCAAATGCTACCCAAAAACCGATCTGAACATGATCCAAGACTTATATATGATGTGTTAGGATCATAACCTGGCCCAATTATGGCCCAATTTGATTAATCCAAAATTCAATTTTCCTTCAATGAACAACTATGGCAGACACGGGTTCTGGCTCTGTTTTAGCTTGATTTCCACTCAAATGACTTGCATAACCCTCCTTGAATGTGAATGGATCAGTTTAAAGGCTTGAATTGATCCTATGGTCAATCTTTGGTGTGTTACTTCAATTCTAAGTAATCCAAACAAAGTCCATGAATTATGCCTCAAACCAAAAATGTAATATTGCCAATCCTTTCCAAATGCCTTTGGCAGTAAAAAATGCACAAACTTGTGAAGTTTGGCACAAAAATGAATTAAAATGGAATTTTCACTTTTCATGCCTTTTATTTATCCTTTTTTCAACTTTTCTTCATACACTTCCATATTCAATCCATATCAATGGATGTTTGGGTGATGGTTAGACTAAAAACACCATTTTGAACAACTTTCAAGTTGATCAAAAGTTCATTTGAGATGTCTAATTTGATGAAATTGACCTTTAACCAAAAATGACCTGTAATTCTAAATTCCCAAAATACCATTGTCTTGTAAAGCTTGTAACTTGAGTTTTACAAATCCAATCATGGACTTCTAGTACTTTCTAGAAAGCTAAGAAGATAAGGAACAACATTCATGTTGGCCAAAAGTTCATGAGAATCATCTTTCTAGGTCAAAAGTGTCATGCAAGTTGGTTGACTTTCAAGCTCCAATTTCACATGCCTCAGATGACCTGTAACTTGTCTGGCTCATAACTTGAGTTCTATAAACCCTATCAAGGACTTCTAGTACTCAACTTAAAGCTATGATCATGATCTACAACAATCATGTTAGGGTAAAGGTGAGATGAAAATCCCATCTTGAGTTAAGTGGTGTTGAAGTTAGGCACCAAACCAGGGGATTTTACACTGTCAAGCATAGCAACCCTAGCTTAGGAACTCCTCACACTCTTGATTCATGATGAGTTGACCTTGGAATCATCCCTTGGGCATCTTAAGACATAAATCCATTATCACATTTCCTTGGAATTAGGTCTCAACCTTCTTCAAATCATCAGTTATCCTATGATTGACCAGATGAAACCCTAGTTGTACCAATCTTGGTAGTAACTTCGTATCCTTTGCATATTGACCTGTCTAGGCTTCAAAATGATCTTCAATGCTTCTCATGAACTCTCTCAAGGTTTCAAGTCCAACTTCATGGATTCAGATTCATCTGATGGCTTCCCACAACTCTCAAGTTAGGAGATCTACACACTTGGTTCAACCACTTTCTCTGAGGATCTTTGGCTTCTCTGGTGAGGATATCAACCCCTGAACACTTGGATAACCCTCTTAGCTAGCTTCATAGTCTTGTGTAGCCCTTGAATTGGTAGTCATACCTCTTGATCTCCTGCATACATGTCAATGCAATACAAATGATAATGCTAATATGAATGCAATGAAACACAAACTAGGTAAAGAAATGGTTAGGCAAATTTTGGAGTGCAACAGCTGCCCCTATTCAAACAGCTTGGACCTGACTGGGTGAGAAAAAAACGGTTCTCAAACAATTAAGGTAAAAGACGGTTGAATACCAACAAACCCGGAAATTTGCCAACCGCACAAGTACACGGTACTCTGAAGGGGACAAATCTTCGGAAACGGAAATAATAGTTGCACGGCAACTTGCTGGAGAATTACTGATCTGACGTATCTGATATCACTGCATCCTCAAATCATCAAGGGATCACCGGTTACACGTAACTGGTGAAGGGTTTAATCTCAAATCTCTGTCAGGATGATCATTTATGTCCTCAAGTTATCAAGGGATCGCCAGTTACACGGTAACTGGTGATTTGCCAACCGCACAGGTAAACGATACTCTGACTGGTAGGACAATCTTCGAAATTGGAAATGACGTTCGATTACACGGTAACCAGAAATTTGCCAACCGCACAAGTAAACGATACTCTGATTGGTAAGACAATCTTTGAAGTCTGAAATGGCAGTTACACGGCAACTGGCCCAAATCTCCATCAGGATGATCATCAGATTTCACTGCATCTTCTTCCTCA
The DNA here is from genome assembly GCA_963859935.3 of Lathyrus sativus. Lineage (NCBI taxonomy): Eukaryota > Viridiplantae > Streptophyta > Magnoliopsida > Fabales > Fabaceae > Lathyrus > Lathyrus sativus. Next base: position 935,134,813 of record OZ012735.1, read on the forward strand.
AGTCATCAAGGGATCGTCGGTTACACGGTAACTGGTGATACATAGCTGATGTTACCGTCAGGCACTCTGCGGCACGGCAGCAGAAGAATTCCTCAGGACTCATTGGGTCATCAGGAACTTTGGATAATCAAGTTAATTATGTCGTCGGGCATTCTAAGAAATTCTCGGGCGTCTGCCGGACTTCATCAGTAAGTCGGAAATAGAATCCTCAATCACTCATGAACCAATAAGGATATCTGAACTTTTGCCGTCAGGCACTCCGCGTCAGCTGGGAGAACTGCTTCAACATCGCAGTCGGACTTCATCAGTAAGTCATCAAGGGAAATTTCAACTTCTCTGTTCAAAAACCTGTTGGGGATGACACATCTCCGTTGGGGATTCTGGAGAACTATCAAGTAACTCTGCTTTGGGGATTTAGGAATCATCCTGGATGAATAAACTCTGCTGAGGAAATCAAGAATCATCTTGAACAAACAGCTCCGCCGGGGACTTCAAGAATCATCTTGAGCAAACAACTCTGGCGACTTCACTGTGGATTTTAAGAATTATCTTAAACAAAACAACTTTGCTGAGGAACACCTGCAAAACAAGAACGGTAACGACCTATCTCATGTTTCGCATGCATATGATTGACAATGGCGTAATGCTCCACACGGTGGAAGTGCTACGCGTTTAGGATAGATGCTATGCAATCATGCAAAATGTTATGATCCCATCAGCAAAATAAGTGCTGAAGGGAAAATCCTCCTGTCAATGAGAAAGAACCACTCTGGAGGAGTCATCCTGCCGAGGAGAAAAAGTCACACCAATCTCAATTGGACTTAACCTGGGGAGACGAACTTTAGTCGACTCTCTGCAGGGGAATAAAGTTCTACGAGAACCTATACTTGCTCAACTGGGTATACGAACCACAAACTGTTGAGGAAACGATGTCAATCGCAGAAATAAACTGCACGGCCTTTGCAGATAGAATCTTCCTGGAGATAATGACTCCGATGGGGAAATACAGCATCAGCTATTCCGACATTCTACTGGGGAACACCAATAATGCCCTGAACAGCTTCCAAGGATTCGACTCTCTTGAAGGACTGCAAACTCGGTTGGGGATACGCAACCAGACGCTGGAATAAATCCTACCTGCCGGGGAGAATACACTCTGTGGGGAATCTCAATTTCGCTGGAGACTTCAGTCTGGACTATCGGAAGCTGAACACTTACGAATAGTCTTCTACGAGAAACTACACATTGACCCAGAGCTGGGAATGAATATACACTTCAGCGTATGACTCAGCTGTGGAAATGATGATCCTGCCTAGGATGCATCTGGTTGGGGAGAATCTATCTCTGCTTCGGGAAACATATCAATGCTCACGGTCCCATGCTCAGACTCCATGGGGAAACACTGCTGAACTCGCTGGGGAAGAAGGAATCATCCTGCTTGGAAAACATCTGGCGTACTGCCTGGAGGGTGACGTCCCTGCAACAAAATGAACAAACAGACAAGATACCCTTCACAAAGGAACCTATCAAGGTTATCATCCTGTGACAATGTTCAAGTAATTCAATGTTTCAACAATTATCGGCCTACGCCAGCAAGTTTATGTATGCACATTTTATCAAAAACATCGGGCGTTCTTTTTTCGCAAACAAAACAGATAAAAACTAAACAAACAAACAGAATCGCTGAATAGTATATGTTTATTGATAACGAATCCCTGAATAGGCAAAATGTTTTACAACAGATGCAAGCTCCTGAAATGAGGAAGCTGCGCAAGCATAATAACATAAATATACATCAGTATACATAAATGTCGACAATGTGGCATAGACGAACACCATGAGTTGATCCCTCTATGACCCACTCGACTTCGATACTTCTCCGATGCTTCAGCTTCAGAAGAGATTGATTTGGATAAACGGCCCTCAGGTCTTCCCAAACCACTAAACAATGAAAGTTCACACGTGGAACGCAGTTATTTGCTTTTTCAATCTCTAACTTTTGCCTGAACTGCCTTTTCGGGTTTTCGATCCACCGGGATACCCTTTTTTGCCAAAGCTGCCCTTTCAGGTTTTCGACTTTGCGGGTGTACATTTTTCATTTATATCCCTAATTTTTGCCCGAACCTTTTTCTTTTTTATGGTTCGCCGGGATGCCCCATTTTTGCCTGGATATTCTTTTTTCTTTCCATCGGGTCATTTTTAAGCAAAGTATTTTTTAATTGCGTCCGTGTTCACAGGGGATGCAAAATCTTTGCCATCCATCGTGGATAACAACAAGGCTCCTCCCGAGAATACCTTGCTGCGACGTACGGGCCTTCGTAGTTAGGAGTCCACTTGCCCCTGTGATCGGAATATGGTGGAAGAATCTTCTTCAGGACGAGATCACCCATCTGAAAGCTTCTAGGACGCACCTTCCTATCATAAGCTTTCTTCATTCGGCTCTGGTACAGACGACTATATGCAATCGATGCCAATCTCTTCTCATCCATCAGACTGAGTTGATTTAATCAGTTCCTAATCCATTCTGCCTCATCGAGTTTCACGTCAACCAAAACTCGCAAAGAAGGAATCTCGACTTCCAACGGTAGGACAACCTCCATACCGTACATTAGTGAGAAAGGAGTTGCCCCGTTTGATGTGCGTACCGTCGTATGATAACCGTGCAATGCAAATGGCAACATCTCATGCCAATCTTTGTAGGTCACAACCATCTTTTGTACTATCTTTTTAATGTTCTTGTTAGCCGCTTCAACTGCACCATTCATCTTCAGCCGGTAAGGTGATGAGTTGTGATGTTCAATCTTGAAGCTCTGGCATAACTCCTTCATCATCTTGTTGTTTAGATTCGAACCATTGTCAGTAATGATCCGCTCGGGAACTCCGTATCGACAGATGATGTCCTTTTTTATGAATCTGGCTACCACTTGCTTGGTCACGTTAGCGTACGAGGCTGCCTCCACCCACTTGGTGAAGTAGTCGATGGCTACCAGAATGAAGCGATGACCGTTAGACGCAGTGGGCTCGATCTTGCCTATCATATCAATGCCCCACATGGAGAACGGCCACAGGGATGGCATGACGTTCAACGGGCACGGCGGTACATGAATTTTATCAGCATAAATCTGGCATTTATAACATCTCTTCGCAAATTTGAAGCAATCCAACTCCATCGTCAGCCAGTAATATCCTGCTCGTAGGATTTTCCTCGTCATAGCATGCCCACCGGCGTGCGTACCAAATGTGCCTTCATGGACCTCTTCCATAAGCAAACTAGCTTCTCTTTCGTCCACACATCTGAGTAGCACGAGATCGTGATTTCTCTTATACAGAACTCCATCAGGATTGAGATAGAAATTTCCAGACAGCCTCCTCAGAGTCTTCTTATCCTGGGTTGACACTCCCGTAGGATACTCCTTAGTCATAAGGAAGGTCTGGATATCATGGAACCATGGCTTGCCATCAGAGGCTTCCTCAATTGCAAAAACGAATGCAGGTCTATCAAGACGAGAAATGACAATTCTTGGGGCTTCATTCCAAAAATTGATTATGTACATCGAAGCCAACGTGGCTAAGGCATCAGCCATCTGATTTTCAGCTCTAGGCACATGATAGAGTTCTACTCGATCAAAGAACAGAAGCAGCCTTCTGGCATAATTCATGTACGGAACCAAATTCGACTGACGAATTTCCCACTCCCCTTTAATTTGGTTAACCACGAGTGTCGAGTCACCATATACATCCAGGTTTTTGATTCTCAAATCAATAACTTCTTCTAAACCCATGATGCACGCCTCATATTCTGCTTCATTGTTGGTGACCAGAAAGGTCAATCTGGCACTGAACGGGATGTGGGATCCCTAGGGAGTCGTAATGATTGCCCCAATACCACTTCCATACGAATTAACCGCCCCGTCAAATATCAATTTCCACTAGGACTTCCTATCTGGCCCCTCGTCGGGCAACGGTTCATCACAATCTTTCACTTTGAGAAACATGATATCCTCATCAGGGAATTCAAATTTCATCGGCTGATAATCTTCGATAGGCTGTTCGGCAAGGTACTCAGACAATACACTTCCCTTGATGGCCTTTTGGGAAACATACTGAATGTCATACTCCGTCAACACCATTTGCCATCTGGAAATCTTGCCCGAAAGCGCTTGCTTCTCGAAGACGTACTTGATCGGATCCATCTTCGAAATTAGCATGGTTGTGTGATTGAGCATATACTGTCGTAAACGTTTGGCAGCCCACGCGAGTGCGCAACACGTTTTTTCCAGCATCGAGTAACGGGACTCACAATCTGTGAACTTTTTACTCATGTAATAAATGGCATGCTCCTTTCTGCCAGTCTCATCATGCTGACCGAGAACGCAACCCATGCTATTCTCAAGAACTGTCAAGTACATGATTAAGGGTCTTCCGACCACTGGGGGTATCAAAATCGGAGGTTCCTGCAGATACTGTTTTATCTTATCAAATGCCTTCTGGCAATCCTCGTTCCAGATAATCGCCTGATCTTTTTTCAATAGCTTGAACATCGGTTCACACGTGGCCGTGAGCTGAGATATAAACCTTGCAATGTAGTTTATTCTGCCCAGGAAACCACGAACTTCTTTTTCAGTCTTTGGCGCTGGCATATCTTGTATTGCTTTTATCTTCGCAGGATCAACCTCAATGCCTCTTTCGCTCACAATAAACCCCAGTAGTTTTCCAGACCGTACTCCAAAAGTACACTTGTTAGGATTCAGCCTCAACCTGAACTTCCTAAGCCTCTCAAAAAGCTTCAGCAAATTGACCAGATGTCCCTCCTCCGTTTGGGACTTCACAATCATGTCATCAACATAGAATTCAATCTCATGGTGAATCATGTCATGAAACAAAGTGACCATCGCCCGCTGGTAAGTGGCCCCTGCGTTCTTCAGACCGAAAGGCATTACCTTGTAGCAAAACATCCCCCGAGGTGTAATAAACGTGGTTTCCTCCATGTTTTCCGGCGCCATCTTAATTTGGTTATAGCCAGAGAAGCCATCCATGAATGAAAACACAGAAAACTGAGATGTATTGTCGACCAACACATCAATATGAGGGAGCAGAAAATCATCCTTAGGGATCGCCTTATTCAAATCCCGATAATCAACGCACATCCGCACCTTACCGTCCTTCTTCGGTACATGTACTATGTTGGCGACCCACAGAGGGTAAGTAGTGACCGCTAAAAAGCTAGCATCCAGCTGCTTTTGCACTTCTTCTTTGATCTTAACGGCCATATCTGGTTGTGTCCTTCTAAGCTTCTACTTAACGGGAGGATAATCTTCTCGCAGTGGTAGATGATGAACCACTATGTCAGTGTCGAGTTCGGGCATATCCTCGTATGACCAAGCAAAGATGTCACTATACTCTTGAAGCATCTCGACCAATCTCTGCTTGATATCGCTCTGTAATGCAGCCCATATCCTGACATTTCTGACAAGTTCCTCAGAACCCAGATTAACGATCTCAATCTCTTCCTCGTGAGGCAGAATGATCTTATCTTCTTGTTTCAACAAACGGGCCAACTCTTCGGGAAGGTCTTCATCTTCATCAATCTCTTCTTCAGCTTGATATATCAGGCAATCAAAGTCGAAGTGAGTCGTAGAAGGTTCAAAGTCGATTTCATATGTAGTGTGAATCCTGCAATAACAAGGGTTAAGCTTAAGCAGAGGTTATGCATGTTAGCACAAACCGTATTGCCATTTTATTGTTTTTCAAAACAAAAGTAAAATAGGAATAACAGAGATCACAAAATTTGAATGCAAAGAAAACGCCCTTTGATTTATTGATAATATGTACATGCATAAGCAATCAAGGCCCTGACAATAAAACCATTGTGCCCCGGGTAGAGTATAAGGTTGTACAATAATTGGAAAAGACAAAGCATTACTCTTTGCGCGTCACTTGGATGACGTCCTGGACGGACTAGTTGTTGAGGCTCTGGCCTGGTTTGCTCGGCTGAATCCAGGAGTCCAGGTCGCAATCACTATCTTCTTCGTCTTCAGACACGACATTGGCATTCTCAAATATCACCCCACCTCTTGTGAACTGAATCGGCCCTTTGACGCACGGCGCACTGCGAGAGGAGGAAGAATCAGCAGAAGGAGAATACCCTAACCCAAACTTATCCTGCTTGTTAGGGATTTCCAGAACTTGCCCCCAGCCTGGGGCAGAGCCAGCTTGGACAACATCTTGAACTTCCTTGAAGAAAGAGAGATTCATCTCGGGTTTCTCAATCATCACCGGAATCGCATCCTTGACCCTGACGGTCTCAAACGCCTGGCACAAAGTTTCGTGGACCTCGCCATCCACCTCAACATATTTGAAAGACGACAAATGGCTCACCATTATGTCCTCTTCACCACAAATGGTCACGATGCTGCCCCCCACAACATACTTCAGCTTCTGGTGCAATGTGGAAGTCACTGCGCCCGCAAAATGGATCCAAGGTCGGCCCAATAGATAGTTATAGGCGGGCATGATATCCATGATATAGAAAACCGCGTCAAAGGTTTCTGGCCCAACTTGAATGGGTAGAGTTACCTCTCCGAAGACATGACGCTTAGTTCCATCGAAAGCTTTTACCACCAGATCATTGGGTGTACAAATTAATCCTCTCGTATCCAACCTCATTAGAGCTTTCTTAGGGAGAACGTTCAGAGATGATCTCGTGTCCACCAACACATGGGACATAACCGTTCCTCGACATTCTATCGAGATATGCAAGGTGTAACACGGTGGGAGAACTGACTTTAAACAATGTTGCGGATAGCAAGAGTCGCCACCGACTTTTATTTTATCCATAAGGAAAGGTTATAAAAGAACAGGAAAGACCTTAGAGAATATTTTGGGTCCGGGGGGTAGGTTATGAAAAGGGAAGGTGTTAGCACCCTTTTCATCCATGGTTATCCATGGGCTCTTAGGTACTTAAGCTCACTTTTGAATTGTTTTGAAAGTGTAGTGTGTGAATAGCAAAAAATTTCAGAATAGTTTAATAATAATCCGTGTATGGATGTGAAAAAAAACTTGTTTGAAAATTTTGTTGGAAATTTGTTTAAGTGTGGAAAAGTTTTGAAATGAGCAAGTATCTAGGAGTAGTCTACCCTAATGTTTTAAGGTCTTTCTTATTCTTTATCCTTTCTTTAGTAAGACTATCCCTACTAAAATGGAGTAGGTAGTCCTTACTTTGGATGTTAAGGGACATGTGAGGGACAATTGGATTTTTGAAGGCCATTGTGGGGTGTAATAAGCAAACTGGAGGGACTATCATCATTTTTCGAAAGGGACTCGATTCGTAAAGGCAACCATAAGGGACTTTGATGATTTTTCTATTTGAGGGACTTGCTTTATACACCCCACTTAACCATTATTCGTAGGCAACTTGAGGGATATCCTTAGGAAGTGAGACGGCGATTAAAATCGACTTACGTGTGTGACGTGTTTATTTTAATTATCTTTATTTAAAAGTGATCTAAATTTATTTTAATATTACATACATGTTGTTACACTCCCTAATTACTAACCATAATAATAATTAAATAATTAAACAACTTTACATCCAAGAAACAATTACAAAATAATAAGCAAAATAATTAAATAGAAAAGATAAATAAAATATAAATAAGCAATAATAAATAATAAAGGGGGTTAATTCTAAGTTTACTCGGCAAGACATCGCATCTTGTGCCTACGTATCCTTACGGGAGTGGAATCAGAGTAATCGTAGTTCCCCTCAATAGGGAGGTTAGAAACTTCTTGACTGTGGTCAAGGTCTCAAGGGGAATAAACGCATCTTAAGGACACGCTTACGTGGAGTGTAGAAACTCCAAATCTCTACGTTGAAATGTTAAGTTGTAATTAGGGTTAAATTAGGGATTCCACGGCGGGAAACCCTAAAATGAGCGCGGCGGCTCTTTGACCTAATGCTAAGGGTAAAATTGTAATTTTGCCTGCGGCGAGGCATTTGTGAAAATTAGGGTTTGTAGTTTGTAGTTTTGAGGATTTGAAATTGAATGTGTGAAGTTTTACAGACTATTGGCGCGGCGGCCAAACAGTTAGACCTAACCTTCGGATGTGTGCAATGTGACAGAAATAATAGTAAACGCGTGAGATAATTGAATCATGCAAACAGAGAGATAATGTCATAATTTAAACCATGCAAGCAGAAATTTAAAGGCAGAATTTAAAGAGCGATTGTTAAGTTCGCGAGGTTACATGAGAGGAGCAGATACAATATGATAATGAAATTTGAATTGAACAATAATAAAATAAAATAAATAACGGTTCTAGTTATTATTTTAAAAAAAGGATTTTAGTTATTATTTTAAATTTATCTAAAAAAAAAGTTTTTCTTAAAAATAATAGGTTTTCATATTAATTTGGAAAAGATGTTAATGTTATTTATTTTAAAAAACAGATTTTTATATTATAACAAATTTTAATAAATTAATGATAACAATAATAATAATAATGGTAATAATAATGATAATAATGATAATAATAATAAATAATGATAATAATAATAATAATAATAATAATAATAATAATAATAATAATAATAATAATAATAATAATAAAGCAATAATGAATTTTAAATGTGCCAAATAACCCAACAATGTTGCTAACGCAGAAATGCGCTCATCGCAACCAGATCTAAATCGGACGAAACAAAATTTATCGCAAAGAAAAAGAAATTAAGCAAAAAATAGTATTATTGCTCACACAAAAATGCGATCATCGCAACCAGATCGAACTAACACAAATGTCACGCGTCATGCACACAAATGTGCAAACATCGTATCGACATAATTCGATCAAAAATCTTATATATATAAACTCTAACAATTTAAAAATTATATATATATAAACGTAACAGTAATAGATAAAGAAAAAGAAATAACGGTAATAGATGAAGAAAAAGAAATAACGGTAAAAGATGAAGAAAAAGAAACAACAGTAATAGATGAAGGAAAAGAAATAACGGTAAACGATGAAGAAAAAGAAACAATAGTAATGGATGAAGAAAAAAACTAAATAACGGCAAACGGCACTCACTCCTCTTAGGTTTTTTTCATTCTCTCCCCTTTTTCCAACAAGGCAACACATGTATATATAGGGAACAAATTAGGGTTAACACCAAATTGTCAATAATGTCCCTAAAGCCCATTTTAAAGCCCAAACTAAATAATTAGTTAAGAAAAAATAAAATTTAAATAATTTAAAATAATTAAAATAAACTTAAAATAAAAACTAATAATCCTATTGATTCCTAAAATAAAAAATATTATAAAAAGAACAAAATTTTTTTCAATATTTTTTATTTTATGATTTTTTGGATATTTTTATGAATAATTTAGAAAAAAGTGAAAAAAATAATATTTTAAAAAATGATTTAATTAAAATACGAAAATAATAATTAAATAATAATAAAAAACTATTTTTGTTATTTTTTTAATGAAAGATAGAAAAATTTAGAGTAAAAATAATAAAAAACAAAAAAAAGTGACAAAGGTGAGATTCGAACTCTCAACCTCTCACACTCATAACTCCTTACACATGTCCTCCTGCCAATTGTGCCATTTTTACTTTTTAGAAAAAAAATGCATGCCATATGATATTTACCTCTCTTTGATGTTGGCAAAAAAAAAAAATCATGAAGTTTGACTTTGGTTTGACCACAGTTGACCTCAGTTTGACCTTTTAACTGCATTGACTGCTTTTGACTTATCTGATCATCTGACTGAGCAAACTTTTGAGAAAAGTCTTGAAACTTGACATGGGGGTTCTTATACACATATAAGATGTTATGAAGCTCACTTGAAGTCTTGGAAGTCCATTTAGCCTGATTAAAGTCAAAACCCTAGTTTTGGATGCACTGCTTAGGAGGTGCATTGTCTGAGGGAATTGTCAACTCTTCTGACCAATTGTGAATTTTGTGAACCTTGTGAACCTTATTGGAACACAAAGTCTTGTATTGTGAGGGCAAATTTTGGGGTGCAACAGCTGCCCCTGTTCAATTTTCTGAAACCTGAGGGGTTAGATTGGTATATTTGCCAGTCGTAACCTGGAAGGTTGAAGGGGATTGAACACAAAAGCCCAAAAATTTGCACTCACCAGTGCATGGAGTGATATTGATGGTTGGTTGAACATGATTGAGTGGGCTTAAAGATGCCACTAGGGGAAAGTTCTTCAGTAGTATAATGAGAACTGTCAGGAGTCTGGAGTAATACTGATGTAACAGCATGTCTTCATGAGGATAGAGCAATCAATAATGATAACCCTAAAGCAGTCTTGAAGTGATAAATCTGACCTCAGGAGGATAGAGCAATCAATAGCTCTAAAGCAGTCTTGAAGTAATAATGGCTTCAGGAGGATAGAGCAATCAATAGCTCTAAAGCAGTCTTGAAATAATAATGTGATATGTCTTCAGGAGGATAGAGCAATCAATAGCTCTAAAGCAGTCTTGAAGTAATGATTTCAGGAGGATAGAGCAATGGATAGCTCTAAAGCAGTCTTGAAATAATAATGTAATTTCAGGAGGATAGAGCAATGGAGAACTCTAAAGCAGTCTTGAAATAATTAGATGGCTTCAGGAGGATAGAGCAATGAATAGCTCTAAAGCAGTCTTGAAATAATAATGTGATATGTCTTCAGGAGGATAGAGCAATCAATAGCTCTAAAGCAGTCTTGAAGTAATGATTTCAGGAGGATAGAGCAATGGATAGCTCTAAAGCAGTCTTGAAATAATAATGTGATATGTCTTCAGGAGGATAGAGCAATCAATAGCTCTAAAGCAGTCTTGAAGTAATGATTTCAGGAGGATAGAGCAATGGATAGCTCTAAAGCAGTCTTGAAATAATAATGTGATATGTCTTCAGGAGGATAGAGCAATCAATAGCTCTAAAGCAGTCTTGAAGTAATGATTTCAGGAGGATAGAGCAATGGATAGCTCTAAAGCAGTCTTGAAATAATAATGTAATTTCAGGAGGGTAGAGCAATGGATAACTCTAAAGCAGTCTTGAAATAATTAGATGGCTTCAGGAGGATAGAGCAATGAATAGCTCTAAAGCAGTCTTGAAGTAGTAATATGACCTCATGAGGATAGAGCAATGAATAGCTCTAAAGCAGTCTTGAAGTAATAGGATGATTTCAGGAGGATAGAGCAATCAGTAGCTCTAAAGCAGTCTTGAAGTCATGAGAGGCTATCAGGAGGATAAAATAACCCTGAGGTTACAATAAAGCAGACCCAAAGTAATAAGAAGCTCATCAGGAGGATAAAGTAACCCTGAGGTTACAATAAAGCAGTCCCAAAGATCATAAGATTGTTTGTTGGATAATTAACCTGAAAACAAGGTAGCATTCTGTATAACAACATTAGTTTATGCTTTATGTATGCATGTATGACATGATGCACTTAGGTAATGTACTATAGACATATATGTTATGGTATGATGTAAATGATGTATGTATGCTATGATACTGCTGGAAGTGTCTGGATATCCTTGTATAACAACTGCTGGCCAAGGAAAATAAATCCCGATTCGTTGTTGAAGAATATATAACCCTCCGTCTGCTGGGGATAACAAGGTATAGATAACCTCCCGTTGTTGGGGATAGTAGGGTATAGATAACCTTCGTTTTCGTTTGATAGTAGGATAAGTATAACATCCCGTCTTCGTTCATCGTGCCCTTATTGGAAAGTAATTTCCCGTATATCCGTATGAGGATAAAAGAGATGGATATAAATTCCAGGGGAGATTAGACTTTGTGAAAATGGATTAGTCCTACTGATGGTTTGTAACTGTCTTGTAAAGATGAACCGGCGAAGCTTCGTTGAAATCCTTCCCTCGTTCGTCCTTAGTAAATACTATTACTGCATTTTCATGCATTTCTGGTAAACATCAATCATATTAGAAGCATACATGCGTTTCTGGTAAACATCAATCATATTCAAAGGCATACATACATTCAAACACAACCAATGGACGTTTCGCTTATGTAAATAGGGTAAAAGTGAATCTGGATTCAAAAGATGGAATTTATTTATATCAAAAGTGACCCATACACGGGTAAGTTTGTACAAGGAGACATAAACCCTAGTAAGAGAATTTTGTCATGAAGTTTTACAAAAAGAATCAGCTATGTGGGAAATAATCCTATTGAGTTTCAATTCTACTATTGCCACTCAAGTATCTCATCTCCTTGCTGTTGAGACGGAAACGATTGGATTGAGCTTTATCTGTTTGAGCTTGAGTAAGTAGTACAACTGGTCGCAGTTTCATGAGTGATCCAAACGAGACATAGTCATACGCTTTAATCCCTAACTTTTGCCTGGATTGCCCTTTCAGGTTTTCAATCCACCGGGATACCCTTTTTTGCCCAAGCCGCCTTTTCAGGTTTTCGACTTGCCGGGTGTACATCTTTTTATATATATATCCCTAATTTTTGCCCAAACCCTTTTGGTTTGCCGGGATGCCCTTATTTTTGCCTAGGCCTGTCAACCTAGCGGGTCTCTTTTTATGCGTAGTATTTTTTAACTATGTCTGCGTTTACAGGTTGTGGGAAGTCTTCACCATCCATTGTAGTCAGTATCATGGCACCTCCTGAGAATACTGTCTTGACTACAAATGGTCCCTCATATGTTGGAGTCCACTTGCCCCTTCAGTGTCAATCTCATTGCAGTATGCAGGCTTCTCAAATCTATCAATGGTAATCTTGGGAGCTTCATCATCCCAGCTTATCTCAAACATAGATGCCATGGTGGCCAATGCGTCTGCCAACTGATTCTCTCTTCATGGAATATGTCCAAAAGTAATCTCTTTGAAATGTGGGATCAAAGACAACACTTGTTCTCTGTAAGGAATGAGATTATCATGCTTTGTATCCCAATCTCCTTTAATCTGACTTACTACCAGAGCTGAATCTCCATACACCTCAAGGAACTGAATCTTCATATCAATAGCAACTTGCATACCCATGATACATGCCTCATACTCAGCCATGTTATTGGTACAATAGAAACAAAGTCTGGCAGTAATCGGGGTATGACAACCTTCAGGGGAACTAATCACAACACCAACACCATTACCATGTGCATTGGAGGCACCATCAAAAACCATAGTCCATCGGGATCCTTGTTCAGGTCCGTCATATTGTCCAGGTTCTTTGGTAACAGACATAATGTCTTCATCAGGGAACTCAAAATTCATTGACTGGTAATCACCTACTGCTTGATGAGCCAAATGATCAGCAACAACACTCCCCTTAATGGCCTTCTGAGTAGTATACTGTATATCATATTCCGTCAAGATCATTTGCCATCTTGCAATTCTTCCGGAAAGAGCAGGTTTCTCAAATATGTACTTGATTGGATCCATCTTCGAAATCAACAAGGTAGTATGGGTCAACATATACTGTCTTAGTCGGCGAGCAGCCCATGCCAAAGCGCAGCAAGTTTTCTCGAGCAGTGAGTATCTTGTTTCACAGTCGGTAAACTTTTTGCTAAGGTAGTATATTGCCTGCTCTTTTCGACCAGACTCGTCATGTTGCCCCAATACACACCCCATTGAGTTGTCTAATACTGTTAGATACATAATCAAGGGTCTTCCATCAACTGGTGGCATTAAAATTGGAGGTTCTAGCAAATATCTCTTGATTTTATCAAAGGCAGTCTGGCACTCATCATTCCATTCCATCACCTGATCTTTCTTCAACAACTTGAAGATTGGTTCACAGATGGTAGTTAATTGGGAAATAAATCTTGCAATGTAGTTCAATCGTCCCAAGAAACCTCTAACCTCCTTCTCAGTACGGGGAGCTGGCATCTCTCGTATAGCTTTCACTTTTGCAGGATCCACTTCAATACCTTTTCCACTGACAATGAAACCCAGGAGCTTTCCAGATCTAACTCCAAAAGTACACTTGTTTGGATTTAATCTCAACCTGTATTTCTTCAACCTCTCAAACAACTTGTGCAGATGATCAAGATGTTGTTCTTCAGTCTGAGACCTGGCTATCATATCATCCACATATACCTCTATCTCATGATGAATCATATCATGAAACAAAGCCACCATAGCACGCTGATATGTTGCCCCTACATTCTTCAAACCAAATGGCATTACCTTATAGCAAAAGGTGCCCCACTATGTCACGAATGTAGTCTTCTCCATATCTTCAGGCGCCATCTTGATTTGATTGTAACCAGAGAAACCATCCATAAAAGAGAATACCTTATGCTGAGCAGTGTTGTCTACCAGAATATCAATATGAGGAAGTGGAAAGTCATCTTTAGGGCTAGCCTTGTTCAGATCTCTGTAGTCTACACACATACGTACCTTACCATCTTTCTTAGGAACTGGTACCACATTTGCAACCCACTGAGGATAAGAAGTTACGGCCAAGAACCCTGCATTGAACTGTTTCATTACCTATGCTTTGATCTTTTCTGACATTTCAGGACGCATACGACGAACCTTCTGCTTCTTTGGACGACAATCTTCTTTCACTGGCAAACAGTGAACCACAATGTCTGTAACCAACCCTGGCATATCTTCATAAGACCAAGCAAAGATCTCCACATAGTCACGTAGCATCTGAATCAACCTGCTCTTGACACTGTCCTCTAAATCAGCCCCTATCTTGACCTCTTTTCTGTTTTCTTCAGTTCCCAGACTCACAACTTCGACTGGCTCTTCATGTGGCTGTATAGCTTTCTCTTCTTGTTGTAACAACCTAGCAAGCTCTACAGGTATTTCACAATCGTCCTCGTTTCCGTCTTCAGTTTGATAGATCGGATTCTCGAAATTGTAATTGGCAATAGTAGAACTGTTATCAACTGGATCCAGAGTGGATGAGGATCTGCATTTTAGTGACGTGGGTGTGTGTAAGAACACATAGCTGATAAAGCAAAAATAAAAGAAAAAGAAAGACAAGGAACACACTATTTACGAAAACGAAACGTCCACTGATTTTATTGAATGCAGTATGCAAATGAAATGACAACCCGTAACAAGCACACCATTGTGCCCCGGGTAAGGCACATGGCTTGAAAGTTTTAATTGTTCCAGAAATTACAAATTTAAAAACATAACACAGTAATAGTATTTACTCCTGACTAAAGGAGATAGGGATAACATCTTCAGCTTTTCCATTTATTGAGTCCAGCACCCACAGTAGGAAAAATCCATGCCTCCAAGTTGTAGTCTTCATCTTGATCTCCCACAGCATTGATAACCCCTTGATTGGTGATACGAACAGCACGGGCACGGCGGACAGCCTTCTGGGACTCTGCAGTGAAACCCAAACCAAACTTGTCAGACTTGTATGGAATATCAGGAAGCTGACCCCAAATAGTACAACCACCTTCTTCCACCACAGCTTTTGCATCATTGAGGGAGGCCATTGCCATTGTTGGAGGGTTTCTGATGACCACAGGAACCTTCTTCACAGCAGGAGGAGTCACACAATCCTTAACAGCCCAGGGAACCACTTCAAATGACTGACATGGAGTTTCAATGTATTCACCTTCTACTTCCAGATACTTGAAAGTGTTTACATGGCTGACAAAGTATTCTTCCTCTCCAAAGACAGTAACAACTTTTCCATTCACCGGATATCTCAACTTTTGATGTAATGTGGAGGTCACAGCACCTGCCCCATGGATCCAGGGACGACCAAGCAGACATGAGTACGAAGGACGAATATCCATCACATAGAATGTAGCAGTGAACACCTGAGAGCCAACCTTGATTGGAAGATCAATTTCCCCATGCACTACTCTTCTAGAACCATCAAAAGCCTTTACCACAATATTACTGGGCTTCAATACCGTATCTTCAGGACTCAGCTTGTTCAGGACTTCCTTAGGCAACACATTCAGAGAGGAACCATTGTCTATCAGCACATGAGACAGGGTAGTGCCCCTGCATTCAATTGAAATATGCAAGGCCCTGTTATGATCCCTCTTGGCAGGGGTCAAGTCAGCATCAGAAAATCCTAACCCGTTGTCATAGGTCAGGTGAGCAACACAATTCTCAAACTGATCCACAGAAATTGCACTGGGTACATGAGCCATCTTTAGAAACTTGATCAATGACTTGGCATGAGCCTCAGAACATAATAACAGGGAGAGCATAGAAATCTTTGAGGGAGTATGCCCCAGCTGATCAACAATATCATAATCACTCTTGCGAATGATTTTCAATACTTCTTCCATCTGCTTAGAAAGGTCATCAGCAGCTGGCACATCAGTAGATACAGGCTCAATAACAGGACCCTTGCCCCGAGCATCAGTGGTGGAAGTAATAGCAGGAGTAACTGCACTCTTAGAAGCAACTGGAGGAGAGAAGACTCTTCCACTACGAGTGATCTTGCTAGATCCAGCAATATTATCAATGTCAACAGGCATATCAGGTAAAGGCTCCTGCTTGACACCATGGATGTAAACATCAGACCCATAGTGCCAAGGCACAGCTTTGTCAGATGTATAAGGAATAGGACCCGGAGTGGTAATGATCAGAGGAGCTACTCTGGCTTCAGCAACAACTTTCACAGGACCTTCAGCAGTAATCTTGATTGGGCCCTGATGAGTGATTTTAATGGGACCCTTTGAAGTGATTCTTAGTGGTACTTTGTCAACCATGTCAACCTCTTCAATCTTCTTACCCTGAGTCAAATGATCCACCATACTTTCTACAGATGCTGGTCTTCTTTCAAACACTATAGTATACTTATCCATGAGACGTTGAATCCCATCTCTCAAAATGAAGCAACTATCCGGCTTATAGGTACAATACAAACAATCTTCACGACAGCCTGGAAAGATCCCAGCTTGTACTAACCTCTTTTTGATAACAGACAGTGGTGTGCTCAACTCCATAACCGAATAGACATGCAGATCTTCATCAATATCTTCATCAATGGCGTTGACAGTCTTCTCGTGATTTGGCATTGGAGCTGTAATCACATTTGGAGTACCTGGTGGATCAAACTCAATTTCTCCAGCATCAATCATATCCTGAATTTTGTTCTTCAAGACCCAGCAGTTATTAGTATCATGTCCTGGACAGTTTGAATGATATGCACATCGTGCATTGGGATTGTACTTGGGAGAGGTAACATTGGGATTCTGAGGAGCCTCCCTCAGGGTAATAAGTTCAGCCTTCAACAAGTGTTGCAATGCCTGAGCCATTGACATGTTGATCTTCGTGAACTGTCTTCTAGCCCTCTGTTGGTTGCCTTGAGGCTGCTCTGTTGTTGCAGGAGTTGGATTTGAAATATGAACTGCACTAACAGACTGATGCCTTCTGTTACGATCAGGCTGACCATACACAACATTAGATTCTTTCTTCCCAGTGGGAGGCTTCTTTGCAGCACCTGATGAAGAAGTGCCCACTTGGATCTTACCACTCTTGATACCATTCTCTACTCGCTCTCCTGTCATGATCAACTCAGTGAAGCCAGATGATGAGCTTCCAATGAGATGACTGTAAAACGGACCATTCAGCGTACACATGAACATATCAACCAACTCCCTATCAGTCAAAGGGGGTTGAACTCTTCCAGCTAAGTCTCTCCACTTCTGAGCATACTCCTTAAAGCTTTCTTTGGCACCCATAGACATGCTTTGAAGCTGCATGCGAGTGGGGGGCTAAGTCAGCATTGTATTGATACTGCTTGTAGAAAGCTTCAGCAAGGTCATTCCAATCTCTGATGTTGACACTCTCCAACTGATAATACCACTCTAGCTGAGCTCCAGATAAACTCTCTTGAAAGAAATGGATCCACAACTTTTTATCAGCAGTGTGGGGTTGCATTCTTCTGACATAAGACCTCAGATGCAATTTGGGACAAGAGACCCCATCATAGACAACAAATGTAGGAACTTTGAACCCAATGGGTATGACCACCCCAGATATCAAGCTCAAATCCTCAAAATCCAGCCCAGATGATTTCTGTAATTCCATAGCATCCATTCTATCCACCAGCATCTTGAATTTGTCTTCGTTAGGCTCATGGTAGTAGTTAGCCTCAGAATCAGAGTCCCCCATAGTGTTGTGGAGACTGCCTCTCTCCTGCTCAGATTCTTCAGATTCATAGTCTTCAACCTGTTCCTTGGTCCTGACAGGACCTTTGAACCTTCTTCCCATGTTGAGCAACCCAGCAGACCTTCTAGCCTTCTTAGTCTTCTTGGCCAGCAGTGTCTTCAATTCATCCTGCCCCTTGGATAGGTTCAGGATCAGCTCTTGGAACTGTGCATTCTGTGCCTGGAGATCCTTAACTGATTGTTCAAGAGCCATTGCTGAAATAAACAGCGAGGAGATGAGAAACCTGTGCACAATTATAAACCTGTGATGCAATGATATGGGAATGCATATGCAATGTTTTCAAGGACCGCAGAATTTAAATTTGCTTAAACAAACAAGAAAGTAACTTTTTATTAGTAATAACTTGTTTTGCCTTTTAGGCTTACAAAAAATGAAAACGAAATAAGTACAAAAGATGGGGTTTTAAGTCTCCCATGGACGTTTCCTCTTTGTGTTGAGGTATGAGTTGAGGTTTCGTTCCTCATGAAGTAGCTTTGTTAGCTCTAGGATCCTTGCTTGGCTTGCTTTGTAATGAGCCTCGAAAGTATCCCTTTGCTCTTTCAGTTGGATCTATGATCTCTGCAAGTCTTCCATGTCAGTAGGCATGTCTGGGTGAAGGATGGTATAAACTGTGTCTCCTTCAGCAACAGGTTCCATGGTAACTGGTAGGACGGCAGGATATGGCATCATGAGTGTCTGAGCACGAGATCGTACCCATCTGAGATAAGCCTCCATAGGAATAGTGTACTTAGGCTCCAGTGTCTTGCTGTCAATCCTGTTTACCTTTCCCCAAGCTCGGATGAATCTATGACGGTAACCCTGAAGATCGTCGTCGTAATCAAACACAATGCCCTGAATCAACATGTCATGTGGACCATCGCTCCGGGCGTAACCAAACTGTCGTAAAGCTAGAGATGGGTTGTAGGTGATGCCTCCTCTTATGCCTAGAAGTGGCACATTAGGAAACTCCCCACAACGGTCAATGATGGTGACATTCTCCATAGATCTGGAGCACCAATGGATGTCTGAGTGAGAAAGTGACATGATCCTCTTGGACCATCTGAACCCTTGCTCATTCTTCATTACTGAGCGAGGAAGGTGAGAAATAAACCACCTAGAAAGTAAAGGTATGCAGCACATCAAAGTTCCTCTTGCCCTTGTAGTACGGGTGTGAAGAGAATGTAGGATGTCTCCAAGTAAGGTAGGCACTGGATTGTGACTCAGGAATATGTTGATGGCATGAACGTCTATGAACTGATCAGGATTGGGGAACAACACTAAGCCATAAATCAATAAGGCTAAGATCTCCTCAAAAGCATCGTAGCTCATAGCCTTCAAGAACATTTGAGCTTTATCCACTAATACCTTGGCAAGAATACCTTTAACTCCACTTCTCGTCTCTAGAACAATGTCAGACTTCTTCAGATGTAGAGCTGCAGCAATAACTTCTGGTTTAAGCTCCTTCTCTAAGCCTGTGAATGGCTTCTGATCAAGAACAGGTATACCCAGAAGTTTAGAGAACTCCTCTATGGTTGGAACCAGCTGATAATCAGGAAATGTAAAGCAATGGTGCTTAGGGTCAAAGAACTGAAACAGCACACTCATCATGTCTTCACTGAACCCTGAAGTAACTAGATCCAATAAGTGACCATGTCTCTTGTTGAACTGGGAATGATCAGGCACTAGGGAAACCAACTTCTTGAGCTTAGCAGGTATCCCTACAAAGTTGATCCTGATGGTGTTTCTACGAGCAGAAGCCATGACCTGCAACAAAGAACAAAGATAAATCCTTTGGTCCTTGAAATGGTTAGGGAAAATGATATGCTTATGATGCATGATGATGTCATGATGTCATGCTCAATCACAAACATGTGGCACACACAAACAAGTCACACCATAGCCCTAGGTTTAAAGGCTTGCATGAGGTTCAAAGGCAAGTACCCTCCCCTGAAGTTAGATGGTTCATCCTGTCCTACAAAAGTAACCAGGTTCTAAGGGATCTCAATATCATTGATCCTTCACAAGGGTGGTTGTTCAGAAGGCAACTTACTTGCCAACCAAAACCCTCCAAGTTTAAGATCTCAATGAGCGTAGTATCGAGTGTCAACCAACTTCAGTCTGCACCAAAGCCGGTTACCTCACTACTTTCTAAAGGCCAAGATGAGTTAACTAGGGTTCTAAAAGTCAGTTAGTGCATTGACAACATATGGCAGCCTCAATATTATCCTCAACTTGACTTAAGGAATATAAGCACCAACCAAGAAGTCGCACTAACTATGGCCATCAGATCAACCGTATCGATATACGTCGTACAGTTTCCTTGGTCTATTGCCATTTACCTAAGGTACACTAGATCCGGGTTAGGACCTTTCACACATAAGAGCACCCCAACAATATAATAATAAAGCAAACAAGGCAAACAATTTAAAGTGATCTTAATTCCTAAGGGTACCCCTCTTAAATAGATCCCCAGCAGAGTCGCCAGTTCTGTAACACGGTGGGAGAACTGACTTTAAACAATGTTGCGGATAGCAAGAGTCGCCACCGACTTTTATTTTATCCATAAGGAAAGGTTATAAAAGAACAGGAAAGACCTTAGAGAATGTTTTGGGTCCGGGGGGTAGGTTATGAAAAGGGAAGGTGTTAGCACCCTTTTCATCCATGGTTATCCATGGGCTCTTAGGTACTTAAGCTCACTTTTGAATTGTTTTGAAAGTGTAGTGTGTGAATAGCAAAAAATTTCAGAATAGTTTAATAATAATCCGTGTATGGATGTGAAAAAAAACTTGTTTGAAAATTTTGTTGGAAATTTGTTTAAGTGTGGAAAAGTTTTGAAATGAGCAAGTATCTAGGAGTAGTCTACCCTAATGTTTTAAGGTCTTTCTTATTCTTTATCCTTTCTTTAGTAAGACTATCCCTACTAAAATGGAGTAGGTAGTCCTTACTTTGGATGTTAAGGGACATGTGAGGGACAATTGGATTTTTGAAGGCCATTGTGGGGTGTAATAAGCAAACTGGAGGGACTATCATCATTTTTCGAAAGGGACTCGATTCGTAAAGGCAACCATAAGGGACTTTGATGATTTTTCTATTTGAGGGACTTGCTTTATACACCCCACTTAACCATTATTCGTAGGCAACTTGAGGGATATCCTTAGGAAGTGAGACGGCGATTAAAATCGACTTACGTGTGTGACGTGTTTATTTTAATTATCTTTATTTAAAAGTGATCTAAATTTATTTTAATATTACATACATGTTGTTACACTCCCTAATTACTAACCATAATAATAATTAAATAATTAAACAACTTTACATCCAAGAAACAATTACAAAATAATAAGCAAAATAATTAAATAGCAAAGATAAATAAAATATAAATAAGCAATAATAAATAATAAAGGGGGTTAATTCTAAGTTTACTCGGCAAGACATCGCATCTTGTGCCTACGTATCCTTACGGGAGTGGAATCAGAGTAATCGTAGTTCCCCTCAATAGGGAGGTTAGAAACTTCTTGACTGTGGTCAAGGTCTCAAGGGGAATAAACGCATCTTAAGGACACGCTTACGTGGAGTGTAGAAACTCCAAATCTCTACGTTGAAATGTTAAGTTGTAATTAGGGTTAAATTAGGGATTCCACGGCGGGAAACCCTAAAATGAGCGCGGCGGCTCTTTGACCTAATGCTAAGGGTAAAATTGTAATTTTGCCTACGGCGAGGCATTTGTGAAAATTAGGGTTTGTAGTTTGTAGTTTTGAGGATTTGAAATTGAATGTGTGAAGTTTTACGGACTATTGGCGCGGCGGCCAAACAGTTAGACCTAACCTTCGGATGTGTGCAATGTGACAGAAATAATAGTAAACGCGTGAGATAATTGAATCATGCAAACAGAGAGATAATGTCATAATTTAAACCATGCAAGCAGAAATTTAAAGAGCGATTGTTAAGTTCGCGAGGTTACATGAGAGGAGCAGATACAATATGATAATGAAATTTGAATTGAACAATAATAAAATAAAATAAATAACGGTTCTAGTTATTATTTTAAAAAAAGGATTTTAGTTATTATTTTAAATTTATCTAAAAAAAAAGTTTTTCTTAAAAATAATAGGTTTTCATATTAATTTGGAAAAGATGTTAATGTTATTTATTTTAAAAGACAGATTTTTATATTATAACAAATTTTAATAAATTAATGATAACAATAATAATAATAATGGTAATAATAATGATAATAATGATAATAATAATAAATAATGATAATAATAATAATAATAATAATAATAATAATAATAATAATAATAATAATAATAATAATAATAATAATAATAATAATAAAGCAATAATGAATTTTAAATGTGCCAAATAACCCAACAATGTTGCTAACGCAGAAATGCGCTCATCGCAACCAGATCTAAATCGGACGAAACAAAATTTATCGCAAAGAAAAAGAAATTAAGCAAAAAATAGTATTATTGCTCACACAAAAATGCGATCATCGCAACCAGATCGAACTAACACAAATGTCACGCGTCATGCACACAAATGTGCAAACATCGTATCGACATAATTCGATCAAAAGTCTTATATATATAAACTCTAACAATTTAAAAATTATATATATATAAACGTAACAGTAATAGATAAAGAAAAAGAAATAACGGTAATAGATGAAGAAAAAGAAATAACGGTAAAAGATGAAGAAAAAGAAACAACAGTAATAGATGAAGGAAAAGAAATAACGGTAAACGATGAAGAAAAAGAAACAATAGTAATGGATGAAGAAGAAAACTAAATAACGGCAAAGGGCACTCACTCCTCTTAGGTTTTTTTCATTCTCTCCCCTTTTTCCAACAAGGCAACACATGTATATATAGGGAACAAATTAGGGTTAACACCAAATTGTCAATAATGCCCCTAAAGCCCATTTTAAAGCCCAAACTAAATAATTAGTTAAGAAAAAATAAAATTTAAATAATTTAAAATAATTAAAATAAACTTAAAATAAAAACTAATAATCCTATTGATTCCTAAAATAAAAAATATTATAAAAAGAACAAAATTTTTTTCAATATTTTTTATTTTATGATTTTTTGGATATTTTTATGAATAATTTAGAAAAAAGTGAAAAAAATAATATTTTAAAAAATGATTTAATTAAAATACGAAAATAATAATTAAATAATAATAAAAAACTATTTTTGTTATTTTTTTAATGAAAGATAGAAAAATTTAGAGTAAAAATAATAAAAAACAAAAAAAAGTGACAAAGGTGAGATTCAAACTCTCAACCTCTCACACTCATAACTCCTTACACATGTCCTCCTGCCAATTGTGCCATTTTTACTTTTTAGAAAAAAAATGCATGCCATATGATATTTACCTCTCTTTGATGTTGGCAAAAAAAAAATCATGAAGTTTGACTTTGGTTTGACCACAGTTGACCTCAGTTTGACCTTTTAACTGCATTGACTGCTTTTGACTTATCTGATCATCTGACTGAGCAAACTTTTGAGAAAAGTCTTGAAACTTGACATGGGGGTTCTTATACACATATAAGATGTTATGAAGCTCACTTGAAGTCTTGGAAGTCCATTTAGCCTGATTAAAGTCAAAACCCTAGTTTTGGATGCACTGCTTAGGAGGTGCATTGTCTGAGGGAATTGTCAACTCTTCTGACCAATTGTGAATTTTGTGAACCTTGTGAACCTTCTTGGAACACAAAGTCTTGTATTGTGAGGGCAAATTTTGGGGTGCAACACAAGGCACTATTGTGGTTCCTTCCCTTCGGCGTCAGCTCTAGGTCAGTAAACCCTAATCCATTCCCAACATTCACATGAGCAACTACTCCCTCTAGCTGGTTGACATAGATCTCTTGCGATACATACGCTGCATTCAGAACCTTCAGCAGAGCATTGCGGTGTGCCTCAAAACACAACAACAGATTCAGAATGGAGATCTTAGATGGCGTCTGATGAAGATGATCAACGATCTTATAATCACTTTTCTTGATCAGTCTCATAAATTCTTCGGCATCTTTCACAAGAAGGTACTTTCCTACCTCGCGGGAGGTTTCTTCGAAGACCTTACTCTTACCCCTGTCAGCCTTATCAGCCTTGTCAGCTTTGTCAGCCACAATCTCTGGTGGAGCGAACACTCTTCCGCTGCGTGTTATTCCCCCGGTTCCAACTAGGTTGTCAACAGATTGCCCAGATGGCTCCAACTCCAATTTTTGTCCATTACAGTAGACATCTGTCCCATAGTGCCATGGAACAACATTAATGCTCTCGAATGGTATAGGCTCAGCCTTCGTTATGGTGATCGTAGGTGGCCTTGACGCCGAAATGGTAATCGTTTTACGAGGGATGGTGATAGTGGCAACCTCATCTTTCTGCTTCAGCATTACTTCCCCTGACCTGTTCTCAGCCCTCCGACTAAACTGCAGAATTCCTTCATTCATCAAACTCTGAATCCCTGCTACCAACTAATCACAACCGTCTGAATGATTCGCACAATCCATACACAACCTTCCACAGCCCGGGAAAATACCTTTCTTCATCAACTTGGCTTTGACGAAACCAAGTGGTGTTTTCAAGTCTTTGACATCAGTCAATAAGTCCGAATCTTCCTCTTCAATGATGGCGCTAACCCCATCTCCCTCATGGTTAGGCATAGGGTTTTTTGTAACATTCGGAACATTATCAGAAAAGCTAATTATCTTGGTGTCAACCATATCTTGCACTTTGTGCTTGAATGCCTTACAGTTGTCAATCGAGTGGCCAGGTGCCCCCGAATGAAACTCACATCTCGCGTTCGCATCGTAGCCAGGTGGAGGTGTCCTTGTCAAGGGAGCCAAAGTTCTAGTTTGAACTAGCTGTAACTGAAGCAACGTCTGAAAAAGCTGAGAATACGACATAGGTGGGGTCTCAAGATGACGACTTGACAAAGGAGCTTTGTTCTGATACCTCCGGTACCTTTGCTGGTTCTGCTGCTGCTGCTGCTGAGGTTGCTGGACAGCAGGAATAGTAATGCTAGCGACCTGCTGGTGCTGGCCTTTTCCTTTTCCCCGAGCATTAGATACTGAGCTCGTCTCACCTTCATGTCTCTTACCACTGTAAGGCTTCTTTCCCCCTCCAGCTGAGGATACATCTACACCCTGAATCTTTCCAAGTTTGATGCCATTCTCTACATGTTCTCCAGTGATGATGAGGTCGGAGAAACTTCCTGACATACCACTGACAAGCTTCTCATAATAAACTCCTGGAAGAGTAGCCAAGAACATCTCAACAAGTTCCCGCTCAACCATCGGCGGCTGAACTCTTGCTGCCAGTTCACGCCACCTCTGGGCGTACTCTTTAAATCCTTCGTTGTTCTTTTGAGACAAGTTTTGTAGCTGAACCCGGTTGGGAGCCAGATCACTGTTATACTGATAATTGCATACGAATGCTTCAGCAAGGTCTTTCCACGTACGTACACTGGTGGGTTCCAAACCCATATACCACTCCAGCGAGGGGCCTGACAGGCTGTCCTGGAAGAAGTGCATCAGCAACTTCTCATCTTCAGAATGTGCGGACATCTTTCGGTAGTACGACCTCAGATGGACACGGGGGCAAGTGGTGCCCTTATACTTCTCGAAGTCGGGTACCTTAAACTTGGGAGGCACCTTGAAGTCTGAGATTAGTCCCAGCTTGGTCATGTCAACACCCATAATATTCAAGTTCTCGAAACTCTTCATCTTGTCTTCGAGTGCTTTGAACCTTAAACGGGCTTCAGAATTCAATTCTCCCTCAGCTCCTTTCATCGAGAACAAGTCCTCTTGACGGTCCTCTTGCCATGGTTGATGGCCATTACCCTGGGCAAACCCAACAGCATCGAGACCATACAGATTACCCGCACCAGCATTTCCAGCATTACCAGTTCCTCCAGTATTGCCATTCCCTATACCAGCATTACCATTGGCCTCGAAGCTACCATTTCCGACGCCAGTCGTATTCCCATTAGCTCCAATGTTAGTGACAACATTACCATTACCACTTCCATTCCCTCCAGTCACAAGGATGCCAGCATGTGGGGTCTCAACAAGCGGAGGGTTCAACATATTCCCACCATGTAGCACGCCGTTGCTGTCGACGCGTGCAATCAGAGGTTGCACCAGAGTTCTGAGTTGGTCCTGGCCGTTAGCGACCACTTGCATGAGATCCATGAAGCGATCCATCCTCTCTCTGATCTCTTGAATGTCAGTCTGAACCTGTTCCATCACTCTGGCTTGATTCACTCTGGTAGAGTATCGGTGAATCTGTCTTCGTTCAATCCTGAAATAACCTGCAAGAAAAGGGGTTAGAAAAATAGCTCGTGGTACCTGTTATGCAAATGATTCATGCAAATGAAAATGTGTGTCTGTGCCTTGGGGAGATTCCCCCCCAATCCTAGTTTCCAAGACAAATAAAGCCTAACATCCAATCATGGAAAGAAATCCTTATATATTTATCTGAAAAACACGCGTGGGCAGCGTACAACTGTAATCATATACAAATGAAGCAACAAGGCATGACCCCAACCAACAGGCCTGGTGGTGATCAGCATATCAATGCATAAAAGGTACAAAGAAATACAAAGAAATTAAGTGCGGCTATGGGCACGAAAATCCTCTAGTAACTTCCTCGTAGTGGGATGGTCAGGCTGAGTGAGCAGACCATGGATCAGCAAATCCCTTTGCCTGATGGTATCTGGGAGGTTCTCGGTAACGTCCCTATAAACACCTTCTTTAGAACGGTTTTCCACTCTACTCCTCTTAGCATCAGCTCGGAGTTGACAATCCTGTAAATTCGCCTTGGTCTCAAGAAATCTATATTGGATGTCTCGTCAAAGTGAGGCTTCGGCCTCTATTTTCTTGTCCTTGATCTCAATCTGGAATTCTAACTCGGCTACTCGTTGCTTCAACTTTTCCTCTCGCTCTTTGTACTTGGATAGGGTATTGCTCCACAACGTCTCGTACTTGGATAACTTCCGGTACACCCTATCCAGATCCTGCTTTTTGGTGGTCAACACACTGTGCACTGCCTTCAGGTCCAACCCAAGACGTTCTCTAGAATCAGTCTCCTTGGTCAAATTAGCACCCAAGTGGTTGATCAGTTCTGTCTGCTTCTTGCAGGTGTATACGGCTTCGTTTTTCTCGCTCCGGAGTTGAGCAATCTCTATCTCCAACTCTTCGTTGGCTTTTCATAGCTCTTCTTTCTCTCGGAGTACCTGGTTGAACTTCTGAATATCAACTGTGGTAGGTTCTTTGTACATGGGAGGATACAATGGTTCTACTGCAGGAAACGACATTAGAAACTTGGCGGATCTTTCTCGGACCCAGGCCACATATGGATCAAAGGCCTTGTTGTTGCTTTTTCCTAGCAAGACTTTTCCCTTTCGGTGAATTTTGCTCCAAGCATTCTCTACCTTAGCCAAAGTGTCACCTTCAAGCAACCCTGTGAGATACAGAGATTCCTGTATCTCTTCCTCTTCAGGAGGACCTCGTAGTGCATACCCGAATTGTTGAACCAACAAAGAGGGATTATAATTGATACATCCATTCCTTCCGACCAGGGGGACGTTAGGAAAGCCACCGCAGCTATGCACAATCTCTTTGCCCAGTAGATCTCTATCGAACCAGATGATATTGTCAGCAGACAAACCCATCAAACGTGTAGACCAGGGTGAAGACTCAGCAGAATCAATGAACGGACCCGTCGTAGGAAGATGGCTAGCAAACCACTTATATAGTAAAGGAGCACAACATGCCACGTTCTTCCCCTTTATGTTTTCATTCTTGCTGTGAACTGAGTGATAGACGTCTCCGAGAAGAGTGGGCACTAGATTCCCGGAAGCAAATATGTGGCAGGCATCCATACCTATGAAGTCTGGATGACTTGGGAATAGCACGATCCCATAAATGCAAAGGGCTAAGATGGCATGGAATACATCCCAGCGACCCTTCTTGGCAAACTTTCGAGCCTTTTCCATCAGGAAAGGCAAAGAGAAACCATAAACTCCAATCTTTCTGAACAACACCCCCTTCAACTCTGAATCATCTATACGAAGAATAGTAGCCAACTTACCCAAGTCAGGTTCACCATCAACACGGTAATAAGGCATCTGATTCAACAAAGGTACCCCCAACAAGTCAGAATACTCTTCCAAGGTCGGAGCTAGGACATAGTCTGGAAAAACAAAGCATCTGAGTTGCGGGTCGTAAAACTGCAGAAGAGCGTAGAGGTCGTTCAACTCGTACGTAGAAAGCTTACACACAATACCCAGAAGTCTTCTATAACTCTTTCTGAAATCCTCCATCACTTTCTTATCGGCCAAAGAAATCAAAGCCCGTAACTCTCGGATGTCAGGTGTTGGTAGCTTGTAAGCCACAGTCTTCTATAGATATGTCGTATCAGCCATGAGGATCAAGATCACTAGAACCAGGGGAGAAATATGCACCTGCAACACAGACACACGTTAATGATATGCAAATGAGGATGCAAACAATGCAAAATGCAATCATGCAGCAGGAGATCAAGATGACTGTGTTGTTGAGGAGAAGGACCAAAACTCTGCTCTGTCAAGAACAAACACATCTCTGATGATAAGAACCCTCTGATACCCACAATACTGATTCACTGTCAAGAAAACCAGGTTGTCTGAAGGTTAAGTTTCCTGCAATAACCCGACCCTGCTCACAGGTATGGACCTAATCACGGAAAAGGTTCGGCATCCTATGCGCTTCCCAGCGTCACAGACTTTCACGAAATGGTTACGTTCACCATTTCTGGTTTGGCATCATCACTCCCTGAAGAGGCCTCACTTAGCTGGGTCACAAATGATCGGTCCCCAGAGTCGACAATCCTCAGATCCAAAATCCCCTCGAGTCCAAAGGACCGATAGGAAATCATCAAAGAGAACCTCGTCTGAGTGTGGATTATATGGGAACTGATGCAAGCAAATCAAGCACGTCCACCACTAATCCACTCTAATACTATGTATGCTCTCAATCCTGGGTATGGCTTCTCACTCATCAGAATGTCCCTCCCACAACAACATAGATAATCATATCATACTGAAAATAAAATGCAGGAAAGTAAAATGCGATAAATAAATGCAAACCCAATAGATAAACACGCAAGCGCTAGGATTGACTCGCATAGGGGATGGGAAACGGTCCCAGCATAGGGGATGGGAAAAGTCCCCGACAGCTATAAGCTCCTCAGCAGAGTCGTCAGCTG
Source organism: Lathyrus sativus (assembly GCA_963859935.3). NCBI lineage: Eukaryota > Viridiplantae > Streptophyta > Magnoliopsida > Fabales > Fabaceae > Lathyrus > Lathyrus sativus. The sequence continues at coordinate 935,164,190 of OZ012735.1, forward strand.
TCGCTACCGTGAAAATAAGGTGCCAGTAAAATAGAAGAGTCGCCACCTTTCGTTATTTATCCCACAGAAAGAGAAAGGAAACGATCGGAAAAACCTGACGAAAACGTATAAGACAAGGTCATCGCAACCATGTCTGGGTTCGGGAGTCGGTTACGCAAGGGGAAGGTATTAGCACCCTTCACGTCCATCGTACTCGATAGGATCCACGCTTGTTGTGTTTATCTGACGGGTTGGTTTAACTATCTACCTATCAAGGCTGGTCTGAAAAAAGAAAAGAAAATGAGACTCGGTAAAGCATCGCGCTTCGTGCCTATGTATTCTCGTCAGAGAACGAGAAATCAGAGTCAACGTAGTTCGGCTAACTATGGGTAACGGATGGGGGAAGGTGGCTTGCCAATACGTCAGTATTGTGCCTACGTACTCTCAACAGATATGAGAGATCAGAGCTTACGTAGTTCGAGATAATACGAATTACGGGGGGTTCATATTCATCTGTTTTTCGAGTAGGGTTAACAAACAGTTCCAGCAGTTTGGTGTATGCAGCTTGCTCGTCAGAGACTCGTGCGTTACCGTTTGCGGTAAAACTGAGAGTTAACGACACTCTTTTCTTCAGAAAAGTTTTCCTTGAGTTATGGGCCCACGGGGTAAAAAGGTTTGAAGTTTGTTTTCTGTCTTTTATGGAAGAAGTGTTTTTTTTTGTTGTTTGTAGTTAGTACAGCTCTAGAGACTATGACCTGGAAACGAATGCGTCGCATATCGTCCAAAGGACGTATACTAAACACTCTAGACGATTGAGAGGAGACCGCTCAATTATCATTACCCAAGTAGCTTAAGGCTCGTAACGCGCTTGTACTAACTTGCCTTTATTACGTTTTTTACTGTTGTTTTTAGAGACAGAAGAGAATGAACTCTACGGGGAAACTATCAAGCCCTAATGTTATCATGCCAAGGATTCATCCTATGGTTGAGGTTTGAAACAGGGAACTCCTAGATGTTATCATGCATAGGTTTCAACCTAATGTTCTATCATCACTTCCTTATCAAAGGAAGTGAGAGTCCTAGGGGATCATGTCAATAGGAAACAGACACAGACAAAGCATCAGCTAAACATCAGTAAAACAGATACACAGAAGAAAACAGTAAAGATGCAAATGCAATGCAGCAATACAAGCAGAGGGAGACTCACTCAACCTCTAATCAATCAAGCAAAAAGAAAACAATCAAAACAAACAAGCAGAGGGAGACAGACTTAACCTCTAATGCAAACACATAGATAGAAAGAAAAACAACACACAAGCAAGGGGAGGATCACCTCAACCCTTAATGCAAACAAGCAGAGAGAGACTCACTCAACCTCTAAGCAGTCATGCACCTAGCCTAAAATATTCTAAATATGGACCTATTCTAGTGCATCAAGCAATGTCAAACAAGGAAGAGAAACCAAAATGAGCAACAGGGAAGTCATCCCAGGCTACATCAGGTTGGAGATGTATCAACACCAGAGTCCATCATGGGCTCAACCTCTTGAGGAATGCACATAATCCAACCAAAGGAAGGATTAGGCTCTCCTAAGAGGGATCCTATGTCAATAGGACAGAAAAGACTAGGTATTAGTCCTAGATATCAATCTAAGGTAACTGGTTATAGTGTATCAACACAAAGTATCCATCTCAGGCTCAACCTGTTGAGGAATGCACAGAATCTAACCAAGGGAAGGATTAGGCTCTCCCAAGAGGGATCCTAAGAAAAGGAATTTGAGATGGATGGCAGTATATAAACCAAGGGAATATACCATGCCAGGAATGTCAATCCAAGGCTCAACCTCCTGAGGAATGCATAGAATCCAACCAAAGGAAGGATTAAGCTCTCCCAGGAGGGCTCCTCTTCATGACTTGAAAGAGAAAGATAGTACAAACCAAAGGAATGTACTATACTGGGGAATGTCAATTCAAGGCTCAACCTCCTGAGGAATGCACAGAATCCAACCAAAGGAAGGATTAGGCTCTCCCAGGAGGGCTCCTCTTCAAGACTTGGAGAAAGAGGGTTGGGCAAAGCCCAGGGAAGAAATCACATTGGGGACAGAAGGCAACACAACAACTTCTAAGAAACCCTACAGACTAGCCACAAGGATCACCTAGGCTAGGGGAATCTAAAGCTCTATCAAGGCTTCAACAAGGTTCTAATGAGGTATATACCTAATTTCTATTCTATCAAGAAAGGATATGAAACTTAGAATCATATAATGGTCACTTAAAAGACTAACCTATGAAGTTGTCCTAGTTAGGGTCACCTAAACCAAAGCCAACTTGCAAAATGGGGAACTAATAGAAAATCAATTCTAAAAATATTAAGGAAAATCGTATACTATCCTACATGGGTTAAGCATCTATGGTACAAAAACCAAGGGCAAAACCTACTCCTAAGGGTTCTAATAAAATCTAAATCCAAAGGGTGTGCTAAAGGGGATCCATCAAGGAATACTCCTAAAGGTCTATCTCAAACTCCTACTTAGAATCACCTAAAAATTACAACAAAAATCACTCAAACCTATCAAGGAATCTATAACAAGCATGCAAAATTTCAACATCAAATTCCAAAGCATGAATTAGTAATAAAATCAGCAAGCAAACTACTCATATTATGCATTTTTAATCAATTATTAAAAATAGAAAAATGGACATTAAATTGAAAACAGCACCATGTCGCTACTGCGAAAATCGGCGCCGGCTGAACAGAAGAGTCGCCACCGTGCGTTATTTATCCCAACGGAGGGAAAGGAAACGCTCGAGGTAAACCTACCGCGAAGACGGGAAAGGAATGGTCATCGCAACCAAATCCTGGATTCGGGAGTCGGTTACGCAAGGGGAAGGTATTAGCACCCCTCACGTCTGTCGTACTCGACAGGATCCATGCTTGTTTTCTGGCACGGATTGTTATTCTATCTACTCTATAGGTCTGGGGTTAAAAGAAAATAAAATGACTCGGCAAAGTATCGCACTTTATGCCTACGTATTCCCGTCTGGAACGAGAAATCAGAGTCAACGTAGTTCGCCTACCTACGGGAAAGGAGGGGAAGGTTGCTCGCTAGGATATCGCATCCTATGCCTACATACTTTCATACAGCATGAAAGATCAGAGCAAACGTAGTTCGGGCCACGTACGACACAAGTCTGTTTTAATTGCTTTTATCTCCTTCTGAAAAAGGGTTTTTCTGATTACTGGTCCAAGCGGACGAAAATGACGTTTTGATGAGTTCACATTCTTTTACGGAAGAAGTGTCTTTTATTGTGTTTGAAATATTTATTGTGTTTTTCTGTTTGTTTTGAGAAAGAAGAGACAAAACTCTAACCTATGGTTGCAAAAGGGAATCAAACTAACCTAATGTTATCATGCATGGGTTAAGACCTAAAATCTATCATATTCCTCTCTTGCGCAGAGAGAAACAGAGATCCTAAGGGATAAATGGAAACAGAAACAATATCATATACAATAAAGCAGTAAAATGCATGGATGCAGCAATACAAACGAGGCAAGGGAGTCCCACTCAACCTCGAACCTAGAAAACAACAGGCAAAAGCGAACAATATTCGCTTTCAACCTAACAGGTTAATGGCAAACAATACAGTCAGGGAAATTCAAACAATACATCAAGAATTAAACAGCAAAAGAAAACAGCAAAAGCAATCTTCATCAACATCTGTCTTCAAGTCATCTTCAACTATCTACAGGCTTCAAGCCAGCATCAGTCTTCATCTTCAAGCCTTCAAGCAAGGTTTCTATCTTCAATCTTTCACTGGCTTTTCTTCAAGTCTCACTCTCCAAGATGAGCAGCAGTCAACAAGATGAATAAGATGTTAAGCAGTCAGTTGCCTACCAAGGGTGGCCTACTGACTGTTAACATGATACAGACAGTTTTCTCTCAAAAGTTCTATCTTTTAAATACATTCACTAATCCTTCCAAAGGAAGGAGGTGGGTATTTAAAAGAGACTTTGAATCATATAGAAAGGATGGAGGCAAACAAGACCTTCCATGTTTATGAATCAGGTTTTCTACTCTAGAGCTCTGCCTAGTTCCTAGACCCTATAACCTTCAACAGCTGCCAGCAAGATACTCCTCATCAACTCTGGAAATTGGTCTTCATTCTTTTAGTCTTTAATGGGCTTCATCAGCACAGTCTTCAGCTCAAACCCAAACCCCAAGCAGGCCCAATACCCCACACAGGCAAATAATAACCCTAGAGAGGGCACACCACACAATCAAACAAGTACAGGAAATATACTAGTAGTAATAGTAGAATAGGGGAAGCCTAATATTTTCTAAGGGATCTATTATTTACCCATAATACCCCTATAGTCCCATCATTTAATTTGTCCTAAAGAAAACCCAAAAGAAAATTTGTTTTGTTAAACCTTATATTATATTCACAACCCTAAATGATTAGCCTAATGTTTTCTAACTAAACTACCTAAAATAAATCCTAACAAATTGGTATAAAAATCAAGGGGGCACCTAATGTATGTATCTAGTTATACTAAAAAAATTGGCCTAAGAAGATTATGAGAAGCACCTAAAATAAATTCTACAAAAACTATATACAACTAAAAGCATTTAAAAAGGCATTAAAATAAAAAATGTGCAAAAAATATTAAAAGAAAATAAAATGGAAATTTTATTACATGATATTTTTCTACACAGAAATATGAAAATGATAAAAAAAACAACCAATCAAAAATATGGAATTTACAATTTGTTATGAATTTTTGAACAATTAAAAAAATGAAGGAAATAAAAATGGATTAAAATGGGTTAGGGGTGCAATTAGTAAGAAAACGCATTGAAACATGGATGATGGGCCCAGACTGGGGGTGCGTGTAGCAAGGCGCGCCTGGGCCCAGTTTAATCAGAAAACACAAAAGAAAAACTAAAAACCAAAACGGTGTAGAAAGCAACTAAAGTTAGTTCAAATGGGAATGGGCCTTTATATTGGTGGTGCGAATAGCAGTTTCAACTTAAGCCCATGACTAATTTTAAGTGAAACGACCGTGTTTCATGTGCTAGCAAAGTCTTCACAATCTGAAGCTGAATCTCGTCCACACGATTTGATTTTTTAGTCAATGGTCAGCGTGCATCCAAGGGTATACACTCTATCTTCTCCATTTGAATCAGCTTGGAGCCAAAACTCCATGGAAGCTCAAGCATGAACCCTCTGATATCAGCACTCGAATTCCCTCAATCCTTAATCAAAATTCACGAAATAAAAGCCTAACATGATCTATTTTTCATCCTGAATTCATTCATGTCATCAACATCAATTTATATCACCTATATCATCAAACACGATCTGGAATCCAAGAATGCTCAACAAATCCATCATCATTAATCAACAAATTAAATGCGTCAATCTCTTCCTGGCCTCACACTGATCAATTATCACTAACAACCTAGGGTTCTAAATCCATATCCACCGTGTTCTATGTCCAAACAGAAATTGCATATACACATCAAGCTTCACCAAATTTCTTCAAACTATCCAGAAACCATCCTCTAACCACCTAGAGTGTGTCTAACCTAACAATTCACGATGATTCCCTCTAATTCGAGCCAAATTATGAAAAGTACTAACCTGGTAAAATGATGAAAACAGAAGATGATTTTCTTCGATTCAAGGCTCGTAATGCTCCAGGATCATTCAATACGTTGGTATCTTGCTTCTGTTTGCAGTGATTCTTCTTCAAATAGCCTGGATCATCATAACAGAATTCTACTTGCAGTTGAATGTGTAAGAACTCAAGAACACGATTTGTGCAAGGACTCTCTCAGATCTTGATTGGAACGCTTTCAGTAATGATTATTGAGTTAAATAGAATCAAGAATTTGAAGAATTGAAGGAAAACGAAAATGATTTGCAAGAGAGAAGTGTGAAATGCAATTCTGAGTTTTTGCACCAAATGAATCCCAAAATTTCTTTGGATCAGCTTCAATGCTTATATAGATGAGGATAGAGTGTTCTGGAACTTGCTAGAAGGATCCAAGGAGAAACTTGATATCTCATGGCATGAGATTTTGAAAATGGTGAGTTGAAAAACCAGCTGGTGAATACCTTGTTACAGCTCCAAAATGAGACTTGAATTTCTCTTCAAATGAGAAATAAGAAGTGTTTGAATGGTCCTTTGTATTGTACCTTGACCATAGCTTGGTTTGGCAAGTGTTACTTCATACATAAGCAACCAAGGATAACTTCCATTTCTTGACCTCAACTCCAAAAACTAACATTGCCATTAGTCTTAAAACATGATTTACCTTCAAAATGGTTGGTCACATGCTTGGTTTTTCCTTTATATCAAAAATTCACAATTTTGGTTATTTAAAATGGACTTTTTTCCTTTATACTTGGTCCATTTTGCAATTCTAAGTTCCATGCATTTCCCAACTTCCATGATCACTTTTCTAGGCTCAAAATATCATTTGTAACAACTTTTATGTTGTGAAGCTTTTCATTTGAAGCTTCCTTGTATGAGTTTTAGGCATATGCTTGAAATGACCTGTAATTTCCTAATGACCAAAATACCCTTTGCTTGCCAAAGTCATAAGTAGAGTTCCACAGTTCAGATGAAGGCATACCATACCTTTCTAGAAAGATAAGATCATGAGGAACAACTCTCATGTTGGCCAGAAATCCATTTGAAAGTTCCTTGAGGGGTAAAAGTTGCTTGGAAGACAAGTAACTTTCACAGACAAAATTTCAGATGCCTCTGATGACCTGTAACTTGCAAGAACCATAACTTGAGTTCTATAAATCTCCTTGATGTCTTCCACTACTAAAATTAAAGGTCTTGATATCCTCTACAAGTTTCATGTTGGCCAAGGATCCATTTGAAGCTTGCATTTTGAATTATCTTGCTTGGAAGTTTGACCTAAATCGGGGGATTCTACACAGAAACCCTAATTTAGAAACCTCTCTTCTTCTTGATCTCTATTGATTTCTCCTTGGCACAACACCACATCCATATCTACATGTCAAAAGAGGCATCCCACATCTTTCAAATAGACCTTGATGCCTTTCAATCAAGCATTTGACCTAGGGTTGACCTAGGGTTGACCCAGATGAAACCCTAGTTGACTGTCTTCAACTGCAACTCTTGTGATCACATCAATGACTTATATCACTTTCAAAATGACCCTATAGGTCCTCCATGATGTCTATATACCCTTCATGCTCAATTCACAGCTCACAACTTCTTTGATGATCTTCAAGTACACTCAAGATAGGAGATAGATCCACTGCTTGGTCCACTGACTTCTTAGATTTCAATTTCTTTCTGATGACTTGGATAGGCTTGAATTTGAATAATAACCTCTTGATAGGCTCATAGAGATAAGAATAGTACTTGGTCCCTTGTTGGATGACTTGCTATGCTATGTTATGCAAATGATTAGACTATGTACATGACTTTTTATGCCAATGCTAATGCAATTGAAACATAAACCAAGTGAAGTAGGTTGAGCAAATTTTAGGGTGCAACAGCTGCCCCTATTCAAGCGACTTGGACCCGACTGGGTGAAGCGCGAACGGCCTTCAAACATTCGCGGTACGAGACGGTTGAATACTAAGAACCCGGAAATTTGCCAACTGCAGAAATAAACTGCACAACTGCTTGGGGAACATTATCTAATTTCAATATTATCTTGTCAATACTCGAATAACCTGGACGACTTCACAGGGGAAGTACTTCTGTCAACACAACATGACCCTGCCAACGATACAGGAAAATCACTCTGTCACCATTACAGAAAAATAACACCGTCATCACTCCGCCACCACTGCGGGAAGATAATCTGGAAAAAATAACAACACCGCCATCGCTACGGGTACTACTTTATCATTACTACAGGAAATGACTCCGCCACCACTACGGGAAATAACTCCGTCACCACTACGGGAAAATAACTCCGCCACCACTGCGGGAAATAACTCCGTCACCACTACGGGAAAATAACTCCGCCACCACTACGGGAAATAACTCCGCCACCACTACGGGAACATAACTCCGCCACCACTGCGGGAAAATAGCTCCGTCACCACTACGGGAAATAACTCCGCCACCACTACGGGAAAATAACTCCGCCACCACTACGGGAAATACCTCCGCCACCACTGCGGGAAGATAGCTCCGTCACCACTACGGGAAATAACTCCGCCACCACTACGGGAAAATAACTCCGCCACCACTACGGGAAATAACTCCGCCACCACTGCGGGAAGATAACTCTGCCACCACTACGGGAAAATAACTCCGTCACCACTACGGGAAAATAACTCCGCCACCACTGCGGGAAAATAACTCCGTCACCACTACGGGAAATAACTCCGCCACCACTACGGGAAATAACTCCGTCACCACTACGGGAAAATAACTCCGTCACCACTACGGGAAAATAACTCCGTCACCACTACGGGAAAATAGCTCTGTCACCACTACGGGAAATAACTCCGCCACCACTACGGGAAAATAACTCCGCCACCACTACGGGAAATAACTCCGCCACCACTGCGGGAAAATAACTCTGATACAGCGTTTCCGCCTATCTTTGCAGCAGCTAGTTCTATCAATCATATGGGTAACGCAATATGAGTCTAGTCTTCCAACTTTTAGTGCTGACATGGCAGCAAATCTGAGAAGGACTCTACTGGGGATTTTCTGAATCCACACTGCCAGACGAATTCGAAAGATCGATTCACGAAATCTTCTGATGCTGTCACAACAACGACCTTGAAGAAATACTCCGCTGGAGGGGTAAGAGAAACTTTAAACAAGCAACTCTGTGGGGAATAATGCCACGACTGACATTATCGTTGCATGTCTCACACCGAGATCTTGAATGTTTGACAATTAATTTGAGCAAGAGCTCTCTCCACCTGCATGGGAAACAATACTTGAAAACAAACGGTTAACCAACCTGGTTTATGTTTCAGAATGCATATGTTTGACAATGGCGTAATGCTCCATTCGACATGGAAATGCTACGCGTTTTTTATCTGGTAGATGCAAATATGACACTATATGCCAATGCAAATGCAGACTCGAACTGCTGGGATACAGAAACCGCTTCAGCAAAATAAATGCTGAACATAATGCCAACTCCGCTGGGGATAACCAGGTGTCACAGAATTATTCCGGCACAATAAATGCTGGAAGAGTGAAGCCCGCTTCGCTGAGGAATAGCTGAATGTGCCAATCGTGATTGGACTTCTGCTGGGGAGTGAACGGGTATCACACGGTATTCCGGCAAAATAAATGCTAGGACACACAACCAACTCTGCCGGAGAGAGTCTTCCTTTTCGAGTTCCACTGGGAGGAAAGAAAACACTTGCTGAACAAAGAGAGAACTCCGCTGGGGATGAAACGACTCTCTTGAGGAAAATCAACTGTCTCCGCTGGGGGAGAGTAAACGACCCTACTGGGAAGGGTAAACTGTCTAAGTACAGCTCACGAGTTGGAAATGTTAATCTTCTGAGGCTAAACCACTCTGCTCGGGATGGAGGGTCCTTTTGGGGGACACCACGCTGTCTGAATACAGCCTACAATCTTGGAATCGCCAAACTCTGCTGAGGATAAACGACTTTGCTGGAGAATGTCCTTTGGATAAGCTACGACTAGCTGGGGAATTTGATCCTTCTTTGGTAAGGGACATTGCCATCTCAGAAGCGCAACCTGCGTGGGGATCGAGTCTTTCGTTACGAGCTTCTAGTCAGTACTGCAATCTTTTGGATCGTCCACTTTGTACAGCTATGAACCCTGCAACACCACAAACAAGACAAGACAAGTCTATGCAACCAAATCTATTCAGGTTAGTGTTAGTGACATTATTTTCAGTTAATTCAAAGTTTTAGCAATTATTGGCAAGGGCCAGCGACGTTATACACTTGCTAGTTTTATTAAACCTAGGCGTTTATCATGTACAAAACAGTAAAGAACCAGCATCAAATACTGAATAACATGTTTTATTGATTGAGCCCCTAAATGGGCGGAGTTTTGTACACGGGATGTAACTCCTGAAAAGAGGAAGCTACGCACAACAAATATACAAGTATGCACAAGAAGCATAAATATAATGACAAATCAAATTTGTACACATGTCGGCAACGGGATGCAGACGAACATCACGAGCTGATCCTCCTATGACTCGCCCGACTCTAATGCTTTCCCGGTATTCACACTTCCGAAGATATTGTATCCGACAATCGACCCCTCAGGTATATCCTCCCGCACCAATGCGCCCCGCGGTATCAACTTCGGACCGCAGTCATTTGCTTTTAAAATCCCTAACTTTTGCGTGAACCGCCCTTTACGGGTTTTCAGTTCACCGGGATACCCTTTTTTGCCGAAGCCGCACAGTGTAGGTTTTCAACTTCGCGGGTGTACATTTTTTCAATTTTATCCCTAACTTTTTCCCGAACCTTTCATTCTGTTTTTGGTTCGCCAGGATGCCCCTTTTTTGCCTGGACTCTCTTTTTTCTGTCCAGCGGGTCAATTTCAAGCAAAGTATTTTTTAACTGCGTCCGAATTCACAGGCGACGTAAAGTCTTCACCATCCATGGTGGACAACAATAAAGCCCCTCCTGAAAAGACTTTTCTGACAACGTATGGCCCTTCGTAGTTGGGGGTCCATTTGCCCCTGTGATCTGCCTGTGGCGGGAGAATCCTTTTCAGCACAAGGTCGCCCGTCTGAAAGCTCAGAGGATGTATCTTCTTATCATATGATTTCTTCATTCGGCTCTGGTACAAACGACCGTATGCTAGAGAATCTAGCCTCTTCTCATCCATTAAACTTAGCTGGTTCAACCTGTCTTTCACCCATTCTGCCTCGTCTAGTTGGACATCTCGTAATACCCTCAGCGAAGGAATCTCAACCTCCAATGGTAACACTGCTTCCATTCCATATACCAACGAGAACGGGGTTGCCCCGGTTGATGTGCGTACCTTCGTACGATAACCATGCAAAGTGAAAGGTAGCATCTCGTGCCAATCCTTATAGGTCACCACCATCTTCTGGACAATCTTCTTTATATTCTTATTGGCCGCTTCAACAGCGCCATTCATCTTGGGTCGATAAGGGGAGGAGTTGTGATGCTCGATCTTAAAACTCTGACACAGCTCCTTCATCATTTTGTTATTCAGGTTCGAACCGTTGTCAGTAATTATCCGCTCGGGGATTCCATATCTGCAAATGATATCTCTCTTGATGAATCTGGCTACCACCTTCCTGGTCACATTTGCATAAGATGCCACTTCCACCCATTTAGTAAAATAATCGATCGCTACTAGAATGAACCGGTGTCCATTAGAAGCCGTCGGCTCGATCTTTCCAATCATATCGATTCCCCACATCGAGAATGGCCATGGTGATGACATCATATTCAGAGGACTCGGAGGCACATGGATCTTATCTGCATAGATCTGGCACTTATGACACTTCCTCGCAAACTTGAAACAATCAGTTTCCATAGTTAGCCAATAATAACCTGCCCGCAGCAGCTTTCTCGTCATAGCATGCCCACCAGCATGCGTACCAAATGTACCCTCATGTATTTCCTCCATGAGCAACTTCGCCTCTTTTTCGTCTACACAACGTAGTAGCACCAAATCGTGATTTCTTCTGTATAAGACACCGTCCAGATTCAAGTAGAAATTACCCGCCAATCTCCTGAGAGTCTTCTGATCGTGACTGGATGCCCCAGCCGGATACTCTTTGTTCTTCAGGAAATTAAGGATATCAAAATACCAGGGTTTATCATCAGATGCTTCGTCAATGGCAAATACGAAGGCGGGTCTGTCAAGCCGAGAGATAACAATTCTGGGAGCCTCATTCCAGAAGTTGACTTTGTACATGGAAGACAAAGTGGCCAGGGCGTCAGCCATCTGATTCTCTGCTCGCGGTACATGATGCAATTCAACCTTGTCAAAGAAAGGCAACAATCTCCTTGCGTAATTCATGTACGGTATCAAATTGGGCTGACGTGTCTCCCATTCCCCTTTTATTTGATTCACCACCAGAGCTGAGTCCCCGTATACATCCAGATTTTTGATTCACAAATCAATGGCTTCTTCAAGCCCCATGATACAAGCTTCATATTCGGCTTCATTATTGGTAACTGGAAAGGTCAATCGAGCGGTAAACGGGATGTGCGACCCGTGTGGGGTAGTGATGATTGCCCCTATTCCGCTACCGTAGGCGTTTACAGCTCCGTCAAAGATCAACTTCCATTTGGAACCCAATTCTGGTCCTTCGTCTGGCAACGGCTCTTCACAATCTTTCATCTTTAGGTACATGATATCCTCGTCAGGAAAATCAAACCTCATCAATTGGTAGTCCTCAATAGGCTGCTCTGCCAAGTACTCAGACAATACACTCCCCTTTATAGCCTTCTGCGAGACATACTGGATGTCATATTCGGTCAAAACCATCTGCCAACGGGCAATTCTCCCCGATAATGCCTGCTTTTCGAATACATATTTGATAGGATCCATCTTCGAGATGAGCATGGTTGTATGATTCAGCATGTATTGCCTCAAACGCTTGGCGGCCCAGGCTAGCGCGCAACAAGTTTTTTCAAGCATCGAATATCGAGATTCACATTCAGTAAACTTCTTACTCAAGTAGTATATTGCATGCTCTTTTCTTCCTGTCTCGTCGTGTTGACCGAGAACACAACCCATACTTCCCTCAAGAACTGTCAAATACATAATCAAGGGTCTCCCTGCCACTGGGGGTATCAAAATAGGAGGCTCCTGCAAATACTGCTTTATTTTATCGAACGCCTTCTGACAATTTTCGTTCCATGTTACAGCCTGGTCTTTTTTCAACAGCTTGAAAAGCGGCTCACACGTAGCTGTTAGGTGAGATATGAACCGAGCGATGTAGTTCAACCTCCCTAAAAACCCGCGCACCTCTTTCTCTGTTCTAGGCGTCGGCATCTCTTGTATTGCTTTTATTTTTGCAGGATCAACCTCTATTCCTTTTTCGCTCACGATAAACCCCAGCAGTTTACCCGATCTCACCCCGAAGGTGCACTTGTTAGGGTTCAGTCTCAGCCTGAACTTCCTAAGCCTTTTGAATAACTTCAGCAGATTCACCAAATGTTCTTCCTCCGTCTGGGATTTGGCAATCATATCATCGACATAAACCTCGATCTCCTTATGCATCATATCATGGAAAAGAGTCGTCATTGCACGCTGATACGTTGCCCCAACATTCTTTAGTCCGAAGGGCATCACTTTGTAACAAAATGTTCCCCAGGGTGTTATGAAAGTAGTCTTCTCCATGTCTTCTGGCGCCATTTTAATCTGATTATAGCCCGAGAAGCCATCCATGAAGGAGAATACGGAGAATTGAGCAGTGTTGTCAACCAGCACATCGATGTGAGGAAGTGGAAAATCATCTTTCGGGCTCGCTTTGTTCAAATCACGGTAATCTACGCACATTCTCACTTTACCGTCTTTCTTTGGCACTGGTACGATATTAGCGACCCATGAGGGATATTTTGTAACAGCTAGGAAACCAGCATCCCACTGCTTTTGAACCTCCTCCTTAATTTTCACTGCCATATCAGGTCTAGTTCTGCGAAGCTTCTGCTTGACCGGCGGGCATTCTTCTTTTAACGGCAGACGGTGCACAACCATATCTGTATCAAGCCCAGGCATGTCTTCATACGACCAAGCGAACACATCACTGTACTCTCTGAGCATTTCAACCAGTCTTCGCTTGACGTCGCTCTGCAGCGCGGCTCCTATACGGATGTTCTTTTCAACCCCTTCTGACCCCAGATTAATAATTTCGATGACCTCCTCATGAGGCAGAATGACTCGTTCTTCTTGCTTTACCAACCAAGACAATTCTTCGGGAACGTCGCCATCTTCAACAATCTCTTCTTCGGCCTGAAATACCGGGTGCTCAAAGTCGAGACGAGTCATAGGCGGTTCAATGATGTCATCTGAAAATGTTATCCTGCAAAAGGAATGGTTAAATGCTTCAAAATGCGTATAAAGCAAATAACCACGTTGCCATCTTATTGTAAAACACAAAACAGGAAAAACAGAGATCGCAATATTTGTACATGAAAAAACGTCTTTTATTTAATGATTAAACAACGCAATGTACATAACAGCACAGCCCTAAGCAAAATCATGATGCCTCGGGTAAGACACCAGATTGTTCAACAATTAAGAAAACAAAGTATTACTGTTTGTGAGTCACAGGAACAATCTCCTGAATAGACCAATTGCATAATCCTTGTCCTGGCACGCTCGGCTGAATCCAGGCGTCCATGTCGCAATCACTGTCTCCTTCTTCGGAATCTGAAATAGCGTTGATGGCCTCGTGACACACTCCACTAGCTGTGATGGTTATCGGTCCTCTGAAACGGGGTGCCCCGGCAGCAGGTGTTGATGACGACGGTTGATATCCCAGCCCAAATCGGTCCATCTTCACGGGAATATCCAGCACCTTGCCCCAGCCTTTTGTCTCACCAGTCTTTACTAGAGCCTGAGCCTCCTTGTATGACGAGACGGCTACCTCTGATGCTTTACTCGGCCCGGGACCTTTGTCTTTGATGCGCAACCCTTCAAAGGCTTGACAGGGTGTTTCATGAATCTTGCCGTCGACTTCTACATACTTGAATGATGACAGATGGCTAACCAATATATCTTCTTCTCCACAGACTGTGACCACACTGTCCCCTACCATGTATTTCAGCTTTTGGTGCAAGGTAGATGTGACTGCCCCGGCACCATGGATCCAGGGTCGTCCGAGAAGGCAGCTGTATGCTGGCTGGATGTCCATAATATAAAATTCAGTTGCGAAAACCTCCGGCCCTACCTGTAGAGGTAATGTTATGGATCCAAAGACTGTTCTTCGTGTACCATCAAATGCCCTGACCACCAAGTCACTAGGCGTACACAGGATTCCTCTGACATCCAGTTTCATCATCGCTTTCTTAGGCAGCACGTTTAAGGAAGATCCGGTATCGACCAGTACGTGAGACATGACTGAGCCTCTACACTCCACTGAGACGTGCAACGCCATGTTATGCTCTCTCCCCTTCGGGGTCAAATCAAAGTCTGTAAATCCCAAGCTATGGCCTGCGTTCACATGCGCCAACACCCCCTCCAGCTGATTCACGGAAACATCTTGGGGTATGAAGGACGTATCCAGAACTTTCAACAATGCATTTCTGTGAGCTTCAGAACACAATAGCAACGACAGTATGGATATCTTTGACGGCGTCTGTTGAAGGTGCTCAACAATCTTATAATCACTCTTGCGAATAAGGCGCATGAACTCTTCTACATCCTTCAACGACGTTTCTTTTTCGTTCCTCGGCACCGGGACATTCTCATTCATCTTTCCTTTTCCCTTCGCCAGTCGTTCAGCCTCTACCTCAGGCGATATAAAGATTCTCCCACTTCTCGTCATACCTCTGGTACCGACGACGTTGTCTACAACCTCAACTGGCTGCTTACTAACATCAATTTTCACCCCATCATAGTATACTTCCAAACCATAAGTCCAGGGTACTGCCTTAGTACTCTCATAGGGGATTGGTCCGGCCTTGGTGATAGTGATCGGCGGTCGCCTGGCTGGCGCCGTTATGGTTATTGTTTTTCGGGGAATCGTCACAGTAGCTACATCACTTCGCTTGTCTGCTAATACCTCTACAGGCTCTTCGACTGCCGTTCTGTCGAATTGTAATGTGCCTCCATCTATTAAAGTCTGAATACCCTTCTTCAATTCAGCACACCCCCCAGCTTGGGTCCAACACTCTAAACAATACTCGTCACACCCTGGATACACGCCTCCTTGCAATAGCCTGCTCTTTATCTCGCACAACGGTGTCTTGAGGTCGTCAACATTCATAATCAAGTTCAAACCCTCCTCATTTAAAATGGCATTTGCCCCATGGTTGGGCATGGGCTTTTGTACTATGTTCGGACCCGCCTGTCCAAAATTGATAGCCTTACTATCCAATAGATCCTGCACCACATGCTTGAACGCGTGGCAACCCTCTATATCGTGGCCAGGAGCCCCAGAGTGGAATTCACAGTGCTTGCTTGCGTCAAAGTCGTACGGAGGAGTGCCTGTAACCGGCGCCATAGTTCTCTTTTCCACCAAGTTCAAACCCAATAACGTCTGTAGTAATTCCGCATACGTTGAAGGAGGCGTTTCAAACGCCCTCCTTGGTTTTCCCCCTGGATTCTGCGCTGAGCAGGATGTACCCCCTGTTGTGGCTGCCGTTGCTGTTGCTGTTGTTGTTGTATTTGTTGTTGCTGAAATGGAATGGTAACACTTGCCACCTGCTGCGGCTGATTGTACTGGTTTCGACCTCTTCCTCGGCCTCGGCCTCGGCCCCCTAACACTGCACTTGCATCGCCTTGACGGCGCCCACCGAAAGCCCTTCTGTTACTGCCAGCTGAAGCGGATTCCTCAGCTTGGAATCTTCCCTGTTTAATGTTGCTTTCAATCTTCTCACCCATCAGGATCAAGTCTGAGAAACTGCCCAAAGAAGTATGAAACAACTTGTCATAAAACATGCCCGTAAATGTTCCTATGAACATATCATTCATTTCTTTGTCCTCTAAAGGAGGATGAACTCGGGCAGCCATGTCGCGCCATCTCTGCGCATACTCTTTGAAGCTCTCGCCCTTCTTCTGGGACAACCCCTGCAATTGGACCCGGTTGGGTGCCAAGTCACTGTTGTACTTATAGTGAGCCACAAATGCTTCAGCCAGCTGCTTCCATGTCTTTATCTGAGTTGGTTCCAATCCCATATACCACTCAAGGGAAGGACCAGACAAGCTATCTTGAAAGAAATGCATCAGCATCCTCTCATCGTTTGAATACGCCGACATCCTTCTGTAGTATGACCGCACGTGCACCTTTGGACAGGTATCCCCCTTATATTTGTCGAATGTGGGAGCTTTGAATTTTATTGGTACCCTCAGGCCAGGCACTAGACCCATTGTAGTCATATCTAAGCCAACAACGCTTTGATTCACGACCCCCTTCATCTGCTCCTCGAGCATCTTGATTCTCTGAGAGTCATCCATAGGACCTTCGAAACCTCCACCGGAGAAAGCATCCTCTTGCTGATCTTCTAGCCAATTACCGTTCCCAGTTCCGTATCCATCGTACCCGTTGTTACGGCCAACCCTAGTCTGATTTATTACGGGACCTCGCCCCCTGTTACCATACCCCGGAGCGACTCCTGCAGGTCCAAAAGACATTATCCCGGCACCATTTCCATTTCCGAATCTGCCATAACCCTGATTATTCATACCAAATCCGTCCTGTCCGAAGCCCTGAGCGTTGAAGCCGTACTTCCTAGCATGATCAAACCCCTGGTCATTGAAGCCGAATCCATTATTACCGAAGCCATTACCTCCCATATTGTCACCCAGGTTGACATCTCCGAGCCCAACGTTGTTGACGACAGTCTCGTTACCGATTCCAACGTTACCGTTCCCGGCGGCAGCGCCGTTGTTCACATTGACAGCAGGTATGTTTACCACAGGTGGAGCTACCGGTGTGGGGGTACCATCCCCGTGAATAGTGTCAACTCGCACAGAATGATGGTCTTCATTTCCGTGCCCAGCATTTCTTACCAACAAAGGCTGCACCAAAGCTTGCAAATTCTCCTGGCCTTTCGTGATGGTCTCCATGGTCTGCATGAATAGCGCCAGCTTCTCACGCATGTCCTGCATTTCATCCTGCATCTGATCCATAATTCTTCGGCAGTTGGTACGAGTGGAGTATCGGTGCGGGCGCTGACTTTCAATCCTGAAAAGACCTGGTACAGTGCAGGAAATGAGATACAGTTCGATAATCACCTGTAATGCAATATGAATGGGAATGCAATGCAATATGTGTCTGTGCATTAGGGAATGTCATTCCCCGATTCTAGTGCGAATGTGCCAGTGCGGTGACAGTGCTAGCAATACGATGTTCGGAGCCGAATCATAGAAAACACCTCATATATTGCGGAGAAATCCATTAAGCCCAGAATACAATATCAATGAATGTACAATAAGAAGGCATGACCTCAACCAACAATCCTGGTGATGGTCAGCACTGTGCAAATAAAGCATATACATTAATACATGAAACGGTCAAGTACTCCCATAGGCCTGGTATTCCTCTAATAACTTCTTAGTCTCTGGATGACTTGGTCGGGTAAGCAGACCCTCAACAAGTAGATCTCTTCGCTTGAGAACACGTCGCAAATCACCAGCGGATTCCTCCCATGTCCCTTCTCCGAAGCGATCCTCTAGCTTCCGCTTCTGAGACACAACTTCTTTCTTGCCCTCGATGGCCTTGTTCAACGCATTCTGGAGACTATATCTGGCCATTACCTCTTCTTCGTACTTCTTAATGCTAGCCTTCAACTGTTCTTCGAGTTCAGAAATTTGCTGCTTCAATTTATCTTCCCTCTTTTTATTGTTGGTTAGCGTAGCATTCCACGTCTTGTTACAAGAAGAGATTTCCCGGTGGGCGGCATCGAGTGCTTTCTTTTTGGACTCCAACATGTCATGAGAGCTTCTGAATTCTTTCCCCAGGCGCTCACGCTTCTTTTTCTCTTCAGTCAATTCAGCACCTAGCCTGTTTACTAATTCGACCTGCTGTTGGAAAGAATGCACAACTTTGTTCTTCTCACTACGCATCTGAGCCAGTTCTTTTTCTAACCCTTCATTGATCTTCATCAAGGCTTCTTTTTCTTTTACAACTTGCTCGTAGACCTCCATAGTAACAGTGGTTGGTTCTTCCACCGGAATATGAACAGGGACTGGTGCAGCGGGAAATGGCATCAGCAACTGTCTTGCTCTCTCTTGGATCCAAACTTTGTATGGTACATAAGCCTGACAATCATTCTTCCCTAACAGTGGTTTCCCTCTTCTGTTGATACGCATCCAGGCGTGCTGAAGCTTGGCTAGTAACTCTCCATTCAAATCACCGGTGAAGTACAGAGATTCCTGTACTTCTTCCTCCTTAGGTGGGTTCTTCAACGCGTATCCAAACTGGCGAACGAACAAAGATGGATTGTAATTGATGCACCCTTTTCTTCCGATCAAAGGAACATTAGGATACCCAGAACAACTGAAAATAAGCTCAGACCCCAACAAGTCTCGGTCAAACCACTCAATGTCTTCAGAAGATAGTCTCATCAGGCGCTCTGGCCAGTCAGCTGTGGGTGCACTATCTACAAAAGGTCCCTTCAGGGGGAGATGGCTCTTAAACCACATGTTCAACAGCGGCGCACAACAGTAAACAGTCTTTCCTCTTCTATTTTCATTTTTGTAGTGCAACGAATGATAGAGATCTCCAATCAAAGTGGGTACCGGGTTGCCAGCAGCAAACAGATGGAAAGCGTCCAAGTCCACAAAATTGGGTAAGTTGGGAAACATCACTATTCCGTAGATGCATAGAGCCAAGATAGCATTAAAGACTATCCAGCACCCGCTCTTGGCGTACTCTTGAGCTTTGCCAACTAGAAAATCAAGGAATAAACCTGGAACCCCAAGCCAAGAAGTCACTAATAGTTCAGAAGCGTTCATGTGCAAGGCCTTAGCTAAGTCCTCCAGCTGGGGCTTAGCGTCACGATGGATGAAATGAACCTTATTTTGTACCGACAGCTCAATAAACTCTGCGTATTCCTCCATGGTAGGCCCTAAAATAAAGTCAGCAAACGTGAAACATCTCAATGCAGGGTCATAGAATTGCATCAAGGTGTACAGCCCATTCATCTCGACAGCAGTTGGCTTGCAGACCAGTCTCAACAATCTTCCATGACTCATCCTGAAACTTCTCCTAACCTCCTCATCAGCAAGGGACATCAGACCAAGTAGGGGGGTAATGTCAGGTGTAGGTAACTTGTACGCAACTGTCTTTCTCAAACCAGCCATGATCAATAAGCAGAAGTCCGGGCACTAGAATCAGGGAATATGCAAATGCACCTGCAGCACAGACACACGTTAATGAAATGCACATGATAATGGTTATGCGAGCAATGCAATGCAAATAGATGCAACAGGGACCAAATGCCATGGCGGAGAAGCCTGAACCACATCCTAAGTCTCAGATAGACCCTCCAGAATTCCTCAAACCATGGTCTTGGATAGACCCAATACAAAGCTCCAACACTGGTCTCTGATAGACCCCTTAACTCTGACTGGTCTCTGACAGACCTCTCAATTATCCATAAATACCCAGGATCTCAGATCAAGAAACAAACCGGTATCTGAAGGTCTAGTTACCTGCATAGCCCCAAACACTCTCACAGGTAGGTGTCCTAGTAACTGACAATGGTATGGCATCCTATGCGGTCGTCGGCGTCACAGACTTTCAGGGTTGATGATACGATTCCCAAAAGGAGTGGCATCATCAAATCCTGAAGAGGCCTCACTTAGCCAACTTCCAAATGATCGGTTCCCGGAGTCGACAATCCAACTAACCAACAACCCCTTCGACCCAAAGGGTAGAAAAAGAAGTCAACCAGAAGAACCTCGTCCGAGTGTAGATTTTGTGGGACACTAATGCAAGCAAAGCCGGCACGCGCCCACTACTTTCTACTCTAATTCTAAGTGCACTCAAGCCCAGGTCCGGCTTATCTCTCAATCATAGAACACCCGTCGCAACCCCAATACAGCAATAATAACAATAATATAATGCTGAAAGTAAATGACAGAAATATAAATCCATACAAAATCCTCGACGGGAAAACAAGCTCTAGGATTGACTCGCTTAAGGGACGTTGGATCCCAAATGCATAAGGAACTATCACAGCCCTTAGCAGCCAGGGGACGTTGGATCCCCAACAGAGTCGCCAGCTGTCGCTACTGCGAAAATCGGCGCCGGCTGAACAGAAGAGTCGCCACCGTGCATTATTTATCCCAACGGAGGGAAAGGAAACGCTCGAGGTAAACCTACCGCGAAGACGGGAAAGGAATGGTCATCACAACCAAATCCTGGATTCGGGAGTCGGTTACGCAAGGGGAAGGTATTAGCACCCCTCACGTCCGTCGTACTCGACGGGATCCACGCTTGTTTTCTGGTACGGATTGTTATTCTATCTACTCTACAAGTCTGGGGTTAAAAGAAAATAAAATGACTCGGCAAAGTATCGCACTTTATGCCTACGTATTCCCGTCTAGAACGAGAAATCAGAGTCAACGTAGTTCGCCTACCTACGGGAAAGGAGGGGAAGGTTGCTCGCTAGGATATCGCATCCTATGCCTACGTACTTTCATACAGCATGAAAGATCAGAGCAAACGTAGTTCGGGCCATGTACGACACAAGTCTGTTTTGATTGCTTTTATCTCCTTCTGAAAAAGGGTTTTTCTGATTACTGGTCCAAGCGGACGAAAATGACGTTCTGATGAGTTCACATTCTTTTACGGAAGAAGTGTCTTTTATTGTGTTTGAAATATTTATTGTGTTTTTCTGTTTGTTTTGAGAAAGAAGAGACAGAACTCTAACCTATGGTTGCAAAAGGGAATCAAACTAACCTAATGTTATCATGCATGGGTTAAGACCTAAATTCTATCATATTCCTCTCTTGCGCAGAGAGAAACAGAGATCCTAAGGGA
This sequence comes from Lathyrus sativus, assembly GCA_963859935.3. Lineage (NCBI taxonomy): Eukaryota > Viridiplantae > Streptophyta > Magnoliopsida > Fabales > Fabaceae > Lathyrus > Lathyrus sativus. The sequence continues at coordinate 935,185,830 of OZ012735.1, forward strand.
TAAATGGAAACAGAAACAATAGCATATACAATAAAGCAGTAAAATGCATGGATGCAGCAATACAAGCGAGGCAAGGGAGTCCCACTCAACCTCGAACCTAGAAAACAACAGGCAAAAGCGAACAATATTCGCTTTCAACCTAACAGGTTAATGGCAAACAATACAGTCAGGGAAATTCAAACAATACATCAAGAATTAAACAGCAAAAGAAAACAGCAAAAGCAATCTTCATCAACATCTGTCTTCAAGTCATCTTCAACTATCTACAGGCTTCAAGCCAGCATCAGTCTTCATCTTCAAGCCTTCAAGCAAGGTTTCTATCTTCAATCTTTCACTGGCTTTTCTTCAAGTCTCACTCTCCAAGATGAGCAGCAGTTAACAAGATGAATAAGATGTTAAGCAGTCAGTTGCCTACCAAGGGTGGCCTACTGACTGTTAACATGATACAGACAGTTTTCTCTCAAAAGTTCTATCTTTTAAATACATTCACTAATCCTTCCAAAGGAAGGAGGTGGGTATTTAAAAGAGACTTTGAATCATATAGAAAGGATGGAGGCAAACAAGACCTTCCATGTTTATGAATCAGGTTTTCTACTCTAGAGCTCTGCCTAGTTCCTAGACCCTATAACCTTCAACAGCTGCCAGCAAGATACTCCTCATCAACTCTGGAAATTGGTCTTCATTCTTTTAGTCTTCAATGGGCTTCATCAGCACAGTCTTCAGCTCAAACCCAAACCCCAAGCAGGCCCAATACCCCACACAGGCAAATAATAACCCTAGAGAGGGCACACTACACAATCAAAAAAGTACAGGAAATATACTAGTAGTAATAGTAGAATAGGGGAAGCCTAATATTTTCTAAGGGATCTATTATTTACCCATAATACCCCTATAGTCCCATCATTTAATTTGTCCTAAAGAAAACCCAAAAGAAAATTTGTTTTGTTAAACCTTATATTATATTCACAACCCTAAATGATTAGCCTAATGTTTTCTAACTAAACTACCTAAAATAAATCCTAACAAATTGGTATAAAAATCAAGGGGGCACCTAATATATGTATCTAGTTATACTAAAAAAATTGGCCTAAGAAGATTATGAGAAGCACCTAAAATAAATTCTACAAAAACTATATACAACTAAAAGCATTTAAAAAGGCATTAAAAGAAAAAATGTGCAAAAAATATTAAAAGAAAATAAAATGGAAATTTTATTACATGATATTTTTCTACACAGAAATATGAAAATGATAAAAAAAACAACCAATCAAAACTATGGAATTTTCAATTTGTTATGAATTTTTGAACAATTAAAAAAATGAAGGAAATAAAAATGGATTAAAATGGGTTAGGGGTTCAATTAGTAAGAAAACTCATTGAAACATGGATGATGAGCCCAGACTGGGGGTGCGCGTAGCAAGGCGCGCCTGGGCCCAGTTTAATCAGAAAACACAAAAGAAAAACTAAAAACCAAAACGGTGTAGAAAGCAACTAAAGTTAGTTCAAATGAGAATGGGCCTTGATATTGGTGGTGCGAATAGCAGTTTCAACTTAAGCCCATGACTAATTTTAAGTGAAACGACCGTGTTTCATGTGCTAGCAAAGTCTTCACAATCTGAAGTTGAATCTCGTCCACACGATTTGATTTTTTAGTCAATGGTCAGCGCGCATCCAAGGGTATACACTCTATCTTCTCAGTTTGAATCAGCTTGGAGCCAAAACTCCATGGAAGCTCAAGCATGAACCCTCTGATATCAGCACTCGAATTCCCTCAATCCTTAATCAAAATTCACGAAATAAAAGCCTAACATGATCTATTTTTCATCCTGAATTCATTCATGTCATCAACATCAATTTATATCACCTATATCATCAAACATGATCTGGAATCCAAGAATGCTCAACAAATCCATCATCACTAATCAACAAATTAAATGCATCAATCTCTTCCTGGCCTCACACTGATCAATTATCACTAACAACCTAGGTTTCTAAATCCATATCCACCGTGTTCTATGTCCAAACAGAAATTGCATATACACATCAAGCTTCACCAAATTTCTTCAAACTATCCAGAAACCATCCTCTAACCACCTAGAGTGTGTCTAACCTAACAATTCACGATGATTCCCTCTAATTCGAGCCAAATTATGAAAAGTACTAACCTGGTAAAATGATGAAAACAGAAGATGATTTTCTTCGATTCAAGGCTCGTAATGCTCCAGGATCATTCAATACGTTGGTATCTTGCTTCTGTTTGCAGTGATTCTTCTTCAAATAGCCTGGATCATCATAACAGAATTCTACTTGCAGTTGAATGTGTAAGAACTCAAGAACACGATTTGTGCAAGGACTCTCTCAGATCTTGATTGGAACGCTTTCAGTAATGATTATTGAGTTGAATAGAATCAAGAATTTGAAGAAATGATGAAGAATTGAAGGAAAACAAAAATGATTTGCAAGAGAGAAGTGTGAAATGCAATTCTGAGTTTTTGCACCAAATGAATCCCAAAATTGCTTTGGATCAGCTTCAATGCTTATATAGATGAGGATAGAGTGTTCTGGAACTTGCTAGAAGGATCCAAGGAGAAACTTGATATCTCATGGCATGAGATTTTGAAAATGGTGAGTTGAAAAACCAGCTGGTGAATACCTTGTTACAGCTCCAAAATGAGACTTGAATTTCTCTTCAAATGAGAAATAAGAAGTGTTTGAATGGTCCTTTGTATTGTACCTTGACCATAGCTTGGTTTGGCAAGTGTTACTTCATACATAAGCAACCAAGGATAACTTCCATTTCTTGAACTCAACTCCAAAAACTAACATTGCCATTAGTCTTAAAACATGATTTACCTTCAAAATGGTTGGTCACATGCTTGGTTTTGCCTTTATATCAAAAATTCACAATTTTGGTTATTTAAAATGGACTTTTTTCCTTTATACTTGGTCCATTTTGCAATTCTAAGTTCCATGCATTTCCCAACTTCCATGATCACTTATCTAGGCTCAAAATATCATTTGTAACAACTTTGATGTTGTGAAGTTTTTCATTTGAAGCTTCCTTGTATGAGTTTTAGGCATATGCTTGAAATGACCTGTAATTTCCTAATGACCAAAATACCCTTTTCTTGCCAAAGTCATAAGTAGAGTTCCACAAATCAGATGAAGGCATACCATACCTTTCTAGAAAGATAAGATCATGAGGAACAACTCTCATGTTGGCCAGAAATCCATTTGAAAGCTCCTTGAGGGGTAAAAGTTGCTTGGAAGACAAGTAACTTTCACAGATAAAATTTCAGATGCCTCTGATGACCTGTAACTTGCAAGAACCATAACTTGAGTTCTATAAATCTCCTTGATGTCTTCCACCACTAAAATTAAAGGTCTTGAGATCCTCTACAAGTTTCATGTTGGCCAAGGATCCATTTGAAGCTTGCATTTTGAATTATCTTGCTTGGAAGTTTGACCTAAATCAGGGGATTCTACACAGAAACCCTAATTTAGAAACCTCTCTTCTTCTTGATCTCTCTTGATTTCTCCTTGGCACAACACCACATCCATATCTACATGTCAAAATAGGCATCCCACATCTTTCAAATAGACCTTGATGCCTTTCAATCAAGCATTTGACCTAGGGTTGACCTAGGGTTGACCCAGATGAAACCCTAGTTGACTGTCTTCAACTGCAACTCTTGTGATCACATCAATGACTTGTCTCACTTTCAAAATGACCCTATAGGTCCTCCATGATGTCTATATACCCTTCATGCTCAATTCACAGCTCACAACTTCTTTGATGATCTTCAAGTACACTCAAGATAGGAGATAGATCCACTGCTTGGTCCACTGACTTCTTAGATTTCAATTTCTTTCTGATGACTTGGATAGGCTTGAATTTGAATAATAACCTCTTGATAGGCTCATAGAGATAAGAATAGTACTTGGTCCCTTTTTGGATGACTTGCTATGCTATGCTATGCAAATGATTAGACTATGTACATGACTTTTTATGCCAATGCTAATGCAATTGAAACATAAACCAAGTGAAGTAGGTTGAGCAAATTTTAGGGTGCAACACACCAAAATAAAATCCAAAGGCATGGAAAAATCATAAATTCAACAAGGATCACCCACATATTTTTTCCATAATTTTCTGATCATTATTCTAATTAATATGAATTAAACGTGAAAAATAAATTAAAAGAAAATGAAAATCAATTAAAGAAATTAAAGAAATTCAGAAAATGTCAGAGCCACTAGATCTATCTACTAGTCCACTCATCCTACAGCTACGCGCGTGCCACCTCAATTAATAAAACAGGTTCGTTTTGATAATGGATAGGATGTGGTGCAGTTGACTAGCACGTATGGTGTGGACTAATCATAGCCATTCAATGGAGAAGTATTCTAATCCTATGCACCAGAACGTGCCAACTCAGCCAGCCCTAGTCAAACTAAACCTCATGCGTTGGATACTAAGACCTAGTCAATAAACTCAATCAGATCCAATGGTTCTTACTCATCTTCTCCAATTGAACTGAACAAAGGGGGGAAAATATTCCATGGTGGCCGGAGAAGAGCTCCACTGTCTTCTCTGGCGAGAGCAATCATGCTCTGTGATCAAACTCAACTAAACTCAATGGAAATTACATGAAATCACTCGTCTCCTCACCTTGAGCATGAATCTCTCATCCAAACTCACTGATTCTTCATGAATCTCCAAACCCGATGATGAACAGAAAAACCACCATTTCCAAAATTGTCATCAAACTCCAAATTCATTACACAGAAATCTTTCTCACCTCTCAAGGATCACAAATCACTATCCAATTCATCCTAACTCTCAAGAATCAAGCAAACACGAGTCCAAACAGAATTTGCATCCAATCCTAAATCATCACTAAACTTCACCATTCCAATACTAAAACGATCTATGTTGTCTCTACAACCTAGCCACATGCCAAATTCATGCTAAACAAGCCTAAATCCAGAGGAATTGTGAAAGATAAAAACCTGAATAGAAGCTTGAAATTGAAGGTTCTTGAGTGTGAATCTTGACTTCAAAGTGTGCAGATTTCTTCACTGAAGCTTGCTGAATGATTCTTGATACTCAGAAGCTCTTGATTCTTCCTCAAACTCCAAAACCGTTTCTTGCTTGAAAGCTCAAAAACTCCAACTACAATAACCGTTTTCTCTCCAAATGCTACCCAAAAAACGATCTGAACATGATCCAAGACTTATATATGATGTGTTTGGATCATAACCTGGCCCAATTATGGCTCAATTTGATTAATCCAAAATTCAATTTTCCTTCAATGAACAACTATGGCAGACACGGTTTCTGGCTCTGTTTAAGCTTGATTTCCACTCAAATGACTTGCATAACCCTCCTTGAATGTGAATGGATCAGTTTGAAGGCTTGAATTGATCCTATGGTCAATCTTTGGTGTGTTACTTCAATTCTAAGTAATCCAAACAAAGTCCATGAATTATGCCTCAAACCAAAAATGTAAAATTGCCAATCCTCTCCAAATGCCTTTGGCAGTAAAAAAATGCACAAACTTGTGAAGTTTGGCACAAAAATGAATTAAAATGGAATTTTCACTTTTCATGCCTTTTAATTATCCTTTTTTCAACTTTTCTTCATACACTTCCATATTCAATCCATGTCAATGGATGTTTGGGTCATGGTTAGACTAAAAACACCATTTTGAACAACTTTCAAGTTGATCAAAAGTTCATTTGAGATGTCTAAGTTGATGAAATTGACCTTTAACCAAAAATGACCTGTAATTCTAAATTCCCAAAATACCCTTGTCTTGCAAAGCTTGTAACTTGAGTTCTACAAATCCAATCACGGACTTATAATACTTTCTAGAAAGCTAAGAAGACAAGGAACAATATTCATGTTGGCCAAAAGTTCATGAGAATCATCTTTCTAGGTCAAAAGTGTCATGTAAGTTGGTTGACTTTCAAGCTCCAATTTCACATGCCTCAGATGATCTGTAACTTGTTTGGCTCATAACTTGAGTTCTATAAACCCTATCAAGGACTTCTAGTACTCAACTTAAAGCTATGATCATGCTCTACAAAAATCATGTTAGGGTCAAGGTGATATGAAAATCCCATCTTGAGTTAAGTGGTCTTGAAGTTAGGCACCAAACCAGGGGATTTTACACTGTCAAGCATAGCAACCCTAGCTTAGGAACTCCTCACACTCTTTATTCATGATGAGTTGACCTTGGAATCATCCCTTGGGAATCTTAAGACATCAATCCATGATCACATGGCCTTGGAATTAGGTCTCAACCTTCTTCAAATCATCAGTTATCCTATGATTGACCAGATGAAACCCTAGTTGTACCAATCTTGGTAGTAACTTCGTATCCTTTGCATATTGACCTCTCTAGGCTTCAAAATGATCTTCAATGCTTCTCATGAACTCTCTCAAGGTTTCAAGTCCAACTTCATGGCTTCAGAATCATCTGATGGCTTCCCAAAACTCTCAAGTTAGGAGATCTACACACTTGGTTTCAACCACTTTCTCTGAGGATCTTTGGCTTCTCTGATGAGGATATCAACCCTTGAACACTTGGATAACCCTCTTAGCTAGCTTCATAATCTTGTGTAGCCCTTGAATTGGTAGTCATACCTCTTGATCTCCTGCATACATGTCAATGCAATGCAAATGATAATGCTAATATGAATGCAATGAAACACAAACTAGGTAAAGAAATGGTTAGGCAAATTTTGGGGTGCAACAAATTTATTCTAATATTTATAATTAAAAGATATAAATGCAACATATTTTTTAAGATAAAAGTACTAATATATATATCTTTTATCTTAAAAAATATGTAGCATTTATATCTTTTAATTATAAATATTAGAATAAATTACACTCCCATTTTTCTAGAGATACTTATATTACACTATCCTTTCTCTTGTGGTAAAATATAAACTTTTATTCCCTCTTATTTAAAAATATTATATTCCTTCCCTCTAAGAGATATTGATATTACACTACATTTCTTACAGATTAATCGGGTCTCATCTCAAATCTCAGGTAATGTTAGTCATATTTAAATTATGCTCTCGCATTTTTTCTCAATTTTCATATTACAAAATCTTGAGTCTTGTGCGTTTGATTGTGTTGCGTTTCTTCATGTTCATAAACAATAATGAAAAAAGTTGAATCCTCATGTCGGCACACATATACGAGATGTCAAGACAGATGTCACGACACTGGGATCATGACAATATCACAATACAAACAGTTATGTAGTAAACATAAAGTACTAAATGTAAACAACACAGTCAATTGTTAACCCAGTCCGGTGCAACGTCACCAATATTTGGGGGCTACCAAGTCAAGAAGGAAATCTATTATAATAGTATTAGTTTGAAAGCAGAGCAAGTATTTGCTATAACACCCTCAGTAAGATTCACCACCAAGTGGGGGGAAGAGAAAGTGTTTGTTTCACTTCTCACACCTGTAATTGCTATAACTCCTAAAATGTGCAAATTCCCAATTTGCCCATTAACTTCTCAGCAAAAGGCATGATGTCTTGAACATCATACTCAAGGTCACTTGGGGGAACTTCCTTTCTTATCAATGACTTTTTCTTGGTAGCAGAGGCCACAAATTTACTTCATCCTTTGCCAGGTCCAACCTTAGTACTTTTCTTGGATGCCTTACAAGGTTGCTTATAGACACAACAACCTTCTCTTTTCTGTTCCTTAATCTTTTAACAAAAACAGGAGCCAATTTCTTTCCTATGAGCTTATCATCATAATCTAGGCCATCTACATTGAGCATGTTAGTAGATTGATCCTTCTTCACACAACCATTCTCTTCTAGGTTAAAAGTCTTTATTACGAATAACCTTTGAGAAGCATACGCTCAGGCTTAAAAATCACAACAGATCCAAAATAGCAGCTACAAATATTTTGCATAATCTTCTGCACAAAAATAGGAACTAAATAGAAAATTTCTTAAAAAGGCTCCAAGATCCTTTTTATGAAAAACATGCACATCTAGCATGGACAGAAGTTTCAAAAGCACCCTTCTGGGATTGCGACAGTGTGTGGATTAATGCAAGAGCAAATCTCACACTTTAAATAACAAAAACTCTTAGTCCTAATCTTCTGGTATAAGATGTCCTGGCCACATGTCCCAATATCATGTTGATCATGATGTTTGACTGACCTGTCAAGACATTTGTCTCAACATCTTGTTGTGAACTTACTTTAACAAAATTGTTGTCAAACCAAAAACCATAGAACTTACAATATATATATATATATATATATATATATATATATATATATATATATATATATATATATATATATATATATATATATATATATATATATATATATATATATATATATATATATATATATATATATATATATATATATATATATATATATATATATATATATATATATATATATATATATATATATATATATATATATATATATATATATATAATTATAAAAAAACTGTAATACAATTCTATTTAATTAGACACATTTCTAACACTCAAATTATATGAAAATGCATTATATAATATCTAATAAAATCCATCCACATACCATAATACTTAATAATAGTAGAAAATTGTATAAAATACATCATTTCCATAAAATATGTAAGTTAGAAATGATACTAATCTTACCGGATCATTAAGGGATCAGCATCCTGCCACGCATCGTGAGCTCTTATGTTCATCGGTGTTGGGGAAGAGGAGGGGGTGTACCTGCAAGGTACTTCGATGCTAAAGTGAAAAGCGGAGTAAGAGAGAGCAAATATAAAAAGAAGATGTAGAATTAGAATACCTGACCCTATAGTGAAAGAGGGTATTTATAGCGTGCCCTCAACACTGGGCCAACGGTTACATTGCATTAGGCTAGATTGTCAGGCCCAACACAAGTAACTCCCAGGGTCTACGTGGCGTAGGGAAGATCAGCATGTGGTCTTCACCCTGGTCCAACTGCTCTGTGATCCTCGAAAGGTGGAAGACCGGTTCTTTAGGACACAGGTAGTTGCTTGATGACGTGTCCCCGCGTGGGGAACACGTGGAGAACATGGGGAAGGCGTGCGAGCTCTCCCCGTGCTAAGTAGTGGTCTACTCGACTATAGAGAGTACTGAGTGTGTCCGACAGGATGGAGGATTGGGCCTTGATGGGCGTCCCTAGTATTGGGTTGGGCCTGCCCGACTATGGGGCAGGTACTGGCCCAGTTTAGAATAGGAGCCCCCTAATTCGTTGCTCTAAGTAGAGGAGTAATAACTTTAGCGTCAGTCTCAACACCGAGGATGATGGATGTGGCTAGGTTCCGAGCTTCTCCATATCGTGGGTGCTCTTGGGGAGCCATGTTCGCTTGTTGCGGCCATACGCAACTCTTCGTATCCCCGATGGGGTATTGTGACCGCGTGCCCGACTTTTTGGGAGACGTTGGAGGGGACAGGCACATACGATTCCGGGCAGGAGAGGAATTTGAACGGGTGTGTGAGGTGTCTGGTGACGTCACGTGTCAGGGAAATTAATGCCTAGGGCGGCTAGGAGTAGGGGCACTCAAGTGCCTAGGGACGCCTCAAGTCCCGTGCTAGGATTATAAATAGGGGGTGAGTCTGATTCATTTGCACGTTTTTCCCCTTCTGCTCAGAACTTCCCCAACTCTCTTTTCGCGCTCTCTCTCCGTTTCCGTTCGTCCATCGTCCGCCGCCGTCTCGTCATTCAGAAACCACCGTGTCCAAGTAAATTTCTGGCTTCGTTATTTTAGTTTTATGCATTTTTGGGCGGTTTCTCCGGTGAATTGATGAAGTTCTCGGGGAAACTAGGAAGTTAGCAAATACGCTGGAACTTCTTCAAATTTATAAAGTTTTCGATGAAGGCCTCGGGGACCTTCGATGAATGCCCCAACGACATAAGATGAAGGCGTCGAGGACCTGATGAAGGTCCCGAGGACCTGGGATGAAAGCCCTAAAAATGTTAGATGAAGGCCTCGAGGACCTGATGAAGGTCCCGTGGACCTGGGATGAAGGCCCCGAGGATGTTAAATGAAGGCCCTGAGGACCTGATGAAGGTCTTAGGGGTCTTATCCTCGTCCTCTTGTTGACGTGGTGAGGTAATCCCTGTCTAGGAGGCTCCTCTGGCTTGGCGGGGTCTCGTAGTCGAAGAGGAACTTCCTTTAGATGAGTATCCTAGTTGGGCGTTTTCGGTCGGGGAGGCCTATCTAGTGGCTATGCGCCCCTATCTTCGCCTTTTCACTTGATTTGCGGTGGAAGGGTGAATTTGATCTTGAATTTCGAATTCACCGTTTACCTCTTCTTTTCAGGTAAAAATGACTGCAAGGATCGAGGGATTCATCGAGATTGAAGATGAGCCCGATTCCCTGGTCACGCAGACCATAGAGGTCCGAAAGCGGACTGCCAAAGATTGGGTCGGGCAGAAGCCTCTAAGCATCGCCTCACGCTTTGTCGAGGACGAATCGGACATTTATGCTACTATCAAGGACCGCTATGAGGGCTCCTCCCTGAACTGACAGGTTTACAAACCCCGAGAACACCATCGCATATTCTCGTGTTTCAAAGGGATGAGATTTCCCATGTACGAATTCGCTTTTCGGGAAGCGGGCCTACGTCTGCCCTTTAGTGACTTCCAGCAGGGAGTGTTCGACTGGCTGCGCCTTGCGCTTTTGCAACTCCACCCCAACACAATCGTGTTCATGAGAGCGTACGAGCTCGTATGCCAGTATCTCAATGTCGGGACCATGCTAACTCTCTTCTTCTGCATCTTCCACTTGCAACACCAGACGTTCGAGGGCTGGCACAACTGGGTGTCCCTGAAGCAGCCGAGGAAACTGTTTCTGGCGTACCTAGATAATATTCGTACTTTCAAAGACTGGTACTTCGTTGTCAAGCCCATCATCCACGTGGTCGTCGACTCGCTGTATGACCTCGTGGTCAAGGAGGAAAACGGGCAGAAGAAGGAGGTCTTAGAATCAAAGTTTATGTTGGAATGAACGGAGGAGCATTTCAAGAGGGGCACGAATAGTTACATAGTCAGGCCTGGCTCGTTGGATACCGACGATCGGCTGGCCTACCAGAAGTCGGTTGAGTTTGTCTCTGACTTCACCCCTGCAAATGTGTTACTCCGGACAGGAATTTTATCCTCGACGCCCGCGGGGAGGTTCTTCGTAAGCCACAGTTGATAAACATGAATGCCCTCCTCGAGTGTGCATCCGACGAGGAAGCCTTACTGTTCTTAGGAAGCGGGTACCCCCCCCCCCCCTTCACTCGAGTTCCATCTATTTTTCTGTCGTTGGTCTACTGTTCGCTGACTTGCTTATTTTTTCTTTTATAGGTGAGATGTCGAGAAGAATGTGTTAAGAAGCTGGCGGCCACCAAGGGTGGGAATAAGGCTACAAAGGGGTGAGTCGCTCAAGTTCAACAGATGACAGGCCCCGACCTGATACCCGGAGGCTCGTCCTCTTCCCCCCGGTGCAGCCAATCTCCGACATCATAGGGACCCCCAAGAGACAGCGTGTCGGCGAGCCCAAGATCGTCGACCTCACAGGGAGTGTATTCAGGGAGAAGTTCGTGCTCTCACCCTTCTATATCCATCCTGATTTCTTTTGTAAGGATAACTCCCCGACCGTGAGCGCTGCTAAGTCCAAGGTCATCCTGCTCGAGCTCCCGGATCTTCGACACCAAGTCAATCCAAGTGATCTTACGGGATTAGAAAGGGATCAACAGCCGGCGACGCGTTGTGAGCTCCTATGTTTGGAGAAGATGAGGGGGAGTACCTGCAAGGTACTTCGATGCTAACGTGAGAAACAGAGTAAGAGAGAACAAGTATAGAAAGAAGGTGTAGAATTCAGAATACCTGACCCTCTAGTGAAAGAGGGTATTTATAGTGTGACCCCAGCGCTGGGCCAACGGTTACATTGCATTGGACTGGATTGTCAGGTCCAACACAAGTAATTGCCAAGGTATACGTGGTGTAGGGAAGATCAGGATGTGGTCTTCACCCTGGTCCAACTGCCCCGTGATCCTCAGAAAGTGGAAGACCGGTTCTTTAGGACACGGGTAGTTTCCTGATGACGTGTCCCCGTGTGGGGAACACATGGAGAACGTGGGAAAGGCGCGTGAGCTCTCCCCGTGCTAAGTAGTGGTCTGCCCGACTGCATAGATTATTGAGCGTGCCCAACGCGATGGAGGATTGGACCTTGGTAGGCCTTCCCAATTTAGTATTGGGTTGGGTCTACCCAACTGTAGGGCAAGTACTGGCCCAGTCTAAAACAGATACAAAAGAAAAATAAAAAAGCAATACTTAGTTTTAAACTCATTCTCTACTAGATTATTGGCTATGAATAAAAAATGGACAAAATTGTAATTTGTAGTAATATATTATCTTTATTTTTTAGTTAAACTTATAATAATAAAATAAGAAATCAATAATGTTACATCAACGAGTTGGATTAGTGGGTTCATATGTTGAGAAACTCAAATCCAATATATGAATTAAAACTATACAAATTATTGTAGATTTTGTTGGATATACCTGTAAATAAACAGATTCTGATGATTTAAATGTTGGTTCAATTTGGGTCTATGGATTCACGGAATCGAACCACACCCATGAAAGTTTATACAAAATTTAATATAGTACTACAATCTTTCAATTACACTATGATTCGTTCACCGTTTATATCAACACACATTAAATTTAAAATAAAAAGTGTTGGACTTAAGAAGGTGTATAAAATAGTAAGATCCTAAGTTCTATGTTGGTCAAATATAAAAGTTAAAAAGAATTTATATAAAAAGTTACCTTTCTCCTTTCAAACGAATTTTATAAAAATCAGTTAAACCAAACTCTAATCGATAAAATATAAAATTTGATATATTTATTAATTTAGTATCGAATATGAAAGAGATTATATATATCTTAAAAAAACATATATACTCGGTGACAACAAATTACTTTTTCTAAACAAATATGTTTTCAACTTACAAGAAAATATTTACCATGACAGACTAGAGATAAATAAAGAAGAAGGTTGTGACAATTAAGGTCATTATTTGTGTAGTTTGAATAGGAATCTTATACAAAACCTTGAAAGTTGAAGCCTTTGGGGGATGTGCTGGAGGGGCATGATAATATTCTAAGCCCTAAAGAGTTCAACAGCTAAAATCCAAAATTATATTTTAAACAATGTTAGAAAGTAAAAAATGATTAGATTATGATTAATGATTTGTACCAATTTTATAGAAAAGTCAGCCCACAAGTAGACATCTACTCTCATTTCCAAAAATTCGATGCCTTTGTCAGTTGGCTGTCTTTTTACACACATGCAAGTGTAAAATGTAATACTATTTCTTTGTTCAAATTTACTCCATATAAATTACACATTGAAATAACAATCATATATGTATAGTTTAACATTGAAATTAAAGTATATTTGACTAATGGTTGCACATCATTTATGTGATATGATAAGAAAATACTAAAAGTTAGTCCAAGTGGGCAAGAAAACTTGTCAATATTGAACAAAGACATGCTAACTAGTATTCTCTTTTCTATGGTTTTTGATCTTTCTTTTTAGGATTTGCCTTCTTGACTGTTTGTTGAGTATGGACACTTGTGCCACCAAACTCATCTTTATAAACTTAAATTATTGTAATCAAAATATATTTTTTCCTAAATAATAATTTTTATTTTTAATAGGGTGTAGAGGTGTTTAAATGTAAACTCATCTGAATCAAAACACTAAAAATAGATTAAAAAACAAAAATCAATAATAACATAAAATTATAGATATGTTTATTCTATTAAATTGTTAATTTTATAAATATCAATAATTTATTTACATTAATATTTAATTTTAAATAAATATTTTTATCCGAAATGGAACTCTAAACCAATAATTTAAACTCATTTAATTCAACTATCACATGTCATTTGAGTTATCTCACTCACCTATATTTTTTTAATGTATTATTTCTTGTTTAAATAATAATAATTTTTTAAATGAATTTTATCTATTTTGTTATAATTTTATATATTTTCAACATAGTTAATGAGTGTTATTCCATAACATTAATTTTTAATATTTTATATATTATATTTTACATAAAAAATATTATTTTACAGCATTTTTCATAATATTAATATTGAAGAAAAAATTATAATTACAACTTAGATAGAAAAATCAATTCAAATTAGATCGCACTAAATTAAAACAATTTTTAAATGAGTTACCCAAACTATTTAATCTAAATTTATTTTTGAATTAGATGATTTTTCATCCCAAAATCTATACAAAGTCTACCACAAACACCAAACTTATAACATTTTATAGCAGTTTGTCAATCTTCTTTTCACTTTGTCTATGCTACAAATAGCCAATATATTTTTCCTTTTGAGTGAACTAAACATTAAAAAAGGTGTTTGGATTTGCTTCTTTTTCCTAGTCACAATCACAAGACACAAATAGCTTTTTCTTTGATTAAATTAATTAGTGACAACGCTCTTTTGAGTAACCCTAATTATTTAGACCTAAGTTTGTGATGGTAAGTAGTATACCCCTTTTTTGGTATTGAAATTGAAAAAATTCCATAAAACCAATAAAAATATTTGAATGACAAATGATTTAAAAATTATGAAGAAAAAGGTAACAAATTATGGGATAATCATTCCAAATGGAGCCAACTTTTTTGCAATCAACCTCATCATATGTGTCATCATACACCTTTGCCTCTTTTCTCTCTTGACTTAACCCCACCAATTTCTTTCTCGTCTTTTGCTTTTCAGCCTCCCATAGCAACTTCATTTTTTATTTCGCCTAAAAAGTATTACTAGTAAATAATAATAAAATTCACTAACATATGATAAATAAATTAATAAATAAAAAGTGAGTGACATAGAGATCCCATCTTCTAGTATATATCATTTCTTGTTCTTTAGGGTTAGAAATCATATTCTTAAGAAAGCTATAACTATAACTACCTAGTCTTTCTATAGACTCTTACAAAAAATTGAGTCAAACTTAGAATTGAAGAAAAAATGGACAATAGAGAAATAAACACAACAAGTTCATCAAATGATAATCTTCTTGTTTTAAAGAGGAAGAGAAACCTCCCTGGAAATCCTGGTAAGTGAATGATTTAATATATTTTATATAATACCGACGCTTCAGATTGAAGACATGTCTCTGGTATATCAGGTGTTTGTTACGGACACATGTGTTAGTGATTGATGGACTATACTATATTTACATGCAGATCCTGAAGCTGAAGTGATATCTTTATCACCAAAAACATTGATGGCAACAAACAGATTTGTTTGTGAAATTTGTCTAAAGGGTTTTCAAAGGGATCAAAATCTTCAACTTCATCGACGCGGACATAACCTTCCTTGGAAGCTGAAACAAAGAACAAACAAAGAAGTAAGGAAGAGAGTGTATGTGTGTCCAGAGAAGACTTGTGTTCACAATCATCCTTCAAGGGCTTTAGGAGACTTAACTGGGATAAAGAAGCACTTTTGTAGGAAGCACGGTGAGAAGAAGTGGAAGTGTGAAAAGTGCTCAAAGTTTTATGCTGTTCAGTCGGATTGGAAAGCACATTCAAAGACATGTGGTACCAGAGAATACAAATGTGATTGTGGTACTATCTTTTCAAGGTAGTTTATCTTTTCTTGTTGATTATAATCATATATACTAATCAAATTTCATGTCAAACTTGTAACTTGTTTAGTGTCCTAAAATGGGTCATAAGTTATTTTAAAAAACAAAGGTTATAACCTCCCATAGTTTGCGGTGTGATTTAAAATCATCCGTGCAGCAATATTAGTAACTGAATCACACAATTTCGCTTAAGTTTAATTAAGCTATTTTTATCAAAAGAATTCAAAATTTAAAACCCTAAAACTCAATTTTCTTCTAATATAATAAATAATCTTAACTTTAAGTCTCTGGCAACTATGTAAATCAAGAACCTCCCGATCAAAATTCACGCTGCAATGGACTTCATGCGCGTCGCAGCAACCGACCGCAGTTGCAACAATCACAACCGTATCAGTGACCGCAACCGTATTTTAGAGTTATTTTCTAACATTCCTATTTTTAATTTTTGTTGATAACATGAATTTAATTTGGTGGAACAGGAGGGATAGT
Organism: Lathyrus sativus; assembly: GCA_963859935.3. Taxonomy (NCBI): domain Eukaryota; kingdom Viridiplantae; phylum Streptophyta; class Magnoliopsida; order Fabales; family Fabaceae; genus Lathyrus; species Lathyrus sativus. The sequence goes on from OZ012735.1 coordinate 935,202,022, forward strand.
TTTGTGACTCACAGGGCATTTTGTGAAGCCTTATCAGAAGAAACAGCTAGAATAAACGGATCAACAAACTCATTACTAGCAATGGGAGGTTACAACAACATCATGCAAAATTCTCTTGTCCCAAACATACCAACTCATTATCCTTCAATTTTCAAGCCAATTTCATGCACAGATCAAGCATCTAGGTCAGGTCTATCCCTTTGGATGTCTCAAACATCTCATGATTTTCATGACACAATGGCTAATAATAATAGCAATTTGCATGAGATTCAACAACTTGAAAACCCACCACCACACTCTAACTATCATCTGAATTGGGTTTATGGAAACAAACTATCCTCTAATATAGGATCCCAAGAGTTAACTAGCACTGTTTCACTTCCATTGGTCAATAAAAACAACATTGATAAGGATAGTGCAAGTGCAAACAATGTTGTTAGTGTTCCTTCCTTATACAGCTCACAACAGCAACCTCAATCTCATAATCAAACATCCTCAGCAAACATGTCAGCAACAGCTTTGTTACAAAAAGCTTCTCAGATTGGAACATCTTCAACTGATTCATTATTCCTTGGAAGTTTAGGATCTTTGAGATGCAATAGTCCTATTCAAGATCTTGGGGATAAATTCTGTGGGGTGTATGGTTCAAGTTCAGTACTCACAACAAGCCATGAGACAGAAGGTAAGTATTCAGGTGAAATGTCACAAATGCCCCCGACAAAACGACGACGCGCGCCGAATGAAGAGAAAGTGTGGGGACAAACTAGGGATTTCCTTGGTGTTGGTGGTGCTAATGCTAACCATTTGCATCCCTTCATCAATCAACGGATGGATTTGATTTGATCTTATGGTGTATTCATGATCATGAGAAGTGTTTAATTTCTTAGTTATTTTCTAAATTAAGAAGAGATAATATATATGCATGCAATGGAATATGCATATTCTTTTGAATCCATAAAGCTGACTTCTTTGAAAAATGGTGGCTTTAATTTTTGTTAAAGGAAATATAGGACAGCTTTTGGACTTCATTATTGCACAGTTTCATCTCTGCATGTTGTGGTTGTTCCCTGTCGTACTGGACTCAAAAAAGAGAATTTTTCAATGAGCAAAAAGCATGATTCTATAGTACAAATAAGTATGTAGCATGTTGGTTAAAGTAAAGGGTTCATAAACTATAGTACCCTTTTCATTTGATCACCAATGTACTAGCTATGTCGATAAATAATGATGTTTATTGTTTGTGTTTATAGTCTCGTTCATCTTTCGTAGGAAATTAATGTTTTAATAGACATCTTATTTTGTGATATGAAATTTTTTTTCTAAACAAAGTGAAATGTATTAAAAACAAGCACAGGGGAGGTTTTAAAGAGATAGTTGTTTATACATTATAATTGTATTAAAGTGTTGCTTGCTTTTATTTCTAATCACTTTATTTCTACCGCCGTTATATTAGACTCTGAATGTGGGATTTCGTAGTTTTTTTTTTTAGAAGTGAAACGATTTTTGAAATACACAACTTAACTCTCTCCCTTTTTGTGTATTTTTCTCACATTCAATTGGTATCAGAGTCTGGTTTGTGCATTAACATTTAACAGTGGTACAGAAAAGATTTTGAGAAAAATATAGTTTCCATCATGGTTTATGATTCTGAAGTTATAGGACCCGTTGGAGGTTCTCCTCGTGGTAGTAACAACCACAATCAAAGTGCATCTAATCAAAACAGTTATATTGCTAGACCACCAACATTCAGTGGTGAATCTACTGAATTTGAATGGTGGAAGAACAAGATGTACACTCATATCATTGATTTGGATGATGAGTTGTGAGACATCTTAGAAGATGACATTGACTTTCAAGTTAATGGTGTTGGTATGGTTTTTTATAGAAAGCCTTTCACTCCTAAAAAGATCTATAGAAAATGTGATAGAGTGAGAGGCATTCTTGTTGATGTCTTACCTCATTTTGAGTATATAAAGATTTTAGATAAGTCTACCGCTTAAATATCTTCAAATCTTTGTGTGCTGCCTATGAAGGTAATCAACAAGTGCCAGAAGCCAAAGTTAATCTTCTGGTTCAACAATTTGAGTTGTTCAGGATGAAAGAGGATAAGAACATTGAACCCATGTTCTCAAGATTTTAAATTCTTGTGTCTGGACTTCATGTCTTGAACAAAAGTTATACTACTTCGGATCTTGTCAAGAAGATTCTTATGAGTCTTCCTGTCAGATAGAGACCTGAAGTAACTACTATTCAAGAAGCTAAAGGCTTAAACACGTTAAGTCTTGTTAGCAATCTCCAAAATCTTGAAATTGAGTTAAACATAGATGAGCATGAAAATCAAGTTAAAACCTTGACTTTAAATTCTATTAGGAGATTTAAGAAATCTTCTCAAACTAAAAAGCTCAAAGAAGCCACTAGTGATGAAACTTCTAATGAAGAATCTGATGATGTTAAACTAGCTTTTATCATCAAAAGATTTTAACACTTGGCTAGGAAGAAAAATAGATTCTCTGGTAAGAGAGATGGCTTCAAAGGGTCAAGTTCTAAGAGTAAAGATTGAGATGGTTGTTACAACTGCAAGAAGACTGATCACTTTATTGTTGAATGTCCCGAGCTTCATAAAGACAAAAGCATAAAGGAAAGCTTCCACAAGAACAACTTCATAAGCAAGTTCAAGAAAAAAAGCAACATGGGAAGAACTTGACAATGAAGGAAAAGATGGAAAAGTTAATCTCACTTTGATGACTTCAACTTTTTCAGATTCGGAATCTGAAGCTGCTTCTGGCTCAAAGTCAAAAGACACGGAACATGTACTTTCCAAACGCTCTATCTGATTTGAGTACTCTTTGTCATGATTTTATGGAAAGATGCCAACAGAAAGCCATACATGTGAAAATGCTAATAAATCAATATGATCTTTTAAAAGATGATCTCAAACTTTCTAAAGAAAAAATTAAAAAACTTGAGAAATATCAAATTGCTTTAACACAAGACATGTCTAATAAACCTCCCATTTTTTTAAAACCCAGCCAAGCCACGTGGACACGTCTCAGCCTCATGATTTGATTACTTTTTAGTTTAACGTCCAAGATTAAGATGCACTATACACACACTTTGACTCAACACACTGAATCAGGATGATATTTCATTAAATGAGTTGGCATCATGTGAGCCACTTGATCTGATTACCAATGGGTCAGACGCGCCCGGTTGAGTTCCACCATATGCCTTGGTTGACCGTGTACCACTAGATCTCCACGTTTTATTTCATTTTTGTTTTTTCTGATGGGTTGGGTTGCTATTAGCACCCCACCCCCTTTTGTGAAGCCCAGTGATTTGCAGCGCTTCTGGGATGCTATTGGAACCCCCCAGCCCTTTGTTTATTTATTTCTTTTTTCTTTTTTTGTTTTATTTTATTTCTGTTTAGATTTTAATTATTTTAAAATACTTCCAAAGATCATAAAATCCCAAAAAAAATATGTTTTAGAATCTTTGAGATGTCCTCTTATTTTTAGAAATTTTTATTTTATTTTATGATTTATTTTTCAATTAAAAATGGGATTTAACTTTGGAAGTGTTTTATGTAACTTAAATCTTGACATGTTTTGCTCTTTATTTTATTTCTCTCATTTCATTTTGATCCAATGAATGAAATTCAATCCTCATATCAATGATGAGTTGAAGAATTTTTTAGGACCATTTTGCCCCCTGATTGGTTGACTTTTCAGTTGACTTTTGTTGCCTTTCATTTGACCCTAAGCAATCCTCCTTCACAATGGAGCACCCTTGTGAATCAATTTCTATGGTGATGTTGTGAAGTGATTTTGATTGCAATCTTTTGGCCTCTGGTTACCAACGAATTTATGAGCTTCTTGCATTTTATTTGATAATTTTTGAATCATTTTCCTATTTTTAGAGTAACTTGCAAGTCAAGTTACCCTAAAGGAAGGTTCATACATACATCTTGACCTAGTTTGACTTGGATATGACATTTTTGGATCCTTTGAGCTCTCAATGACTATTGATTCATGTTGTTAACATGTTAAGGATGTTGCTTGCTCATTTTTAGGTCATAACATTTGGTTTTGCTTGTTCATTTCCTTGGTAACTTTTGAGTTTCCAATTAGGGTTTCATTGTGAAACAAGCTTGCTTTCCTTTGGGAATTTGCTTGCATTTACTTGTGCTTTACTTGCTTTTTATTTTGAGAACTTTCATTTCATTCCCTTTTCTGTCCAAGGACTTTGGAACACGATTTAGGTTTGTCTAAGTTCCCTCCTTTAGAGGTATTTGAAACATGGATTGAATGGTGAACCATGAGGACATTTTGGTTGCATCTTTTGCACAAATCAAGATGATGCCTTGGTTGAATGATATTTGGGAATGCCTTGTTGTTTTATTCTTTTGTTCTAACCCCTCTTTGTGTTAGGGTTCTTTTCCTTTCTCTTTTCATGTTGTTTTGCTTTGTGGCATTGTGGTTGATGTTGTTTGGTTTAGGCCATTTCATCCCACTTTTGATGCTTTTGTGTGTTTCTATTGATGTATTTCTTGTTCCCCTTATCTCTTGCATTGGTCATATTGTTGTTTAAGGTTGAGATGAGCTTGTGGTGGTATTTATCCCACACAATTTCCTCCCTCATTTGCATTCCATGTTTGTATCCTTGCATATTTATGTTGTCTCTTGTTGTTTCTTTGTCTCCTTTCCCTTAGGACCTCTAATCTCTCAAGGGAGATTATGTTAGACATTAGGATCTTAACCATGTATGATAACATTAGGTAGCTTTTCCTTTATCTCAATCTTAGGATCATCATTGCATGACAACTTGAGGTTTGGATTTAGTCCCTCTTTTAGTGTCCTTTCTCTTCTCATCTCAAAACAATCATAAAACACTTAATAAAGATAATGGATGTTATGCCATGAGCCTTATACTTGGGAAATGGTAATTGAGGGGCCACCTCTCAATTGCCTAGAGTGTTTAGTATACGTCCTTAGGGTGATATGTGATGAATTCGATCCTAGGTTCTAGACTTTGGTACAACATGTATTATAAACACTCCAATTCAAAACATTTCTTCTCTAAAACACACAAAAATACTTCAAACCTTTTTCATCCTTCGGGATCTTTATCAGAAAAACATTTTCAGATAAAAAGAGTATCGTTAACTTTTAGTTCTACCGCAAACGGTAACGCCTAAGTCTCCAATGGTCGAGCTGCATACACCAACTGCTAGAACTACTTGTTAACCCTACTCGGGCCTAAAAAACAGTTGAACAAACCTGTGTTCCCTTTTATCCTGAACTACGTTTGCTCTGATCTTTCATACCAGATGAAAGTACATAGGCACAAGACGCGATGTCTTGGCGAGCAACCTTCCCCCTTTTTCACTCGTAGTTAGTTGAACTACGTTGACTCTGACTTCTCATTTCAGATGAGATACGTAGGCACAAAGCGTTGTTGCTTTGCCGAGTCACTTTCTTTTCCTTTTATCCTCAAGCCTGTAGTTAGATAGTGTCGTTACTCGAAAAATGCCTCGTGCAACGACGGGGAGGCGAAGAGGGAAGGACAGAAGAGTCGCCACCGAACTTTATTTATCCCATGAGGGGAAAGGAAAATATCGAGAAAACCTTAAGAAAGAAATGGATAAGATGGTCTCGCGACCAAGAACGGGTTCAGAAGCCGGTTATGCGAGGGGAAGGTACTAGCACCCCTCGCATCCATCGTACTCGATGGGAACAATTTGCTTGTCGATGTGTGAGTTTATTTGCTTTAAATATTATGCTATAAAAGTGTTTTCCAAAGGGTAAAGAAAGAGGGTTTAGAAACTAAGAAAGGAGGCATAACGGGGAAGAAAAGAGAAAGAACAGACTCGGTAGGACTTCACAGTCCTATGCCTACGTATTCTCAATAGATGTGAGAAAGTCAGAGTCGACGTAGTTCGGGGAACTACAGATATGGGGGGAATGTGCTCGGCAAGGATTGTGGCCCTTGTGCCTACGTATCTTTACTTGAAAGAAGTAAAGAATCAGAGCAGTCGTAGTTCAGCCTGCGGTTTGTTGATATTTTTATGGATGATGCTATTGTGCGCATTCTAGCAGTTTAGGTGTTTTTGCTGCTCGCATATGAGGAGACTTATGCGTTACCTGTTTGCGGTAGAACGGACGCAACATATCCTTTTTGAAAGATTGATTAGTTTTCGCCATGCGAGGCAAGAAGTCACGTTTGATTGGTTGAATTGTTTTTTAGGGGTGAGATAAATCCTCGGATAGTAACCCCTACGGGTAGTACCCAATTTTTTATCTCAAAGTTTTTGTTGTGAAATGATGTGGCGAACATAGTGTCTTCATATTGAACGACAAGTGTCAAGACCACACATACTACAGTGAGCATCTCAACACTCGAAGAGGAAGAAGTCTACACTCAATCCTCTCTCTTTAATTCAACACAAAGAGAACTTCATTCTCTTATTAAAGTATTTTTGGTTTTTAATGGTAAGTGCTTTGCAACTGTAAACCCTACGGTAAATGTCAGCACTCGGGATAGGAGAAGGCCTACGTCTAACCACTCCATGACCATTCAAGTTTTTGTTATGAAAAGGATTTGAAAATGCACTCGGTACGGGACCGAGGTTTTAGGTGAGAAAGGCTGCGGAAGGAAGTTACGAAGGTGAGAGGTGGTGGATGAGGGCGCATCTTCATATTGAAAGACGAGTATCGAGACCGTCCACACTACAGTGAGCATCCCAACACTCAGAGAAGAAGAAGTCTAAACGTAATCCTCTCTTTTTAATTCAATACAAGGAGAATAAGATTTTTATGATAGTATATTAAAACGGGCTAAAAATCCAAAATAAAGGAGAAATAAGATGAAAATGTAAAATAATAAATAAAGAAATAAAATAATGAAAAATAAATGGTTCACTAAAAAAATAAAGATGTGATTTTGGGGTTTTATAGTAATTAAAATTATATCTCTTAAATAAGTGAAATAAAATAAAATAAAGAAATGAAATGAAATACAAAGAAATAAAAGAAACAAAGTAATAAAAAAAATAAAGTGTCTACCCCAAGGCTTGAACCCAAGACCTTGGGGCTGCAGGCACAAAACAATACCATTTCAGCTAACTCACGCTTGTGAACAAAAATGGAAAAGAAAGAAGAAAAAATTAAAACAAGGAAAAATAAATAAAAAGCAAAAAAACGCCCTCAACAGGGCTTGAACCAAGGACAAAGGTAATGCAAGGTGAGAAGTCTTAACCACTGGGGTGGCGATACATCCGTGTATCAATGCCACCCCATTAATATACATACCAAAAGGGGCAAGAATTCTGGGTAAACATGAATAAAACCAAAGCAAAAACTCAAAAGGCGTTTTGATCACAACTTTGGCAATTCTCAACCAAATTGGATGAAATTTTAGTCTATCTTGCTTTATTTTTCATGAGAAACACACTGGTGCAATTGGATTTCTCAAAATATGCTCACAACTCAAAATTTGATGGCTTACGCACAAGGATGCTTGAAATGCAATTTGAGTTCCAATGATCAAAACAAGTGGAACTAAGGACAAGTAAAGGTTTGCACACACCCTAAATGTGTTGTTCATGGATTAAGTCTGAATAAGAATCTCAAATTCTCACTGAATCTTAAAATGGTTATTGAGTTGCAAATTAGTGAAATGGGAGTTTGAAAAGGATTTGCTATTCACATGGTGCATATGAAATGATTTGAGACAGCAACCTCCATCAATCCATAATGAAACAGGTTATGAGCTGAACACACATGAATTGCAGTAATCTAATAGGAAACTTGATGAGAAACCTATACTTCCAACAAATTGTGGACAGCAAGTACAGTAGGTCATTAAAGCTTAAAAACTCAAACTTGGTCTGAGTTTAACAACCAAATAGACAAACATAATCTCATGAACCCCAACTGCTTCAAATGGAAAAACAACCAATGAACCTAGACTATGAGCTGACACACTCTCTTAGAATGCAGCCATGTCACAACCTCATTTTTAGATGGAAATCCAAGCAATGCTACCCTTTCAAAGAGAAAATAAATCCTGATAAACAGCAGGCCTCTTGTAGACTCCCAAAGTGAGCTGACAGCTTTGATTGAACAAGATACCCCTTCCTTGAAGCAAGCTTTGAAATTACTTTTCCTTGAAGCAATGAGTGATTCCTAATGACAGTTTTAGCAAAAGGTGTTGTACCTGGTTTTTAATGACTTGGATAGTTGGCATAACACATATATGAGGTGTTCATACGATGTGGTCATTGTTCTTGTTCTCAAGGTTACTCTGTTATGGACATAGGAGGCAGTGTTCATGGTTTCAGCCCAGAAATGGTAAGGCATCTTCTTAGCATGGATCATTGCTCTGCAAGATTCTTGGATAGTTCTATTCTTTCTTCCTACAACTCCATTTTCCTTAGGAGTAATAGGAGAAGAGAATTCCTGACTTATTCCCTCAGAAGAATAGAATTCAGCAAACTTTTGATTTTCAAATTCCTTCCCATGATCACTTCTGATTCTGGCAACCTTGCTTTCCTTTTCTCTTTGAATCTTCTGATACAGATCTTGAAACACATCAAACACTTCAGATTTTTCTCTTATAAAATTCACCCAGGTGTACCTTGAAAAATCATCCACTACAACATAAGCATACTTCTTTCCACCAAGACTTTCCACCTGCATAGGTCCCATTAAGTCCATGTGAAAAAGTTCCAACACTTTAGAAGTGGTGAGATGTTGAATCTTCTGGTGTGACATCCTAGTCTGCTTTCCTATTTGGCATTCACCATAGATTTTTCCTTCTTTAATCTTCAGCTTAGGAATTCCTCTAACAGCTTCCATAGATATGATTTTCTTCATTCCTTTCAGATGCAGATGACCAAGTTTCTGGTACCATAGTTTCACTTCATCTTCTTTGGCAAGAGCGCACTTGGAGTCTTAAGAGGCCCATAGGTAGCAATTGTCTTTGGATCTGACTCCCCTCATGATTAGCTCTCCATTTCCATTAGTTACTAAGCATTCGAATTTTGTGAAGTTGACATTGAGGCCCTGATCACACAGTTGACTGATGTTGATCAAGTTAGCAATTAATCCTTTAACTAGCAGAACATTATCAAGATCAAGAGTTCCTGAGCAGTTTAATTTTACAATTCCCTTTATTTCACCTTTGGCACCATCTTCAAAAGTCACATAGCTGGTAGAGTGAGGTTTAATGTCAACTAGCAGATTTTTTATCCCTGTCATGTGCCTTGAGCACCCACTACCAAAGTACCAATCTTCCTTAGTAGATACTTTCAAGGGCATATGAGCTATTAGGCAAGTGGTGGTAGTTTTTGGAACCCATTGCTTTTTAGCAGGAGCCTTGGGAACCCATTGCTTACTAGAGGAGTGAATGTTGTGATCAGGTCTTGCTTGAGGCATGGACTTAGGATATCCAGCAGTCTGAAACAAAAAGGCTTTATATAACCAAAGCGTCCACAATGGTGGCATCTCCATCTCTGGAATTTTCTTGGTTGGCTGGGTTAATTTTTGTGATGTTGAGACATTGGATGGAACATCTTTTTCTTGGATCCCGAAGGCTTGTGGTGTGAGGCAGGATTATCAAATCCTAACCCTATCTTGTCTCCTGTCCTTCTTCCAGATTGAAGAATCATATCCAAGATTTTGGTACCACTATTCATCATTCTCACAGACTTCCCCATTTGATCAAGCTAGGAAGTCAGTTGAGTAATTTCATCATTCATCTCAGTGATTGTTTTAAGATGTTCAGTAACTTCATCATTCAATTCCTTGATGGTTGTAAGGTGTTCCTCTTTTTCAGTCTTCGGTTTAATGATGAGTTTCTTCTGTTTTTCACCTTGATGGCATACCTCTTTTCTTCTAAGGCACGTCTCTTTGTAAGAGGCTGCAAGTTCTTCAAAAGTTAATTCATCTTCACTAGAGTCTTCATCAGAGTAGTATCTTTCAGTCAGGGCAGTTACATGTTTGGCAGACTCTTCTTCAAGATCACTGTCAGAATCTTCATCAATCCAATAGACAACTAGAGTTTTCTTTTGTTTCTTGAGATAGGTTGGGCATTCAGCTCTTATGTGACCAAAACCTTCACACCCATGGCACTGTATTCCTTTGCTATTTGTGGGTTTTTCTTCAGTACTGATTCTTCTACCTGCATCATTGGACCTACTGATGTTATGAGAGATGTTCTTGACATTAGGTCTTGACTTCATATCCATTCTTTTCATCACTTTGTTGAATTATCTTCCAAGAAGCACCATGGCATTTGATAAACTTTCATTAGTATCCTCGTCTGATTCATCCTCTTCACTTTTTAGTATTTGACACAAAAGCTATGCTCTTTTTCTTATCAGCTTTGTCACGCATCCCTACTTCAAAGGTTAAGAAAGATCCAATGAGTTCATCAACTCTCATTTTGCAGATGTCTTGTGCTTCCTCTATAGCAGTTACCTTCATGTAAAATCTCTTGGGAAGAGATCTGAGATTTTTTCTTACCATTTTTTCTTCAGACATCTTTTCACCTAGGGCACTTGAAGCATTGGCTATTTCAAGGATATTCATATGGAAGTCATGTATGTTTTCATCATCTTTCATCCTTAGGTTTTCAAACTTCATAGTTAGTAGTTGAAGTCTAGACATATTTACCTAGGATGTACCTTCATGAGTAGTCCTGAGAATCTCCCAAGCACCTTTAGCTACCTCACAGTTGTTTACTAATCTGAATATGTTCCTATCAATCCCATTGAATAGAGCATTCAAGGCTTTGGAGTTACCAAGAGCCAGATCTTCCTCTTTTAGACCTAACAGATATTATTATAACATCCATATCAGACTAATGGTTTGATTCGTAAATAATGCCATGATCAAAATACGTACATACGATTAACCCTTTTTACATGCATTCATATAATTTGCCAAATGTATGTGAACAAAATTTTCATCTCTATTATCATGCATCCTTACAATATCGTCTGCATCAAGAACGTTATCATGGTTTCTACCGTGTTGACCCTACTCATACTACTCATGCTACTAATCAACACAATATGATGCAAATGAATATCAACTTGCAAAACCATGTCAAACGTTTTCTCATTGATAGATGAAAATCTAAGACCAAAGATTTGAAAAGGTTTTGTCAAGACCCACAAATAAAAAATAAAAAACAATCAACAATATTGAATCAAAACTAGTTCACAAACATACATTACATGAAATACATAAGGTATCAAAAGATTACATCCAAACCCAACAAGATATCAAAGATATTACCTTCTCCCTCTTAGGGTTTGTGTTTCTCTCTCTAGAATATACTTTGAATAAAGAGAGATAAAATTCTAATCCCAAAAATATAACACATTTTTCTAAAAAGCAAGAAATGTACTTATATAGTATTTACAAAATCTGTCATGTCCGTACAGTGAAATAACTATTCTCCTAATGAAGTCCCCTTTTTGGCACTTGAAGTGCCTCAGGAACAGTTAAACCGCCCTTGGAAAATATCTGAGTTCGCCATGCGAGCAATTCTTCACACTGCAAACTATCTCGCTACAAGTTCGCACAACAAACTTTGGGTCCTTTAGCTACTGACTTTCAAGGTTTCCTCCTCACTGATACTTCACCCAATGAACATTTGTTGGCTGCTCACTATTGTTCGCCCAGTGAACGTTGCAGAATCTTCACATTTCTTTGGATTTCTTGTCCAATATTTTGTGTCTTGCTCATTGATGTTTTATCCTTAATTTGTGCATAATAACACACACATCAAAGAATCCAAAGGTATTTGCAATTTAATTGAAGAATCACACAAGAACATGAATTTAATCTATGAAGACATGAGAATTTAGTTGAAAATCTTCAAGAAAGATGGTTAATTTTAAGTCAAATCTTGCACTTAACAATCAGAAGGTTTAGAGGTGAAAGATTTGAATGTTGAAGTAACATTTGTTGTGGATAAGGAAATGGGTATGGGTTTCGAGGTAGGAATTGGTTCAGAAGTGGTAGTTTCAGAGAGTGGCTGGGTAATGTTAGTTGGGAAGGTTTCGGGAGGAACAACGTTTGCTACAAATGAGAACGCAAAAGAGAAAAGTGATGTCGTTAAAGCTGTTTTAGAATTGGTTAAAGGGGAAATATTTCAGGATTTGGTGTAGGAATAATTTCTGAATTTACTGTAGTGTTGGTAGGGGCTTCAGATATTGTAGTTGTTTGGGAAATAGGTCCAGGATTAGTGGTTGTGGTTTGAGAAGTGGATTTGATGATGGTAGGGGGTAATTTGGATTTTTTTTGTGGGGGCTGACATAATGGATGGTGAAAGTGGGATGGATGTAGTTATGACTGTGGTTGAAATAAGTGGAGGAGGTAGAGGAATTGATTAAGTAAGAGTTATAGTATCAGAACTAGATCCAACAGATAGAGAGTCAGAGGACTTACTAGAGGGAGTAGGATATGATCCCGATGCAGAAGACTTCTGAAGATTTACAAAATCTCCCAGATGAATTTTCTTGATCTTCTTTTTCTTCTTCTCATACTTCTTTAGAGATGATTCATGTGGTCTTTTCATCAGACCAGGAGGAGCATCATGAAGATCATCATAGGTAAATCCAGATACATTCTTCATCTCTAAGCATTTTGAGATACTATTCAATAACTTCTGGTGAATCAAACTTGGTGAAAAGAGGAAATTCTTTAATAGTCAATCTTATATCCTTGATTCTTTCCCAATATGTAGCAATAGTTGGTTTAACCAAAACTTTAAATTATAGCCATACTCTTGAGATTTCTTTTGTTCAGAGGTTTTCCAGATTCTATGATAATATCATTCACCAATTTCAGATCTAGCAAATGATCTACAAGACCATTGTCGATAAGAATATCTGAGATGATTCTTCCTAGAGGTATGTAGGTTTTAGGCTTCGTAGAGTTTCTGGTTTCTTTGACAGCATCTATGAGGTATTTGAACAGAATATAAGGCAGATGCATTGGTTCCCCTTTCATCAGAATGATTTTCATCCATACCCGAATATTTTTGTGAAGCTCCTGATTTTTGGATTTACTCTCAGAGGTTTGAGTAAAGATTGCAGGGTTAATTTGTTGAAGAAGAAACTTTGACTTAGGGCTCATGTTATAGACTATTTTTCCTCTTGTGTGTTTCATTCCCATCAATGTAGCAATTGATTTCTTAGTGATTACACACTTATAACCTTGAACATGAGACACAATTTATATGTTATCAGCATCAGCGTATCTCCAGAATTCCTTTATCAAATTTGGGAAGATTGGACCGTAAAGACAATCATAGTAGGTTTGCCATCCTTTCTTGCGGAGATCCTCAGTCAAATCCAAACCATTTTCCTCTAGGTTATCAGAATCCACCAAAAATTCATAGAGAACTTCTAGTTTCTCAATTGGTGTTGCCAAATGGACTTGCGCATGTCGATCAAGGATATATTAGATGAAATCCAGTTGAGACATAGCTTGCATTATGCCGGTAACCATTGGTTCAGAAGATTTAGTTTGTTGCATTTGTTGCAAGAAATCGTAGACAACTTGTTGTTGTAGATCCATGGAAGACAAGGGTTGCAGAGAAGATGGGCTTTGATTTTAACAAAGATGAAGTGTAGAAGAAGGAGTAACATAGTGTGTGAGAGTGAGATTAGTGAATAAATAGAAAAACAAATGATTAAACACTTTGAAAATCAAACAATATGGAGAGTAATAAACAGTAATTATGATTTTTAACCTAATCTCAAGTCATCCCATCACTAGAGGTGCCACTTCAACCGATAACGTATAATTTGAAATAGACAGGTGTCTACAACAAATTATAGCCACACGTTTAAAAATGCACCATTTAAATGCTCTATGCATCAAGAATACCAAGGGGTTTTCTGAATTGAGATGATTCTGACCAAAACACTTTCTAACTTTGAGAAAATATCGTTGAATCTGAAGGATAAAATTAGAAAATATTTTCACAATTCATAATCAAAATTTTAGATAAAGTTAAACACATTAGAAAGAAAAATTCATTCTGGACAGAGTTTCATTTTTAAATTTTTCAGAATGAACAAAAACCTATCTTTAGCTAAGGATTTTGTGAAGATATCAGCCCACTGGTGGTCTGTATCTATGAATTCTAAAGCAATAACCCCTTTCTAAACATAGTCTCTAATAAAACGATGTTTGATTTCTATGTGTTTGGCTCTAAAGTGTAAAATAGAATTCTTACTTAGACAAATAGGAGTCGTGTTATCATAGAAGATAGGGATCTTACTCTCACATATCTGAAAATCTTCAAGTTAATTTTTCATCAAGTGCATCTGAGTGCTGCAAAGGGATGCTGAGATGTATTATACTTCAGCTGTTGATAGCGCAATAGTCGATTGCCTTTTTCTATCCCATGAGACAAGATTGTTACCTAGAAACTGACAGTTTCCAGAGGTGCTTTTACGTTCTAATTTGTCTCCAGCGTAATCTGCATCACATAAACCTGATAGCTTGTATTCTGATGTTTTGTCATACATCAAGCTAAGCTTAGATGTTCCCTTCAGATACCTTAGGATTCTCTTAACAACAGTTAAATGTGTTTCCCTTGGATCTGGTTGATATCGAGCACAAAGACATACACTGAATAAAATATATGGGCGAGAATCAGTCAGATAGAGAAGAGAGCCTATCATACCACGATAGAGCTTATGACAAACCTTTTTACTTACCTCGTCTTTCTCTAGAATGTTTGTAGGATGCATGAGAGTCTTTGTTGGTTGGCTATCTAACATGTCAAATTTCTTCAGGAGTTCTTTTGTGTACTTGTTTTGATGAATGTATGTAACATCTGGACTCTGATTTACTTAAATCCCCAAAAAATACTTTAACTCTTGCATCAGACTCATTTCAAACTCTGCTTGCATTAGCTTAGAAATCTCTTGACACACAAATGAACTAGCAGAACAAAAAATTATATCATCTACATAAATTTTGCATATCATCAGATTGTTTCCAAAGTTCTTACAGAAAAGAGTAGTGTCCACCTGTCCTTTGGTAAAGTTATTTTCTAGAAGAAAAGAACTTAGTCTTTCATACCAAGTTCTAAGAGCTTGTTTCAGACCATATAAAGATTTTTTAAGTTTAAAATCATGTTCTGGAAATTTGACGTTTTCAAAACCTTGAGGTTG